>CAWUFW010006486.1:0-600000 GCA_963921515.1 Calotriton arnoldi
CCCCCATGGGTAGCGGTGGTAGTAGTGATAGGCATCTGGCACCCCTGGGTAAGGGTGGTAGTAGTGACAGGCATCCAGCCCCCATGGGTAGAGGTGGTAGTAGTGGTATGCATCTGGCACCCCTGGGTAAGGGTGGTAGTAGTGGTAGGCATCTGGCACCCCTGGGTAAGGGTGGTAGTAGTGGTAGGCATCTGGCACCCCTGGGTAAGGGTGGTAGTAGTGACAGGCATCCAGCCCCCATGGGTAGAGGTGGTAGTAGTGGTAGGCATCTGGCACCCCTGGGTAAGGGTGGTAGTAGTGACAGGCATCCAGGCCCCCATGGGTAGAGGTGGTAGTAGTGGTACGCATCTGGCACCCCTGGGTAAAGGTGGTAGTAGTGGTAGGCATCTGGCACCCCCTGGGCAAGGGTGGTAGTAGTGGTAGGCATCTGGCACCCCTGGGTAAGGGTGGTAGTAGTGACAGGCATCCAGCCCCCCATGGGTAGAGGTGGTAGTAGTGACAGGCATCCAGCCCCCCATGGGTAGAGGTGGTAGTAGTGACAGGCATCTGGCACCCCTGGGCAAGGGTGGTAGTAGTGACAGGCATCCAGCCCCACATGGGTAGAGGTGGTAGTAGTGGTAGGCATCTGGCACCCCTGGGTAAGGGTGGTAGTAGTGACAGACATCCAGCCCCCCATGGGTAGAGGTGGTAGTAGTGGTAGGCATCTGGCACCCCCTGGGTAAGGGTGGTAGTAGTGGTAGGCATCTGGCACCCCCTGGGTAAGGGTGGTAGTAGTGACAGGCATCCAGCCCCCATGGGTAGAGGTGGTAGTAGTGGTAGGCATCTGGCACCCCTGGGTAAGGGTGGTAGTAGTGACAGGCATCCAGCCCCCCATGGGTAGAGGTGGTAGTAGTGGTAGGCATCTGGCACCCCTGGGTAAGGGTGGTAGTAGTGGTAGGCATCTGGCACCCCCTGGGTAGAGGTGGTAGTAGTGGTAGGCATCTGGCACCCCTGGGTAAGGGTGGTAGTAGTGGTAGGCATCTGGCACCCCTGGGTAAGGGTGGTAGTAGTGGTAGGCATCTGGCACCCCCTGGGTAGAGGTGGTAGTAGTGGTAGGCATCTGGCACCCCTGGGTAAGGGTGGTAGTGGTGGTAGGCATCCAGCCCCCATGGGTAGAGGTGGTAGTAGTGACAGGCATCCAGCCCACCCTGGGTAGGGGTGGTAGTAGTGGTAGGCATACAGGCCCCTATGTGTATGTGTGGCATTGGTGAGGGCCATCCCGCCCCTATGGTGCTGCTGTTGCTGGTGTAGGTATTTCTGCATCCCTCTGTGTGTGATGTGTCGGGTACGTGTTGTTTGTTTTTGTTGTTGTTGTCTGACTTACCTTCTGCGCCGTACGCGTCTGTGCCTGTTCCGGTAATAGAGGTAGAATATTGGTAGGATCGGCACGAAGGGATTCATGGTTGGTTCTGCCTCGCTCGTTTTTCTCTTCGCTTCGCCTCGTCCTCGTCGCTGGCGTGTTCTGCCTCGTAGCCGTGGATCGTGTTGTGGCGCGAATTGGAGCTTATGTGCGCCTCGCCCGGATGCTTTGACGTGCCGTGCGTAGCGACGGGTTCGGCGCGTACGGGAAGCGCATCGTACTTGTCCGGCCGGACGGGGCTGCATTTTTGCTTTTGTGCGGCTCGATTCTACGATTCCGGATCCGGCTCGGTCGGGGAACAGGACCTGGATTGGGTGAGTACGTCTGGGTCGGAATCTATGCTGTTGTGCGCATCGTACTTGCTCGTTCGGAATAATGTGCGGCTCGGTCGGGAAACAGGCATTCGCATGGCTTTTTTCCCGACCGAATGGTGTTAGGTGCGCCTCCGACCGAGATCGGAATCGGCCCCATAGTCCTTACTTGTTGTACATCAATGTTTGTACAATAACTCCATCGCAAAATATCTCACACTGAGTAATTTTCCATCACAATACCACTCAGAATTGATAACAGCACTTAGAAAGTCCACCTTCCTCAGTTTGGTTCATTTATCTCTATTTATTAAGGTAAAAGGCACATATGAGTTTGTTAAACAAGAAGGGGGACTATTTAGGCTTGTTAACGGGGTCCAGCACACATGCCCAAACAATAAATAACACGAAAGGTGAGCTGTTCCCCAATAAAAGGGTGTGGACAACATGTGACAAAAGTGAAGGATGAGGGAAATACTCCTTTTCGGAACTAAAGTCCTCACACACCCAGCAAGCTAGGTGTCATGCTTCATCATATGGACTTGCTCCTCGTCGGGTCGGCGCTGCAATACCCGACGGGCACCCATAAAGGGGCTCTTTGGCGGAGATCTTCAGTTCCTTGCCGTATGGTGCTGTGGGTGTGAGGGCCCTAGAGAACAGTGTAGATGTGATGTGAGTAAGTGATTATAAAAAAGGTTGGATAATCCAAATAAACTTTTTATTAGGGTGGCTATCCACCTTATTAAAAGAGAAATGGAGTGGCTGCTCTCTGGCGCAATGGTCCAGCGGAGCAGAGCTCAACTCTTACAAAGTGGTCAACATGTTTCATGCATTGCGGTCAATACTGATCCATTGCATTTCATCAGGACCTAGGTGTAAAACTATCTACACTTGGTGGTGGGTGGAGGAGTTCCTACCTACCACTCTTCGTGGAGACGAGCACGAAGTCCCGCCAGTCCTAGTTGTAACCTATCTGGAGGGAAACACTCACTCCATTCGGTCTTGTCAGCTCCAGACACCAATGTGGTGGTGTCCTGTCCAAGGAGGACATATGCCGGTAAACTACCCGCCGCAGAGCTGGAAAGCCGGATACATATGAGTTTGCCCACATTTTTATCTATACATCTTGTATGTTTGTGGAACACTTGGAGCACTTTAGGGTTCCACAACACTATACACACCTCCTTCACATTCATCTGTATAATATATTATTTTCATTTGCACATCATCATCATCATCGTTCCTCTTTTCACTGACGGTTCTTGCTCACACCGTGTTGACACGCCTTCGAGCATCACTTGAAGCACCCAAACAAACACTTGAAATATGTCCCATTTTCTTGCACCTGTTAAACCTAGTTTTTGTAGTTGGACAGCCACTTAAAGTTACTAACTGTTTTGAGCTTCTACACTTATAACACTGCCATTTATCAGGACTGAATGACACCTTTTCCTTCTTACTTTCATTCACTTTACCCTTCCCTGTCTATTGTACAACATCTACATTCTCGATGACATACGTAGGGCTTGATTTAGATTTCGGCGGACGGGTTACTCCGTCACATCGGTGACAGATATCCCATCTGCTGAAATATAAATCCCATTATATCCTATGGGATTTTTATTTTGTCAGACAGGATATACGTCACAGTTGTGATGGAGTAACCAGTCCACCGAAATCTAAATCAGGCCCTTAGTGTTCTTTCTTCTCAAACTGTTTTGCAGTTTAATCTGCTAAATATCAAGATGTATTACCATTCATGTTGTAGCATTAATTGTCTTTTCTATAGAAGGTTCTTTCAAACTTAGCAATTTTTCTACATTTTTATATTATTCTTTCTTATTAATCAGCTGATTCCCTTCTGATCTTCTCATGCAAGTCGTAAAATTTGCACATCACAGTCAGTGTGCAGAGAACAGCAACATACTCCATAAAATAAAATATTGTCTCTCTATGACAGTGTTTCGTTTCTTTGCAAAATTCTCCTTTTCTGCTCTCACTAACCCCTTGTATTCGTCATCCGATGTATCCTCAGTGTCAGACGCATTACCATTCTTATTGCTTTTTCTAACAGGTATAGGCAGTGTTTTCAAAATCCTTCTCCCTTTACCTCCGAGGTTATTCTTCAACACTGCCACCTTCCTTTTAGCAACAAAGACATCACCACCCACTGTGTCTCAGTATGTCTCAAAAGCCTGCCTCCAATCTTCCCACAC
Source organism: Calotriton arnoldi (assembly GCA_963921515.1). Lineage (NCBI taxonomy): Eukaryota > Metazoa > Chordata > Amphibia > Caudata > Salamandridae > Calotriton > Calotriton arnoldi. The sequence continues at coordinate 3,927 of CAWUFW010006486.1, forward strand.
CAGGGCTTTGTGAAACTGTATGAGGGGCTTCCACTGATTTTGTTATGATGCTGCTTCTTTTGATGTAGGGGTCTACAAAGAAGTTTCTAGATCAATAGATTAGATTCAGACTACTGATCCTTACAAGCACCACAAACTATAACCCTAAACCTTTTACACTGCTGTCCAACCCTCGTACAAAAAATAACTAAAGTAGTTATCATTGCCCAGTATTAGCTCAACTTAAGTAACTAAAATAAACAAAATAATCACGATTGTCTCAGACACTAAGCAATCTTCAAGTTTTACTTCTTGTTTTCATGCAGTGCTTTAAAACGTTTTTTGTCCTTTTATTTAGCCACATTAAAATTATACGTCACCCAAATATAAATCACTACTTTTGTTAATTAAATATGCTCCCTTGTAGAAAGTATATCAGTCCAATAGTCTTTTTTCTATTTTTATTCAGAATTAGATTGAGCTTGGCAGGAAGTGACATCATTCAAACACTCTGTGCTTCATGTGCATCTGAGTTTCGAGGGAGCATGGGAGCGACATGACCAGGGACCACTCTTCAGTTTCTACACTTTGTGCCAGAGCTGCATACAAAGGTAATGCTCTCCCATAGCAGAGCAGCAGTTGTGCAGTAGGCTTCATGTGATGGATGAACTGGCTGCGCGAACTCCTCAGTAGCAGGCAAGACGCTTGAGTGCTCATTTTCATGTGCTCAATTTGTACCCATGGTCACGTGGTGATACGGCACAGCTTAATCTCTGGAACATGCATGCTCTTGCACTGTGACAGGCTGCGTGCTCTCCTCAGATACTAATGAGATACTCAATTGCTTTGCTTCACGGGCTGTGTGAGCACAATTACTGAATTTGATTAATCTCAACTAAATGTCATGTGCCTCAAACTAATTGTATGCTGAGTCTATGTTTTCCTAAAATCTCCACACACTATTGCTTGTACAGCAAATTCACAGTATCTTTAGATCACAAACTATCTGGTGTTTTCTTTACCCGTTACCTTACATGGTATGGCCAGAGTAATAGCAGAAGTTAGATGTCACATATCCTCTGTAGTTTCCACTTGTCAAAAGTAAAACAAGATAGAGACTTCTTTTGTAGAGAATTCAAAGTTCTGATGTAGCATACGGTGATGATAACCAATCGTGGGAGTGTTTTGTCCCAACTGCCTTCTAATTATACTATTGCCTTATATTCTACAATTATTCACACCTACATCATTTTAAGATGCCCTTAAAGGAGCCTGTTAATCACTATCAACAACACTACGTTCTGAATATAATACATCCCAAATGTTAGCATAAGGTAGACCCTTCACAAGGCATGTGGATTCTGTTTTAGAGGTAGTCAAGCAGGCACACTTGTGTTTCAAATTATCAGTAGTCAAATTAGGAAAATATATGTGACATCAGCAGGTGTTGTCATCCCCATCAATGACTCAATACTTCAGATCTTCCATCTCCTCTTCAATCTTTGATCTTAGCTTGCCCATGTCCCTTCAACTCCCACCTTTTTAATATAACACTATTCCACATTTTGAACCAGAGCCTCCAAGTAAGCATTCTTAGACCAAGTCCAATAAGCCTATCTCACTATTACTATTGTTTTAGACCACTTTCAAACATCCACCCCATAACAGTTCTCTAGCCTTCTTAACTTGTAGTCTAAGGACATTAGTGCATGATTCTGGATAGTTTCTGCACTAGCATTTTCCAATTAGATAGGCTGGTGTTAGGACTTATGACTAGGAGTGAATATAAGAGGGGAATGTGTGTACTTTCTAACTTGGGCAGATGGTGACTAGTGTGGACATCTAGACAAGCCACGGTGGAACTGAGGGTAATGCTAGCTTGGAGCACCTCATGGATAATCTATAAAATTTCCAACCAGAAGGGATGCATAAATTTGAATGTTAAGTGAGGTAGACCAATCTTCCTTTCTTAGTAGTACGAGCAGGAGTGAAAAATTAGCAGGCCTATTTTGTGAAGTCTTGAAAGAGTCCACCATGTCCTCTGGATTATTTGGAGTCTAGCTTGTGTTAGGGCAGGAGTGACTTGAGATACAAATGCTGTTTTTTAAGACTGTTGCTCTTGGGAGAGTAAATGGAGCTTGCATGATTTCAATTCTTCCCATTTTTCTTATTGTTTTAGTTTTTGTGACTGCAAGGAATGTATATTGTTTGCATATTAGGTGTCACTGATGAATGAAGGTCAACAGTATATCAAGAAAATATGGTTGAGATAAACATCCTAGTCAAGTTACCAAGATGATTACTTTTGAAACATAATTTTCAGTGAGAAGTTTTTGCGATGGTATGGATAATACACAGGCAATCGTATGGGCCTTTATCCAGTGTCTGTTCACTTGTGTAGACAAAACACAGTCACATATATATTTCTACCCAAGGAGGAATGTTGGAACAAAGAAGAGTGATGAAGTTCAGAAATGTTGAGTGTGGCACACCCTGGTCAGGCAGAGTGAGCACTATCTCATATAGCTACAGGAAAGCTCCACAAGAGCGCAAATTGAGCAACAACCAAAGGTTGCATTCCGCCTCTCGCTGAAGGAGCCATACAGGCAGAATAAACAGAAGTCAAAACAGAGCAAGCATGAGAGAGATTCCCGACTGTCAGGAAGAGAAATCATCACAGTTGAATAATAACTGTGCCAGTGATGAAGCTGGATCAATAGAACGAGAGGCGGAGATAAGAAGGTGCTTAACAGCCTAGTCAGCTCAGCTTGTTAATTTTCTCCACTTCGAAGGACTTTAGCCACTTACTAAATATATTTCAGGTGGTTATCAAGAGGCATCTATTAGCAAAAGCAGAGACCCTCAGTTTAAGGAGGGCTATGTAAAAAAAAGGGGAAGATGTGGTGTAGATCAATGCAAGTTCATCCCAGTTTTCCAAAGGGGACAAATTATTTGGCTATACACACCTACTGTCTCCTACATTGCTAGCAGTGTCCCTCTGAATCACCAGACATACTCAGCCTCATTCAATGTTTTTCATCATCAATTCTGGAGCCCTAGTGCTTTAATCCACCTTTGCTATTTATGCGACTGCTCGAGAAATTAATCCTACTTGACTACAGCAGCCCCTGCATACCTTCAGTTTCTTGCAGAAAGCCTATATAATAGGAACAGGTCATCACATTATATTCAGACCAGCTTCTGTTCCAGATGTATAACTGTTATATACTTACAATAATAGCTGGGAGATATTGGACCATTTGAGAAAGCTGCTTAAAATAGTCCATCTCTATATGCAATGGATGCATCATCACTAGAGCCAATAAAGATGAAGCATACAATGAATCCCTAAAGTTCCACCTGCCACTGGTTCCAATTATAGAAGTACCAGATTGTTAGAGGAATGTGAAGCAGTTTTATTGGCAATGCTGTAGGATTTATGCTGGTGATAACAAAATCTTTTAGCAGCTTTATGCCTTTGTATTGGTCTGGTCCTGGAAAGGAAAAGATGGTTAAAACCTATTTTTTACAATACTACTATTAAAACAGTGAAAGAGCAATTGAATTGTGCTTTAAAGGACAAAGCACACAATGCTGGGTCCTGCTTGGAGGGGATGGACATGCCCTCTCTGTGCAGGGATGTGGATGAGAGCTAACATGATATGGGCCTGTTTAAAAGGGTGAACATAGGGCACTTCAGTGCACAGAGTCTTTTGGATGCACAAAAAGAATCACTTTTTCCCTCTGCTCAATGAAGGAGTGGAAGGCCGTGTTCCACGCACCCTCCAAGAGGGACATTATTGCAGTGTTGCAGATGCTGCAGACAGTCAAAATATGTCAACAGGAGGAAGAGGAGCCCTTGCAGTGCCAGGATTACCAGTAAGAACCTAGAGGGTGACGTCCATGGGTTATCTGGTACAGTACTACCCTGCGATTGAGAGATTGAGGAGGTTTGCTGGAGACCCTTTACAGTTTGATGGGACACAGGAAGAGAGCAAAATTAAGAGAAAGAGCAGAAAGGGCCCCACATGAGGAGACCCTGTTTTCACTGGACATTTTTTAACCTGAACAGTTGTGGAGAGGCAGAAGAGGGCAGGCCACTGGTGCTGGCTCTAATGGGATATGCCCAACATTGGTATTGGGGGTAGAGTTAGGAGGTATTCTCCAACCGATAATACAACCCGGCAAGATGGACAGGAGACTGAGAAAAATTGAACTGGGATCGGGAGGATTGTGGCTGTAGTGAGGATTGCAGGGCAGGGCGCTCTACCTTTACTGAGATGCAGGCGGGTGTAGAACCAGATTTATGGATAGGCGTGGACACCTCAGTCAGAGAGTGATTAGGTTCAGTTCAAGGACTCCAGTTCAAAAGGGACAGGTTGCCCCAATGGATACTTCCAATACTTTGGTGAACAAGAGAACATGCAGGTGAACAGTGCAGCCCCTCCTCAAAACCGATTGAATACTGGTTTGAAAGACACTTTTTAGATGGATCAAACAGTGGTTGTAGAGTGGAGTGATAGAGGAGCAAAGAATCAGACTGCAGATGAAGGACATACCCTGATTGAAGTATACAGGACAACTCTTGGACCGAGGGCATGTGGCCTGAGGCCCTGTGACGAAACAAGAGCCGCTGGACTCCTATTGGGCTGTCTGGTGGCTGGAGACAAGTGGATATAAGAATTAGAGAAGGAGGGATGGGGATCATGGCGGCTGACAGTTAGTGCCGGTCGCGAGCTCTCTCACGCGTTAGGCAGATTAGAGCCCGCCTATGTACCTGTGCCTTGTGTTTGCTGGGTCCGCAGTTTGCAGCGTTGAAAGCGGTGGCCGAAGAGTCAGGCATCCAGGGGGTTCGCGGTGCAAGCCCCAAAAATTAACCTTCCGATAGCTACGCTCTGCCGCAACAACAACGGAAGTGAAGCCGCTAGGAGGCGTGTGGGTGGAGGCAGCTGCGCGGCTCAGCTGGGGCCGACGCACTGCCGCAAGAGTCGGCTCCCCGGGGAGAGGGAGCTGCTCGTTCACAGGTCAGGCTAAAGGCTGCACCATCCGCCAGTAATTGCAGTCGGGAGATGTCATTCATGGACCCCTGATGACCCCGGTAAGGAGAAGGGAGCAGGTCCCAGTTGAAGTTAATGTCAGTGCCGGTGTCGGTGTAGGTGGTTTGGTTAAACGTAAGGTGGCAGCTTTTCCAAACAACGGAGATACCAGGGAAGGGACTGCTTTTTGTGTGAACAGATACACGCTGAGAAGTAGGGATATCTGGGGGAGAGGGGATATTGCTTTAAGTTCCCCAGTGGTAAAAAAGGACCCCCCACTAGCTCCACCGGTCCCTTTGAAAGCATCAAATTGCAAAACTTCTTGCACCCCTCCTCAGGCTCTCCAGGCCCCCCGTGTCCCCATAGCTAGGAGACTACCCGCTGGCAAATCATTGCAGAGATCAAGCAGTAGGCTCCCCAAAAGGAAAATAGACAGTGTAAAAATAACACCATCGCCGTGCTCCTACTTCAAAGTTCAAGCTCAAGGGACTTTGGCTACCTCCTCCCATGCAGCAATGCCCCAAGTCCCCGAAAATAGAGAGCTCTTAAAGGATATGGAGGGCTAAACCGCTACTAAAGTGGGGGAAGGCGCTTTATGACTAGAAAATAGATTTGGCTCTCTAGCAGAAAAAAATCTGCCCCCTGAGCAGCCCAGTCCTAGCTCTGTGACTTTGGAGAATTATTCCCAGACTCAGTAAGGGCCACCCATTGCACTCACTGGCCAGACTAAGAGCTATGAACTGGAGAGGCTTTTATCCACCTTGTTAAGAAAGGTCAGGAAGAAGTTTGCGACTTCTGAGTTAAATCAGCAGAAAATTCAGGATACTTGTGAAGCCTTGGAAGATAAGATAAATAATTTGGCAGAAAGAGTCGGGCCATGGACGTTTCATTAGACGACCTTTCCAAAAAATTCAACACTAACAAGGAGGAGATTCAGAAACTAAAGAACAGTGAGAAAGACCTCAGAGGCAAGCTGGAAGCCCTTGAGAATAGTGCAAGAAGGAAAAACATTCGAATTTTGAATGTCCCTGAGGGCCTCGAGGGGGAAGATATAAGGGGTTTTGTGATTCACCTCCTGAAAGAAGTCAACATGGAAGTTGAACAGCGTAGCTTAGAGGAGGACATACAAATGTCCACCGCGACCCATTTACGAGGCGACCAGGAAAGAAAAACCCAAGAAGGGTCCTAGTGAACTTTAAATCTTACACCTTAAAGGAAAGAATTCTCGCTGGGGCCCTTAAAACAGGAACCTATAAAAAAAGATGACTGGTCCTTTCGTATTAGGTCGGATATCTCGCGAGCCACCCATGACAGGCAATGGGAATTGGGGAAGCATATTCAAGAAGTGAGGGGGTTGGGAGCCACTGCAAACATACGATTCCCTGCTTCCTTGAGGGTGATGCAAAACAATAAAATGTATAATTTCAGAGACCCTAACGAAGTTAGCGTATTCATAGGACAGATCAAGGCACACCAAGTATAACTTCAACCCTTACTGCCGCAACGTAGTGAGAGAGCTCATATGAGGTAAATAACAGAATACCTCTAGTCTGCAGGGAGGGTTCCCTGGGGTGGGGAGGGGGGTCCCCAGCAAGGAAAACAATCACATGAAAAAATTCATAAATCACTTTTTCACTGCGTGGGGGAGCATGTGAGAAAAAATAAAAAAAATGTCCTCTCTTGTTAATTTTAGACCAGGATCTCCTTTTCAATTACTTATGCCCCCAGGCCTGATTAGAAGCGTTAGGTCATTAGGCATTTATTTTCTCATTATATGGGAGGTCCAGACAAGCCTAGGCCTTTAAAGATCTTATCCTGGAATGTCAATGGCCTTAGGGTTGTGGCAAGAAGGAGGAAAATCCTGGAGTACTTGAGGCTTATGGACATAGAGGTTTTCTTTAGCCAGGAATCGCATTTGCCTAAAGAAGAATGGCTCAAGATATTAAAGGGTCAACAATGGATTGAGCATTGTGTATGCACCTCTCAGTCTTTTACAGTGAAAGGGGTTGCCCTTCTTTTCAGAAAATCAACCCAAGCTATATTGGGTGAGCGTGTGGTGGATTCATTAGGTAGATGGGTAATAGTTAAGGCTAAAATCTATGGTGTCTGGCTGGCACTTGTTGGATACTATGGCCCAAATTTAGACAACCCCACTCCCTTACACACCTTATTTCTCCAGCTAGTGGATATAAGTGAACCTATCATATTGGGAGGCGATTTTAATGTAGTTCTAGATCCAGTACAAGACACAACCTCTAAGAGGGCAGCCGCGGCAACTCCCAATATGAGAGGGGCCTTGAAACAACTGATAGCGGATATAGGCCTTATTGATACCTGGAAATTTATGAGTCATAGCGATGGGACTGAAGGGGGAAATTTCACTTTTCGTAACAAAAAACATGGTCATCGTTCCAGGATAGACTTTTTTCTTGTAGATGCAGTTACAAGCAAAAACACTAGCAAAGTTTCACACGTTCCTGAACACTTGTCTGATCACTCAGCGGTTGCTCTTGAGATTAGTTTTAGAAATAGAGCCCCCGCGCGGAGATGGACTTTAAATCGTACTTTGCTTTTAGAACCATTGGTAGTGGAGAATCTGAAAGCAGCCACAAATGAGTTATTTTTCTTTAACCTCGAGTCAGCCCCCTTGAATATTGTTTGGGATACATACAAGGCGTTTCTGAGAGGCATCTTAACTAGCTTAATCTCAGCACAAAATAAAAAGGTCAGGGAGGAAATTAACACTCTTGAAGCCTCCATAAATACCCTTCAAAGTGCCTTGGAACAGGCCTCTATCCCTTCAATTACAGCCCAAACCGAACGGGAACTGCAACTAGCAAAATCTAAGCTTGCTGATTATCTGGAGGCCACAGTCAGGCAGAAATGGGAAGCTAGTAGGTGATCTCATTACGAGTATGGGGAAGGATGTGGAAAACTGGTAGCATGGAAGATCAAAGCTAATCAGTCAAGGAATCTGATCAAAGACCTTAGATGCCAAAATTCAGGCAATATAATATCTGATGACAGTGAGATTGAAAACGCTTTTGTACAGTTTTTTCAAGACCTTTACACTGAAGATACAATCATAAGCAGGGAACAAATTGAGGCTTTTTTTCAAGATCTTGATCTTCCATCTCTCCAGGGGGGCCAAAGAGATAAACTGAATAGTTCAATCTGTATAGAGGAGATTGCTAAAGCTATAAGTAGTTTAAAAAAAGGAAAAGCCGCTGGTCCGGACGCTCATCCAAATGAAATCTACATGTTATTAAAGGAGGAGCTAGCACCCATTTTGCTTCAACTTTTTAACCTAGCCTTTATCTCTAACCAAGACCTGCCATCTTCTTGGGATTCCGCCACTATAACAATACTTCTCAAACCAAACAAAAACCCCAGGGTTTGTGAGTCGTATAGACCTATCTCACTTCTTGATAGTGATTACAAAATTTACTCCCAGATACTAACCAAACATTTAGACAAGATAGTGGGGTCCTTGATTCATGCTGACCAGAAAGGCTTCATAAAAGGGAGACAGTTGCCGAATTGACTCATGAGTTAATAGGTGCAATCGACCTGGCCAAGGAGTACGGTAACCCATTGATGGTAATGACTTTCAATGCCGCGAAGGCCTTTGATAGGGTCAGCTGGCCTTTCTTGTATGAGATGATTCATCGCTTTCATTTAGGAGAGACCTTTCTATCAGCAGTCAAAGCTTTGTAAAAGAAACCCTCAGCCAGAGTGTTAGTTAATGGGAACCTGTCTAAATCTTTAAACATCGACAGGGGGACTAGACAGGGATGCCCTTTGTCTCCACTTCTCTTTAATCTTTATATTGAGCCCTTGGCATCCAAATTAAGATCATGTCGGAACATTTTTCCCTTTGTGTGTAATGGCTGGGAGAAAAAGATTGGGTTGTATGCTTATGATTTGATGATTTTTACAGGACACCTGCCTCCGTCTCTACCAGTAATCTGGGAAACGATTGAGGGTTTTGGCAAGGTATCTGGTTATGCTGTAAACCAACAAAAAACAGAGATAATGCAGTGGAACACCCACAACCCATGTGATCTAATTAGACAATACATGAGGTATCTAGGTATTCAAGTAGTGCATAACTTGGAGAACTTAGCACAAGTGAGTTTTGATAACCTAGTATCTAGTGTGAGAAAACAGTTAAAGGCCTGGGGAACTCTCCCTTTATCATTTCTAGGCAGATCTAACCTTTTGAAAATGTCTATTCTTCCCAAATGTACCTTTTTGTTTAACACCATCCCCTTAGAATTTAGGAAGGAGTGGTTTTAAAAGGTGGGGATTTCACCAGCTTTATATGGGGAAACAAAAGGTCTAGAATTTCCTGGAGGAAACTCAGAGAGAAAAAGGAATGTGGTGGCATAGCCAGCCCAGACCTTTTTCAATACTATCGCACTTTCCACTTGAAGATCTTTTGACAGCTTTTGAAGGCCTCCTCTGCTTTGTCACCACTTTTCAGAGCTCTTACAGCTAGTCCTCTAGAACAAACCATTTTTTTTCTTTTCAAATTTGGCCACCCCAAGTTTTTAAAAAAGGTTAGGCTTAAGGTTCTATTGGGTGCATGCAAGGTTTGGCATCAAATAAGATCATCTTTACAAATACCCTACATTAGCAAATATGCACCTATTTGGAATTCGCCCGGCACGCCAGTCTGCCTTCGAGACTCTCTTGCAACTCCCTTAAGAGAGTGTGGCATCCTCAGATGAGGCCAACTCCTAGAGGATACTCAATTAATTTCTTGGCAGCGTATGCAGGAGATCTCTGAGGGGTCGGTATCAAAATTTAGATACTACCAGTTAATGAGTTGGGCAAAAACGCTGGGAAAGGATGGAAAGGGGAATCAATTTTGGGAGTCCAAGATCTGTTCACGTCCCCTTCTACAGAAGGAGGTGTCAGAATGGTACTGGATGTTGATCCAGGCCACAGATGAGGTGTAAGTCTCGTTGGTAGAGTCCTGGAGGAGGAAACTGCCGGCTCATGACCTCGACCTGCTATGGCAAGTATCTATGTCACATTTGTGGCTATATGTGAAGTCTGCCCCACTCAGAAAGAACCATGGGGCATATTAGCAAGAAGAGGCGATAATCATCGCTAACCCTGCTTAGCGTGATTTTTTTTATCGCCGGCTATCGCTGGAATATATCGCCACGCTAACGCTGTATTAGCAACGATTAGCGCTATGGCGATGAATATTCCAGCGATAGTGGGGGAAATGGGCCAACATCGCTGAAAAACCAGCGATGTTGCATGGAGAAGGGAGAACACCTTGCTGATACGACCCTGTGGTCGTATCAGCATAATCCACCCCCCATGTTAGGTATGGCTAACACCTGCTAATTGCAGGTGTTAAATAAATGGCGATGACCCCGGTTAGCGCGACTTTTCACGTCGCTAACTGGGGCCATGGCCACCTTGCTAATAGGCGATAGGCCTGTTAGCGAGTGTTTCCCAGGTTTGTTCGTCGTGAACGCCCACTTTGCATGTCATTAGCGATAAATATCGCTGACATGCAAAGCGGTAAAAACGGGCGCTAATGCCCGCAAACTGTCTCTAACTGCTGTTAGAGACAGTTTGCTGATAGGGCGATATAAATATCGCCGCTTTAGCGGCAAAAAGTGCCGCTAAAGCGGCGATAGTGCCCTTGCTAATATGCCCCCATATTTTTACTGTCAACAAGGCCTACTGGACGCCACGGAGACTCTCCAAACTGGGAACCCAGGCGGTGAAGAAGTGCCCCAAGTGCGGCGAGGTCAACGCAAATGAAGCTCATATGTTTTGGCAGTGTCCCTCAATCCAGATCTTCTGGCAGAAAGTGGGTATGACGTTATCGGTAATCTTGGGTCAAGAAATTAAGGTGAGCCTGGCGTTAGTAATTTTTGGGGTGATGCTAGATTGGGAGGGAAATAGGGCTTTCTCTAAAACTTGTAAAGCACTTGTATTTACCTTAATTCTCCTTGCACGTAGAGAGCTGTGCATTAAATGGATACTCCCCAACCCTCCCCTAGAGGCAGAGTGGGTACCATCAATACAAAAAATAGCGAATCTGGATCGCGCTACAGCTAATATTAAGAGAACAAAGTTTTGGGAACTGTGGGATAACTAGGTTAAAACCGCACATCATTGACTTGTTTTCTCTCCTTTCCGTACTCTTGTATTAATTTTTCATTTTTCCCTGTTTGTTATGTTAAATCACTGGTCCAATGATTAGCAACTTGATATATAGGTAGCTTGGATATGGGGAGTTGCGTTCCCTTTCATCCTGGTTTGTGGCCTATCACTAGCACCTGTATAGAGGAGTCAGTTTCTTGCCGACAGCACATTTAAGACCTGGGTTGTGAAACATTCCTCCTTTCACGGAGAGACCGGGATTCTTTCTGTGTTGTAGCCGTCTAGATCCTTTCTGACACCCAAACAATAATTGACAAATGAGGGCTAAAAAATAAAAAATAAAAAGAATTAGAGAAGGGCTTTTCTGAAGGGAAATTCAAGAGGAATGTGAACAGGAGAATTCTGGGTTTTGCAGGAGAGCCACCTAAGTGGGCAGGACAGTTGTATTTAAGGTGGTGGTACTGCAGAAGTGAGAACTGATGGGCTATGAAGGTTCTGGAGATGAGAAGCAGGGGACAAATGAGAGAAAATGGCAAGCTACAGCCCACTGCAGGACACAGAAGTGCCAAAAAGAGAGAAGAAATGACTTTCAGTGGGCCAGGATACAGAGAGGCAAGAGGCTGGAGACAAGGGACCCAGATGGTCTGGGAGCTCAAGGGTACCTGGGATTGGAACAAAATATGAGTATGTGGATGACTTTTTGGAGGTTTATGAACAGGACAAGTCAAGAAATGAGGAGAGATGTGCAACAATCGTGGTGAAAAGTAGGGAGTTTAGTGAGCCCAGGTGTGGCATTAATTTTGAGAATTTGGTGAGATTTTTGGGACATGTTCTTAGAAGAGAGAGGGCAGACAGAGACAGTAACAGCCGTGGCTGTGAGAGCTGAGGGAATGCATGCAGAAGATGGTGGCAACTCTGCTAGTAAGGGTGGACGCTGACAAGGTACAGGGTGAGGCAGGGGAATAGAAGGATGGGAGCTCAGGCCAGAGAGAAAAGAATGGACAGTGCACCACAGGAGGAGATAGTGCAGAGTGAGATTAAGGCTAAAGGCAAAGTCTTAGTGGTCTCCACGTCAGAAAGGAAATGTCAATATATATCCATTGCCATGCCTTTGACTGGACATTTACTATTGAGCACAAAGGAAGATATCATGTTGACTTTTTTAAGCTCTTGCACAGAGAAACATGATGCAAGGATGGCTCAAATGCAGAGGAGAGGTAGCTAGAAAGGAGACTGAGGTTGTTCACATTGAGAGCAGTCCAAATCCTGGGAAAAAATTCCAAAGTGGATTGCAATACTATTAAGGTATCTTAATGTCATTAAGACAGACCAGATCAGTTTTGAAGGCTTAGTATAGCTACGGTATGATGAGGAAGTCCCTACTGTCTCAGCACTCTTTATCCTCTACCAGAAGACCCTTACCCTGAGTTATTCTTCCTGTCCCCTGTATACTCATTGCTTAATTCCACCAATCCTACAGTATCTCCTTTCACATGGAACATACTGTTTCCTAATATACTCTCCTTCATGGCAAAACAGCAGCAACCACCCACTTGTTAACGGTGTCCACTTACTGCAAAACCCCCATACAGAAACTCAACAACACCATGTTGATCTCCTTTCTCATTCTGTCAGTGTATGCTTACTTTCTCAGCCTCTGTCAAACTCTCCTGGGGAAAAATAGTTTTAAAGACTTCTGCCTATTTACACTAGTCCTGGAGCACTCTCAAAATCCATTTGAGCATTTTTATTAACTGCAACCTGGAGAGTTGCACCAAGTTGTTCTCCTACACATGTATCAATGGGCTAGATGTATCAAGCATTTTTCTGCTCGCAAACGGCCCGATTAGCAGAATTGGGCTGTTTGAGACTGGAAAAATGCATTTTGGTATGTATCAATCCCAAACTGTGATTCGGTAACATGTTACCGAATCGCAGTTTGGAATTGCGAATACATATCAAGTCGGTATTTGGAAGGGGCGTGGTTGGGCGTCGCTTTTTGATACCGAATCAGTATGGTGTGTATTACTGTTTTAAAACAGTAATACTAAACCACCAGTTTAAAACTGGTGGTAACCCATTCGCAAAGGGGAAGGGGTCCCCTTAGGACCCCTTCCCATTTGAGAATGTAAATAAAAATATTTTTTAAGAGCAAGCAGTGGTCCCATGGACCACTCCCTACTCTTAAAAAATGAAACTGCAAAGTTTCATTTTTTCTTTTTAAAGCATCTTGTTTTCCTTTAAGGAAAACGGGGTGCATTTAAAAAATAAAAAGATTTATTAAAAAGCAATCACAGACATGGTGGTCTGCTGACCTCAGCAGGCCACAATCCCTGTGATGGCAGCTATTCCTAATTGGTCGCATATTGCGACCTACCTCATTAATATTCATGATTTAGGTCTATTTGCGACTCACTAGGAATCGCTAATGAAACTCAAAAGAGTTTTATACATTAGGAATACTGATTTCCTAATTGCGGATTGGAGAGAATCACCATTGGGGAATCAGTATTCCTAATGTTAGTACCAGTGGAGGCTCCTCCACAATGGCGGATCAACTTCGCCCCACTGCCTGGCGCAGAGATAGCAAATAAAAAATAAAACAATGTTCTAGCATCATTTTATTTTTCGTTTGCTGGCTCTGAGCCAGCTTATGCATGGAGGGGCGGGTCATGGGAGGGGGAGGAGGAGTGCTTGCGCACTCCCTCAGTACGCATATGTGTTTGGCCGGCCGTCTCAGGCCGACCAAAACACACATGCGCACTTACGTTTCTCCAGCCCGGCTGCATTCAGCAGCCGGGCTGGAGAAACTCCACAGACTCCATGACCTGAGCGGAGCATCTTTCCTGCCTGCTCAGGCCAATACCTGTGCTGAGATTGGATGGGAGTCTGTCCCAGGGGCTGCTGGGACCAGAAAGAGGATAGTAGGAGCTACGCGAAGCGGGATGCCGCCGGCGGCTTCAGGTACGTTTAAAAAATATATATTATTATCATGCCCCAAGGACACTCGCCACCCATCCCCCCGTGCTCCTGCACCCGCCATACCACCCTTTGGTAGTGGCGGCCGCCACTGGCTAGTACATCTAACCCAATATTTTTTCCTGCATTAACCGCCTATCCACACTCCTGTAGTGTAAATAGTAGTTGTCACCACCACTTGGCTTTGCTAGTAAACAACCACCTTCTCCTCGTCCAAACCCAGTTGCTGTCCATAACATTGTCTCACTGCACCTTCTCTGGCCTGCTTCACAATTGACTGTATGCATGTCTAGACCTTTTTTTTACGACTCCATGGCGCCCACCTCTGTCAAGAAAAGAACTCATTAGCATTCACAACACTTGTAGTTGCTCCCTGGGATGAACATAATTCCCCACACACTTCGACCTCCATCTGCCTTCATCTACCTAACCCCTTCTGCCTGCCCTCTCCCAAACCCAAATAGTATCCTTCAGCCACTGCACTCATCCTGAAGGAATGGCTGTTGAAGCTGACTGGTGACCAGCAGCCCCCTTTCAAACCATTTCTCAACACCACAACCACTTTCCTGTCCTTATCTTTCGCTCCAGTCTCAGGCCAATATACTCTCCTGCTCCCCATTCCCCTAAACCTTATGTACTCCTATAAGCCATAAGCCTTAACTGGTCATGTCTCTCACCACCAAATATCTCAGTCACCCAGGACCCTGTGCCGCTTAAGCCTGTTTTCCATTTCAGTACCATTCAGAATACCTCACAGTAGGAGGGAAGTTTCTGGTGCTGGGTAAAGAGAGCTCAGACTAAGGCAGTGGGGTAGCAGAGAAAGTTAAATGGAGAAAGTGGGAGAGAGAGAGAGTTTTAAAAGTGAAATAGAATCCGGTTGGAGCCAAGTGCGGGCATGCGGGCATGCTGTGAGGAATTTGGGCAGTGGGGGTCAGCAAGCCCAGAAAGTTAACTGTGTCCATACAGCTGAAACAAATGTGATGCTATGAGGGGCAAGGGGCATTTGAGCTTTATGAGCTAGGTAACATCAGGGAAGAGGTGGGATAGTTGTCAATGTTAGACCATTGTTTTGTGGCAGTTTAGAATTTGCTGGTGGATGTTGTTTATGTGATCTCATCTTGCTTCCAAATAAGATGTCCTTTTCCCCTGCGGAAAATGCATCTGTCATTTGTCCTCCTCCAATAATGGGCTCTGCAGTCAAAGCTTACCCCACCCCAGGTAGGCAATCCCGGTACTTGCGCTGTTTGAACCGCCTGCCCCGCTGCCTTCTGCCAGCTGACAAAGACCACAGATGGGCAGGCGGTGTGCAAACAGACTCAGTGTATTAGCAATTAGTCACATCACACAGGAGGTTATAAATCATCTCAATCTTTTTTATCATTATTACGCCCTCTTTTCATGTAAATTATTGCATGTCAAAAATCATCAGATAATCATAAATCATTGTTTCACATGCATCAATGTTAAGGAAACAGTAACAGTTTGTCAGGTAATTGCTGGATGTCCAGTCACCATAAATCTTTCCTGACAGCACCTTCCGATGAAGGCACACTCCATTGGAGTTAGGCATTGAGGCTTCTAGGCTTTATTGGCTACCGATGTGTGGCATTGTCAGCCCTCTCTGGCCATGCCTCGGCTGCAGGTGCCATGTCTGCTTTGAGGCTAACCCCTTATATTCGCCCTTCTTTTGGCCTCCAGTGTCCCTGCTGTGAGGCATTCCAAGAAACCTGTTCCGCCCCTCTTTTTGGACGCCTTCCTGTCCATTCTACCGAGCTCCCACTGTCGGTTAAAGGTGCTGTCTCCACCACATTGGTGGCGGTTCCATGACCACCGTCAGCTCCCTCTGCCTGCTCTGAGTACCCTTCACTATGAGAAACCTAATAGCTCTAGCGCACCAACAATGCTCAGAATGAACATGTTCATCCTCACCCTTGAAGTAGGACTTGTCCACTGCACAGTTGCCTCGGGTCTTGAGGTTGATAAGGCTGTGCCTAAGGAATTCCCAGTCCATCCCCCTGTGGAATTTACTCATGGAGAAAAACAATTTCTTTCGGGAAGCAAAGGCAGCAGTGTGGAGGGTGTCTCTTTAGCAACAAAAAGATCGAATCAGTACCCCACTACAAATACTTGGGAATTTTCCTTGACACCAGTGGTTCATTTGTAAAGCAGAAAGAAGCATTAAGGGCCAAAGCTCTGTCACCTGAGGTTGCCTCAGCGAAATTGTCGAAACAACTACTTGGCCCGAGTCTAATTCCAATGCTGGAGGTGATGAAGGCAAAGATAATCAACTCCCTGTCATACGGGCATGAGATCATGATGGGCGCAATAAGCGCTTTATTAAATAAATTAACCATCAAAATCTTTAAACGCGCTTTTCGCCTGCCAAGATCTGCATCGCCAGCCCAAGTTAGACTTGAATTAGGCTTATTAGACCACCAAGGCGTCGAGGCAGGTGCGTTTATAAAGCTTTGTAACAGATTGCGCAATGCCCGGGAGGGCAGCCTGGAGGCCAGACTTTGGAACGAAATATTGAACTGCCATTCCAGCCACAAACATCGGCATCACCTGGACTACTGCCTGCAACTACTCGTTGTCAAGGAATATTGGGGAACAAATCCTTCTCAGCTGGCGCTTAAGGCCGTCATCAAGAGAAGCGTCCGGCTGTGGTCTTTCCACTCCGACAGGGCAACACTGTCAAGAAGGAAACATGCCTGGGCGGTAATTTCTGATTTTAATCCGGGGGTCGAATCATCTTATTTATCAAGCACGTTTGCACTTTTTTGGAAGCTAAAGTTTATGGCCCTGAGGATGGGAGAATGGCCCTTTCTAAAGAACCTGACCGAATGGTGCCGCTCCAGTACTAGTATCAAATGCAGGAAGTGTGGCTATCACTCCGAAGCTATGGAGCACATAGTTTGCGCATGTTCTGCCATGCTCATTGATAGACGGTCTTTACTGCGGGACGAATGGAATAATCTCGGAGTACGAACATGTCGACAAGCCATAATCGCTGCCTTGAATTCAGACAATACGAAGCTGAACATTCGGTTTACCAAATTTGTTAACAGAGCGGCAAAATTGTTGGGAGATAATAGTACCGTACATCTCCCTCAATCTGGATGCGTTGCAATGCCACTTCAGGTTCAACACATGAACTCTTGATTACTCAGTACTGTCGATTGGAACATTGCCATTTGCTTAATATTAATTGTTTACAGGTCTTCAGATGGATTTTTGAAAATGCTAGTTTGGCTGTTTTTTTATAGATTATCAAAAAAAGAGCGCAACACTTCGACCGACCCGACACCCCAGTTTCTGATTATCTGGCAATTAATTAACGCTAAGGTATTTTAATTACACCCCCTATTTTAGATAGTCCTAGTATTAATCTGAGGGCCATATTCTCAAGAACGGCGATAACATTATCGCCGCTTTAGCGGCAGGAAACTGCTGCTAAAGCGGCGATAAGGGGCTTTATCGCCGCTTTAGCGGCAGTTTCCTGCGCTATGATTTACACCCCCCTCCATTCAAATCACACTATAATCTCTGACAAGACATCAGCCGAGCGAACTAGCATGGCCATGCTCACCAGGTCAGTTTTCATGACTTCGAGAAGTTTACACCTGCTGTGTTCCACTAGGTTGTTACCCCCAGGTGTAGAACAACGACTTCCGGTGTCCCATGCAACTGCAGCACATTATTGTCTGTAACAGCTGGGTCCATTGCCTACCGGGCTTACCCATCCATACCACTCTGGTGTTGCACAGCCAAATCCCACTGTACTGCTTATGCAGCCAAACCGTCCTCTTGCTCACGGCTGCTCCTGCAGGGGAGAAGACATGTGCCTTAGACACTATCGGGTCTGATGCATGTCCTTAATGCATGCAATTTCCATCTGCCCAGGTTTAAATTTTCTTCTTCCAGCAACCATACACTGCTGCTGTTGTGGCTGCCCTTATGCGAAATGAGTGTGTTCTGAAGCGCTCCCACTTCAGGGTTATCCGGATCCTAGCTGTGAACTAGAACCTGCTAATGAAGGTTCCATCATGGTGTATGAAGAGCTTGAGGCCCCGGTAGGCCTTACTTGGAGATAAGCTTGCATCAGCCAAATGGGGCATACCTCCACTGGTGTCATGCAGTCAATGTGCGTAATATTGCATTTTCCTTACTGGTCTGTTTTAGAGTGGAGCCTTAATGGCAAATGTCGGTCCCTTATGTGCACATCCTGTAAACATAGGTATGAGCGGTCGAGATCCCCTTTAGCGAAGGCCACCAATTTGCAGACTCTGTAGGCCCCGAAGAATGACAAAGAGAAGGCCACCTTAAACTTACCTAGGTAGTCTGTCTCAGCGAACGCGCTGGGATAGACTGTGAAGGAAAAAAACAAACATCGGTTGGACTTGTATTCTTTATCTGTGCACCATATTTTGTACGCAGATAATGAACATTGGCACCCTATTTTTCTTTTTTAATTAAGTCATCAATTCTTATGCGGTTGATTGTTAGAGAAAGTGCCAATGTGTGAAGTGGACCATCACCTTTCTCGGTGGAATGAAACTTAATTGCATCGATGCAGAACTTGTGCCTTTTTTTGTTTTTTTGGTGTAAATCCTTTGAAAATGCTATTTAAAGCTTAGAGCACACGTCTTTTAAACGTGAATACACCACCCAGTTTCCAAGTCACCCAAGCCTTTTTCACACATAAGCTTGTCCTAGCTTTTTAAGGCGAGAGCATGTGGCGTTCAGGGCTACATAAATGCTACATTTTGGGATACGTATTTTCACTTTCAAAATTTGCAATAGTATGCTGCAAAATTTCCTTTCATTGTGAAGCAAAATTCCCTGATCCATGCTGCAATATTCTGGGGGTCTGACATAGATTGATATGATTCAGGTTGATTAACTTTCTCGTAATTTTCATATTTGCTGGAAAAGTTAATATTTAGGAACAACATCCTAACTGTAATCCGTTTTTTATGCTACCTCATAAAATAAAAAGTACAAAAGAATTTATATTTCTGTGCAATTGAATTATTTGGAGATATTATTACTGCTGTATTGAAACGGAAATCTTAGTGAATTATATAAATTTTTCTTTCTTAGGATTTTTGGGATGGTTTTAGGTAATCAATATGATTTAATAAAATCTCGCTGTATCAAAAATGTGAAAATTCGAGGTGAAAATTGATCAGGATTGTTTACAGAGATTCATATGTAAAATAATAAGCTCCGGGCCCCCAAAGATTTTCTTAGAACTCATTCCGGACCTGACGACCGTCAGGATTGCCAAATATCAAAGCTACATAGTCTTGATTCCGCCTCATGTCTTTTTCCTTCCACCACCATACACTCACTGCCCCTTTATTTCACTCTTGCTGGTTCCTTTTCAACCCTCTTTTCTCCCTTTGTCACTGTTTTTCCGTCTTTATCTTCCTCCTCCTTTTGTATTTTTCTTTCTGTAGCTCTAGGTCTGATGAGGAAAAGTAAGTGCAAATAAGCACTGCAAATTGAATAGAAAATGTCTTAAAACAAATCGAAGTCAAAGACAAAACACTACTGGTGCTGCTTTTTTGCCCTGTATATAATGAATGACTGACCTCCACAAGGAAATAAACATACTCTTAACTTTTTAGCTCAAAATCCTCTGTTATTGGCTCAAATATATATTAAACCCTCTTCTTCAGACTGTTTAAAATCTATTAATATCTTTTAATGTACACAACAACTGGATTAACATTGAATGTAATACGCATGTGTGTGGACGGCTTTTTTGTATTAGTGTGCATTTGTGATCTCTGATAAATTCAATGAGAGTAGATCTTGAATCCTTTCAGGTGGTGTGGACCACCATTGTCTTGGAATCTTCCCATGATGCGTCTTACATCATCAAGCAACGTGATGCTCGTGACATTCTCGCTGGACAGAACAAGAGAAAACAGCATGCTTAAAGCATACTTTCAAGCCATCCCTAAAATAGGTGAGTCATGCAAATCCTGGCACTTGGCTCTGACAGGGAGTTTCTGGTGATTTGCGAATTAATTACACTGTTGTAACAAAGGAAGTGACGTATAATCCAGAAAGACCCCTCAAAGTCCAACATGGTTTAACGTGGAAGGGGTGTCGGGCCCTGATTTAATGTAGGAAAGAGACTCCTGGTTTCATGTGACATAATATACCATGTGAATGGGATAATCATTTCTTTCTTGGGCTACCTTATAAACCCTAGGTAACCAAGCTATCCAAGTAAAATCTTAAAAAGAAAGAAGTAAAAACCCTGGACTGAATTAAATTTACTAGGTCATTGTTAAGTACATTAACAACAGGCATATACTATGCCCCGATTAGAAAAAGTAATAGTTCCTACACCAGAAGCCAGAACCTGTTGAAATTTGTTACAAGAGAATTTTGCGATTATTGACAATTATAAGGTAAAATATAAAGCATTCTTCATATAGGCTCAGGGGGAAAGACATAGGTTTTCTCTGACAGGATGAACCTCATATTTTGAGCAAATATGTAACTTGTGTGGGTTTCACAAATAATCCTTTTAGGGGTCAATGACATCTATGACAATCATAGATTTCCTTGAGTACACAGATGTGCAAATGTTCTGCATGGAGTATAGTAGAAGGTGTACTAATTGGCATGATCAGATGAAATGGAAATGTGCATTTGGCAATTAACCTACCTTTTGTCTTTACATAGTAAAATATTGTCGTCAGAAAGAAACCACCCCTTCTTCCGGCCTCATTCAGTATGGGGTATTCTTTCTCATTCCCACCTAGAAAGGCACTCACTCCAGCTCTTGATTGTCTCTGGTCTGAGTGTGCATTATTGTATATAACAACGTGAAAAATGGTTGTGAATATCCAAAATATGCAAATTTGGACGGTTAGTCCATTTTGCAGAGCTAACCCCTTGCCCTTTACTTATGTAGGTAATTCATCCGTTGTTGATTTGATTATTCACATAAAAATGCTGCCATAAACAGGATATATTATTATTGGAAAACATGTTTAAAATAGTTAGAATCTTTTTGTTTAATTGTAGATTTTTTACTCCTGTACTGCTCTGAAGCAGTAGCTGCGACATTGACTCCTATACGTTTAGGTCATTGTCGTTGCTGTTTTCTATTCATGGTAACTGCTGAGCTGACATTGTCTTGCGTTTCCCCAACCGCTTTTGCTCGAGCTGTGACCTAATACCAGGACAACGCCAGCGGTGGTTTCCCAAGAGGGCGGGGGAGCATTGCCCTCCCCCCTCGTCCACTGAGAGCAGCACGTGAAAAAATAAAATAGCAATGAAATTAATTATTTCATTGCTATTTTATTTTTCCAATGTGCGCGCCGAACACAGTGACCTGAGCCAAAAAGGGGCGTGTCCTCAGATGCCAATTGGCAGCATAGAGGTTTGGAGTGCTGGCTAGACACTCCAAAGTGCACGTCAGTTTAGACGGCCGTCTTGGGACGGCCAACCTGACATGCGCACTTTGCAGCTCTCCACCCAGCTGTCCTAGAGGGCAGGGTGGAGAGCAAGCAGAGGCCTCCAGGCCTGAAGGAGCATCTGACCAACCTGCTCCATCCAGTCCTGGTGCTTCTCTCATGCAGCATGAGAGCAGCGCCAGGACTGGTTAGGAGAGCTCCACAGCAGACTGCAGTTTCACCAAGGAGGACCGGACGATGTGTTGCAGTGGGTAAGTACTGTTAATTTAACTTTTATTTATTTAAAATGTTAGTGTTATTTTGGGTGGAGGAAGGGGTGACTTTATATAGGCTTTTGGAGGGAGGGAGTGTATTATTTTGGGCTTTTGGGAGAGGGTGTTTAATTATGGGCTTTTGGAGAGAGGGGGGTGCGTTATTTTGTTTTTTGGAAAGTGGTGCAGCACTTCTCTTGTGGCACCACTTTCAAAGGTTGCCAGCCGCCACTGGACAATGCTTTAATTAAAAGACTCGAGCAGGCATAAAATCAGGTTGGATCTCACTTATTTTAGTGAACGATCCATCTTGACTTGATTGTTTACATAAGTTTTGTTCCAGAAAACCCCAGGATAAATTCTTATATTAGAAATACCTTTCAAAATAGTTGCAACCTCTCCTTGTTATAGTTTTTATAAATCATTTATTGCTCTGAAATAATGAGGCCGATTCCAAAACTGCACGTTGTAGTGTGTTTAGTAGTATAATAATAGTACTAATAACAACTACAAAATGCTATTCGCAAACCTACATGTGGAGATATCAGCCTGAGCTACTCCTATCTGTACTTTGCAGAGATCTCCGCACACATATGCATAGGTTTTTGTACTAAAAGTGGGAGATGTAGTATCTGGAAAATGAGGAATACGTAATACAAAATCGGAGGGGCTAAGGGAGGGGTTACAGTAAGGGCTTGGGAGGCAATTACTATTCACAAACTGCACTTCTAAAGTTAATACAGCCAAAAAGGACCCAAAACGATAGTAAATGTACTGCAGATAAAGCCTTTGAGTAAGTCCAGAGTACATATGGGCAACCACTGCTACTGCAACACACTCCAGTATTTAATAGTTTGATATCATGCCCATAAGGGGATACAAACAATTCATATTTTACACAGTCCAAGAGGACATAATGGAACCAATAAACAACTGAAGAACTATATTGGAAAATAATGCAACCTTTTCTTAAAATCCAATCATTTTGTGAACTTTTAAGTAATCCTGTGTAATGTTTTTTTTATATTCATTATTTTTTTATTGCTAATTCTGTTGAATTTTATGACAAGACTTACAACACTTGCAACACGCCTGGTAATGCAAGGAGTGATTGTTCTGAACACCACCACCCATCTAGTACTGAAACACATTTCAACACAACCATTCACATCCAGGCTGAGCACATAAGAAAGGAACGCACACACCAAACAACTAGTTCTGCCTACACTATGGGCCTGATTTAAAGTTGCTCATAATGTTCCGACCCATGCGTAAACACCTGTTTTCACATGGATCGAAATTACGAGTTTAAAGGTATTTAAACCAACCAATAAATATAAAGGATGTGTTAAATAACTCAAGCGTCATTAACAACTTTTTCCGCCTACACTCTGGGCCTAATTAAAAGTTGCTCATAATGTTCCAACCCATGCATAAACACCTGTTTACACATGGGTTGAATTACGAGTTTGAAGGTATTTAACGCAACCAATAAATATGTAGGATACTTTGTATAACTCAAGCTTCATTAAATTGCGGCAGGTCAACTCTGTTGAAATTTAACAGGGGAAAACATATGGTATTTTCTCGTATCATGTGGATTTTGGTGCATTAAATACCAAAATCCGCATGTTGTTTCTCATGGACTCGTAATAGGTGTTATTTATCGCACCCGCTAAATAGCATACCCCAAGGTATAGTTATTTATTAGGGGTGATAAATAACACCTCAACTCATAATCAGAGCCCTGCGGTGGAACATGTTTGCTGTTTTACCCCATATTTTGAGGAATAATTGTTTGAGGAAGAGAACGCGTTTTACAAGTAAAGGATTAATGTCTTTGGAATGTCCAGGGAAGCAGTCATTGCAAATACCGCTTCTCACCTGATGTAATCCTCGACATGGTTGCAGACTGGGAGCAGGAGCTTCATTCACAGACACCCCACTCCTAGGCTATCCCTACCTATTTCAGAATACTGGCTGCATGTCATTGCATGGTCCCTGGTTCTTTCCAAAGGGGGAGTTCTGACAACATAGACACCTTACAGGCAAGCCAGTCTTTATGTGTGTATTAGTTACTGCCTTGCATCAAAAGAAGAGTGTACAAGATTTTCACCATACCACAATGACTAATAGAAAGGCAAAGGGTGGCAAGGGAATTTTAAGCTTTTACCCATTTTCCTTTTGTGGTAGGTGCCAATGATTGCACTTATGTGGCACTTAAACCACCTCACCACACAGCATATATTTTCTGAAACAGACACCGCTGGAACTCTATCAACTCACATGTCTGAGATGCCAGGGACTTCTTTAGTGACATATATGCTGTCTTTCCTGAAAACACACATGGCAGTTGCATCTTCCACCTACCACCTCTTACATGTTGCTTTGTTGCCGTGACTTGTAGTTTATTGGTAAGTCACAACATCTCACATCGGGGCTGCATGTGCATTTGAGGGCGACACTCAAACATACTCATTAATCACTACAATATGCGCACATCACCCTGACACCTACTAAATAAATGTAGGTATGATGTGTTGCATTTAGAATGGCGACCCAATTTTTAACATTTCACACATCTTTGTTGCAGGTGATGCCTCATATGCTCTTTCTCCTCATTTCCTCACAAACATCCAAAAACACTACCCCAACAGAGGTACAATAGAGCACGTATACGTACACAAGCCATTATTAAATGCACCTTTGGGATCCTTAATTCCTGATTCTGATGTCTTGACCAAACAAGGTAGGGTGCTGATGTACTCCCTAAATGTTGTGTGCAAGATTGTTATAACCTGTTGTATGTTTCACAACATCGCCATGAGACAAGGCTTAGATATTGATCTTGAGCCTTATCTACTTCCATTCCCATGTACCTGGGTTGGGGTACAGAATACAAGTCAGGGTATTTAGTTGCAGGACCAGCTAGTTAACTAATTTTTTTCTTGAGCTGCTAGTTTGACTGATGCATGTATGTGGCTAGACAGTCCCTTCTCAATTATGAATGGTGGACTACTACACTGTCCATATATTCCATCCTGAGACAACTCAACTCTGTTAAACTTATATAATGTTATCAAAGAACATGCTGTGCTCTAGTTAAATTAATGTGCCTCTTATTTTACTATAACATTCAAACACTTTATTGACATTACTTAATTTACAAACTCTCAGAGAACATTCTCATGTTTTAGAACTAAAATAGCATAAACCTTACTTTCAACACATAAATTACATACGCAAAGAATCACTCTTAATAATTTTTGTTATCCTATAAATTGTTTTGTGTTTTCCCTACATGCAGGTGTCTCCCTCCTGCATGCAGAAGGTTTCCACCCACATGCAGGGCAGAGATTGCTGCACTCAGGGTGGCAATCCACCTATTGCAACTAAAAGGAACCTACATTCAGGAAGGTAAAGTCATGCATTCTGAGCTATCATCGATACACCGCAACACCATCCTCCCCTGTACGGATGCTTCTTTCTTATTTCAAACCCTCAACTTGTCAAAGGGACAATATAAGAAGCCTCCAGATATTCACCAATGACAATTTGGAGATTATTTGTGAGTGGATCCCCCAAAGGTGTCCTAAATTTTATGGAATCCTATGACTTGGAGAGGCACCACCACATGCTGCAGTGCAGTAAGAGTCCACACCCAGACAGGGAATCTGTACGGCAAGCTCTAGGAGGACCTTCAATGGTGGGCTTGGATTAAGGCTCAGGACATTCTGAGTTTGTTCTTCCACTCACATACGCAGCACCCCTGCATGGCACCACTGTACAGGAGGGTCCTAAGAACAGCCTGGCTGACCCTCCATGTTTTTGCTACATTTAGGCGGTAAGTGTACAGATGTGTATATTAGCTTAACAGCACATGCATTTTGAGAATGCGTCCAGTCATTTCTTTGGTTGGTACTTTGTTCTAACAGTCCATGTTGTATTTAACCTGTGTTATTTGTGTGTTATAGAAGGTATGAACGTTTAAGAATACTAACATGCATGTATTGTAGTAGTTTTGGTTGGATTTACTAATCATCTTATCTCGGCATAATGGAAATCGTTTTCACATTTTATATTTTGAGTCAACATAACAGTTCAAATGCAACTTCCAAATTTGGGATCTGTTACAATTCCAATTTGGCAGACTTAGTTTATGCGCTGCTGACACTGCGTACCTTAACCTTCCATTCAAACCACCATATTTGTTTTCATTTAAAAATACAAAAATTCACTTAATTTTGAAAATAAATGTTCAGAAATTTTACACTAAAATCCAACAATAAAACATCGCTGTTTAGACTGCTTTGTTGCCTTGTACAAATACATTTTAATCTAAGATAAGCAGTGTGTTGAAGACGTTGAAAAACATCATTTTATGCTTTAAGCACAGGCTTGGGAAAAGAAAAACCCTGGGGCATATCATCAACGAGGCGATAAACAATTATCGCCGCTTTTGCGTCCGTTTTCGGACGAAAAGCAGCGATAATTTTATCGCCTAATCAGCAAGGACACGCTATTGCGTGAATCCTTGCATTATCGCCCTTTCTCTCAACGCCATCTTTGCATCTCTAATGAGATGCAAAGTGGGCGTTACTGGGCGTACCCCGGATGGACTACGTTGCAAATATCACTGATGTTCACATCGCGATATTTACAAGGCAGCCCACATGATTTTAGCAGAGGTTAGATCTTGGCAAAAACGGCCGTTTTCGCCAAAATCTAACCTCTGCTAAAATCCTGACTTAGCCATCCCTAACATAGGGGTGGATTCTGCTGATACGACCACAGGGTCGTATCAGCAGAGCATCGCCGCTTGTAGGGAACATCGCTGGAAAACCAGCGATGTTCCCTGCAAACGGCGATAACCTCGCTATCTCTGGGATTTTATCGCCCTGGAGAAACGCGTTGTTAATAACGCGCTACCAGGGCGATAATTTCCAGAGATAGCCTGCGATAGTTCTATTATCGCTAAGCACGGCCAGCGATAATTATCGCTGGCCGTTGATAATATGCCCTCCTTTTTGCACAACCCTTTCTCTTCCAGTGAATGCCTGATTCTAAAGAATTTGGAGATAATATAATTTCCTACTACTAGGAAGTTCATTAAAATTATTCTATAAACATTGGCTTGCTACACATTTGGTAAACACTGCACAATGTCAATTCTTGTATTTAGGGTTATAATATCCCTTTTAAATGAAGTTTATTTGATATACATTGTCGAACACATGAACTCAAAATTTCTGTCTTTTTTTGTTCCTTTTCAGTGGACTGGGCTGGCAATGATCATCACAGTGAGTCCCGGGGCAGGAAGAAGATCCTCTACTGCGAGGCGGACATGACAGTTTGACACCACCAGAAAGGGGGAGGAAGCCCACACTAGCAGCAGAACTGTACCCACCCGCAGACAAACAAGATCTGTCATTTAAAGACTCTGGATGCAGGTTGAAGGGCAACTAGAGAAGTAGGGTGTGTGAACACCACCAGTCAGAAGGAGGCAGCTATTGGGGTTCCTCCTAACCAGGAACAAGACCATTAAGAGATGTCCGTGGGGTCCTCACTTGCATCTCTTACACAGGCATCATCTCTTCCTCCTGGTGCCCACTCAGAACAACTGCAGATTTCGAGGGTCCCTTCAACCACAACACCCCACAGCCCTCTTGCATAGCCCATTCCCTTCCCCGAGAATATGTGTCCTTCGCTGCTCTCAAGGAAGTCCTGAGGGCACCTAAAGAGGTTCAGGGAAAGATCTCTCTGGATATCCAGAACTTAGTTGAAAAGGTCTGGATACTCCGAAAGATGGTAACTGAGCAGCTCAGAACTACATCTGGCCTCATTACATCCTTAATAGCAGGTCTAACATTGGGTCTGCCTCCCCAACCACCCCCACCTTTAGTTGACCCGTCTCCCAGTTCATCCGTCATCTTTGATTCCCCTAGCACCCCTGTGTTTCCTTCTTCCTGTAGGGTAGCTGTTCCTGCCACAGTCAGTCATTTAATGTCTACGTCGAAAGAGGACTTTACCATTGTTGTGTTGAAGAATCAGAATAAGAATGGCTGGGTACTTTATTCCCCAAGACTAGAATATGACTCAAAGCACCTCTCTGGCTTGGGGGAATACTTTATTATAGTTTAGCACAGTGGACTAATTTTGTTAGGACTATTTACAGACTTTTTTTTAATCGGTCTCCTTCGCATATAGACTTCTTCTTTTGATATTTCCTGTCTTATTTTTATTATTTGCCCACCCCCTATAAATTTGGATATCCCCTCTGCATTAAGACCCATTTTTATTTAATTTTGCCCATCAAAACGACTGTATGAAAGGTGTATAAAAAGAAATATAATCAAAACATCTAGATATTTATAAGGTATGCTAGAGGGTGTTATTAAGGGGTATGTATGTGATCTGTACGTAGCAATGTATTTATAGATGAATGACAGATAATGGTGAGTGATTTTATGTTTGCTTTTAGTGCAAGGGAGAGAGAGAGAAATAAAGGGGTTTAGAATCTTATCTGGTACCACATTAATGTTGCCAGAAAAAAGCAGCCCATATAGGAGGTGTGGGGTGCATTGTGGAAGAGGTGGAGATGACAGCCTCCTCGAGAGGCACGAGATTGGGACAGTGCCCCTCCAGGAGAAGCTTATGTGAGCCGAATCCTGGAGAACTTCTCTTTCACCCACCTCCTCTCATCTTACCTTTTTTGTTTACCCCCATAGTGCATGCCTCCTCCCCCAATGCATCCACAGAGACTGTCACCTCCTGACATAAGGCTACTTTCTGTATTCCAGAGAGGGTGAACGGAGGCAGCCCATGTGATTTTTAGGTCTGATGTTAGCCAAGACCTTTTGCTTTGACTAAAATTATATGTATAATATACTTACATAAGGGGGGTTTGAGACACCTCTCTTCCTCAATTGGTCTGTTCTTGTGTTATTCACATTTTTCTTTCACCGGCTACAGCATAGGGCAGTGGGTCAGCCTACTCCAGCAACTGGCTAACTTCACTTTGAGTTCTACATTTAGCCCTTTCACAAGGAGCACATCTGCAAACACAATAATTATCTTCAGTGCAACTATTTTTTGCTATTACTTTATTATTACTTTAGTGTTGCCTTTGTTTGTACAGCTTGTTGTGAAAATAGGACACTTTCTACAAGGTGAGAGCACAGGGCACATCCCAGCTTTATCAGTTCTTGTCTCCTGCCAAAGCTGTAAATTCCTTTTGAAGTGGCCTTTGCTAATCTGACTGCTGCTTTTTCATACCATACCAGCAGCTCACATGAGCTCTGAACATAAGCTCACGAGGGTGCGCTATCTTTGCAACTCTGTCTGTCATTCTTATTTCTGTCCTTCTTTCCTTTCTCCTTTCCTTCTTTCTTTCCATCTTTCCATCTTTCCTTCCTTCATTTCTTTGTTCTTTCTTTCTTTCTTTCTTTCTTTCTTTCTTCCTTTCTTTCTTTTTATCCTTAAATGCACGAAGCTGGCAGATTGATTGTTTTTATTAAGTCTGTGTTAGCCAATAACTTTTGATTTTGCTAAAATTATGTGCCTAGCATAGTTACCTATAGTTTTTTTAAGCAGGACTTTGTCTATTAGTCTGTGGTTCTGTCATTCACATTTTTTCCACCCACTTCAAAATGCATGAGGCGGCAATGTGTCAGCCCGCTTCAGCTATTGGTTGATGTCACTATGAGTTAAGACTTGCTGCCCTTTCACAAGGAGCACATCAACACAAAGTAGTTCCCTTTAGTGAAGTGAGTACTATGGCAGTGTCTGTTTTTTCAGACCAAAACAAAATTTTTGGCTTTAGCCAATGCTTTTATTTAGATTGATGAGGGTCAGGCAGTTTCCTGAACAATAATGTTTTGCAAAAACAATGACAAAACTAAATAAGAATTGCCAAAAGGCTGGCAGCTAACTCCAGACCTACTAGCTTTGCCACTGTTTGTTAGTATTTTACCACATAATCATTTTTCGGGCTGTCTCCTCCTCAGTGAATTTTCTTTCTTTTGAGAAGTGAGGTCTGCACCCTTCAGACAGAATGTGGTGTCTTAGGAGCTGAAAATGAAGAGGAAAAAAAGCTGATCCAAAGCAGGAGTCAGTATCTATGTTGTTGGAAAGGAATAGTTATCAGGTGGTTATGATTTGGTTCAGGTGTATATAATACTCCTATTCCCTTCTATGCAGAGGTCTTCGCCAGTAGTGGCTCCTGGTGGGAGTGTCACCGGGCGGTGACGTGGGGAGGGGCAGGGTGGGTGGTAGTAAACACTGGAATACGGATGAATGCAGTAGGCAGACAACTAAATCAATAAAAACGCATGTTGCGCGCTGCATCGCCAAATGCGATGCAGGCGCGCAACGAAATTCGCTTTATTGATTTAATTGTCTACTTACCTGCATTCATCCGTATTCCGGTGTTTACTACCCCCACCCTGCCCCTCCCCCGACCCACGCCACCGCCCAGTAGCACTCCCACCAGGAGCCGCTACTGGTCTTCGCACCAGGTCCAGAAGTCTCCCCACAAGTGTGCAGAACATAAAATACAGTCATAGAAACTTCATGGTCGTACATTGCGTTTATGTAGATACCACACTCTACACTGAGGGGTGGAGACATGTAATTTTACACTTTGTTCTAACTTGACACTTGGAAAAGGCGAATACCTAAAAGTAGTAAAGTTACTACAAAGTGTAAGAATACATTTACATTTGTAGATTTACTCCTGTGTAAATTTACCTATGTGAATTTACCCCAATATCTTCAGTGATAATTGTAAAGTTTGCATTATTTTAGTGATTATTTTATATTCTTAGTGAATGCTGATGTGACACAGAACACCATTACACTAGATTTCCAAGATGCCCTTTTATCATTTAACTCATTTATTGTATTTATTTATAGCATTTATATAGCATGGGCATAGCCACACGGCAGTGCAGCACTTTACTTAAAACATATCTGGCTAAAATAGAAATATTAGTATTTTACATATAAGAATATTAACAAAAGGACTTAAAGTAAGAGTAAGTATAGGGCTAGTATAAGCAAATACAGAAAAGAGGATGGTAGTCTTACTCGATCAAGAGGCAATTTTTTAGATCTTTATGGAAGTTTAACAGTTCCCATGACACAATCCAGGTGTTACAAATGACTTAAAAGACTGACATTGGCTGTTTAAGATTAGGAAAATGCTAAAATAGAAATTATAGGACCTGCTTTGGATTTGTTAAATGCATGGAATTGGTAGGATTGTGATCATGGCAAAGGTGTATTCAGGTTAAAACGACATAGGATTGGCATCATGGAGATTGTTTTTAAGACATGTTTAAGTGAGGAAGGAAATAAAATGTGTTCATATAGATTTTTCTTGGCTATCTTAAGAGTAGGAAGGTTATCATGCAGATTTGTATTGAAGTGCAAAGGGACTAGGGAGGGGCAACATTGTGATAATATGGATTGTTACTGGGTGTATTGAAGATAGGGTATGGCAGGATGCTGAAAACCCACAAGTCATTGACTTGAAAAGTGTTACTAGACATATATTATGAATATTATATGGTCAAACCCAAGAGATTTATGGACACCGAAGATGCATGAAGAATCAACAAGTACAGAATCATGTCACCCTCAGCTTTTCCCTATCCTATTACATTGAAGAATTTTGAATTCTGTTAGGATGGCTAGATCTATGTTGGTATTAGAATGTTTCTATAATCAGGTCTCACATAAAAAGACAATGTCTAGTTGCGTTTGGTCAACCAGGGTAAAGATTTCACATTTATGCTTCGGAAAGATCTAGAATGAATCAATACTGCTTTAAAAACCTTTCCACCTGACCGCTTGGCCCTGTACTCTGTTCTCTACTCAAAGTCCAAGTCTAAAGAGTGAACCTCATTCCTTAAGGTCTAACCATCATCTGATTCATTTTTCAGTTGTTATTCCCCCAACTAAAGGCCAGGACAGGTCCTTAAAAGCAGATAGTGTGAAAAGGAAATGGAGAAACTAATATGGAACAGGTCTTCTGACTTTATGGTGCATTATATGCAGTTCCATATGACCTTCAGTCACCTACTTTGCTATTAAAGGCAAACTATGAAACAGTTTCTCAGGTAGGTGATATTTTGGCACCTGTGACAAACAGGAAATTTAAAACAAGTAAGCATCTTAACAGATAGCTCGCCTCAGAACTGAGAGATAAGCTACATATGGCCAGATGTACAAAACTTTTTTGCAGTTGCAAACGGGCCGCATCGCAGAATCGACCCATTTACGACCTCAAAAAAGCAATTTCTAATGCACAAATTTTAAACTGCGATTCGGTAACTTGTTTCCGAATCACAATTTTTTTAGTGATTCGATATTGGGAAGGTACGTGTTTGGGGCGTCCCAAATACCGAATTGCAGTGGTATATGAATGTTTTGCGACCAAATTCTGGTCACAAAACATTCATTTTTTACCGACATACCAAAGATGGTGGTAACTCATCTGCAAATGTGAAGGGGTCCTTGAGGGACCCCTTCCTCATTAAGATTGTAAAAAGAAACACATTGTAAGAGCGGGCAGTGGTCCCACGCACCACTGCCTACTCTTAAAAAATGAAACTTCAAAGTTTAATTTTTTTATTTTAAACACATCTTGTTTTCTTTTAAGGAAAGGGGCTGCCTGCATTTAAGATTTATTAAATATCAATCACAGATATGGTGGTGGTCCGCTGACCTCAGCACGCCACTATCCCTATGATGAATGTGATTCCAAATGGGTCACAAATTGCGACCTACCTCATTAATATTCCTGAGGTAGGTCGATTTGTGACCTACTAGGAATCTTAAAAGATGTAAGTTTTCTTACACCAAGAATTGCAATTTCCTAAGTGCGATTCAGTAAGAATTGCAATTAGGAATTTGGAATAATAGATTTTTGTACATCTGGCCCATAATCTCAAACAACAGGAATGTAAGTGTAGGAATGATTAAGATCCAGTACACCAAGACCTTTTCAAGATATTTCTAAATTATCATAAGGTTCAGGTAAAATCAGCCAGTAATGCATATAAATTACAACAGATAGAAAAAATACCTACAATCAACCCTGCAAGCTCTTTAAATTGTGAATAACTTCTGCTACCTGGCTAGGCTGGACAACTGAATCACGAGATGAAAGCCTGGGTGGTGATACCGGTGGCAACCACTCTGTTTCCTGATGCTCCCTTCTTATGACCTACTGGTAGGCGTTCACCTGGGGGCCATATGGTCCGGTGCATAAGTGGGTAATCATTAGTCCTCATGCCCTAATGAAATTGCCAGTAAGTTATGGGGTGGCAGTGAAACATGTCGGCCATTCACATTAAAATGGTCTAAACATGGTTGTTTGTTTTTGATCATGAGTGTGGTCATAAAATAAAGACGTATGCTAAATGCCACACTTAGCACATTTGTAGCTTTTTTGTGAGAAAGATAATTCTCCTTCCTTTATGAGAACCTTGGGAGGCTAAGATATGTGTGACACATTTATAGGGATACACACATGCAACATCTTTTGATTTAGTCTAGGTGTTGGTTACTCCGATACCTCCGATTTATAGGAAAGCTGCCAATGATGAGAAAGCGAACGAATTGGTGAGTAACAGCCAATTAGGTCATGGTGGTCACTTATGGAGGCACTTATATATATATATATCCTACATTTCTCACACAATCTATCTAGGAACAGGATTGATGTGAATGTCTCTGGTCACCAGACCTGGCTAAAGCATCACACATAGGCCTAGGGGTTGTCTCTAGACAGGCACTGGGACAGGACCCTCCCTTAACAGAAGTCCACTGTGATTAGGGATGCCCTACGAGTGAGAAATAGAGTGTGATTAATTTATCATGGGCATTGTTGAACTAGAGAGGCAATTGAATGACCCTCCTATCAAGCCCTATGTTATACATTGGCAGAATTATTCTTTTTACAAATTAGTAAGATCTACAATGAGCTTAAGTCACAAGGGTTAGCCATCTTGGCTCCCTCTGATGATTTGATAAGCTTTAATACTATAGGTAATATCTTACCGGAAAATTGAGCAGTCTCCCGGTTGTAGTATATCCAGGAAACTCTAAAATCTCTGAGGCCTCTACTGGATAGTGAAATGCTGAAAAGCATCTTATTCTGTGTAAGATCTTGCTCTCCAGATGATCCATGCCTATTCATGTCCTTTCAGGCTTTATTTCCGGCGACTTAGGAGCCTATGTTGACAGCCAAAAATACCTCCTTAAGACTTGGATCAGTTCCAGATCAATTTAAAAATGGAGTGGTAAAGCCCCTGCTGAAACAACAAGGGCAGGATAATGAAGAGCTAGACATTTCAGGCCCATCAGTCTTTTGCCTCTAGTATCCAATGTGGCAGAAAAGTATCTTGCGAACTGGTTGAAAAATTGCAGCATCTCCAGAACATGACTGTAAGAACAATTAGGGGCATAAAGAAATTCAATCACATCTCAGGCACTAGAGCAAAACTGACTGAATGTTGTTTGAGAAAAGGATTACATTAAAAATTACCTGCCTTGTGCATATAGTTTTCTATAACACTAGACCTTCTTTCCTCTCAGAACTGATTGTTTCACACTTCCCAGCTAGAATCTCAGAGCTGATTATTTCATATGTTCCCGCTAGAAAGATCTTTGAAATTCAGTACTGCTCTATTGACCTGAGTACCCAAGATCCATAGAGCTCGGACTGGAGGAAACTCTTTTTGGCTAGTTGGTGCAAGGATTTGGAATAGTCTTCCATGGAAAGCAGAGCAATGCAACATGGCTGTAGATTAAAAGAAAGAGGTCCAGGCCTCTCTTTTACTGAATTCTTATTTTCATCGGCTGTGTTTCTACTTGAGCCTCTTTTTGGGGAATAGCACGATTGAAGATTGATGTAAATTTCGAGTTTGTGGTGATTTCTTTTTCTGTGTTTGATTCATGTGCGATGAAAGGAAATTAGTTTTTCCCAAACAGGAGAGAACTGCAAGCAAGATAACCTGCTTGGTGTGGCTTCCTTTTCAAGTACCTCTCTATGCAGTTCAGGAGACACGCCCTTTGTGTAGTATGATGCTCTTCACAGCAGGGTAGTCTCCAGCCTAAAGCACTCACTGCAAAGGCGCAAAGAGGTGTGAACTGTCTGTACCTGGCTATGAACATCCACAAAGACAGTAATCAGGAAAAAGACAAAGGGGTGGTTTTACCTAAAAGTCCCTCCTCACTCTGAACAACTGACTTCAGGCCCCCTAATCTACCAATTGGCAGTGCCACAGGGAGGACCTAATCAAATTTCTATAGGAGCCTTGTCTTCATTGTCCTTACTTCACTGTTTTGGTCTCCTCCTCCTACATCCGAATACACTTCCACTGTCAAGGAAAACAACTTCACCCCCAACGTATACACAGGAACAGGCCAGGGATGTTTGAAATGGAACCCACAGGCCTTCATAACTCTGCTTCACATACACATACAATGCATATACTACAAAAGCCATATACACAAAATACACTTGGATGGGATTTCGGGACAAAACATGGTATAAATCTGACTGTGCATTAGCGAGACACTCTCAGCCAGTGCCAAAATAACAAATTTTTAGTGAGTAAAAAACCTTCAATTTACAAAATAGGGAGAGAAGGTCTTTATATGAGACTTCTTTTTTTCTGAGGCAACTCCCCTTTTGCAGCGTACAGACCCAGTAGCAAGGTTGGGATACTCCAGACTGTGTTTGAAAAAGCTGTCCTAGGCTTGGGCGCGTAATATTTAAATGATGTGTACACTCGGAATCACATTTAAGGGTCTGCCCTGAATATGGACCACTAGTTATAATGTTGTTTCTTTCTACAGCTTATGTTCACCGATTGCTTGCTATCTCTTAAGGCCTACATAAATGAAAATAAATATATATATATATATATATATATATAAATATATATATATTACCTACTGGCAGTAGCCAGTAGGTAGATATAGTTAGGACATAGTTTCCATAGGAAAAGTGTTTTAGTTTGCTTCTCACTTTGGCGCCGTTTGACGAGTCTTCATGAAATTGTGCCAAAAAAGTGCCCTCCTGTGTTTAGTTGTGGATGGAAAGTTTCAGGGTGATCGGTCCATTGGGGGCTGAGAAAAAAGGGGGTCAAAAAAAGTGTGTTTCCAATGTTAATTTCCATAGAGATTTTAGACATGGCTAAAGTCCGTACCTCTGAACGGAATTACACCAATTTTGGCAGAAAGCTAGATCTTGGTCCAGAAAGATCTCTTTTTGTGATCTGGTGCAATTCCGTTCAGTAGTTTTTGAAATATTAAAGGGAAAAGAAATTTGTATATCTAGGGACATGGATCCTTTGTGGATCCATCGAGGTGCTCTGCGAATCCACGCGCCAACAGACATGCCGGGATTTGCTGCTCGCAACCTAAATAGAAAGTTGTGGTCCCGGGGGAGGAAAATTCCCATACAATGTAATAGAATGGGTTAGGGTGGAGGTACCCTGATCCCAGGGGTGCAATACAGGGGTCTGTAAGGGACCCAGGATTGGCAAGAAATTGACCCCAAACTATTTTTTTCTACGTGCATGGATTCATCACAACTCTCAGCATGGCCCCCTATTGTAAAATCACTGTGGATCCACAAACTTGGCCGTAAATTTGAAAAAATACAACTACTCACAGACCCACTCAGACATTCACATACCCACTCACTGACCCACTCACACACTCACGCACTAACACTCCCACTCACAGACCCATTCACACAATCCCACACCCACTTACAGACCCACTCATGCACACTAAAACACCCACTCACAGACCCATTCACACACTCATGCACCCACTTACAGACCCACACAGACACTCATACACCCACTCACAGACCCACTCAGGCACTCACACACCCACTCACAGACCCACTCAAACACTCACACACCTACTCCCACAACCATTCACATACTCACATATCCAGTTACTGACCCACACAGACACTCACACACCCACTCACAGACTCACACACCCACTCACAGACACACACAGGCACTCACACGTCCACTCAGGTACCCAGCACACTCATACACCTAGTGACACTCCTACTCACAGACCTACATAGCCACTTGTACACCCACTCACATACCCAGCACATACTCACACATACACTCACACACTCACACAACCACTCATAAACCCATATAATCAGTCACACACACATTCAGAGACCCAGAAAACTACTTGCACACCCATTCACACAACCATACAGCCACTCACACCCACTTACAGACCCAGAGAACCAGTCACACATTCACTCACAGACCTACACAGGTACTCACACACCCACTCACGCACTCACATACCCATGTACACACTTATACAGCCAGTCGCACACCTACTCACAGACCCACACAGCCAATTACACACCTGCTCACATACCCACTCACATGCTCACACATCCACTTACACACTCACACACCCATACAGCCCCTCACAGACCCACAAAACCACTCACATGCCCACAAAACCACTCACACACCCACACAGTCACTCCCATACCCACTTAAACACCCACACAGCCACTCACACACCCACTCACATACCTGTACAGTCTCTGATATATCCACTCAGAGACCCAGAGAACCACACACATACCCACTCACAGGTGCTCACAAATCCCCTCACACACCCACTTACACACCCACACAACGACTCATGCATCCACTCAGAGACCCAGAAAACTACTCACTCACCCACTCACACACCCATATAGCCCCTCACACACCTAGTCAGAGACCCAGTGATCACTCACACACATTTACACACTCATTCAACCACTCACACACACACTTACAGATCCAGAGAACCACTCATACATCCACTCACAGACCCACACAGGTACTCACACACCCACTCAGATACTCACACACCCATATCCACACTCATACAGCTAGTGACATACCCCCTCACAGACCCACACAGCCACATGTACATGAACTCACATACCCAGCACATACTCACACACACATTTACACACTCACACAACCACTCATACACCCACTGACACACCCATACAATCAGTCACACACGATTTCAGAGACCCAGAAAAAGACTTGCACACCCATTCACACACCCATACAGCCACTCACACACCCACTTACAGACCCAGAGAACCACTCACACACCCATTCATAGACCTATATAAGCACTAACACACCTACTCACACACCCACCACACACTCACACACCCAGGTAAACAGCAACACAACCAAAGGTTACAGGGACGTTATAGTTAGGAAATAGCATTTAAAAACGTCAAAATTCACTGAAAAAACAAAGGTTACAGGGAAGTTATAGTTGTGTTCAGATTTTGTACACACAAAACCATAGAAATTCAGCAGTTATAGTTATAGCTCTCTCAAGTAACTATAATTTGTGCCCTAAGGTAACTAGAACTCGTGCCCTTGTCATGCATTTTTAATTACCCCACATACCACTAATGACATCTTCAATGACATACCTGATAATATTACTGCAACATTTGCAGTGAAATTATTGATGAGAAAACTGTGCATGGCGGGGGCCCAGGGAGATGACCACAATAGGAATTTGGGTATGGGTGAGATTTACCCAGGTAGGTGAAACCTACATCTAGACTCCAGGATAGAGTTGAAACCGTCACCACCCATTAAGTACATAGGTTCTAGGTGTGGAGGACAGTAAGAGTGTAGGTGTAGACTGGGATGGCTTAGATGGACATCAGCAGCTCAAGCACAAAGGCAACCATGATTTTGGGAAGCACACAGATACACAAATAGACACCATTCACTAGTCCACCTTCGAAACACAAATGACACCACAGACAATATATGCCCTACATCCCAGACATTATGAAGACAAATTAGTCCAGTTATGGGGACTGGGTGGACTTTTACAGGGTAGATCGTGTAGGGAGTCACCCATAGAGGTATAAAAAAAAAAAAATAGATAAAACACCAGTGTTCCTTGAGATAAATAGCCCTGCAACCACTATCACTCACCTCAAAGCTTTTGTTGAGAGGGCGATAACCACTGTCATTATTATTGGGGGTATGCTTTGAGTGTGCCCATGACATCAGGGCAAAACTCTGATGTGGGTCAGAAATCACTAATGTGAGAACAAGGATTATTGGTTGGGGTGGATGGCAGTACACCACAAATAATAATGTCACAATTCTTGTTAGGTCAAGTAAAGATTTTGGTAATTTATCCCATAGCTAAACCCCTGGTAGCTATGACAATGAGCAAATATGCTTAAATTAAGAAAATGTGTAAAGCATTTAAAAGCACCTAAAGAGTTAAAAAGTTAAAAACAAAACTCCCACTCCAATTTATAAAAATAGAGAATAATTCAATCAACAAAATGACGCCAAAATGACAAAAATACAATAAGGGGAACCGGACATCTGAATTTATTACGTTTTTTATTAAAATCTCACCAAAACCTATTAAGTACCAACGGCATTCATCTGGTTGCGCTTGACTGGTACCTAAGGCTAACCGTGATAAAGCGTGGATTGGACACAGAAACCAGACCTAGTCAGAAGTTTTACCTTCTTTGAAATAGAAGTCAAAAATACTCAGCTCATCTCGGCAAGGCAGCAGGCTGTGGCAGAGAAGGGCCCCACAAGGCTGAATGAATAGCCATCAGACGAGTCCCAGTGAAGCTGTTGACTTTTGACGGAAAAGCTCCAAGCCAGAGAAATTAAAAATTTGTAACCATGGAAGGTACCTCGCAGGCCAGATACTTTTGGCAACTTAACCCAGTGTAGATTTCTCCCTTCTAACTTAGTCACTTATTTTGGCTCGGATTACTCCAGCGGGTCAAGGCTGCAAGCTGTACCCGAACACGGCTCCACAAGGACAGATACCCTCTCCACAACATCCTGCTGAAATGGATTTGCTGCTATGGAAAATCTCTTAGCATGAGCAACCTCATTCTTTGTCCCACCAGCAATGCACCTATATCGGATGACATGGCAAGTTTGTCCTGGTCCTCCGGAAGGTCTTTGGAGCCAAAAAGGTTTCTAAGTAGCATGTTTTTCAGGCTGTTAAGAGGAGTATATTCTGACACAGCTAAAAGTCACAGGCCCTCTGATGCAGCACTTAGAGTTCAAGAATCATTACAACAGAAGCCATCACCAAGGTCCAGGGCAGGTCCAGATAATAGCTTCTAGTTTCTTGTTATGTCCCTGTAACTTAATTAGATGTTAGCCAGCTGACCATTGGAGTCCACTTCATTGTTCTAGGTACAAGTGAAAGCAGATCCAGACTTTCACAGATCTCAACAGAAGGAGCAGTCCTTCTTTTGACTTCCACAGGTCCAGTTGTGTTCTGAAGAGGATTCCCAGGATTGCCACATTTATGCCTGGCACTAGCCTGTGGGTAGGGGTGACTCATGGTACCCCCGGTAGGGAAAAGTTTCCCAGGGGTAACCCTACCCACTTTTGCAGGCCTTCTTGTGTGCTTTACACAAACAAACCCACTGTGCCCCTCTTTACCTAAACCCAACACAGCAGAACTCGCCTTCCTGTGGAAGGAGCCTGTGTGCCCACCCCAGAGGTGTGACCAGGGAATTGAGAATTCCACCCTCTTTGGTCACTTCAAACCCGTACAGGTGGCAGCTCCTCTCCCATTGGGATCAGAGCCGTCTGATTTAGGGAGCAAAAGAGGGTCCAGCCCCAATGTCCGCTAACATTTGCCCAGGGGGTGATTCTGCCAGAAAAACAGGACACCTCCCCACACCCAAGGCCTTTGTCTCAGCTCTGGGAGCAAGTTAAAACAACACCAAGGGGGCTATTCAGCTGCCATATGACAGTTAGAGCTCATGCAAATGGGTCACCGGAGGCTTTAGTCAGGGAAAGGGTAACTTTCTAAAAGTACCTTTTCCAAAATATGTATTACGAATCCAACTTCATCACTGAATTGGGCTTGTTATAAATATTTTATAAAGTCTAAGAATTACTTATGAATTGGCTTCCTAGCTGGAGATAACATTAAAAAAAATGCATATTGTATCGTAATGCTTTCCTATTGAGCAGTAAACCCTGCTACAGTATAAATAGTTTTTGGGGTATTTTCGTTATAAGGATATGTTTAACATTAAACCTTTATGTGTCATACTATTAAATGCCATGCACCCTGCCTAATAGGCAGTAAGGCTTACTTAAGGGTGACTTAATTAAAAAAGGAGGGTCTAGGTCTGTCAAAAGGGGTTATTTGGACAGGTAGAACTGGCAATTTTAAAACTGCACAGTCCAGCTACATTGGTAGGCCTGCAGTAATGTTTGCACTGCCACTGTAATGGGTGGCACATTGTGTGCTGCAGTGCACTAGTGACATTTAATTTAAATGCCCTGTGTGCACTTTGTAGCAAATACTAGGGACTGCAGTTAGAGGAATAGTACATTTCAACATGTTTTAGAGGTCAGAGCACATGCACATCCTGATTAGTAGAGTCCCAGTCCACAGATTAAAAAAACCAGCGAGCATCAGTCTAAACAAAATGGGAGTGATAACGCAAAAAGAGGTATTATTTTCCTACACCATGGAGCACTTCCAGAGATTTTGAATGACTAACGAACTAACAAGAGGAAAAAAAAGAGGCATGGTTTTATAAAAAACATACAAGGGCAACACAGTTATGCAGAGATCATTTACTACAACAGCATCTACTATTTAGACAATCCATCAAGACCAGGAGGGAAATTTACTAACATTTTGTGCTGGGTTTGCACCACAAAAGTGATGGAAACATGGAACAAAGTGATGTATTGGGATTTACTTTCCAATACAAATCTTGATTTGTTTGGAAAGTAGCTTAAAGCAACTCGATGTGCACTGTGTGCTACTTTAGATCAAAAGGGCATTCCGATGAAACCATCCATGGGGTTTGGCACAAATCCCTCTTTACTAATATTGGCAGACCTGGATTTGGTTGAAAACTTTATGCGTTCTCTAGGCAGGCATAAGGTTTGAGAAAAGGCTTATTTCCTCTAAACGTGTACAACTATACTTTGCAGCACACATTCAAAGTTATAAAAGTGTTCAATTATGTCCAAGAAGCCAAAACCTGTGCTTGGCATCGCACGCACCCTTGCACCACAGTGCAAGCGACTGTGCTTTGGGGAAAGGCAGCCTAAACTGCACAGGCTCAGGGGGAGAGAAAAACAGGGCCATATCTTTGAAGATATGGCACTTTCATGGTTTCTCTGTTTCACACAGCACCGCTACATTGCGTGAATTGGTTGTAAATTTGCCCCAAAGTTTATTACCAAGCACCTAAGACAGTAGTCATTTGATTAAAGAATATCTGTACCAAGTCTCTCAAAACTGCTTCTGGTGCGCAATATACTCTATGCAAATGAATATTAATAACTCACACATTATCTTTAGCATCTAAACAAATAATTGTATATTTTTATATGTTTACAGCCTGTGGAGGACGTCTCACATCTTGGAATGGTTCTCTGAGCTCGCCTTACTACCCAAGTTACTATCCACCAAATATTGAGTGTAACTGGATTATCAAAGTAAGTGCATTCATTAAAAACTTTTATAGAGTAGTTTTCCATTTGAATCAATACATTCTAAAATAAGGTCAGATGAAGTGGCAGCCGGCCTGGATCAGGGTTGGTGAGCCAGGGGGATAAGGGGATCTAGAATAAGAAAAAAAGCTTACCTTACCGCTGCGTCTCTCCTCTGTCCTCCTCTCCTCCACATCCAGGCTCCCCTAAGCCAATCACAACACTGCAGTGTAGTATTGTGACTGGCCTGAGCGCTGTGGTTCGGTGTTCAGCCAGGGGATGGGAGCCTGGGCATGTTCTCCACCCAGACTGTGATGCAACCTGAGTGGAGAACATGCAAAGTGCACATGAATGTTTGGCCGGCCCGAGACGGCCGGCCAAACATTAATGCGCACTTACAAAGTGTGCTCACCACGCCCCCTGCTCCTGTCATCAGAGCAGCCCCGCCCTGCCATGCAAAGCTGCTGCAACAGGACAATATAAAATGATAATAACCTTGAGTTATTATCATTTTATTTTTCCTTTATTTCACTGCTGCAAAGCAGCCGGGTGACGCTTCTTCGCCTTACCGGAGGAGCCGCCACTAACCCTGGGCGTAGTGGGCATAGCGGGGCTACGCAGAGGTCCATGGAGTTGCGAACAAACTCCGTGGGGAGGTCCATGGAGTTGCGAACAAACTCCGTGGAACTCCGCTCCGCCACCCGCCTCCACCCCCCTATATTAACAATTAATTCTACATTACTTAAAAGTAAATTAAAACCACTTACCTGTACTGCGGCGTCCCGGGGCTGCCCTCC
Organism: Calotriton arnoldi; assembly: GCA_963921515.1. Lineage (NCBI taxonomy): Eukaryota > Metazoa > Chordata > Amphibia > Caudata > Salamandridae > Calotriton > Calotriton arnoldi. The sequence continues at coordinate 47,113 of CAWUFW010006486.1, forward strand.
TCCTCTTCCTCGCCGTCTGGATAATCCTTGAGAAAATAGCGCATGTGCGGGCGCGCGCGCAGTCTAAATTTAGACTTCTGGTCTAAAATTAGTCTTCAGGTCTCAGTTTACCTTTGTGAATTAGGCACCAAGTGTTTGAACAAGAGCTTTCTAAGTTGTTTTCTACTGTTATTTAGTAAATATCATAGCATCTTGTTGTGTAAGGAAAAATATCAGTGTAATTTTAGAAGCAAAGTATGTGCATAAAAGTAGAAGTTTTAGAAGTAACCATGTGCGTGTGATTGATGTGTATCTGCACACATCACATAAATACAACTAGAAAGGCAAGAAAACACCGCTGCCCGATTTAATAATATTCATGAATCGTAGTGTGGAGTAAAAATCTGCACGGATGCATTGAGCGAAGTTAAAATTATTGCAGTGCCGGACTGACTACGGGTCTCAAGCCAATTATGTCCTTGGCCGCACTCATGTAAAAACAAGCATTTGCAATGCAATCGGTCTCCCATTTGTGAAAGTTAGAGCTATTGGCGTTGTAAATGACAATGTTTTTTTTTAAATTTTGTTTGCAGTGGAGTGATTATTTAGAAAATATGTGCACGCTATACCAAAAAAAGGAACATTCTGAAAAAAGTGGTTGCATAGGTTTCTAACTTATGGTAGTATTTGGGGTTGCGGGTGGTAATTAAAAGCTGCAATTTGCAACTGGTTTAACTCTGCTTATACAAAACAGTAGAATATATTCCTGGAATGAAATAGGGATGAGCACGGGATTGGGACAGGTTACCTAGGGTAGATGGGTTTCCTTTATTTAAACAGGTGGCACTCTAACGTGCAGCACCACAGAGAGGAGCAGAGGCATATATCAACGAGTGGCTGATTTGCACAGTGTGAAACTGGAAACATTGGTATGGTTAAGAAGTGCTCATACACGCACTTAATCCTGCCAAACACCATCACCTCTCAGCCTCAGGAACAAAATGCAACCAGCGGCAGCAGGCTGCTCCACTTTCCTTCATGCACCAGGGTTGTCCATGTTCCTTTTGTCCGTTTTAGCCTTGTTTGCTATGGATTGGCACCAGAGTGAGGGAAATGAAGGGAGAGTGAAAGAAAAAAAAACGAAAAAGACGTGGACGGGAGGAGGGAGTAAGAGAGCGGAGATACTTTACTGAGCCCGAGAAGAGGCCACTATCACACTTGGGAACAAGAGGCCTGACATGACATTTAGTGCTGCACACAAGGAGATGCATTCACCCCTGCTTGCTTAAATCTCTTCTGCAACACTTACCAACGTGATAATGTCTCTAATATCTCTATACATATGTCTTCTTAAAACACTTTCGTTTGTGAATCTGCACCACAGATACATTTAAACAAGGTAATGAACGGCAGAGTAAGTGTGAGCAGTGCACTTAAAGGGTTGAAGCAAGTTTGAGGGGTTGTTTCTGTATCTTAAAAACACACAATTTAAAGCTTTAAAAGCAGTGCATTGTACTAACCATACTTGTCCGATGAAGGGCTGTAAAGAGATAATTATCTGGATGATTTAATTGGGTATTTGTCCTTGAGCAGTGAGAAGACAGGTGGGCCTGAGGCCTTAGTTTGCGCCACTGCAGAAAAACACATCAGATGAGAGTTAGATTGCCGCCCTTTACGAGGTCTTTTTTGAAAGACTCCATATTTATGTTTTTTAGGCAATTAATGTAGGAAAGTAAAGCAGTCTCAGGACTGCCACCAAATCTACGGGTGATATATAACACAGAATGATTTGAAGGTGTTTGCTTCTCAATCATCCCTTTTAAAGTGCACTTCGGTATCCATTAACATAGTCATCAGGAATGATTTGACAAAAGTGCACTGCAGGGAGCGAGGCAGGGGGTGCCCCGCAGGAGCTCCAGGCACCCAGGTGTGACGTAGCCATGCAGGATGGATCCCGTGATGTCACAAGCCTCCTTGTACTTAATAGTCAGTCACTCCAAGTGTGGGATGGCAAGCGGACTGCAAACTCTCCGTACTGGATCGCGGACTGCCTGTCACGGAGGTGCCTTGTACCCAAGGGGAGCCAGGGGACGTGCGGCCACCAAGGACACGGTGAGTACATCCACCGATAGGTAAGGGCACTGTGCCCGCAGTGCTGAGCCCTCCACCGGCCGTGTCTGCAGCTGAAAGTGAATGTAAAAGAATCCGGTGGGGAGGTCACCAGGGCTGTGCGTCTGAGAGCTACCGGCACTTGGTGGCCAGCAGCAGCTATTTTGGCAGTAAAGTAACACTTCGCTGGGAATATGAACACTCTGCGTTATAACAAATATTTTAACATTTGACGGTGGTAAGGCTGTTAATATTTTATTGGACTGTGGTGATTTGCTAAAGTTATATTAAGGTTTTTAGTTGCTTTGCCGAGATACTATTGATTGAAAAAACGGAATTTGGTGAGACAAAGAACAAGCAGAACGCATTTCTGGTATTTTTTCTGACCTCTGCTGGTCGTTTTCTATCAAGACAGTTAAATAGAGGCAGTTGAACAGAAAAAAAAGTCCCTAAGCGAAAGCAGAGAAGTCCTAGGGCTGATCTCCAGAGCCCACAAAGTACATACACATATAAGTATATACTAAAGTATATACACGAGGTCTCGAATGCTCGACCTAAAAAGCCTGTTCAGCAGAAATTAAGTGTCTAGTGTGAGCGATGAACTCTAGGTATACTCACCAGTACAAATTTCAACGTGATGACAACTTGCAAGTGGTGAGTCACGTTATATGTAGAATTTCGTGATATTTAAACATCTTACTCGTCACAAGATATTCCGCTTGAGTCCTCTTGACGCCCGGTTCCAGTTAGTGCTAGAAATTCACTTAAAGCAAGTTCACACGAGGGGCGTGGCTTAGCGCGCAGCCGAGATGGAGGCTTTGTTTTGAGCTCCGCCGGACCTCCAGTGCGGACGCTCTTATTACTTTGATGCTTTGGTGATTTTTCATCACCATTTGACAGATTTCGATGGCGGAACAGCGAGGGAGCATTGTGTCAGCTCGCTGGTGTCACGGACGGCCTCTTTAACACAACGGAGCCCAACGATATTTTTCCTCACCGGCAGAAATTCAAAATGGCGGTCGGCAAGTCCGAATGCTCGTTTTGAGGAAAGAGGAGGTCCTGAGTCGTCGTTTTCTACTTGGCACCAGTCTGACAAGGCTCTTGAGGTCGATGTGATGGTGAAGGCAAGACATTTGATGAACCTTGTGAGGTGGAATATCTGCTTCATGGCAGTTTCGCAGGTATGTATCCCTGTTAGGCTCTCTCTTACTGAGCATTTAAATTAACGCCTGCTGCAACGGTTCCGTCAAGACATGAAGAGTTCGTTTTTTCCTTCCTGTTGGAGCCCTTTATCTCTGAAATGTGTTGTCCATTAAGTCCTGTAGTTTCTACTATGCAGGTCTTTACAAAATGGCGGCTGCTGACAGGAAAGTTTTTTCCTTGAATGAAAATTCCTATGTTAATTTTCAATCTTCTCTACTGACGACCATCTGCCACTTGACGATTTGCTGGTTTTTCTAGTTTTGGTGCCATTTTCCCTTTGCTGTCTCTTATGTTATATCTGAGTGGTGTGGCGAAATAGATGCTGAATACCGATATACATCATTTAATTTTTGCTTGTGGGCAGTGAGTTCTCTCAATGGCGGAAGGCATGGGAGTCACTTCTAAGGACAGAGATTCCAAAGGTCATTTGAAAAGGTCTAAACAAACCTCCCCTACCCCGGAGTCTCCAACTAAAGAAAGTTCAGATTCTGCCTCAACGCTAGATACTATATTACTTAAACTATCCACTGTTCAGGACATAGCTCAAAGCACCAAAACTAATACTGATCTACTTCAGGTGGAAGTGGCAGCAATTCGCAGTGACTTGAAGAATCTCTCGCTACGTGTGTCTCATGCGGAAACACGAATAAGTAATGTTGAAGACTTTACGAATACACAATCTAGGCAAATACAGAGTTTGGAACGTTCAATGGCCTCTTTGAGAAGGGACCTTACCGAACAGGAGGATCGTAATAGAAGAAGTAACCTGCGCATTTTTGGTTTGCCAGAAGACAGTGAGAAGTCTGCTCCTTCGGTGATCGATTTTTTGCTCTCTTGGATTCCGAATACTCTGAATATCTCATTTCACAAAGAGTTTGAGATAGAGCGGGCTCACAGAGTTCCAACCTTTAAACCTAAAACGATGTCTTCTCCTAGACCTGTGATTTTTAAACCGTTACGACATCAACACACTGAACAGATTCTGGCACAAATGCGGAAGATTAAAATGATTCAATGGGAAGGACACAGGATCTCAATATCGCAAGACTTTGCCAGGGACACTGTCATTCGTCGGAAGGGCTTCCTAAATCTACGTAGACGACTCATAGATATGAACATTCCATTTTCTTTTGCTGGCCCTTCCCGCTTTAGAATAACTTTTAAAGGTCGTCCACAGATCTTTTATGAACCTGCAGACCTCTCTATTTTTTGGACAACCATTCAGAGTCGCAGATGGAATACTAGTCTCTTGCTGGTCCTTCTTGATCTTACTGTCTTTTAGGTTTGCTTAACATGTGTTTAATATTGCTTCTATGGGGTCTTTTGCGTGTGGAAAATACGCTGAGTAACGACTGTTCGCCCCATAGTATTTCTTATGTTCTTCACTCCCTGATAAGTGATGTCATATTGAAGTGCTTTTCGATCTATATGGCATATAAAGTAGGTATTTCTTTTTTCTACTTTCCATACTTTCTCTTTTGTGGCTCGGTGTTTTGTTCTTCAGTTGTCAAGCTAGCGTAATTCACTTTCTCCATGACTTTTTCCTTTTCTCTTTCCATGTGTCTCTACTGGTGATAATCTTTTAGGTGTTCGCTTTTCCCATTTGTCTTTTTCCCATTTGTCTTTTGCCCATTAGTGCCTTCCTTTATATATGTGTTTATATGTATAGGTAGTTAATTTTTTTTCATATATTCTCTATATTCTTTCGTAGTGATTCGTTCTTTTGTATTATACTATCTGCTTCTATTTTCCATTTTCGGTCTGACTTGCTTTTTCTTTCTTCTTATAATTTTAGGGTATACTCCTATATTGGTGCTCATATTATATGTATTCATGTGGTAATCTGTATGTTCAATTTTCAATTCTCTATATAAATGAATTTATTTAATATCTTGATACTCTGTTTTTTCACTCCTTATTTATTTAGGACATGAATTAATTGCTATCTTATTATATTAAGAGGTTCTATACAGTTTTTTATATTAGCTTAAATTAATGCTTATCTCTTTTATGGTACCTATATTGCCTTACACTGTTATTGATATTGCCTAACATTAACATTTATTGTGCCTTAAATAGCTATTGATATGCAATGTTATATTAAGAGATGACGATATATTGGTTATTTATCAATTAGGATATATTTATAGATTGTAGTGTTTATATTAATCCAAGGTCTTTATATATGTATATGACTTAGACGGTTTGCTAAACTACCTAATATTGCTATTTATAATGCTTCAATCTTATATATATCTGTTGCTATTATTTTTCTACCTCTTTTCAAGTTACGAGAATAGGTTGTTGCATTTTGGTTTATTTCTTCTGAATTGAGTAACTTTTAATAATTCAGCAGATGTAAACTTTTTTATATATGTTCCGTCGTTTAATGGAATTAATGAATTTCTTATTATTGAGCGATCTGCATTGGGTTTGCTAGCCTCTGTGGTTGCTCTTCCACGTTATTTCCCCTATGCACAATGTCTATTATAGACTTCTCCTGGTGGGGTACTTCTCTTTTTTTTAATGCTCTTTTTTTTTTCTTTGGGGCTCTTTTGCTTTCTCTTCTGTTCTTCCTAATCTTTTCCTCTCTTTCTCCTCTCTCTATTTCTCTGGGGACTCTTGCTTCATCATATTCTTTACAATGTTTTTGCTTCCCTTATACCTCCAAATTTGATGATTCATTGGCATTGGCTTATCGTCTTCTTTTTCTGTATCAGTTGTCTCTATTTATGTTGTTTCTCATATCTCTATGAATGGCTTGAATGTTGTCTCTCTCAATGTACGTGGGTTGAATCATCCTGTTAAGAGGACCAAGATTCTTGATTATTGTAAAAGTTTATTGGGTGATGTTATTCTACTTCAGGAAACTAAGATTGCCTTTAAGGAAGCTCTGCTTTTGCGGAAGCTGTGGGTTCTTGATGTAGCTTGCTCTGAAGCCGTTGGTAAAAGGAATGGGGTTGTGACTTTGATTTCCAAGAATTCCGGCCTATCTATTGTCACTGCTGAACATGACACGAATGGTAGATGGTTACTTTCTCGCTTGTCCAATGGTACAGATGACCTATACATCATGAATATATATGCCCCTAATATTGATGACTCTCTTTTCTGGGACTCCATAAATAAAAAATTATCTGACATTCCTCAAAATGCTAGAATAATTGTTGGCGGAGATTTTTATCTGCCCTTAGACCCTATTTTAGATAGACAATCTGCTTTCAAGTTTCGGTCCTCCTAGGTCACATAAGCACTTGCTTAATATGTGTTTTTCTCATCAACTTGTGGACACATGGAGGATGCATAATCCTCACGGGCAGTGATTTCACATTTTTCTCTTCTCCTCACTCTAGTTTCTCGCGTATCGATTATCTTCTAGTCGACACTGCTCTCTTAAAACATACAAGTAATGTCATGATTCATCCAATCGTTGTCTCTGATCATGCAGCGGTCTCGTTGATGATCCATAATATAACTGATAAGTGTGGTCCTCGTATTTAGCGTCTTAATACCGAGATTTTAGATGATGGGGAGGAAGTCAAAGAACTCAATAGCGAGATTGTCAACTTCTTCAATGATAATGTGTCTTCGGTCGATTCCCCAATAGTTTTATGGGATGCATTTAAGTGTACCATTCGGGGCCATATTATCAAAAAAATTTCAAAACGGAATGGTGATATTAGGAAGACGCTGAAGTCTTTAGGAGATCAGATCAAATGTAAAGAGGTGCTATATAGAAGTTCTAATGATAAGTCTCTCCTACAAAATATCAAAAATCTGAAATACTCTTTTAATTCTATAGTTACTAAAAGGGCCTATATTGGCGTACAGGCTCAGAAGTCTCGCAATCTGCTACTACGTAATAGAGCTGGCAAGCTGTTGGCTTCCACCTTAAAATATCAAGGTACTAATGTCAAGACTGCTCAAATTTCTTATATTAATGATAACAATGGTTCTAGAAAATTCCTTACTCAAGACATACTTGAAGTGTTTCGAGACTTTTATGGGAAATTATACACTCCCCAAGATCAATGTAACATATCGGAGTGTCAGCAATTTTTGAAGTCGATTCCTACAAACTCTATTTCGCATTCTGATATGATTGATTTGGGAAAGCTGATTGAATCTGAAGAGATCATTCAAGCTATTAAGGCCACTAGGTCAGGGAAAGCTCCTGGACCCGATGGGTTTCCTATTGCTTTTTACAAAACTTTTTCGTCCTCAATAATGAAATATCTTAAGGAAGTCTTTGATAATTTCGTCCTTAATGGCAAGGTTTCTGGTTCAGCTGCTGAAGCTACTATTGTTGTAATTCCGAAAGAAGGTAAGGATCATTCTGATCCTAAGAATTTTCGTCCAATATCTTTATTAAATATGGAAGCAAAACTTTTTGCCAAAATTCTGGCCAAGCGATTAGAAGGTCATATCCCCAGTCTCATTCATGATTCCCAGACTGGTTTTGTAAAGGGGAGACTTGCTAGAGATAATATCCGAACCTTTTGTCATATTTTGGAGAAAGCTAAACTCTCTACTTTACCTTCAGCGGCGATTGCCCTTGACGCCGAAAAGACTTTCGATAAAGTCTCTTGGCCTTTCCTTCGGGCAGTGCTTCAATCACATAATTTAGGGGACTCTTTTAGTAATATGGTGATGTCTCTTTATGCGCATCCTAAAGCTAACATCCGTATCAACGGAGCTACGTCTTCCTTTTTCAATTTATGCCGGGGCACGCGGCAAGGATGCCCTTTGTCTCCTCTTCTATTTTTACTGTCTATAGATCCACTTCTCCGTCTACTCAATTTGAATCCGGCTGTTAAAGGCTTTCAATTTGGTTCACACACGCTTAAAACGGCTGCGTACGCGGATGACGTTCTTATTTTTTCAGAAGATATTGTTGTCGCACTCCCTGCGATTTCCAATACTATTAAAGACTTCTCGCGTGTTTCAGGTTATACTCTAAATAATGACAAGACAGAAATGTTCCCTCTTAACTCGTTGTGCTTCTCTTCTCATATGGGCGATTCGGGATTTAAATGGCAATCAACTCGTATTAAATATTTAGGGGTTTGGTTCTGCAAAGACCTTCTTGATACTATTTCCTACAATGAATATCACATCATAGCTAAAGTTAAGGACCTTTTAGCCTCCTGGTCTCCGAAATATATATCTTGGTGGGGAAGACTTCAAACTCTCAAGATGATGATAACACTGATTATTAATTTTTTATCTTCCATGCTACCTACAAAGCTCTCGTCGTCCTTTTTTCATGAGATTGATTTACTCACCTCAAAATTTCTGTGGAGTGATAAACGCGCTAGGATTGCATATAAACATCTTAGAAAACCCTCTGTTTTGGGTGGATGTAACCTTCCAGACTGGAACTTATATCAGACTTCCTTTTTAGCTTCTCAGGGTGCTCTTTGGTTCTTGCCTGATTCCCAACATACGCCCCCGTGGATACATATTGAACGAGACTTGTGTGCTCCTCTTGCTACGCCTTCCTTTCTCACTGCTTCTAAACTTGTGCTGGTTCATTCCCAACGTATTATCTCGGATACCGCTACTGCATTAAAGTATATCGACAAAAAGGTATCCAAGCCCATACATAAATCAAGATGGTCCTCATTATGGTATAATCCTAAAATTGTTGTTGATGTTGACTCTAAGACGGTGTCTTCCTGGGCTACTAAAGGTCTCTCATTGGTTAAACATCTTTATAACTCTAATCATGATCCTCTTCCTTTTTCTTCTTTGGCTAGACAATATGACCTTAATAATATGGATTTTTACTGTTTTCTAAAATTGAAGGTTGCTCTTTCCAAACTATCTCTTTCTACAGAGTCGGTTACTATATCACTTCTTTCTATGTGGTATCGGTCAGGACATATTGCTTCAAGAATATATAAGTTTCTATCTGCTTCACTTCCCTCACATTCTACAGTTACACAAGATAAATGGTCTCATCATTTCGATCATGATATTGTCAAACATATTTCACAAGAGACTTGGCAGATGATTGGAAAGCTTTCCCTACGTAATAAAATTGCGCCCTCCCTGATCCAATCTAAATTTTTCGCATTAAATCTCTTACACTGGACCCCGGTTCGCTTACATAAATTGAAACTCAGTGATAACGATCTGTGTTGGAATTGTAATATGGTTTCAGGCACTCATCAACATATATTTTTCGATTGTACGCTGTTACAACCATTTTGGGAGTTGGTGAGGAAGCACTTATCACTAATGTTTAATACTTCCTGGAGCTCTCTCTGCCGTTGATTCTCTTAGGACCTTGGGCTACAACAACTCCTTTACCCCTTGATACTACTGATATGCAGTTGTTGGATCTACTTCTCTCCATTGCTATTGAAGTGATATTAGCAGAATGGAAATCTTTTAATCTAGTGTCTTATCATACTTGGTGGGCATGGGTATCATTTCTCCCGTGGCACCCATACTTCTGTTGAAGAGAAGCATTACACCCCCTTCATCTCTAGTAATGTTTGGAGGTCATTAGATGAATACATCAATCTGTCTTCTCAAGGATTGGTAGCCCAATATCCCTTTGACTCTGCTAGTTAACTTCTTTTCTTCATTGAAGCAAGTGTCCCCATCTCTTTCTTCTCGTTTTCTTCTTCTTCCTTCTTCTCTATTTCTTCTTTTTTCTTTCCTTCTTTTTCTTTCATCTTTCTACTATATATCGTTATTATTTTGGTACAATACGGTCTAGTTCTGTTATAATGTTTTATGAGACATTGATCTTATATATTCTATCACATATCTATATATTCTGCTTACTTATAATTGTACTACTCTCCGATATGAAGTTTCCTTTTATCCAGATATGTATTTGTGATTAATTTATTGACTATCCCATAATGATATGTTGTATTGACTTATATAATAAGTGTATTAATTCTTTTTCTGTTTTCAAATAACAATAAACATATTGGAATAAAAAAGCAAGTTCACATGATTTGAATGGATCAACCTTTTGCATGAACATCAATGGGTGTTTGCACTGATACTACTCAGTTACTTCCCCTTTGCATATATAAATATTTGAGGGGATTGTCGTTCTACGACGCTAAGCTATTTGACATTGCGCTAGCACCAAACTACGGTCCAGATTTACAAATGCTTTACATCGGGTTAGTGTTACTTTTTTAATGAGAACTGAATATGAATATGATACTTATAGAGCACACTGCTACACCCAAAGGAGCATCCTGGAGTTAAGCGGCAATAGAGATGGCTGTATAAACTTAAGCAAAACTTGGTCAGTCTTGGGAAAGAAATGCATCAGAGAATGAGTGAATAGCACAGGGAATCAGGGATGCCAAAGAGCCATGTCTTCAGCTGCCGTTTGAAAAGCCTTTCAGACTCAATGAATCAAAACTCCCTCGGAAGCAGGTTCCAGGCCCTAGTACCAAAAAAAGTAAAGGATTTGCCTCTTCGAGTTTTAAGTCTGTACATGTAAGGTTTAAGCAGGTTAGCTTGTGAGGACCTGAGAAGCCGAGTTCTCTTATAATTGATGACTCTAGAAATTAAGTATTTGGGCACCAGTCCTCTGAAGACTCTGAAGATGAGCATAATGATTTTAAAAAAGAACCCTTTTTGCACTGGCTGCCAGTGTAAAACTTTCAGGGCTGCTGATGCAAAGGAACGGCAAGGTAGTTTTAGTACTAGGAACAGGGGTGGGAGCACACCACTTCACCTCCCAGGCAAGGTTCGCCCCAGGCATTGTGGTAAATGCAGTCTCTTGATTCTTTGCTTTGCTAAAATATTTTCGAGTATTCCGCCAGAGTTGGCGCAGATAGTGCTGATCTCTAGACACGTGTTTCTGGTTCTTTAACCGTCATCAGTAGAGATTACAGTCTTCAAATTAGGGGTTTGCTGGGTAGGCTGCCAAACATCACATCAGGTTAAGTACCTCTCACTGGCGCGCGGGTGCTTCTTCCACGAGATCGTCAGCTCAAATGACTCACAGGAGTACTTTTAAACAGGAACATGGGTGGGAGCACACCGCTTCACCTCCCAGGCAAGGTTCGCCCCAGGCATTGTGGTAAATGCAGTCTCTTGTTTCTTTGCTTTGCTAAAATATTTTCGAGTATTCCGCCAGAGTTGGCGCAGATAGTGCTGATCTCTAGACACGTGTTTCTGGTTCTTTAACCGTCATCAGTAGAGATTACAGTCTTCAAATTAGGGGTTTGCTGGGTAGGCTGCCAAACATCACATCAGGTCAAGTACCTCTCACTGGCGTGCGGGTGCTTCTTCCACAAACTCGTCACCTCAAATGACTCACGGGAGTACTTTTAAACAGGAATAGGGGTGGGAGCACACCGATTCACCTCCCAGGCAAGGTTCGCCCCAGGCATTGTGGTAAATGCAGTCTCTTGTTTCTTTGCTTTGCTAAAATATTTTCGAGTATTCCGCCAGAGTTGGCGCAGTTAGTGCTGATCTCTAGACACGTGTTTCTGGTTCTTTAACCGTCATCAGTAGAGATTACAGTCTTCAAATTAGGGGTTTGCTGGGTAGGCTGCCAAACATCACATCAGGTCAAGTACCTTTCACTGGCGCGCGGGTGCTTCTTCCACGAGCTCGTCAGCTCAAATGACTCACGGGAGTACTTTTAAACAGGAACAGGGGTGGGAGCACACCGCTTCACCTCCCAGGCAAGGTTCGCCCCAGGCATTGTGGTAAATGCAGTCTCTTGTTTCTTTGCTTTGCAAAAATATTTTCGAGTATTCCGCCAGAGTTGGCGCAGATAGTGCTGATCTCTAGACACGTGTTTCTGGTTCTTTAACCGTCATCAGTAGAGATTACAGTCTTCAAATTAGGGGTTTGCTGGGTAGGCTGCCAAACATCACATCAGGTCAAGTACCTCTCACTGGCGCACGGGTGCTTCTTCCACGAGCTCGTCAGCTCAAATGACTCACGGGAGTACTTTTAAACAGGAACAGGGGTGGGAGCACACCGCTTCACCTCCCAGGCAAGGTTCGCCCCAGGCATTGTGGTAAATGCAGTCTCTTGTTTCTTTGCTTTGCTAAAATATTTTCGAGTATTCCGCCAGAGTTGGCGCAGATAGTGCTGATCTCTAGACACGTGTTTCTGGTTCTTTAACCGTCATCAGTAGAGATTACAGTCTTCAAATTAGGGGTTTGCTGGGTAGGCTGCCAAACATCACATCAGGTCAAGTACCTCTCACTGGCGCGCGGGTGCTTCTTCCACGAGCTCGTCAGCTCAAATGACTCACGGGAGTACTTTTAAACAGGAACAGGGGTGGGAGCACACCGCTTCACCTCCCAGGCAAGGTTTGCCCCAGGCATTGTGGTAAATGCAGTCTCTTGTTTCTTTGCTTTGCTAAAATATTTTCGAGTATTCCGCCAGAGTTGGCGCAGATAGTGCTGATCTCTAGACACGTGTTTCTGGTTCTTTAACCGTCATCAGTAGAGATTACAGTCTTCAAATTAGGGGTTTGCTGGGTAGGCTGCCAAACATCACATCAGGTCAAGTACCTCTCACTGGCGCGCGGGTGCTTCTTCCACGAGCTCGTCAGCTCAAATGACTCACGGGAGTACTTTTAAACAGGAACAGGGTGGGAGCACACCGCTTCACCTCCCAGGCAAGGTTCGCCCCAGGCATTGTGGTAAATGCAGTCTCTTGTTTCTTTGCTTTGCTAAAATATTTTCGAGTATTCCGCCAGAGTTGGCGCAGATAGTGCTGATCTCTAGACCCTTGTTTCTGGTTCTTTAACCGTCATCAGTAGAGATTACAGTCTTCAAATTAGGGGTTTGCTGGGTAGGCTGCCAAACATCACATCAGGTCAAGTACCTCTCACTGGCGCGCGGGTGCTTCTTCCACGAGCTCGTCAGCTCAAATGACTCACGGGAGTACTTTTAAACAGGAACAGGGGTGGGAGCACACCGCTTCACCTCCCAGGCAAGGTTCGCCCCAGGCATTGTGGTAAATGCAGTCTCTTGTTTCTTTGCTTTGCTAAAATATTTTCGAGTATTCCGCCAGAGTTGGCGCAGATAGTGCTGATCTCTAGACACGTGTTTCTGGTTCTTTAACCGTCATCAGTAGAGATTACAGTCTTCAAATTAGGGGTTTGCTGGGTAGGCTGCCAAACATCACATCAGGTCAAGTACCTCTCACTGGCGCGCGGGTGCTTCTTCCACGAGCTCGTCAGCTCAAATGACTCACGGGAGTACTTTTAAACAGGAACAGGGGTGGGAGCACACCGCTTCACCTCCCAGGCAAGGTTCGCCCCAGGCATTGTGGTAAATGCAGTCTCTTGTTTCTTTGCTTTGCTAAAATATTTTCGAGTATTCCGCCAGAGTTGGCGCAGATAGTGCTGATCTCTAGACACGTGTTTCTGGTTCTTTAACCGTCATCAGTAGAGATTACAGTCTTCAAATTAGGGGTTTGCTGGGTAGGCTGCCAAACATCACATCAGGTCAAGTACCTCTCACTGGCGCGCGGGTGCTTCTTCCACGAGCTCGTCAGCTCAAATGACTCACGGGAGTACTTTTAAACAGGAACAGGGGTGGGAGCACACCGCTTCACCTCCCAGGCAAGGTTCGCCCCAGGCATTGTGGTAAATGCAGTCTCTGGTTTCTTTGCTTTGATAAAATATTTTCGAGTATTCCGCCAGAGTTGGCGCAGATAGTGCTGATCTCTAGACACGTGTTTCTGGTTCTTTAACCATCATCAGTAGAGATTACAGTCTTCAAATTAAGGGTTTGCTGGGTAGGCTGCCAAACATCACATCAGGTCAAGTACCTCTCACTGGCGCGCGGGTGCTTCTTCCACGAGCTCGTCAGCTCAAATGACTCACGGGAGTACTTTTAAACAGGAACAGGGTGGGAGCACACCGCTTCACCTCCCAGGCAAGGTTCGCCCCAGGCATTGTGGTAAATGCAGTCTCTTGTTTCTTTGCTTTGCTAAAATATTTTCGAGTATTCCGCCAGAGTTGGCGCAGATAGTGCTGATCTCTAGACACGTGTTTCTGGTTCTTTAACCGTCATCAGTAGAGATTACAGTCTTCAAATTAGGGGTTTGCTGGGTAGGCTGCCAAACATCACATCAGGTCAAGTACCTCTCACTGGCGCGCGGGTGCTTCTTCCACGAGCTCGTCAGCTCAAATGACTCACGGGAGTACTTTTAAACAGGAACAGGGGTGGGAGCACACCGCTTCACCTCCCAGGCAAGGTTCGCCCCAGGCATTGTGGTAAATGCAGTCTCTTGTTTCTTTGCTTTGCTAAAATATTTTCGAGTATTCCGCCAGAGTTGGCGCAGATAGTGCTGATCTCTAGACACGTGTTTCTGGTTCTTTAACCGTCATCAGTAGAGATTACAGTCTTCAAATTAGGGGTTTGCTGGGTAGGCTGCCAAACATCACATCAGGTCAAGTACCTCTCACTGGCGCGCGGGTGCTTCTTCCACGAGCTCGTCAGCTCAAATGACTCACGGGAGAACTTTTAAACAGGAACAGGGGTGGGAGCACACCGCTTCACCTCCCAGGCAAGGTTCGCCCCAGGCATTGTGGTAAATGCAGTCTCTTGTTTCTTTGCTTTGCTAAAATATTTTCGAGTATTCCGCCAGAGTTGGCACAGATAGTGCTGATCTCTAGACACGTGTTTCTGGTTCTTTAACCGTCATCAGTAGAGATTACAGTCTTCAAATTAGGGGTTTGCTGGGTAGGCTGCCAAACATCACATCAGGTCAAGTACCTCTCACTGGCGCGCGGGTGCTTCTTCCACGAGCTCGTCAGCTCAAATGACTCACGGGAGTACTTTTAAACAGGAACAGGGGTGGGAGCACACCGCTTCACCTCCCAGGCAAGGTTCGCCCCAGGCATTGTGGTAAATGCAGTCTCTTGTTTCTTTGCTTTGCTAAAATATTTTCGAGTATTCCGCCAGAGTTGGCGCAGATAGTGCTGATCTCTAGACACGTGTTTCTGGTTCTTTAACCGTCATCAGTAGAGATTACAGTCTTCAAATTAGGGGTTTGCTGGGTAGGCTGCCAAACATCACATCAGGTCAAGTACCTCTCACTGGCGCGCGGGTGCTTCTTCCACGAGCTCGTCAGCTCAAATGACTCACGGGAGTACTTTTAAACAGGAACAGGGGTGGGAGCACACCGCTTCACCTCCCAGGCAAGGTTCGCCCCAGGCATTGTGGTAAATGCAGTCTCTTGTTTCTTTGCTTTGCTAAAATATTTTCGAGTATTCCGCCAGAGTTGGCGCAGATAGTGCTGATCTCTAGACACGTGTTTCTGGTTCTTTAACCGTCATCAGTAGAGATTACAGTCTTCAAATTAGGGGTTTGCTGGGTAGGCTGCCAAACATCACATCAGGTCAAGTACCTCTCACTGGCGCGCGGGTGCTTCTTCCACGAGCTCGTCAGCTCAAATGACTCACGGGAGTACTTTTAAACAGGAACAGGGGTGGGAGCACACCGCTTCACCTCCCAGGCAAGGTTCGCCCCAGGCATTGTGGTAAATGCAGTCTCTTGTTTCTTTGCTTTGCTAAAATATTTTCGAGTATTCCGCCAGAGTTGGCGCAGATAGTGCTGATCTCTAGACACGTGTTTCTGGTTCTTTAACCGTCATCAGTAGAGATTACAGTCTTCAAATTAGGGGTTTGCTGGGTAGGCTGCCAAACATCACATCAGGTCAAGTACCTCTCACTGGCGCGCGGGTGCTTCTTCCACGAGCTCGTCAGCTCAAATGACTCACGGGAGTACTTTTAAACAGGAACAGGGGTGGGAGCACACCGCTTCACCTCCCAGGCAAGGTTCGCCCCAGGCATTGTGGTAAATGCAGTCTCTTGTTTCTTTGCTTTGCTAAAATATTTTCGAGTATTCCGCCAGAGTTGGCGCAGATAGTGCTGATCTCTAGACACGTGTTTCTGGTTCTTTAACCGTCATCAGTAGAGATTACAGTCTTCAAATTAGGGGTTTGCTGGGTAGGCTGCCAAACATCACATCAGGTCAAGTACCTCTCACTGGCGCGCGGGTGCTTCTTCCACGAGCTCGTCAGCTCAAATGACTCACGGGAGTACTTTTAAACAGGAACAGGGGTGGGAGCACACCGCTTCACCTCCCAGGCAAGGTTCGCCCCAGGCATTGTGGTAAATGCAGTCTCTTGTTTCTTTGCTTTGCTAAAATATTTTCGAGTATTCCGCCAGAGTTGGCGCAGATAGTGCTGATCTCTAGACATGTGTTTCTCGTTCTTTAACCGTCATCAATAGAGATTACAGTCTTCAAATTAGGGGTTTGCTGGGTAGGCTGCCAAACATCACATCAGGTCAAGTACCTCTCACTGGCGCGCGGGTGCTTCTTCCACGAGCTCGTCAGCTCAAATGACTCACGGGAGTACTTTTAAACAGGAACAGGGGTGGGAGCACACCGCTTCACCTCCCAGGCAAGGTTTGCCCCAGGCATTGTGGTAAATGCAGTCTCTTGTTTCTTTGCTTTGCTAAAATATTTTCGAGAATTCCGCCAGAGTTGGCGCAGATAGTGCTGATCTCTAGACACGTGTTTCTGGTTCTTTAACCGTCATCAGTAGAGATTACAGTCTTCAAATTAGGGGTTTGCTGGGTAGGCTGCCAAACATCACATCAGGTCAAGTACCTCTCACTGGCGCGCGGGTGCTTCTTCCACGAGCTCGTCAGCTCAAATGACTCACGGGAGTACTTTTAAACAGGAACAGGGGTGGGAGCACACCGCTTCACCTCCCAGGCAAGGTTCGCCCCAGGCATTGTGGTAAATGCAGTCTCTGGTTTCTTTGCTTTGCTAAAATATTTTCGAGTATTCCGCCAGAGTTGGCGCAGATAGTGCTGATCTCTAGACACGTGTTTCTGGTTCTTTAACCATCATCAGTAGAGATTACAGTCTTCAAATTAAGGGTTTGCTGGGTAGGCTGCCAAACATCACATCAGGTCAAGTACCTCTCACTGGCGCGCGGGTGCTTCTTCCACGAGCTCGTCAGCTCAAATGACTCACGGGAGTACTTTTAAACAGGAACAGGGGTGGGAGCACACCGCTTCACCTCCCAGGCAAGGTTACGCCCCAGGCATTGTGGTAAATGCAGTCTCTTGTTTCTTTGCTTTGCTAAAATATTTTCGAGTATTCCGCCAGAGTTGGCGCAGATAGTGCTGATCTCTAGACACGTGTTTCTGGTTCTTTAACCGTCATCAGTAGAGATTACAGTCTTCAAATTAGGGGTTTGCTGGGTAGGCTGCCAAACATCACATCAGGTCAAGAACCTCTCACTGGCGCGCGGGTGCTTCTTCCACGAGCTCGTCAGCTCAAATGACTCACGGGAGTACTTTTAAACAGGAACAGGGGTGGGAGCACACCGCTTCACCTCCCAGGCAAGGTTCGCCCCAGGCATTGTGGTAAATGCAGTCTCTTGTTTCTTTGCTTTGCTAAAATATTTTCGAGTATTCCGCCAGAGTTGGCGCAGATAGTGCTGATCTCTAGACACGTGTTTCTGGTTCTTTAACCGTCATCAGTAGAGATTACAGTCTTCAAATTAGGGGTTTGCTGGGTAGGCTGCCAAACATCACATCAGGTCAAGTACCTCTCACTGGCGCGCGGGTGCTTCTTCCACGAGCTCGTCAGCTCAAATGACTCACGGGAGAACTTTTAAACAGGAACAGGGGTGGGAGCACACCGCTTCACCTCCCAGGCAAGGTTCGCCCCAGGCATTGTGGTAAATGCAGTCTCTTGTTTCTTTGCTTTGCTAAAATATTTTCGAGTATTCCGCCAGAGTTGGCACAGATAGTGCTGATCTCTAGACACGTGTTTCTGGTTCTTTAACCGTCATCAGTAGAGATTACAGTCTTCAAATTAGGGGTTTGCTGGGTAGGCTGCCAAACATCACATCAGGTCAAGTACCTCTCACTGGCGCGCGGGTGCTTCTTCCACGAGCTCGTCAGCTCAAATGACTCACGGGAGTACTTTTAAACAGGAACAGGGGTGGGAGCACACCGCTTCACCTCCCAGGCAAGGTTCGCCCCAGGCATTGTGGTAAATGCAGTCTCTTGTTTCTTTGCTTTGCTAAAATATTTTCGAGTATTCCGCCAGAGTTGGCGCAGATAGTGCTGATCTCTAGACACATGTTTCTGGTTCTTTAACCGTCATCAGTAGAGATTACAGTCTTCAAATTAGGGGTTTGCTGGGTAGCCTGCCAAACATCACATCAGGTCAAGTACCTCTCACTGGCGCGCGGGTACTTCTTCCACGAGCTCGTCAGCTCAAATGACTCACGGGAGTACTTTTAAACAGGAACAGGGGTGGGAGCACACCGCTTCACCTCCCAGGCAAGGTTTGCCCCAGGCATTGTGGTAAATGCAGTCTCTTGTTTCTTTGCTTTGCTAAAATATTTTCGAGTATTCCGCCAGAGTTGGCGCAGATAGTGCTGATCTCTAGACACGTGTTTCTGGTTCTTTAACCGTCATCAGTAGAGATTACAGTCTTCAAATTAGGGGTTTGCTGGGTAGGCTGCCAAACATCACATCAGGTCAAGTACCTCTCACTGGCGCGCGGGTGCTTCTTCCACGAGCTCGTCAGCTCAAATGACTCACGGGAGTACTTTTAAACAGGAACAGGGGTGGGAGCACACCGCTTCACCTCCCAGGCAAGGTTTGCCCCAGGCATTGTGGTAAATGCAGTCTCTTGTTTCTTTGCTTTGCTAAAATATTTTCGAGTATTCCGCCAGAGTTGGCGCAGATAGTGCTGATCTCTAGACACGTGTTTCTGGTTCTTTAACCGTCATCAGTAGAGATTACAGTCTTCAAATTAGGGGTTTGCTGGGTAGGCTGCCAAACATCACATCAGGTCAAGTACCTCTCACTGGCGCGCGGGTGCTTCTTCCACGAGCTCGTCAGCTCAAATGACTCACGGAGTACTTTTAAACAGGAACAGGGGTGGGAGCACACCGCTTCACCTCCCAGGCAAGGTTCGCCCCAGGCATTGTGGTAAATGCAGTCTCTGGTTTCTTTGCTTTGCTAAAATATTTTCGAGTATTCCGCCAGAGTTGGCGCAGATAGTGCTGATCTCTAGACACGTGTTTCTGGTTCTTTAACCATCATCAGTAGAGATTACAGTCTTCAAATTAGGGGTTTGCTGGGTAGGCTGCCAAACATCACATCAGGTCAAGTACCTCTCACTGGCGCGCGGGTGCTTCTTCCACGAGCTCGTCAGCTCAAATGACTCACGGGAGTACTTTTAAACAGGAACAGGGGTGGGAGCACACCGCTTCACCTCCCAGGCAAGGTTCGCCCCAGGCATTGTGGTAAATGCAGTCTCTTGTTTCTTTGCTTTGCTAAAATATTTTCGAGTATTCCGCCAGAGTTGGCGCAGATAGTGCTGATCTCTAGACACGTGTTTCTGGTTCTTTAACCGTCATCAGTAGAGATTACAGTCTTCAAATTAGGGGTTTGCTGGGTAGGCTGCCAAACATCACATCAGGTCAAGTACCTCTCACTGGCGCGCGGTGCTTCTTCCACGAGCTCGTCAGCTCAAATGACTCACAGGAGTACTTTTAAACAGGAACAGGGGTGGGAGCACACCGCTTCACCTCCCAGGCAAGGTTCGCCCCAGGCATTGTGGTAAATGCAGTCTCTTGTTTCTTTGCTTTGCTAAAATATTTTCGAGTATTCCGCCAGAGTTGGCGCAGATAGTGCTGATCTCTAGACACGTGTTTCTGGTTCTTTAACCGTCATCAGTAGAGATTACAGTCTTCAAATTAGGGGTTTGCTGGGTAGGCTGCCAAACATCACATCAGGTCAAGTACCTCTCACTGGCGCGCGGGTGCTTCTTCCACGAGCTCGTCAGCTCAAATGACTCACGGGAGTACTTTTAAACAGGAACAGGGGTGGGAGCACACCGCTTCACCTCCCAGGCAAGGTTCGCCCCAGGCATTGTGGTAAATGCAGTCTCTTGTTTCTTTGCTTTGCTAAAATATTTTCGAGTATTCCGCCAGAGTTGGCACAGGTAGTGCTGATCTCTAGACACGTGTTTCTGGTTCTTTAACCGTCATCAGTAGAGATTACAGTCTTCAAATTAGGGGTTTGCTGGGTAGGCTGCCAAACATCACATCAGGTCAAGTACCTCTCACTGGCGCGCGGGTGCTTCTTCCACGAGCTCGTCAGCTCAAATGACTCACGGGAGTACTTTTAAACAGGAACAGGGGTGGGAGCACACCGCTTCACCTCCCAGGCAAGGTTCGCCCCAGGCATTGTGGTAAATGCAGTCTCTTGTTTCTTTGCTTTGCTAAAATATTTTCGAGTATTCCGCCAGAGTTGGCGCAGATAGTGCTGATCTCTAGACACGTGTTTCTGGTTCTTTAACCATCATCAGTAGAGATTACAGTCTTCAAATTAGGGGTTTGCTGGGTAGGCTGCCAAACATCACATCAGGTCAAGTACCTCTCACTGGCGCGCGGGTGCTTCTTCCACGAGCTCGTCAGCTCAAATGACTCACGGGAGTACTTTTAAACAGGAACAGGGGTGGGAGCACACCGCTTCACCTCCCAGGCAAGGTTCGCCCCAGGCATTGTGGTAAATGCAGTCTCTTGTTTCTTTGCTTTGCTAAAATATTTTCGAGTATTCCGCCAGAGTTGGCGCAGATAGTGCTGATCTCTAGACACGTGTTTCTGGTTCTTTAACCGTCATCAGTAGAGATTACAGTCTTCAAATTAGGGGTTTGCTGGGTAGGCTGCCAAACATCACATCAGGTCAAGTACCTCTCACTGGCACGCGGGTGCTTCTTCCACGAGCTCGTCAGCTCAAATGACTCACGGGAGAACTTTTAAACAGGAACAGGGGTGGGAGCACACCGCTTCACCTCCCAGGCAAGGTTTGCCCCAGGCATTGTGGTAAATGCAGTCTCTTGTTTCTTTGCTTTGCTAAAATATTTTCGAGTATTCCGCCAGAGTTGGCGCAGATAGTGCTGATCTCTAGACACGTGTTTCTGGTTCTTTAACCGTCATCAGTAGAGATTACAGTCTTCAAATTAGGGGTTTGCTGGGTAGGCTGCCATACATCACATCAGGTCAAGTACCTCTCACTGGCGCGCGGGTGCTTCTTCCACGAGCTCGTCAGCTCAAATGACTCACAGGAGTACTTTTAAACAGGAACAGGGGTGGGAGCACACCGCTTCACCTCCCAGGCAAGGTTCGCCCCAGGCATTGTGGTAAATGCAGTCTCTTGTTTCTTTGCTTTGCTACAATATTTTTGAGTATTCCGCCAGAGTTGGCGCAGATAGTGCTGATCTCTAGACAGGTGTTTCTGGTTCTTTAACCGTCATCATTAGAGATTACAGTCTTCAAATTAGGGGTTTGCTGGGTAGGCTGCCAAACATCACATCAGGTCAAGTACCTCTCACTGGCGCGCGGGTGCTTCTTCCACGAGCTCGTCAGCTCAAATGACTCACGGGAGTACTTTTAAACAGGAACAGGGGTGGGAGCACACCGCTTCACCTCCCAGGCAAGGTTCGCCCCAGGCATTGTGGTAAATGCAGTCTCTTGTTTCTTTGCTTTGCTAAAATATTTTCGAGTATTCCGCCAGAGTTGGCGCAGATAGTGCTGATCTCTAGACACGTGTTTCTGGTTCTTTAACCGTCATCAGTAGAGATTACAGTCTTCAAATTAGGGGTTTGCTGGGTAGGCTGCCAAACATCACATCAGGTCAAGTACCTCTCACTGGCGCGCGGGTGCTTCTTCCACGAGCTCGTCAGCTCAAATGACTCACGGGAGTACTTTTAAACAGGAACAGGGGTGGGAGCACACCGCTTCACCTCCCAGGCAAGGTTTGCCCCAGGCATTGTGGTAAATGCAGTCTCTTGTTTCTTTGCTTTGCTAAAATATTTTCGAGTATTCCGCCAGAGTTGGCGCAGATAGTGCTGATCTCTAGACACGTGTTTCTGGTTCTTTAACCGTCATCAGTAGAGATTACAGTCTTCAAATTAGGGGTTTGCTGGGTAGGCTGCCAAACATCACATCAGGTCAAGTACCTCTCACTGGCGCGCGGGTGCTTCTTCCACGAGCTCGTCAGCTCAAATGACTCACGGGAGTACTTTTAAACAGGAACAGGGGTGGGAGCACACCGCTTCACCTCCCAGGCAAGGTTCGCCCCAGGCATTGTGGTAAATGCAGTCTCTTGTTTCTTTGCTTTGCTAAAATATTTTCGAGTATTCCGCCAGAGTTGGCGCAGATAGTGCTGATCTCTAGACACGTGTTTCTGGTTCTTTCACCGTCATCAGTAGAGATTACAGTCTTCAAATTAGGGGTTTGCTGGGTAGGCTGCCAAACATCACATCAGGTCAAGTACCTCTCACTGGCGCGCGGGTGCTTCTTCCACGAGCTCGTCAGCTCAAATGACTCACGGGAGTACTTTTAAACAGGAACAGGGGTGGGAGCACACCGCTTCACCTCCCAGGCAAGGTTCGCCCCAGGCATTGTGGTAAATGCAGTCTCTTGTTTCTTTGCTTTGCTAAAATATTTTCGAGTATTCCGCCAGAGTTGGCGCAGATAGTGCTGATCTCTAGACACGTGTTTCTGGTTCTTTAACCGTCATCAGTAGAGATTACAGTCTTCAAATTAGGGGTTTGCTGGGTAGGCTGCCAAACATCACATCAGGTCAAGTACCTCTCACTGGCGCGCAGGTGCTTCTTCCACGAGCTCGTCAGCTCAAATGACTCACGGGAGTACTTTTAAACAGGAACAGGGGTGGGAGCACACCGCTTCACCTCCCAGGCAAGGTTCGCCCCAGGCATTGTGGTAAATGCAGTCTCTTGTTTCTTTGCTTTGCTAAAATATTTTCGAGTATTCCGCCAGAGTTGGCGCAGATAGTGCTGATCTCTAGACACGTGTTTCTGGTTCTTTAACCGTCATCAGTAGAGATTACAGTCTTCAAATTAGGGGTTTGCTGGGTAGGCTGCCAAACATCACATCAGGTCAAGTACCTCTCACTGGCGCGCGGGTGCTTCTTCCACGAGCTCGTCAGCTCAAATGACTCACGGGAGTACTTTTAAACAGGAACAGGGGTGGGAGCACACCGCTTCACCTCCCAGGCAAGGTTTGCCCCAGGCATTGTGGTAAATGCAGTCTCTGGTTTCTTTGCTTTGCTAAAATATTTTTGAGTATTCCGCCAGAGTTGGAGCAGATAGTGCTGATCTCTAGACACGTGTTTCTGGTTCTTTAACCATCATCAGTAGAGATTACAGTCTTCAAATTAAGGGTTTGCTGGGTAGGCTGCCAAACATCACATCAGGTCAAGTACCTCTCACTGGCGCGCGGGTGCTTCTTCCACGAGCTCGTCAGCTCAAATGACTCACGGGAGTACTTTTAAACAGGAACAGGGGTGGGAGCACACCGCTTCACCTCCCAGGCAAGGTTCGCCCCAGGCATTGTGGTAAATGCAGTCTCTTGTTTCTTTGCTTTGCTAAAATATTTTCGAGTATTCCGCCAGAGTTGGCGCAGATAGTGCTGATCTCTAGACACGTGTTTCTGGTTCTTTAACCGTCATCAGTAGAGATTACAGTCTTCAAATTAGGGGTTTGCTGGGTAGGCTGCCAAACATCACATCAGGTCAAGTACCTCTCACTGGCGCGCGGGTGCTTCTTCCACGAGCTCGTCAGCTCAAATGACTCACGGGAGTACTTTTAAACAGGAACAGGGGTGGGAGCACACCGCTTCACCTCCCAGGCAAGGTTCGCCCCAGGCATTGTGGTAAATGCAGTCTCTTGTTTCTTTGCTTTGCTAAAATATTTTCGAGTATTCCGCCAGAGTTGGCGCAGATAGTGCTGATCTCTAGACACGTGTTTCTGGTTCTTTAACCGTCATCAGTAGAGATTACAGTCTTCAAATTAGGGGTTTGCTGGGTAGGCTGCCAAACATCACATCAGGTCAAGTACCTCTCACTGGCGCGCGGGTGCTTCTTCCACGAGCTCGTCAGCTCAAATGACTCACGGGAGAACTTTTAAACAGGAACAGGGGTGGGAGCACACCGCTTCACCTCCCAAGCAAGGTTCGCCCCAGGCATTGTGGTAAATGCAGTCTCTTGTTTCTTTGCTTTGCTAAAATATTTTCGAGTATTCCGCCAGAGTTGGCGCAGATAGTGCTGATCTCTAGACACGTGTTTCTGGTTCTTTAACCGTCATCAGTAGAGATTACAGTCTTCAAATTAGGGGTTTGCTGGGTAGGCTGCCAAACATCACATCAGGTCAAGTACCTCTCACTGGCGCGCGGGTGCTTCTTCCACGAGCTCGTCAGCTCAAATGACTCACGGGAGTACTTTTAAACAGGAACAGGGGTGGGAGCACACCGCTTCACCTCCCAGGCAAGGTTCGCCCCAGGCATTGTGGTAAATGCAGTCTCTTGTTTCTTTGCTTTGCTAAAATATTTTCGAGTATTCCGCCAGAGTTGGCGCAGATAGTGCTGATCTCTAGACACGTGTTTCTGGTTCTTTAACCGTCATCAGTAGAGATTACAGTCTTCAAATTAGGGGTTTGCTGGGTAGGCTGCCAAACATCACATCAGGTCAAGTACCTCTCACTGGCGCGCGGGTGCTTCTTCCACGAGCTCGTCAGCTCAAATGACTCACGGGAGTACTTTTAAACAGGAACAGGGGTGGGAGCACACCGCTTCACCTCCCAGGCAAGGTTCGCCCCAGGCATTGTGGTAAATGCAGTCTCTTGTTTCTTTGCTTTGCTAAAATATTTTCGAGTATTCCGCCAGAGTTGGCGCAGATAGTGCTGATCTCTAGACACGTGTTTCTGGTTCTTTAACCGTCATCAGTAGAGATTACAGTCTTCAAATTAGGGGTTTGCTGGGTAGGCTGCCAAACATCACATCAGGTCAAGTACCTCTCACTGGCGCGCGGGTGCTTCTTCCACGAGCTCGTCAGCTCAAATGACTCACGGGAGTACTTTTAAACAGGAACAGGGGTGGGAGCACACCGCTTCACCTCCCAGGCAAGGTTTGCCCCAGGCATTGTGGTAAATGCAGTCTCTTGTTTCTTTGCTTTGCTAAAATATTTTCGAGTATTCCGCCAGAGTTGGCGCAGATAGTGCTGATCTCTAGACACGTGTTTCTGGTTCTTTAACCGTCATCAGTAGAGATTACAGTCTTCAAATTAGGGGTTTGCTGGGTAGGCTGCCAAACATCACATCAGGTCAAGTACCTCTCACTGGCGCGCGGGTGCTTCTTCCACGAGCTCGTCAGCTCAAATGACTCACGGGAGTACTTTTAAACAGGAACAGGGGTGGGAGCACACCGCTTCACCTCCCAGGCAAGGTTCGCCCCAGGCATTGTGGTAAATGCAGTCTCTTGTTTCTTTGCTTTGCTAAAATATTTTTGAGTATTCCGCCAGAGTTGGCGCAGATAGTGCTGATCTCTAGACACGTGTTTCTGGTTCTTTAACCGTCATCAGTAGAGATTACAGTCTTCAAATTAGGGGTTTGCTGGGTAGGCTGCCAAACATCACATCAGGTCAAGTACCTCTCACTGGCGCGCGGGTGCTTCTTCCACGAGCTCGTCAGCTCAAATGACTCACGGGAGTACTTTTAAACAGGAACAGGGGTGGGAGCACACCGCTTCACCTCCCAGGCAAGGTTCGCCCCAGGCATTGTGGTAAATGCAGTCTCTTGTTTCTTTGCTTTGCTAAAATATTTTCGAGTATTCCGCCAGAGTTGGCGCAGATAGTGCTGATCTCTAGACACGTGTTTCTGGTTCTTTAACCGTCATCAGTAGAGATTACAGTCTTCAAATTAGGGGTTTGCTGGGTAGGCTGCCAAACATCACATCAGGTCAAGTACCTCTCACTGGCGCGCAGGTGCTTCTTCCACGAGCTCGTCAGCTCAAATGACTCACGGGAGTACTTTTAAACAGGAACAGGGGTGGGAGCACACCGCTTCACCTCCCAGGCAAGGTTTGCCCCAGGCATTGTGGTAAATGCAGTCTCTTGTTTCTTTGCTTTGCTAAAATATTTTTGAGTATTCCGCCAGAGTTGGCGCAGTTAGTGCTGATCTCTAGACACGTGTTTCTGGTTCTTTAACCGTCATCAGTAGAGATTACAGTCTTCAAATTAGGGGTTTGCTGGGTAGGCTGCCAAACATCACATCAGGTCAAGTACCTCTCACTGGCGCGCGGGTGCTTCTTCCACGAGCTCGTCAGCTCAAATGACTCACGGGAGTACTTTTAAACAGGAACAGGGGTGGGAGCACACCGCTTCACCTCCCAGGCAAGGTTCGCCCCAGGCATTGTGGTAAATGCAGTCTCTTGTTTCTTTGCTTTGCTAAAATATTTTCGAGTATTCCGCCAGAGTTGGCGCAGATAGTGCTGATCTCTAGACACGTGTTTCTGGTTCTTTCACCGTCATCAGTAGAGATTACAGTCTTCAAATTAGGGGTTTGCTGGGTAGGCTGCCAAACATCACATCAGGTCAAGTACCTCTCACTGGCGCGCGGGTGCTTCTTCCACGAGCTCGTCAGCTCAAATGACTCACGGGAGTACTTTTAAACAGGAACAGGGGTGGGAGCACACCGCTTCACCTCCCAGGCAAGGTTCGCCCCAGGCATTGTGGTAAATGCAGTCTCTTGTTTCTTTGCTTTGCTAAAATATTTTTGAGTATTCCGCCAGAGTTGGCGCAGATAGTGCTGATCTCTAGACACGTGTTTCTGGTTCTTTAACCGTCATCAGTAGAGATTACAGTCTTCAAATTAGGGGTTTGCTGGGTAGGCTGCCAAACATCACATCAGGTCAAGTACCTCTCAATGGCGCGCAGGTGCTTCTTCCACGAGCTCGTCAGCTCAAATGACTCACAGGAGTACTTTTAAACAGGAACAGGGGTGGGAGCACACCGCTTCACCTCCCAGGCAAGGTTCGCCCCAGGCATTGTGGTAAATGCAGTCTCTTGTTTCTTTGCTTTGCTAAAATATTTTCGAGTATTCCGCCAGAGTTGGCGCAGATAGTGCTGATCTCTAGACACGTGTTTCTGGTTCTTTAACCGTCATCAGTAGAGATTACAGTCTTCAAATTAGGGGTTTGCTGGGTAGGCTGCCAAACATCACATCAGGTCAAGTACCTCTCACTGGCGCGCGGGTGCTTCTTCCACGAGCTCGTCAGCTCAAATGACTCACGGGAGTACTTTTAAACAGGAACAGGGGTGGGAGCACACCGCTTCACCTCCCAGGCAAGGTTCGCCCCAGGCATTGTGGTAAATGCAGTCTCTTGTTTCTTTGCTTTGCTAAAATATTTTCGAGTATTCCGCCAGAGTTGGCGCAGATAGTGCTGATCTCTAGACACGTGTTTCTGGTTCTTTAACCGTCATCAGTAGAGATTACAGTCTTCAAATTAGGGGTTTGCTGGGTAGGCTGCCAAACATCACATCAGGTCAAGTACCTCTCACTGGCGCGCGGGTGCTTCTTCCACGAGCTCGTCAGCTCAAATGACTCACGGGAGTACTTTTAAACAGGAACAGGGGTGGGAGCACACCGCTTCACCTCCCAGGCAAGGTTCGCCCCAGGCATTGTGGTAAATGCAGTCTCTTGTTTCTTTGCTTTGCTGAAATATTTTCGAGTATTCCGCCAGAGTTGGCGCAGATAGTGCTGATCTCTAGACACGTGTTTCTGGTTCTTTAACCGTCATCAGTAGAGATTACAGTCTTCAAATTAGGGGTTTGCTGGGTAGGCTGCCAAACATCACATCAGGTCAAGTACCTCTCACTGGCGCGCGGGTGCTTCTTCCACGAGCTCGTCAGCTCAAATGACTCACGTGAGTACTTTTAAACAGGAACAGGGGTGGGAGCACACCGCTTCACCTCCCAGGCAAGGTTCGCCCCAGGCATTGTGGTAAATGCAGTCTCTTGTTTCTTTGCTTTGCTAAAATATTTTCGAATATTCCGCCAGAGTTGGCGCAGATAGTGCTGATCTCTAGACACGTGTTTCTGGTTCTTTAACCGTCATCAGTAGAGATTACAGTCTTCAAATTAGGGGTTTGCTGGGTAGGCTGCCAAACATCACATCAGGTCAAGTACCTCTCACTGGCGCGCGGGTGCTTCTTCCACGAGCTCGTCAGCTCAAATGACTCACGGGAGTACTTTTAAACAGGAACAGGGGTGGGAGCACACCGCTTCACCTCCCAGGCAAGGTTCGCCCCAGGCATTGTGGTAAATGCAGTCTCTTGTTTCTTTGCTTTGCTAAAATATTTTCGAGTATTCCGCCAGAGTTGGCGCAGATAGTGCTGATCTCTAGACACGTGTTTCTGGTTCTTTAACCGTCATCAGTAGAGATTACAGTCTTCAAATTAGGGGTTTGCTGGGTAGGCTGCCAAACATCAAATCAGGTCAAGTACCTCTCACTGGCGCGCGGGTGCTTCTTCCACGAGCTCGTCATCTCAAATGACTCACGGGAGTACTTTTAAACAGGAACAGGGGTGGGAGCACACTGCTTCACCTCCCAGGCAAGGTTCGCCCCAGGCATTGTGGTAAATGCAGTCTCTTGTTTCTTTGCTTTGCTAAAATATTTTCGAGTATTCCGCCAGAGTTGGCGCAGATAGTGCTGATCTCTAGACACGTGTTTCTGGTTCTTTAACCGTCATCAGTAGAGATTACAGTCTTCAAATTAGGGGTTTGCTGGGTAGGCTGCCAAACATCACATCAGGTCAAGTACCTCTCAATGGCGCGCAGGTGCTTCTTCCACGAGCTCGTCAGCTCAAATGACTCACGGGAGTACTTTTAAACAGGAACAGGGGTGGGAGCACACCGCTTCACCTCCCAGGCAAGGTTCGCCCCAGGCATTGTGGTAAATGCAGTCTCTTGTTTCTTTGCTTTGCTAAAATATTTTCGAGTATTCCGCCAGAGTTGGCGCAGATAGTGCTGATCTCTAGACACGTGTTTCTGGTTCTTTAACCGTCATCAGTAGAGATTACAGTCTTCAAATTAGGGGTTTGCTGGGTAGGCTGCCAAACATCACATCAGGTCAAGTACCTCTCACTGGCGCGCGGGTGCTTCTTCCACGAGCTCGTCAGCTCAAATGACTCACGGGAGTACTTTTAAACAGGAACAGGGGTGGGAGCACACCGCTTCACCTCCCAGGCAAGGTTCGCCCCAGGCATTGTGGTAAATGCAGTCTCTTGTTTCTTTGCTTTGCTAAAATATTTTCGAGTATTCCGCCAGAGTTGGCGCAGATAGTGCTGATCTCTAGACACTTGTTTCTGGTTCTTTAACCGTCATCAGTAGAGATTACAGTCTTCAAATTAGGGGTTTGCTGGGTAGGCTGCCAAACATCACATCAGGTCAAGTACCTCTCACTGGCGCGCGGGTGCTTCTTCCACGAGCTCGTCAGCTCAAATGACTCACGGGAGTACTTTTAAACAGGAACAGGGGTGGGAGCACACCGCTTCACCTCCCAGGCAAGGTTTGCCCCAGGCATTGTGGTAAATGCAGTCTCTTGTTTCTTTGCTTTGCTAAAATATTTTCGAGTATTCCGCCAGAGTTGGCGCAGATAGTGCTGATCTCTAGACACGTGTTTCTGGTTCTTTAACCGTCATCAGTAGAGATTACAGTCTTCAAATTAGGGGTTTGCTGGGTAGGCTGCCAAACATCACATCAGGTCAAGTACCTCTCACTGGCGCGCGGGTGCTTCTTCCACGAGCTCGTCAGCTCAAATGACTCACGGGAGTACTTTTAAACAGGAACAGGGGTGGGAGCACACCGCTTCACCTCCCAGGCAAAGGTTCGCCCCAGGCATTGTGGTAAATGCAGTCTCTTGTTTCTTTGCTTTGCTAAAATATTTTCGAGTATTCCGCCAGAGTTGGCGCAGATAGTGCTGATCTCTAGACACGTGTTTCTGGTTCTTTCACCGTCATCAGTAGAGATTACAGTCTTCAAATTAGGGGTTTGCTGGGTAGGCTGCCAAACATCACATCAGGTCAAGTACCTCTCACTGGCGCGCGGGTGCTTCTTCCACGAGCTCGTCAGCTCAAATGACTCACGGGAGTACTTTTAAACAGGAACAGGGGTGGGAGCACACCGCTTCACCTCCCAGGCAAGGTTCGCCCCAGGCATTGTGGTAAATGCAGTCTCTTGTTTCTTTGCTTTGCTAAAATATTTTTGAGTATTCCGCCAGAGTTGGCGCAGATAGTGCTGATCTCTAGACACGTGTTTCTGGTTCTTTAACCGTCATCAGTAGAGATTACAGTCTTCAAATTAGGGGTTTGCTGGGTAGGCTGCCAAACATCACATCAGGTCAAGTACCTCTCAATGGCGCGCAGGTGCTTCTTCCACGAGCTCGTCAGCTCAAATGACTCACGGGAGTACTTTTAAACAGGAACAGGGGTGGGAGCACACCGCTTCACCTCCCAGGCAAGGTTCGCCCCAGGCATTGTGGTAAATGCAGTCTCTTGTTTCTTTGCTTTGCTAAAATATTTTCGAGTATTCCGCCAGAGTTGGCGCAGATAATGCTGATCTCTAGACACGTGTTTCTGGTTCTTTAACCGTCATCAGTAGAGATTACAGTCTTCAAATTAGGGGTTTGCTGGGTAGGCTGCCAAACATCACATCAGGTCAAGTACCTCTCACTGGCGCGCGGGTGCTTCTTCCACGAGCTCGTCAGCTCAAATGACTCACGGGAGTACTTTTAAACAGGAACAGGGGTGGGAGCACACCGCTTCACCTCCCAGGCAAGGTTCGCCCCAGGCATTGTGGTAAATGCAGTCTCTTGTTTCTTTGCTTTGCTAAAATATTTTCGAGTATTCCGCCAGAGTTGGCGCAGATAGTGCTGATCTCTAGACACGTGTTTCTGGTTCTTTAACCGTCATCAGTAGAGATTACAGTCTTCAAATTAGGGGTTTGCTGGGTAGGCTGCCAAACATCACATCAGGTCAAGTACCTCTCCCTGGCGCGCGGGTGCTTCTTCCACGAGCTCGTCAGCTCAAATGACTCACGGGAGTACTTTTAAACAGGAACAGGGGTGGGAGCACACCGCTTCACCTCCCAGGCAAGGTTCGCCCCAGGCATTGTGGTAAATGCAGTCTCTTGTTTCTTTGCTTTGCTAAAATATTTTCGAGTATTCCGCCAGAGTTGGCGCAGATAGTGCTGATCTCTAGACACATGTTTCTGGTTCTTTCACCGTCATCAGTAGAGATTACAGTCTTCAAATTAGGGGTTTGCTGGGTAGGCTGCCAAACATCACATCAGGTCAAGTACCTCTCACTGGCGCGCGGGTGCTTCTTCCACGAGCTCGTCAGCTCAAATGACTCACGTGAGTACTTTTAAACAGGAACAGGGGTGGGAGCACACCGCTTCACCTCCCAGGCAAGGTTCGCCCCAGGCATTGTGGTAAATGCAGTCTCTTGTTTCTCTGCTTTGCTAAAATATTTTCGAGTATTCCGCCAGAGTTGGCGCAGATAGTGCTGATCTCTAGACACGTGTTTCTGGTTCTTTAACCGTCATCAGTAGAGATTACAGTCTTCAAATTAGGGGTTTGCTGGGTAGGCTGCCAAACATCACATCAGGTCAAGTACCTCTCACTGGCGCGCGGGTGCTTCTTCCACGAGCTCGTCAGCTCAAATGACTCACGGGAGTACTTTTAAACAGGAACAGGGGTGGGAGCACACCGCTTCACCTCCCAGGCAAGGTTCGCCCCAGGCATTGTGGTAAATGCAGTCTCTTGTTTCTTTGCTTTGCTAAAATATTTTCGAGTATTCCGCCAGAGTTGGCGCAGATAGTGCTGATCTCTAGACACGTGTTTCTGGTTCTTTAACCGTCATCAGTAGAGATTACAGTCTTCAAATTAGGGGTTTGCTGGGTAGGCTGCCAAACATCACATCAGGTCAAGTACCTCTCACTGGCGCGCGGGTGCTTCTTCCACGAGCTCGTCAGCTCAAATGACTCACGGGAGTACCTTTAAACAGGAACAGGGGTGGGAGCACACTGCTTCACCTCCCAGGCAAGGTTCGCCCCAGGCATTGTGGTAAATGCAGTCTCTTGTTTCTTTGCTTTGCTAAAATATTTTCGAGTATTCCGCCAGAGTTGGCGCAGATAGTGCTGATCTCTAGACACGTGTTTCTGGTTCTTTAACCGTCATCAGTAGAGATTACAGTCTTCAAATTAGGGGTTTGCTGGGTAGGCTGCCAAACATCACATCAGGTCAAGTACCTCTCAATGGCGCGCAGGTGCTTCTTCCACGAGCTCGTCAGCTCAAATGACTCACGGGAGTACTTTTAAACAGGAACAGGGGTGGGAGCACACCGCTTCACCTCCCAGGCAAGGTTCGCCCCAGGCATTGTGGTAAATGCAGTCTCTTGTTTCTTTGCTTTGCTAAAATATTTTCGAGTATTCCGCCAGAGTTGGCGCAGATAGTGCTGATCTCTAGACACGTGTTTCTGGTTCTTTAACCGTCATCAGTAGAGATTACAGTCTTCAAATTAGGGGTTTGCTGGGTAGGCTGCCAAACATCACATCAGGTCAAGTACCTCTCACTGGCGCGCGGGTGCTTCTTCCACGAGCTCGTCAGCTCAAATGACTCACGGGAGTACTTTTAAACAGGAACAGGGGTGGGAGCACACCGCTTCACCTCCCAGGCAAGGTTCGCCCCAGGCATTGTGGTAAATGCAGTCTCTTGTTTCTTTGCTTTGCTAAAATATTTTCGAGTATTCCGCCAGAGTTGGCGCAGATAGTGCTGATCTCTAGACACGTGTTTCTGGTTCTTTAACCGTCATCAGTAGAGATTACAGTCTTCAAATTAGGGGTTTGCTGGGTAGGCTGCCAAACATCACATCAGGTCAAGTACCTCTCACTGGCGCGCGGGTGCTTCTTCCACGAGCTCGTCAGCTCAAATGACTCACGGGAGTACTTTTAAACAGGAACAGGGGTGGGAGCACACCGCTTCACCCCCAGGCAAGGTTCGCCCCAGGCATTGTGGTAAATGCAGTCTCTTGTTTCTTTGCTTTGCTAAAATATTTTCGAGTATTCCGCCAGAGTTGGCGCAGATAGTGCTGATCTCTAGACACGTGTTTCTGGTTCTTTAACCGTCATCAGTAGAGATTACAGTCTTCAAATTAGGGGTTTGCTGGGTAGGCTGCCAAACATCACATCAGGTCAAGTACCTCTCACTGGCGCGCGGGTGCTTCTTCCACGAGCTCGTCAGCTCAAATGACTCACGGGAGTACTTTTAAACAGGAACAGGGGTGGGAGCACACCGCTTCACCTCCCAGGCAAGGTTCGCCCCAGGCATTGTGGTAAATGCAGTCTCTTGTTTCTTTGCTTTGCTAAAATATTTTCGAGTATTCCGCCAGAGTTGGCGCAGATAGTGCTGATCTCTAGACACGTGTTTCTGGTTCTTTAACCGTCATCAGTAGAGATTACAGTCTTCAAATTAGGGGTTTGCTGGGTAGGCTGCCAAACATCACATCAGGTCAAGTACCTCTCACTGGCGCGCGGGTGCTTCTTCCACGAGCTCGTCAGCTCAAATGACTCACGGGAGTACTTTTAAACAGGAACAGGGGTGGGAGCACACCGCTTCACCTCCCAGGCAAAGTTCGCCCCAGGCATTGTGGTAAATGCAGTCTCTTGTTTCTTTGCTTTGCTAAAATATTTTCGAGTATTCCGCCAGAGTTGGCGCAGATAGTGCTGATCTCTAGACACGTGTTTCTGGTTCTTTAACCGTCATCAGTAGAGATTACAGTCTTCAAATTAGGGGTTTGCTGGATAGGCTGCCAAACATCACATCAGGTCAAGTACCTCTCACTGGCGCGCGGGTGCTTCTTCCACGAGCTCGTCAGCTCAAATGACTCACGGGAGTACTTTTAAACAGGAACAGGGGTGTGAGCACACCGCTTCACCTCCCAGGCAAGGTTCGCCCCGGGCATTGTGGTAAACGCAGTCTCTTGTTTCTTTGCTTTGCTAAAATATTTTCGAGTATTCCGCCAGAGTTGGCACAGATAGTGCTGATCTCTAGACACGTGTTTCTGGTTCTTTAACCGTCATCAGTAGAGATTACAGTCTTCAAATTAGGGTTTGCTGGGTAGGCTGCCAAACATCACATCAGGTCAAGTACCTCTCACTGGCGCGCGGGTGCTTCTTCCACGAGCTCGTCAGCTCAAATGACTCACGGGAGTACTTTTAAACAGGAACAGGGGTGGGAGCACACCGCTTCACCTCCCAGGCAAGGTTCGCCCCAGGCATTGTGGTAAATGCAGTCTCTTGTTTCTGTGCTTTGCTAAAATATTTTCGAGTATTCCGCCAGAGTTGGCGCAGATAGTGCTGATCTCTAGACACGTGTTTCTGGTTCTTTAACCGTCATCAGTAGAGATTACAGTCTTCAAATTAGGGGTTTGCTGGGTAGGCTGCCAAACATCACATCAGGTCAAGTACCTCTCACTGGCGCGCGGGTGCTTCTTCCACGAGCTCGTCAGCTCAAATGACTCACGGGAGTACTTTTAAACAGGAACAGGGGTGGGAGCACACCGCTTCACCTCCCAGGCAAGGTTCGCCCCAGGCATTGTGGTAAATGCAGTCTCTTGTTTCTTTGCTTTGCTAAAATATTTTCGAGTATTCCGCCAGAGTTTGAAGCACCCGCGTGCCAGTGAGAGGTAGAACCAGAAACACGTGTCTAGAGATCAGCACTATCTGCGCCAACCCTGGCGAAACACTCTGAATACTAGAGCAAAGCAAGCAACAAGAGACTGCATTAACCAGAATGCCAGGGGCGAACCTTGCTGGGAGGGGAAGCGGTGTGCTCCCACCCCTGTTCCTTGTTTTAGTACTAGTCTGGCCACAGAATGTTGCACCACCTGAAGTTTATGGAGGGTTTGTTTTGAGGAACCTGCATACAGATTATTACAATAGTCAAATCTAGATGCTATCAAGGCAACTCAATGAAAAGTGTTCAGGTGGGATTTGCTATTCAATGAAAATTATGATTGGCTTTGGATAGTAACCCAAAGTAATACAAACTTGCATAATGCATTGCTTTGCGTTACCTTGCAGCAAGGGGGCATTCCATGGGTGGTGCATGGGTTTTCCCATACACCCACCCACCCATAGTATTTGAGGCAAATGCCTATCTACAAAGAATTATAGACAGGGATTTGTGTAGAAATTACACACGTTCTCTAGGCAAGCGCAACAAGAACGGTATTCATTTCTCCTCGTTTTTCACACTTTGCAAGAGTGATGCATTGTGCAGCACACATACAAAGTGGGAAAAGACCTAAAACATAGGTTTTGCACTGGAATGGACTCCTTTCAGTAAAAACCTTACCTTTCAGACAAGAAAGGCCCCATTGCACTGGCGCATGGTTGGCTAAAGTGTGCCAGCGCATATCTTAGTAGATATGGTGCTGTTTTTATCTCTCCCTTTCACACAATGCACTGCAACCTCTTTATTTACTGCCATGCATTGCATGACTTCTTGATAAATCTGGGTCAAAATATACTTTGCTCTTGAAAGTTGACCGCCGTTTGCCCTGGTTAGCGTCAACTGTAGCGTCACCCCAGACAGTAAATAATACTGCATTTGGGCCTTCATTTTAAATAGCTGTCTGCTGCAGGACCATAAACATGATTTAGCATTCAAAGGGGGGTTTTGTTTGATCTGTAGCAGCACCTCCAATACTGATATTCTACAGATATGGATATCCTGTCATCTCATTTAGCTGCTCCTCCTTTGAATTTGATTCTCATGCTATACAAGATACCTATCAACTTGCACTGAGCAATTAGACCAATCCTGGTGCATTTGTAGCAACAGAAGACGAGCACAAACAAATTAATCAACAACACAGGAAAAATGTGCAATCAGACTAGTGTTGAGATCTTGGTAAGAAAGGGAATCCATACAAATATTTTGAGTCACATGCCAAATGGGTTGCATTTCTAAATCTAATGGAATGGGTAACAGGTTTGAGAACGTAGGCAGGCAGTGCATTCTGTGGAATATAGGGGATTTAGCCGGGGATTGCCTCCATGTCATGTTTACAAACAGAAGTCAGCTTCTGGGTAGAGTTACTGCTCGAAAATAAATATGGTCAATGCATTTATGAAAGTATAACCCGAGGCCCCACCTCTCCAGCTGCCATATTACTGGCAATCTATTGTCAAGGGCCTGAATTACATAACGGGGGCATGCTCAACTAGGTGAACCCAGCACAAACTTGGGCAGTGTGCATGATTACTCAAAACAATTACTTTTTTCAGTGCATGCCTGAGGTGAGGAGATCTCATTAGTGAAAGACACAGCCACAGTTTGAAACGACAGCTCTGGCTTTCACTAGAGGCAGATCCTACTCCTTTTCAAGAGAGAGATGCCTGGGGATCTATGATCCCCACACCCACCTAAGTGCAGGTGCTTTCATGGGACACACTGACCGCACACCACCTATATGCCACTGTGCCTCCCAAAAGCAGCTACTTTGCATCTGGGCCTGAATATTTGTGCGGATTTTAAGGCAAAGTGTTCCTTCATTTGCATGGGACCACAACCTCTTGCAAATAAAGGAACTCCCCTTTGCGATCACGCCACAACTGTCAGTATTACAGAAGGGACCACCCAAGAATCTATGACCCATTCTATAACATTAAAGTGCCCAGGGGATGTAAGAAGTGAACAGGGTAATGTCTAATTTCTTATCAGAACCATACTCTACACTAACTCCTACTGCTCCTTGGCCCAGTCCTGGGGCCTCTTCCACCCTCTTATATTGGCAATATTAATTGTTCAAAATTTGGGTATTTCTTTCTGTGTCTCTCTTTGCTATTCGAGACGTTAAGGGGCCATCAATCCCTTATTTCCTCCCATTGGGAGGGGCAGCTTTAAACCAACCTTTCAACCTATTTCATTGGAAGCAGTGCAGTGCCAGTCTCAAAGTGGGTCTCCGCTCATGCCTTAATGACTGGCACAATGAAAAGAATAATTCAAGGTAATTTGAAACACCAGTGAGCAATATATAATTAACAGATCATATCTCTCTTCTGCTGGTGGTGGATCCAGAGTTTAGAATGAAGGGAAATTTGTCCAGTGCACATATTACCCAGTGAGCAAAACTAAGAGACTTAGAAATACATCTTGCAACTGAAAGCCAGTGCAAGTGATTCCGTCCCTTGATGATTTGCCATAGTCTGCAGAGATGGCACTGAAGGACCCAAAATTAGAGGCCACTGGCACAGTCAAAGAGCGACAGCACTAGGGAAAATGTAACTTGCACTCTGTAAGAAAAGCACAAGTGAGGACAGATGCATTATAGTGTTCTGCACATGTTGAAGGCACCTATGGCCACTTTGTTGACCTTTTGGAAGCGGTAGAGAATGGAGTGCATGATCACTCACATCTTCAACGGTCAACAGATTAGGTTCTAACCCAAGGTTCAATAGGGTTAAAGGTAAACTAGAATCCACAGGTAAGAATCTCAGTCTTAAAGGATTTGAGCTTTTGATTAATCTTCATCATGCAATGGTTGACTGCTTGAAGGCGGAGGGTGCAGCTGTCCAGATCAGGGGTTTTTACCAGCTTCAGAATGATCTGAGTATCATCATTGTAACTGCAGAAGGTCAAGTTGATGAGTTGTTGGTGAAAGCCGAGATATTGTCTAAAATGTAGAGGGGTATGGCGTAGCTTTAAAGGATGTCTACATGAGAGGTGCAAGGTTATGAACACAATGGGGAAAGCCAAAAAACTTGCCTCTATTATTGTGATTAGAATTTCCCTGAATTTGTATGAAATTATCTGAAGTAATACCCCTTGATCCTCCTTGTCAAAGACAGAAGCAAGATCTACAAGAAGGATGACAGATTTTCTATTTAATTGTCAGTATTCTTCCAGACAGTGATCAAGGAAGATTATGAAAGGTGTGGTTGCTTTACAATGAGGAGTTAAAAATTGGACTTGATCCATTGTTAAGTGGCCTTTAGTTTGCTGCATGTGCTGGGCAAAGACCTTGGTTCTTTAGGATGAGTTTACATTGAAAAAGGTTTAGGTCGGTAGGAAATTTCTTGGAGAAAATGGAGAAATTGATGATCACTCTGGCCGGGACTGCAGCTGGGTATCTCTAAATGATATAAAAATGTTTTGCAGCAAAGGCACTGTTGGCTAATCAATGATACTACGTAGCTTGAATAAGTCAATGGTGTCATTTAAGTAGAACAGTTTGAAGAATCCAATGTGTGTTTGGATTGTTGCAAATAGAAATGAGAATTTGTAGAAGAAATAGGAGGATAACAGGCCAATTCTGGCATAAAGCGGGATTCTAGAAAAGTTGCTTTTTCTATAATATAGTCCATCATAGAATCGAACACTTCATTCCTATGGGTTACGTGTGAGCAGGTACTGTCAGGGAAATTCAGTAATGATCTTGAAGATTTTGTTGGATGCGCATGTTGCATCTGACAAATGTAATGTCATGATTTTGCTTTCTTTATCACTGCTTTTAAATTCAGTATTTCAGACTGAAAGGCATGGGGTTTAAACTCCTTCCGGGGTCTAGGTGGGGGATTTGTATTCGAGGTGGCTTGTGTAGATTGTGCTGGGGAGGGTTGATGTTTCTTTTTTCATTTGTAAGATTCCAAAGGTTTTGACAATTTAACTCCTCACCTTATTGTACTTGTTCTAAACTATAGGTCTGTGTTACTATTGATTAAAAACAAAATTGTAATTGACATCAACGTGTTTTCATTCTTTACAGCACAGACCTTTTTCACTTATGTATATTTTATATGTTTTTTGCTTAATGTCATTTTGCCATTCCAACTTCTGTCCCCGCATGTAGTTTGTTTTGATATACCCTTCATGCCTAAGTCTGGCTCATGGGCTGTATGAACACAAATCTCCGTATCTCCAATCAAACTATTGCACTTTCTCACTGACAGTATATTGATGGAATCATATTCAATAGTGATCCATAGAGATGTTTTCTCAACAAAATGGTTACTGTAATTAAAGCTGTTAGAAATAACAGATAAATAACTTATTCACCTCCTTAGCCTGTATGAAAGAACCCCAAATCCCATCCATTGCATCACAATTTCGGAGTGACTGATGAAGAGTCCTTCAAGTAAGGAAAAGGGAAATCTCAGAATTGCCTATGGGATCTTGGCTGAGAAATCAAAGGTGCTTGACGATGGATGAATTGTTCAAGTATGATTGAGTTTAAATTGCACTTTAGGGTAATTAGAAGCACTCCTGCAGCATTTTAAGTTAGCAAATTAACACACCTTTACAGTGACGGTGCTGCCTGAACCAAACTATCCCCAGTTTGTAGGTGGCTTCTAGATATCCTGTTATAAGCTCAGAAACAATAAAGATAACTACAGTGTCCCTCATGTGCCTTGAGTCTCCTTTTAAAGTAACCTATCAAATTATACACCAGGAACCAACAAAGGCAACTGAGGAGGCAGTTGACCCCCTGTAAGACCTATGTCAGGAAGTGCATGCAGTTAACCACTTCCAACAAAATATGAGAAAAAAATGCATAAAGGATTGGGGATCCTTTCAGACCTGAACCAATCAATGTTGATAATGTCAATCCACACCAGGTAATAAGTCAGCAAGGTCTTGTGATTGAAGGCAGCCTATATCAAGTGAAATAACCAAAAATGTTCCACATTAATCATTATCGTAAAGCAACTAACATTAAAATGAAGCCGCTGA
Organism: Calotriton arnoldi; assembly: GCA_963921515.1. NCBI lineage: Eukaryota > Metazoa > Chordata > Amphibia > Caudata > Salamandridae > Calotriton > Calotriton arnoldi. The sequence goes on from CAWUFW010006486.1 coordinate 87,060, forward strand.
CTACTAATCACGTGCAAATGAGTCACTAATGGATATTGCCAGCTTTTACTGGGGAAAAAGAAAAAAATCTGATCCAAGGTTAATGTGGACACTAGTATCTAGGATGAATCTGTGAAAATTCCTACTACCTGCAAATGAGGCATCTAGAGCTGCTACTTAGGCAGCAAACAGATACAAGCATTGGCAAAGCCAACATATCTCGCTTTTAAAAGGTGAATGCATACCTATTGGCTTTGCCAATGTTTGTTTGCATTGGTGTCACCGGTGCATTACAACACATGAGTGTGCATGCATCTCAGTGCATGTGGAAATGTGTGCACACAGTGGCTATCCACAAATGCTTACCTTGCCCAATCCAAGATGACCACCATTTGTGCACATCTCTGCACATGCATCATACTGCATGCATACATATGATTTGCAACCCATGCACCAGCATTCATTGTTACATTTTGACTTAAATTTTTACTTGATCATTACAACATGCCCAACATCAGTATAGTAAACTAAATATAAAAAATAGCCCTCGTTTCACTTTCAAATGCTCCACACTATTTTTTAAACTGTAATTTAAAACTGACTTTACCATTAAAGAGGATTTTTTATTCCCATTTCATATATACCAAACATGAAATGTGTATCTGTCCCCTGTCAAACGTTAGCACTTATTAAATGTAATAAGGCAACCCAATGTAATCCTATGGGTCAGGTAGGCCTCACAGTAGTGAAAACGAATTTAGGAGTTTTTCACTACCACTTAAAAGTACATGTCCAACCGTTTAATTACAATGCACCCTGCCTTATGGGCTACCTAAAGCCCACTTTAGGGGTGACATGCAATAAAAAGAGAGTTTAAGTCTTAGCAAGGGGGTTATATTGCCAAGTCAAATTGGCAGTTTAAAACTGCATTCGGGCTGCAATGGCAGACCTGGAACATGTTTTAAGGGGCTACTTAAATGTGTTGTAAAATATGTGCTGCAGGTCCACTAGTAGTATTTCATTTACAGGCCCTGGGTATATGGTATACCACTCTACAAGGCACTTATAAGTAAATTAAATATGCTAATCAGCTGTAAACCAATTTAGTCATGTTAAGAGGAGTGAGCACAAGCACTGGTTAGCGGAGGTAACATGCACTGAGTCCTAAGGCCAACAAAAACAAATTCATCAAACAATGGAAGGAAAAAGGCATACTGGCATAGAGTAGCGTTGAGCAGTGTGGCGCAGAGTAGAGCAGTGGAGTACAGTATCATAGAGTGTCATAGAGTGTTGCAGAGTGGATTGGCATAGAGTGGAGTGTCGTAGAGTGCTGTGGCGTAGAGTGTCATGGCATAGAGTGTAATGGCATGGAGTGTTGCGGCGTAGAGTGTTGTGGTGTAGAGTGGAGTGGCATAGAGTTGAGTTGCATGTCTGAGACTACAGGGGGTGGCGTATCATACATTGTCATATTGTACTGTGTTTTAGAGGGGAGGGGTGCAGAGTCTAGTGACATAGAGTGGAGTGTCATGTTATACAGTGGAGTGGCATGTCATAGAGTGGCGTGTCGTAAAGTAGACTGAAGTGTAGTACCATTCAGTGGTGTGGCATGTTGTGATGTGGCGCAGTGTGACGTGTCATGTTTTAGAGCAGAGAGGAATGGTGTACAGTGGAGTGGCATGTCGTAGAGTCCAGTGGAGTGGCGTGTCATAGAGAGGCTAATCCTAGTGTGTCTTAGAGTGGAGGGGCATAGAGTGGAGTGGCGTACAGTGGAGTGGTGTGTCGTGCAGTGGTGTGCAGTGTCATAGTGTGGAGTGGTGTGTTGTAAACTAGAGTGGCATGTTGTACGGTAGCCTGGAGTGGTGTACAGTGTAATAGCGTGTCATGGAGTGCAGTGACTTGTCATAGAGTGGCGTGTCGTACATTGTCTAAGAGTGGAGGATGTAGAGTGGAGTGCTGTATAGTGTAGTGGCATGATATGATATAGCATGGAGTGGCATGTTGTACAGTGGAGTGGCGTGTCATAGAGTAGAGTGTCATACAGTGAAGCTAAGTGTCGTAGACTGAGAGGTGTGTCCCCACATCTTAGAGATTCTAAAGGTTTCCAGGTAGTGTGGATTGCTTTGGATTGCTCAGGAAGGAACAGAGAAAAAGACAAACTATAGCAACATTTGGGAGAGGGTTCGGAAAAATGTGAAAAGGTGCTGTGCAAGAAAGTGTATGTGTTTGTTTTCTAAAAATGGCATTAACAAAAGGTTTGCTGTACCAAGATCACTATGTTCCCAGTTTTCAAGAACAAGCAGAGTTGTAAAAAATATTTTTTACCGCATGTTTTACATTTTTCCAAGTGGTAGTCTATTTTTCCTATTTTTTTCTGATTTCAGCCTATTTGCAGATTGTGATGCAAATAGGTGTGAAACCCATTGGCAAATCCAGAAAGGAATACAGGCTGTATCTAGTGTAAACCTTCTTTTTTACATCTCTAAGGGCACATTCCAGAACTGTCTCCCAGGCAGCCTTTAGATTTTCTGATCAATCAATTGCACATATGTACATTTATGTCAAGTAGCTGCTTCCTGGGCAGGTTCACCCAAATGCCAGAAACGCCGACCCAAAGCAAACACAGACCTCTGTGTACCTAGTGCTTTTGGTTTGCAGTATACATGTGATCTACAGGCAGGTAAATTTTGAAAAGGAGCACCATTGGAAAGGGGGGACTCTCCCCTTTCCAGGAATGCCTCTGTACAAATAAATGGCCCCAAAACATGAAAATACCTCTGAACACGTGCAGAATTCTTACCTGCTCCATAGTGCACTGTCCTGTGGGACCAAATACATCGGAGCGCTGTACAACGAACTGACATGATTGCATGTGCGGGGACTAAAACAGAAGCAATTTAACGTAGCCCACCAGGAGGATGTGACGTTTAGGTTTAAAATGGAGATCATAGATGTCTTGTCTTTTGTACGAGGAGGGTTATTGAATATTGGGCTGCTTTCTTCCCCCTCCTCATCACAATGCAGCCATTAAAGGTGGGTAACAGTGTATTACGGGGATGTTTTTCGCCATGAGGTTCTGAGTAACATCAAATAGCAACAAGATCGAAGCTCGAGTTGTCTGTGATGTTACTTGGAACCCCGAGGTGAAAAACATCTACTTAATTCACTTTTTAACTATCTATAATTTTATGTTATGTATGGCTACAATAATAATCTCCCTCTGCTTTCAACTGCTACGCAGGGGCAGTGGAGTAAAGGTGGAGCCATAAATAGCATGGCCTCTCCCCCGAGCCGAATTTAAAAAATCCATGGGCTGCTGCCATCTGGCCTCACCACTCCATGTGCTTTACTTTCCTTCACCTCCTTCGTCTCCAGAAAAATAAGCCCATCTTCAACAGAACTCCCATCTCCCACGTTACAGTATGGTTGTAATATGGGAGACAATATTTTCTCTGTAGGCCAACCTCCCTTGACCATATTTATGACCTGTTGCAAAGCCTGATCACCCTTTTTCAGCTTCCATCTACTCTCCTTCGGAACAGACCTTCAATTCAGTATCTCTAGTGAAGCCACTAAGCAATCTTCAAACTCCTCATCAAGAAGATCAGACAACTTCCCTTCACTATCTTCATCATCTTTTCTAGGAAATTGATTCTGCCATTCATAACCTCTGGAATGTGGGCCACATCAAACTGATACTGCATCAACAACTTAATGGAGATTCCTAAAATCCTGGGTGTACAACATTTGCTTCCAACCCCTCCCAGAATGGAAACTAACCGCTTGTGGTCCCTTTGTAAAAAAATAAATCTTCCCCACACATAAGAACGGAACTTTTCAATTGCCCACCAGCAGGCAAGAAGCTCTTTGTCAAAGACAGAGTATTGCATTTCAGCTTCCTGCAAAACTCTTGATGCAAAAGCCACTGTATGTTCGCAATCACCTTTCCTCTATGTGAGAGTAGCCTCCAATCCTACCTGACTAGCATCCACTGTGATGCAACTTGGCAACGTTGGATCAAATGGCTTGAGAGCATTACTTTGACTGAGCAAAGATTTAATTTGCTCAAAAGCTCTGCACAATCATTATTCCAAACAAATTTGGAACCTTTCTTAAGCAAATTGCTAATGGGCCTCACCCTGGTTGCAAAATCGGGGATGAAACGAGAATAAAACTCACACAGTCCAAGGTAAGCTTTGACCTCCACCTTTCCAAAACTAGGCGGCGCACCTAAAACAGACTCAAATAACCGAGGCCTGGGTCTAATACCATCCCATGATACAATATGTCTCATATACTCCACCTTGTTGCTTAGGAATCATTAATCTTGGGCAAGGGATGCAAATCCACCCATTTTACTTTATTAAGAGATCTTAGATCGACACACACATGCAATTGTCTGCACTGCTTGCGTGGCACTATTAAAGGAGAGAGCCACAATGAAGATTCAGCTGGCTCAAAAATTCCCCTCTCACATATACTTCTAAGTTCTTGCTCTTGATCATCCCTGACACTGAAGGGAACTCACCTTAGCTTGTGCTTCACAGGCACCGCCCCTTTCTTCATCCTGATTTTATGCTTGAACCCTCAAAGAGTCACATCTGTGCATTCAACAACTAGGACTTGTTCTTTAGCACATGGCTTCAAGATCACACCAAACAGCCCCTTATGAAAGCATCCTGAAATGTTGAGGCCCTTTACTGCCACGTATATTTTCCCTTTGATCCTCCTCCCTCTGAACTCCAGTACTTGTAGTGGTACCAACAACATTGTAACCACATTTAAAAAGGATTAAGAACTATATATGCTGATAATACACTTCATGTACTTTGTATGTCCAACTGTGGTATGCATATCACCAATGGAGCGCGCACCGAGAATAAGTCAAGGTAAACAGGTGTGCGTGCCACCGAATTGTGGTTAGCCCTGGAAATGTGTCACCATATCTCTGTGAACACTGAAACTACAAATGCCGCTGACCAGCACCCGTGCCCCAGCATGGTGCTTCAGGCAAAACCAGTTTGTCAGGATGCGAGTGCCTCCGGAAGATCCAATGGCACTGCCTGGGGAAACGTAAACACAAACTCACGTGAAATACGACACACACACTGCACTTAAAGCCTTTGAAAACAGCTCAGAACTCCCAAAATGGCCGCTTGATGATGTGACGGCATGCGGTGCAGCCACAGTGACTTAGCCCTTGGGAAACAGAAATAGGTCTCCTAAACTGGCAGCTTACATGATGAGGACATAGCCAGGAGACGTTTGACGAGTACCACCAAAATGGCGAATGCACTCAGATGACTAGACAAGGAGATACGATGACACAGTTTCCCCAAGAAGGCCAAAAGCTGCGGTCAAAGCATGGAATGCGCGCAGAAAGATTCTCCAAAAAAGGCGGTAGCGCAGTAACAGACTAAGCATAAGCCAGGAGCGGTCTATGCCTTAAGACCAATAGTTGCAGAGAAGTTAAATTTGCTGATGCGTATCGCACTCAACCCTAAGCAAGGGCTCACCAGAAGTACACCGCTGCGAAGCTGTGAAGGTGTTGGTTTGCAGGCAATAACCGGCGTGCCGGCAATAATGACTTGATAGCCGGTAGATGTCATTCCTCAGGGCTCAATTTGGCCACCAGGCCCAAAGGCCTTAGTTTAAGATCGAATCATACAGGTAGCAAGGGGCAACTCTGGGGGAGTGCTAATAATGATCTCACAGATTTGTTTTCCTCACAACCCAGATTGGTCAAGTCTGAATGGCCACATAATTTGCTTCCATACAACACCACAATTAGAACCTGTGCCCTACATATTTTATTAATCGGGTGGGACTTGGATTTTTTCACTAATCCAAGTAAGGCCCCGGCCTTGTGTTTTAATGTAGCAACATTCTTTTGCATCTGGGCCTCCCATGAATTGGAGTATGATATCATAATACCAAGATAATCAAAGTCCTTTACTCTTTCAAGCATGACACCTCACAGCGATAATCTTCCCCTGTCGTTTTTATGGATTAAATACCCTATACTTCGTCTTGGCTGCATTCAGCTCAAGGCCACGCTGGTCACAAAAGAGAGAAAATCACTGCAATAAATTTGACAACCCTCCTAACGGTCTTTGACAGCAAGAGGGTGTCATCAGCACACAGCAAGGCAGGGACCTTGATTCCTGCTAATGTAGAGTAGTCATTCTGACACTCAGTTAGGAAATCCACACGCCCATTAATAAATAATAAAAAAAGGGTAGGGGCCAGGACACAGCCCTGGTGGACCCCTTTCTATAGGAATACACCTCGTAATTTCCTGGTTAGGGGCTATCTAACTTGGGCATAAGTGCTATCATGCAGTCTAATTAGAATTTCTAAAAGTTCATGGGGCATCCCCAGCTCCATCAGTACGCCCTACCATTTCTCCCTTGGAACCAGGTGGAAAGCAGAACGGAGGTCAACAAAGGCGACAAACAAGTTGCTGCCACTGATGTCTACCGTCTTCCACTTGGTTACCAAAAATTGAAAGGTTTGGTCAACAATGCCCACATTATCTGGGAAGTCAGCTTATAAGTGGGTTATCACTTCCATGTCGGCTAATGACCCATTGAGTTAATTGAGGATTTGTCCACAAAAATATTTTAAGGGGAGTCTATCAGACTAATTGGGTGATAGTTCTGAGGCATATCCCTGGAACCCTTTTTACATATGGGAACAATCTCAGTGCCTTTCCAGGCTTGAGATATAGGAGCACCTGCAAGAATGGTGTTCGAGATTGTATTGATATATGGGACCCAGATATCCAAATTTGATCAGAAGAGATCCACAGGGATCTTATTAAGGCCAACAGCCTTCCCCTTCTTTTGCACTGATCACAGCCCTCTCAGTATCTATTAAAGAAAAATGTAGGAATTGTTCAGGGTGGCGATCGCCACACTCTACCAAGGGGCTCATGGGAATAGCTTCATCTACACATGGTTCGCAGGTCAAAGATGCACTATTTGCATATGGAAAGTTAAAAGGATTCTCCCACCCTGAACATGAATTTCTGGACGCATTGTTGCATGGGAAGAGCCATGTTCGACGATGTGCCAAAATTTATTAACATCTTTACATAGTTGCCACACTTAATAAGTCGGCCCAAAATTCATCATTCCAGTTAGCTTGGACTGTCTTGAGTGCAGTTTTATATTGCTCTCTAGCTAGTGGAATCACACTTCTGTTCCCTTCTTTGATAAGCTTTGCAAAGCAATTGTTAGGACTAGCTAAAAGGAGGTCACTATTATCTAGCTTGTCAACGTCTGGATTAAGTGTAGAAAATAGGTAATCATAGATTTTCACAATGGCATATCCTGAGGTAGCAATAGCATTCCACTTTGGGCCCTCCTAGAGTTTGCGACTTGAAGCGCAGCACAACCTGGGGCATGTCACTGAACCTCTTCCCATTCTGCCCCATGACTCATGTCCAAAACAAAAGGAAAACTATCACTTTCAAGTCTATGGGGGATTAACATGTTAATCAAAAACTCCCATGCTTTAATGTCTAGGATGATATAATCAATTGTACTGCTATAATTTAGTCTGTGAAAATTAGGGGACAGTGAAACGTCTGATTTTGTATGGCCATCTCAGACCATAAGACAAGCAGATACTGCTTACTTGAAGGGCTGAGGCAGATAGTCGAGTAATTTGTGGCACCTCTATAAACCAGATGCCCCAAGATGAATCCTCTTCAGCTATTAGTTCTCAGAAGCATGCACTAGGCTCAAACGTAACATTAAAAACACTTACTATGATGATGTGGGACTTGGCATAACTATTAAAAAGACTGTCCAACATCTCTAACATTGGAGAAGGTACTTTAAGAGAAGAGGACCAATTATAAACATTAATACGTAGCCAGGACTTCCAACCAGGCTCAACAACCTCCAGCCCCAGTATGTCCAGGGATTGTACTGAAATCTCTCTTGTTTGCACCCTAAATGTAGTTTTGACCCATATCAACAGGCCACCAGAAGCGCTGCCAGCTGCTGAACGGGTGGGGAATTTACTGTAGCTTCGAAAGCCATCCCTATACTCACTTTCTGTGGCCCATGTCTCCTGGAGCACACACAGGACAAATCCGTCAATAAAAGCACCCCATTTTGGGTCACCCAGTTTAGCGGAGAGACCTGCTATGTTCCAGGAGACTAGGGAGACCCTTCCATTGCACTCTTTACTGTTGGGCCCATCTGTAATCACAATAGTGGGGCCTACAGTAAGTCCAGGGGGAGAGGCCACCTGTAGTTCCTAGTTGGTTCCATCTAAGGCCCTTTCTTTCTCAGTGAGTCAGTCGATTTCGTGGATGTCAGAGAGAGGGGCATAACGATTATAAGTTAGAATAGCAAAACAGCATACTCGCTGCATAGTTAGACCCATAGGAAAAATCGTAGATCTTCCAGGTGGCTGATAAAAGTAGCCCAATAGGAGCAATTACACCCTACCCTTGAATGTGCAAGTAGATTCCAATACGTTAAAGGCTCTAACGAAAAGAGCAGGAGTCCAAAAATTGACGATGACAGAGTCACCCTCTATTTTTTTCTTGAAGGGGCCAACCCTGCTCATTCTCATAGTAGGGAGAGCAGGAGGGGGTAACGTGCCCTTCTCTCCTTCATTACTTCTCTCTGAGTTTATAGTGCGTCTTTGTTCCCCCAGTCGCACCAATGATCCTAATGATCCCAACAAAACATCATTAACCTTTCCCTCTGCTCCCTTATCCACCACCCCTGATGCAGTTATGGAAGCTGGGGTGATGCATGGCGGAGGTAAAGGTAATGGGGTGAGGCGTGCAGAGACAAAATATCGAGTTCAAAATATCGAGTTGCACAAATATCGAGTCATTAATATCGTGGGTCAGAAATATCGACAGCAAGAATATCGTGGTCAAAAATATCGACTTAAGGTAAGTAATATCAATTTTAAAAATATCAAAGTGTTTAATATCGTTTACAAAAATATAGTTGTTAAAAATATCATTTTTTATTATTATGTATTTTAGTATATATTTTATATGTATGTGATGTATGTTTTTTGTATAAGAATTGTTTGTATTTTTAATATATGTGTTACATTTTTAGTAGTTATTAATTTTTTTTAATTTGAATTTTGCGTTTTTAGTTCCGTAGCGGGATGTGGGTTTATAAGGGGATAGGGTGGGAAGTAATTTAATTATATTACATTTACTGATTAATTTTTATTTATTAATATTTGTTTAGTTGAGATGTTATAGTGTTAAATGTGTAAAGTAATTTTTTATTAATTAATTTGTAATTGGTTGTTAATTAATTTTAGGTGTGTGTTGTGGTGTTTATAGGTGTAAAGGGTGGGAAGTAATTTATTTTTAATTTATGAATTAATAATTGGTTGTTAATTAATTTTAATTAACTACTTTGTAATTAATTTTTGTAATTGTGTAATAAATTTTAGGTGTGTTGTGGTTTTTATAGGTGTAAAGGGTGGGAAGGGTGGGAAGTAATTTATTTGTAATTGATGAATTAATAATTGGTTGTTAATTAATTTTAAATAATTAATTGGTAATTAATTATTGTAATTGTGTAATTAATTTTAGGTGTGTGTTGTGGTGTTTATAGGAGTAAAGGTTGGGAAGTAATTTGTGGTTAATTAATTAATATATAGTTGTTAATTAATGTTAATTATTTGATATTTATTTTGGGTAATTGTTTATTTTGTGTGTGTTGTTTTTACTTTTAAAGGGGTAAAGGGTGGGTATTAAATACATTTTAATTATTTAATTATTAGTTGTTAATAGTAATAGTTTTTAATTTTAAAATAAGTTTGAATTGTGTTTTATTATTTTATTGTTTAATTTAGTTGAGTGTTGTGGATATTATAGTGTTAAAGTGTGTGTAGTCAATTAATGTTTATTAGTCTTTTTTATTAATAATATTTATTTAATTGATTATGAATTATGTTAATTATGTAAATAAATGAAATTTAAAATGTTGAAGTGTTTTGTTATTGGTGTGGTGTTATAGGGTAGGAAACAAAATAAATGCATTTATGTTTTAATAAAATTTTTTTGTTTGTAAATATTTTCTAGTTTAAAAGAATTATTTTATTGTAAATGTATTTATCATTTTATTTTATATAATATTTGTAGGTTTTTGTTATATGTAATTAATATTGTATATGTTTAATATATTTTAAAAAAAATATTGTTTATTAATTTGTATTATTTTTTTGTTTAAATTTTAATATATACTTTTTTTGTGTTTGAGTGTGAATAGTATTTGTTTTTCTCCGGTATCCAACACTTTCCCTACTGTTGCATTTACTGGAGTGGGAATAGTAATTTTTACCCCTCTGCTATCCAGCACTTTCCCTACTGTTGCACTCACTGGAGTTGGAATAGTAATTTTTACCCCTCCGCTATCCAGCACTTTCCCTACTGTTGCACTCACCGGAGTGGGAATAGTAATTTTTATCTCTCCGCTATCCTGCACTTTCCCTACTGTTGCACTCACTGGAGTGGGAATAGTAATTTTTACCCCTCCACTATCCAACACTTTCCCTAATGTTGCACTCACTGGAGTTGGAATAGTAATTTTTACCCCTTCGCTATCCAGCACTTTCCCTACTGTTGCACTCACCGGAGTGGGAATAGTAATTTTTATCTCTCCGCTATCCTGCACTTTCCCTACTGTTGCACTCACTGGAGTTGGAATAGTAATTTTTACCTCTCCGCTATCCAATACTTTCCCTACTGTTGCACTCTCTGGAGTGGGAATACATTTTTTTAGCCCTCCCCTATCCAACACTTCTCCTACTTTTGCATTCAGTGGAGTGGGAATACTAATTTTCTACCCCTCCGCTCTCAAACATTTTCCCTACCGTTGCACTCTTTGGAGTGGGAATAGTAATTTTTGCCCCTCCGCTATCCAACACTTTCCCTACTCTTGCTCTCACTGGAGTGGGAATAGTAATTTTTATGTGTCTGCTATCCTGCACTTTCCCTACTGTTTCACTCACTGGAGTTGGAATAGTAATTTTTACCTCTCCGCTATCCAACACTTTCCCTACTGTTGCACTCTCTGGAGTGGGAATAATTTTTTTTAGCCCTCCCCTATCCAACACTTCTCCTACTGTTGCATTCAGTGGAGTGGGAATACCAATTTCTTACCCCTCCGCTCTCCAACATTTTCCCTACCCTTGCACTCTTTGGAGTGGGAATAGTAATTTGTGCCCCTGCGCTATCCCACACTTTCCCTACTCTTGCTCTCACTGGAGTGGGAATAGTAAATTTTACCCCTCCGCTATCCAACACTTCCCCTACTGTTGCACTCACTGGAGTTGGAATAGTAATTTTTACCCCTCCGCTATCCAGCACTTTCCCTACTGTTGCACTCACTGGAGTGGGAATAGTAATTTTTACCTCTCCACTATGCTACACTTATCCTACTGTTGCACTCAGTGGAGTGGGAATAGTAGTTTGTACCCCTCCGCTATCCAACACTTTCCCTACTGTTGCTCTCACTGGAGTGGGAATAGTGATTTTTACCTCTCCGCTATCCAACACTCTCCCTACAGTTGCACTCTCTGGAGTGGGAATAGTAACTTTTACCCCTCCGCTATCCAACACTTTCCCTACTGTTGCACTCACTGGAGTTGGAATAGTCATTTTTACCCCTTTGCTATCCAGCACTTTCCCTACTGTTGCACTCACCGGAGTGGGAATAGTAATTTTTATCTCTCCGCTATCCTGCAGTTTCCCTACTGTTGCACTCACTGGAGTTGGAATAGTAATTTTTACCTCTCCACTATCCAACACTTTCCCTACTGTTGCACTCTCTGGAGTGGGAATAAATTTTTTTAGCCCTCCCCTATCCAACACTTCTCCTACTGTTGCATTCAGTGGAGTGGAAATACTAATTTTTTACCCCTCCGCTCTCCAACATTTTCCCTACCGTTGCACTCTTTGGAGTGGCAATAGTAATTTTTGCCCCTCCGCTATCCAACACTTTCCCTACTCTTGCTCTCACTGGAGGGGGCATAGTAATTTTTATCTGTCCGCTATCCTGCACTTTCCCTACTGTTGCACTCACTGGAGTTGGAATAGTAATTTTTACCTCTCCGCTATCCAACACTTTCCCTACTGTTGCACTCTCTGGAGTGTGAATACATTTTTTTAGCCCTCCCCTATCCAACACTTCTCCTACTGTTGCATTCAGTGGAGTGGGAATACTAATTTTTTACCCCTCCGCTCTCCAACATTTTCCCTACCGTTGCACTCTTTGGAGTGGGAATAGTAATTTTTGCCCCTCCGCTATCCCACACTTTCCCTACTCTTGCTCTCACTGGAGTGGGAATAGTAAATGTTACCTCTCCACTATCCAACACTTCCCCTACTGTTGCACTCACTGGAGTTGGAATAGTAATTTTTACCCCTCCGCTATCCAGCACGTTCCCTACTGTTGCACTCACTGGAGTGGCAATAGTATTTTTTACCTCTCCGCTATTCTACACTTATCCTACTGTTGCACTCAGTGGAGTGGGAATAGTAATTTGTACCACTCCGCTATCCAACACTTTCCCTACTGTTGCACTCACTGGAGTGGGAATAGTAATTTTATCCACTCCGCTATCCAACACTTTCCCTACTGTTGCTCTCACTGAGCCTCTAATAGAGTGGAGGGAGGAGGCTTATCAATATTACCCTTCACTTTACTAGGAGGGAGTGCCTGCCTTTTCCTTTTAAGTAAGCGGGGCAGGGGTGAAGGAGATAAGTCAGCAGTGGGTGAAGCAAAGGAAGCCACTCCTTAGTGCTTATAATAGTTGTAAGTTGGTCCCCCTCGAAGCACAGTGAGATCTGCCCACGGTGCCCACTGCACACTGCGGGAGAGGTAGGAGGGGGGGCTGTAGTAGATGGGAGATCACAAGTGAGTGATAGCGGGCACTCCGTCAGCTCAATCTCCTTTGCGACCACACCTATTGTCCTGGCCAAGAAGCCATCCGATGTCATTTGTATGGGAGGTCCTGTCTTTGGGGTTGAAATTACAGGAGTCTTTACAGGCCCCAAAATAGCTTTACACTTGCCCATACTACAGATAATTGCTATTGTTATGATGTGCCTTTCATATGTATTATTCTCTTGTGTTGTCGCCTGTGTGCCTCGTGAGGTGGCTGTGGTTTCCATGGAGTGCTTTTAGCATTCCAGGGAGCCCGGCATTCTCTGAGGGACGGTTATGAGAGAGGCAGGCAGGGATCCCCGTCTCTGTTGATTGGAATTTAAATAAACCTACCTTTTGCGAACTGAAGACTCCGGCTGTCGTACTTCCATCTTCAACATTTTGGCGACGATCTTCTGTTCCTTTCAACGGCGGGGAGTGAATCACAGCGTTTCGGCCACATCAAGCTCCTGTGGTGACCTTCCTGCAGCCTTCTGACTGTGCCTTCGCTGGATTTTCCCTACCACCAGTCCTGGTGCGGTGTCCTGGTGGGGCGTCTTATGCTGCTTTCTGGACATTGAGGTATTTTGTGTCTTTTCTTTAATTTTGCGGACCGTTGCTGCTCGAGCTCTCTCTTGTCCTTCAGGCGCGGTCCATGCGCAGCCCACGTCTTCGTCATTCGCCTCTCACGTCTCCCTGGTAACAGCACCTCCTACTGAGGAAGAGCTTGCGCTACTCTTGGCGTGTTACCGTCATTACGCACTCGCTGACGTGATGCCATTTTGGATACTTTGTTTCAGCGTTTCCACTCGCGGCATCGATTTTGTTTGGCTTATATTCTTCGCGCTGTGGCTTTGAGCTGCAGGTCTTTGCGGTGATCTGCACACCATTCTCCCATATATATTATTAAGCCTGCAAACCTCTCATTGTGCAGATATTACCGTGCTTTGTACATCTCTTTACAAATCAGTTTTATCTGTTATTTCTAGCCCGCAAGTGTGTATTTTGTGCAGACTTACACGGTGATTTGCACACCACTTCACAGTTATATTACTATTCATCATTCTCAGCTCGCTTCTGTGTCTTCGACTCTTCAGATTATTACGGTGATTTGCACACCATCTTCATTCATTTTGTGCAGATTCACACGGTGATTTGCACACCTATTTATTCGTCAGATTACTACGGTGATTTGCACACCATCTTCATTCATTCTTGTGCAGATTTATACGGTGATTTGCACACCACTAACAGTGTTTACTTTGCTTTGCCTATATTTTTGTGCTTTGTTTTTACATTGTTTGTTGAGCACACTTTTTTGTCATCATGGCAGTCACACCCCCTCCCATTTTTTTATCAGAGGTTGAAGCGCCATCTATTGAATGGGAAGAATGGATTGGCATTTTTGAAAATTATAACGAAGCCATTGATGGTCTAAGATTTCAAGCTTCAAGAAAGAAAGCCTTACTATTAAACTCTTTGGGCAAGGAAGGCCAACATGTTTTTAAGTTTTTACCTGAGGTCATGGGAGCTGACGGTGAGCCCATCGATAATCCTTATGTGGAGGCAAAGAACAGACTCGCTAAGTACTTAGGTAAACAAGTCAATATTGTTATGCAACGACATAAATTTTATTCACTACCACAAAAGGAGAAAGAAATTGTAGATCAAATGATCACTCGTTTACGTGAATTAGCGCTCAAATGTGATTCTGGTCCTATGACTGATCAAATGATCAGAGACCAATTAATTGTGCAATGTAAAAATAAGAGGATGCAGGAAAAATTGTGGCTTGCCAAAAATCCTACCTTGTTAGAAGCTATTGCCATTGCCAAACTTGTTGAAGAATCCGACAAATGTATGAAAGAAATGCAAAATTTGGAAACAAGGAAAGATGATACTGTAAATGTGGATAGTAAAAAAGTCAATCCTGTAGAGGGTGAGCACAAAGTTAATGTTAGAGGTGATGGAAAATCTAATGTTGTAAAATTCAAACCCAAATCTGGTGGTGACAACAAAAGCAAATTCAGTGGTTGTTACAGATGTGGCAGCATGGGTCATGCTGCTGATTATGTGGGATGTTTTGCCAGAGATAAAATTTGTAGAAAATGTGGAAAGAAAGGCCATCTTAGCAGAGTGTGCAGGGATTTCTCAAGAAATAGGGTTGCCTTTGTTGAAGAAGATCTAGTTGCACCGGATATTTTCTTATGTGTGGAGAATGATTCTTCACACAAGTTGCAAAGACCTACGGCTACCTTTTTAATCAATGGAGTTGCTTTACAACTCATGGTTAATCCAGGTTCGTTGTTCACCATCATACCATTTCACATTTTTACTAAGCATTGGCCTGTTGTTCCTCTCTCTGTTAGCGATATTGTTCCTAAAGGTTACAGCGGTGAAAATATTGCTATCAAAGGCTTTATGGAAGCTGAGTTTGAGTTTAAGGGAAGGAGTTCAACAGGGAAAGTATATGTTTCAGATAATGGACCTGCTATATTAGGCTGGGTACAACAGCATGATCTTCATGTTGTCATAGATCCCAGATCCACCGAACAAGTTATGATCGTGGAGGGTAGTTGTTTACTCGATGACATCCTTGCTAAGTACAAAAATGTGTTTCGGATGGATTTAGGAAAATTGTTAGGATATGTGCGTGAAATTGTACTCAAAGAAAATGCTCAACCAGTTAGGCATGCTTTGAGGAAGATTCCCATTTCTATTCGGGATGAGGTCAAAGAAATGTTGGGATTAATGATTTGTTTGCATGAACTGTGGAGGCCAATGTGTTCTCCAAACTTGTTCTGGCTTCTGCCTATCATCAGGTGGAACTCCATCCTGATTCGAGACACCTGACAGCAATTATTTAATCTATTGGGAATTTCCAGTATTACCATATGCCATTTGGACTTGCCTCTGCGGCGTCTGTCTTTCAGAGGGTTATATACAACTTGTTTAAAGGAGGAGAGGGGGTCCTGGTGTTCCCGAATGACGTTTCGGTGTTCACAGAGGATGTTGTGGCCCATCATGCTATTCTTCAAAAAGTATTAGAAATTTTCAAGAAACATGGAGTTGTTTTAAAGAGGAAGAAGTGCAAATTCTCTTCGCTCTTGTTCTTTTCTCGTCAAGGTTTAATGATTTTATTGTGGGGTAGGGGAGGAGGTTTATTTCTCTTTGCTATTATCGTTGTTGTAGTTTTTTTAATGTTTTTATCTTCCTGTTGTAAAGAAAGGGGATATGTTATGATGTGCCTTTCATATGTATTATTCTCTCGTGTTGTCGCCTGTGTGCCTCATGAGGTTGCTGTGGTTTCCATGGAGTGCTTGTAGCATTCCAGGGAGCCCCGCATTCTCTGAGGGACAGTTACGAGAGAGGCAGGCAGGGATCCCCGTCTCTGTTGATTGGAATTTAAATAAACCTACCTTTTGCGAACTGAAGACTCCGGCTGTCGTACTTCCATCTTCAACAGCTATCACTCCCTGGCTAGAAGATACAAGAAAAGGTACACCAGAAAAACAAGTAGAAATAAAAGTAAACAGAAAAAAACCTTTGAACATTCCAAAAATTCTATATTATATATAAACAATACAAAAAGTAAAAAGGTTAAAAAATCAGCTAAAAGTCTGCAACATTAAGTTTTTGCCAATGCACCTTGAGAGGAACTATCTTGTGTAATAGATTCCGCTGTTGAAGTACATATAAGCGTTCATACTAGGAATCCGCCTGAGGCCCGACAGTACCAGGCAAATAAAGTCCTGTCACATCAAGGGCAAAGGAGGGGTATGCTATAGAGACATAATAAGGGCAAATTAAGGAGGTTAGAAGAAGTGTCATGGAATGAGGGAAGGAAACATAAAAATCATGCCAGACATGGGTCGAGGGAAAGTGATGACAGCCTGAGAGAAAAGATTGAGCTTGCTTCATTCAGGGTTTGTTTTAAACAATACTTACTGGACATGTTCTCAATGTACATGAACACCAAACATGTACACTATTGCAGAGAGAGCTCCTTTAAAGCATATGTTTACATACTAAAGAGCCAGTTATCCCAATGCTTATTTTGCCTCTTTCTGCCAGTCTATGCAGGAACGGCAGTCTTTGACTCACACAAGCTGCTTATATTCACACAGAGGACCCTTATATTCCATTGGTGTGGTGCAGCAGAAGTGGCACAAGCATGACAAGAGGTGCTGGTGACTCATAAGACCCGCGCTTCACTCTCGAAACTGCCAGGGGCCAATTTATGAGCCGGTTTGTGTCGCTCTAGCACCACACAATGTGGGCAAGAGCGATGCAAACCTTACATGTGATTTATGAAGCCAGCAATTGCGCGGCCCTGAGTGTTTCCATAAATCTGGAGTAAGGCAACACAGCACAAATCACTGCGTTGCCTTACTCTGTCCTGGGAAGGCGTTCAATGGGCGTTGCATGGTTGATCCCATGCACCACCTATTTTTGACACATTCCCAGATTTACCAGAGCGGGTAACCTGGGAATGCGCCAAAAAGATAAGCCTTCTCAGGTGAGGCAAAACGAGGAGAAATATCTTTATTTCTCCTCGTTACTTCCTCTTCAGCACACATAGAAATAGGAATTTACCTCTCATGATTGTTTTTGTGAAGGAAGGTGTCCCTTCCTACACAAAAACAATCCTGCATGCACCGCAGGCACCCTTGCACCATGGTGCAAGGGTGCCTGCGTTGTTGCTAGGCTGCCAAAAGGGCGCCAGCGCAGGGGAAAAGGCAGGAATGTGCAGTATTGGGTTAAATATGGCGCATTCCTGCCCTTTCCCTGTCACGCAGTGTAGCAAGGTGACTTGCTGTGCTTCACTGCGCGACATTCTTGGAAATAGGCCCCCCAATGACCAGCGAAGTTCCATCTATTCAAAAGTAGCAGGGCTAATATGACCAGAGCTCCCGGGCTCTTAATGCGACCTTCTGTACCCATGAGGAAGCTAGGTTAATGCTAAGTTTAAAATATATATTTTCCTGTTTCATGTCCAATGCTCACTACTCTTCAATGAGAACATTACGTACATGTCCACCACATCTTATACCTGTGAGAAAATCCTGTGTTTATGAGAGTATATTAGAGATGTTCTTGGTGCCTAAAGGTTGTACGTTCTCCAACGTAAGCATATTGAAAACTCACTCAACACTGTAAAATTTAGAAAAATTACATTTTCTTAAAGTAAAACAGTTGAATTATTACACTTTTTGGTGTGAATTGCAAGTAAAACATACATTGTACATATATTGTTTCTAAATGTCCAAAACCATTTCAATTGTAGGCTCCTAGGCCCGGTTATAAGTTGTCACTGCATATACTTGTAATACAAATTCAAGAAAAGTCGCCAGGATCCCGTCACTGTGATAAAGACTGGTTAGAAATTGAAGGCATTAGGTAAGTCTGAAAACCTACAAATCCTTTCCATGCATCAAATCAAAAAGTACTGAGATTGTTTGGAATATTGCAGACCTCCATGAGTAAATGAAAGTGTTCCATAAATTAAAACTTTTAATGTACTTTGCAGGCAGAGACTCTACTTGCATGTGCAGGCCTTTTATACTGAAACACTTTAAATATTATTATGTATATCATGCTGATTATTAACTATATACTTTTGTACTTATGAGACTCTGACTCATTGATAACAGTTGTTGTTTTTTTTATCACAGAATTCATTTGTCTGTTATTTGATTATAAATATAATTAACTTGATAGTGAATTTCAACAAAGGTTTCCATGAGTACTTCTGAGAAGCTGCCACTGTGGTAATTTTCCCTAATGTACTCTTTCTGTTCCGTTGTATATTCCATTTTCATATGAACAGATATACCCAATAATATTTGTTCATGGGGAAATTTCAGCTCATGTGCAAATGCACTTGTAAACTTTTCTGATTTGGTGTCTCCACGAGGAAAATATTTTCACCATCCTTTACTCCACCATGAATTTTGGTGGGTCTTCCCCGCTTATTTCCAGGGTGGAAACAGGTGTACCCCTTCGCTCGACTTGAGTACAACTCTGCCCACTTTTAGGATGGGACCTGTCAGAGAACGTGTTTGTGAACGTGCACAAACTCACAAGTTTGTGGGAGTGTACAAACTTTCTACAGAATTCTCACTCTGATAAACAAACTTGCTGCCTTTGACAGGAGACTTAATCCAGCCTAATATTACACCAGAATCGCATAATAGCATGTTTGAGAAAATGAATTTGTAAGTACAAAATGTGCACTGATAAATCAAGCAATTAAGCATGTATGTTGAATTTATGCAAATGCTGCTGTTTCATATAGTCAGCATCTCATTTCTAGATTTTGCCGGACAAAACGCAAATGAAGTCCCAGTTTTCTAAGAGTCAGGACTATCTTGAATAAATCTCAGAACAGATCCTTTAATTCACATTATCCAAAGAACACAAATCCGTAAGAGTCTATTGTCAAATCTAGGCAAAAGGCTGGTAGCCTCTACCAGATGTATGAAAGTGTCCTCCGCGGAGTAATGCCATTGTAGGAATCCCCTTCTTTGTCTCTCCACCAAAAAAGGAGTGATGTATTATTTGGTTCACTTTTGACTCCTACTTGTGATACTTTCTTCAAATCTTCTCCAATTTATTCTAAAATGATACTTTAAGCTAAAATATTGTCCTCTACTGGCTAATCAGTATATTGTCACTCACCATTCAATGGTACAACCCCTCCCAGGAAACTCCTGAATGTCCCATCCACATTACATACAGTCCTTCCATTTGCTCCTGCTAGTGGCCTCTCTAAACACCTGTTGGATTGAAATATAAAAAATTCCACATCAGGCTGTTTTAATGGTGAACATTTTAAGCTGTAGGCACCAACTCTGAATAAGACTGTCCTGTTGGCCAACCTAAGGTATCACAATTCGTGTATTTTTGTTGCTGGCAAGGACGTTTATTGCTTTCAAGAAACTTGGGCAGTAAGTCCAGTTTATATGAAAGACTTCTCCCATTACAATCGCACTGCACCTCAGTGTTCTCAATGTCATCCTTGGGGAGTATGGTTGATTTGGTTACTTTGGGCCTGATTTAGATTTCTTGGTGGACGGGTTACTCCGTCACAACTGTGACGGATATCCTGTCCGCTGAAATAGAAATCCCATTATGTCCTATGGGATTTATATTTCGACAGATGGGATATCCATCACCAATGTGACGGAGTAACCTGTACGCCAAGATCTAAATCAGGCCCTAAGTTCTCACTCTCCATGGAAATTTAAATTATCCAATGGCAATCTAGTAATCCTATCATCCTGTATGCAGAGTGCAGAACCAATTTTGTTAGTTTTTTGTCACAAATATCTCAAATCACAACTTTAAAAAAAAACATAAAAGCTTGAATTCCCCTATTATCAACAGCATGAAACCAAATTAGCTTCTCTAAGATAATTGGGGCAACCACTTCCACCGATCCGGCAAATAATGCTTTAGAATGATGGCACAATTCCTCCCAAGAAGCACTTGAAAACGTCACCCTATGTTACACTAAGTGCTAGAAATACTTAAAAAACAACAAAGCTACCAAGAGCTAAGAATGGAACAATCTCTAACTCAACTGAAACCGAAAGTCTCCAACCAAACTACACAAATTAATGAACTTCTATCATTCAAAGTTATAATCTTTACTAATCTAGGCCACCCATAGCTAGACTCGATAGGGAGAACACTAGTTTTAAAACCACACCACTTTACAACATCATTTAAGCTGCGTAAAAACAGACCACCATACTTTATGAATATTTATTTCTAAATATTATTAAAGCAAATATAAAATACCAATCTGAATAAAAGAAATTAAATGGACAAAATTCAGATGGATAACTAACATTTATTATAATAGGCATTTAGAAATATAGCAAAATACAATTCAAAACAACCAACATTATTTTACCTAAAAACGCTTTTCTACCTCCTATAAAAATATGCAAACTTCATAAAATAAGCATATAAATAGACAAAAATAAACACATATCATAAAAATTTACATTGCCTTTCTAATATTATAAATTAAATTAAATAAGTTAACACAATTTCATAGCTGAAGTTCTGCTCAGTGAACGATGATAGAATAAATGCAATCTAAAAACATATTGATAAACAAAGCCCATAAAATGCTAAAATAAACCAGAGAAATATAGAATATCTAACATGAGTCCAATAACTGAAGAAACCTGAACATTTTGAAAAAATAATAATTAAAACTCCAGGAACTAACAAAAATAAAGAGAAAAGTAAAAAAAACTATTTTGGTTAAAAAATGCACCATTTCTTTTTCAAATATATATATATATTTTGCATTCAGGTTAAACATAAAGTCAGCATTCCAAAAGTAAAACCCTGTAAAGAAAAACCCATGTAAACCCACTCAAAAACACTTACAACCCTAGGACAAATCAAAACACAGTAAAAGAAAACAAGGTGTTAAAATCAATCTTCAACACATAGAACAGACAGACACTGAATAAAAATACACTAAAACAGTATCAATCAATCAATCAGAGGTTTTAAAGTGCACTACTCACCTGTGAGGGTCTCAAGGCGATGGGGAAGGGGGTGCGAGCAGCTCCGTAGATCATTCGAAGAGCCAGGTCTTGAGGTCTCTTCTGAATTGTTGCAGTGTCGGGCTTCATCGGATGCAGAGGGGGAGTTCGTTCCAGGTCTTGACTGCCAGGTAGGAGAAGGATCTGCCACCTGCTCTGGCCCTGTGGATGCTGGGGACCATGGCTAGGGTGAGGTTGGCAGAGCGGAGGTATCTCTTGGGGGCGTGGAAGGAGATTCGTTTGTTGAGGTAGTGGGGTCCGGTGTTATGGAGGGCTTTGTAGGCGGGAGTGAGCAGTTTGAAGGATATTCTTCTTTTGACTGGGAGCCAGTGGAGGTCGCGGAGGCATTGGGTGATGTGGTCATGACGTGGGATATCGAGGAAAATTCTGGCTGCGGCGTTCTGGATGGTTTGGAGTTTGCGGAGGAGTTTTTTGTTGATTCTGGCGTAGAGAGCATTTCTGTAGTCCAGTCCGCTGGTGATGAGTACGTGGGTGACGGTCTTCCTGGCATTGGGGGGGGATCCATTTGAAGGTTTTGCAAAGAATGAGGAGGGTGTTGAAGCAAGTGGAGGACACAGCGTTGATCTGGCGGTTCATGGTGAGTGAAGAGTCGAGTATGATGCTGAGGTTGCGTGCGTGGTTCGTTGGGGTGTGTGGATTTCCGAGGGCGGGGGGCCACCAGGTTTTGTCCCATGTGGAGGGGGTGGAGCCGAGGATGAGGACTTCTGTTTTCCCCGAGTTGAGCTTTAGGCAGCTGCTGCTCATCCAGGTTGCGACGTCTTTCATCCCTTCTTGGAAACTGCGCTTGGTGATGTCGGGTTCCTTTGTGAGGGAGAGGATGAGCAGGGTGTCGTCAGCGTATGAGACTAAGTTGAGTCTGTGTTTTCTGCCAATGGTTGCGAGGGGGGCCATGTAGACGTTGAAGAGCGTGGGGCTGAGGGAGGATCCCTGGGGTATTCCGCATCTGTTCTCTGTTGGTTCGGAGAGAAAGGGTAGGAGTCTTTATCTTTATGCTCTGCCTGAGAGGAAAGATCGAATCCAGTCTAGGGCTGTTCCCTGGATGCCGGCGTCGTGGAGTCTGGTGGCTAGTGTGCGGTGGGAGACGGTGTTGAAGGCTGCGGAAAGGTCCAAGAGGATGAGCGCTGCTGTGTCGCCTTGGTCGAGGAGGACGCGGATGTCGTCAGTGGCAGCTATGAGGGCGGTCTCCGTGCTGTGGTTGCTGCAGAAACTGGATTGAGAGGTGCCTACGATGTTGTTGGTTTCTATGAAGTGTGCTAGCTGGGTGTTGACGGCTTTCTCGATGACTTTGGCGGCGAGAGGTAGCAGTGAGATGGGCCTGAAGTTCTTGAGATCCGTCGGGTCTGCGGAGGGCTCCTCAAGTAGGGGGTTGACATCAACTACAAACACTAGCCGAACTAAGGCAAAACCCCTTCCCCATGACTAAACCCTTCTAAAATAAGTTTAAAATAGTCTTACCTGAACTGATGACCAGCAATAGGAAACTGCAACTACAAACTCCAAGAACAGTCCAAAATTATGAAAAAGACTACACAATCAAACAAACTGGGTAAAATGGGTGAAAAATAAAAGATTTAAAAGAACTCTATTCCATATAAATCAATGTTTTAAAAAGTATTTTATTTGCTAAAATTTATAAATGAGTTTGAGGGGTTCATACTTCATACTATTCTCACTCCAAACGTAACCAGATTGGGGAAAGTGTTGGACAGTGGGTTGCGAGAGGGGGGTACAATTTACTATACCCACACTAAACTTAAAGTTATCAATGAAAATGCTATACTTTTACATTTAAAAATAATATACATAAACACATTATTCCGGAGTGAGACAGGGGAGGGGCAGTTGAGGTTTTGTTCTGATTGCTTTTATTTTTCTTATTTCTGTGTGCACCCCTGGTAAGGGGTCTTATAGCAACTGCATTCATGTGTCATTTTGCACTGAAATGTTAATAACAAGAAAAAGATTTGATCCATAAAAATAATATACATTACATAATGAACCCTCTGTGGACTGCGGGTGACCTCTGGAACACCAGCCTCCAGGCACCAGCAATGAAGGCGGATATCCAGGCGCTCTCTTAGAGTTTCGCAAAGATATGGTGGCGTGGCAGCGGGGCATTACTAAATCGATCATGGGATGAGATCACTCCATCCACATAGTCAAAAATACAAAAGACCATGTGGTGAACGATATAGAAACAACAACCCATGCCCAGGAGACTCTTGTGATGATTTGCCTCACTGGAATCATGCCACAAAGTACTGGCTGACAAGCTGAATGATTTGGACAATTGTGCCAGGAAAAATACCATACAACTCAGAGGAATCCCAAAAGACACCCCCTCTAAAGCCCTAGAAAAATACTTCAAGGCCTTGTTCCAACAGTTATTGCAGAACTCGCCTTCGGGCCCCGCAAGACTTGGTTGCATATATAGAACGTTTTCAGCGTTCCAACACAAATGGATTTTGGCCCCGGATATTCGCACTAGAGTCCAATTCTACAAAGACAGAGAGAAAATCCTAGCGGCAGCCTGCAAGCAGGAATCGATTACCTTCAGAGATTCCATCCTAACACTGTTTCAGGACACCTCACCCTTTACCCTAGCACGCAGCTCCACATCTTGGAGGGGGCTCTCAAAGGCCCGCTAATAGCTGGCTCCTCTTGATTGCTGCTCTAAGATCAACATAGACTGCAACCATGATATACATAGCAGCTATGATTAGCAAGGCAGGGGCTTGTCTGCCAACGTTTGGAGCCAGCCTAAATGGTCCATCCAGGTTAGACAACCGGGGAGGAAGCTTAATGAAGGCTGTATGATACACATAGGCTGTCCGGTTTTAGGTTTAAACCTATAATAACTGATAAAACCCCACCAAAAGGAAAATAGCCCTCACCAGTGTAAACATAAAAACACTGAAAAAACACCTGCACAACCACAAACTAAATGCCATTCAAAGAAAGGAAAAGGGGAGAGAACGAGCCATTTTGTTCTTCCTGAAGGGGCCAATGCAATGTAACTTTGTTATACAAGCTAGCAACAAGAAAGAATGGGCTAACATTATTCTGCTTAGGTTTTGTTGTTTAGGGATGCCACTAAAATACTGTTTTTTCTTCCTTTTGCTTTTTTCAGTTTTGTGGTCTTTGGTCTAAAGATTCAGGGTTTATGTTTTAGGTCTTGTTTAATTATTTTATAAACTGTAGACAATCAGGAAATGTCAAAATCATATTTGATATTTTGGCTGCATTTGATTCTTTCACTGATAGGTAAAATGGCTGGTTTCATAAGAATCTTTCCCAATATGTGCCATAACATTTACCCACAGAGAGTGGGTAAAAACCCTTGATACATCAACACCAAGTTTCTAAGGAGTCAGTATTGATAGTAGGTGAATTGCCAACACCTCAGGCTTTAAACATTCAAAGCAAGGTATAGTGACAAGTATATGTGAAAAGAGTGCTATCACCAAGCTTCTGGGATAGTGGTGAAAACATGACACCAGACTTTTGGAAAACATGGAACGCAGTGTCTCTTGGAATGCTGCTGCAAAAGGTTCTTTCCAAGTTCAACAAAGATTGGAGTGATATTGTTTGTATTTGCAGTGATTCAGCTTCATATATGAAAAAGTTGTGTGATGACCTGTCAAAATCGATATCTGAGCTGAAGTGCTTCCCTATAAGAGATCCTTGCCGCTTGTTAGATGGTATGCGGAAAGCATCTTTACAATCTTCAGAGTTAATGAAGAATGCTATTGACTTTTTAGTCCATTCTGGTGCACTGTTTTGTTATGCACGGGAACTAAAACGCAAATATTTCTCATTTTGTGCTTTGTGTGGCATCAAAGAAAGAGCCATCCCACCTGTTTCACTTAGCTGATGGTTCTCAGTCCAAGGGGCTGTTTAATGCTATATTATCCATGTGGCAACCGTTTACAGAATTTTTGGTGAGTGATGATGCCAAAGGCAAGAAATGTGAGGATCTTTGGTCGCATATTGCTAGTGATGTGAAAAGAAGTGCACTGTACTGCATTCTTAGATTTTTTAAGGAAAACATAACTGCTGTAGTGGACATAATAAAAAAACTAGAGTCTGAAAAAACCCTTGTCTGCCAAGTGTTCAGCAAAATTGGTGTAGATGTGAAACATCTCCTTGAGAGTAGGCTGGGTGACACCTTTAGTGACTTTGGAACTGCAACATGTTCCGTGTTAGAGTGCTTGCCACTTGGTAAGCAAAGCAATGTTCAAGAGCAATTCAGGAACTTTTATTTTACAATGTATGAGAAATTGCTTGCAAAGATGCATAGAAATGTCCCTTCACCAACCATGGCATTTGAAGTCAATGAAACCTCACTGTGGTACTCTGTACAAGTTCTAGATCCCTTCCGTAAAGGGGAATTTTCTCTGTAGTTTCAAAAGTGCTGCTTCATTTTTGACCGCTTCAATAACTCTGAGGGCATAAGAGCCCAGTTCAACGCAAATGTTGCAGAACCTGCCCAGAGAATCGCAATCTTCAAGTGCACCAGTATTGGCATGGAAAGCTGTCAGTGGCCAGAGTTAGCAAATTGTGTACTGGCTGTTTTGGCGTTGCCTGTCTCAAGTGCCAATGTTGAGAGGGCCTTTTCACAGATAAAAGTTTACATGGGAAGGAAAGAGTGGGCGCACATGACCAAAGACTCACTGAAGAAGTATTGTATGGTGTACTACAATAAGTTAGATTTGGAAAAATGTATTTGGACCTCATATACACTGTACTTACACTGTCTATATACCATGCACTATCAGTGCAGAAAGCAAGCAATAATAGAAGCAAAACTTTCCATAAACACCGGAAAAACACTGTTTCTGTTGTTTTTAATGGCACGAAAATGTGTAACCACTGATAACCACTGTTTTTGTAAGGTATTGAAATCACTGGAAAACACTGAAAAAACCCCACCAGAATTTACCAAAAATAGAAACTGGAAACAGGAAAGCCTAGATACACAATACAGTTGGAAAGGCTTTTGAGTTGACAGTTATTGTTTTGTTTTGCTTTTTCCACATTATTTGTTATCTAGGGCTTACACTCACACTGCACAGTCTGCACTGCATTCACATCCATTGGCTACTTCACGTGTATTCAAGGGGCACACTGGGCTCAAGAGCGGCTGATGGGGCAAGGTCTGAAGCCTATAGAATTTCCCTCAACCGACTTGCTTCTACAGAGCATACACCTCATGCTCATATTACTATTGTCACAATACTCACATTGAATGTACAGGACCTTAACTTGCCTGTTATGTGGAGGGCACT
The DNA here is from genome assembly GCA_963921515.1 of Calotriton arnoldi. Taxonomy (NCBI): domain Eukaryota; kingdom Metazoa; phylum Chordata; class Amphibia; order Caudata; family Salamandridae; genus Calotriton; species Calotriton arnoldi. The sequence continues at coordinate 113,841 of CAWUFW010006486.1, forward strand.
GCTGCAATTGCTTGAAATGAAGGAGGTCGATGCGGCCCGCCTTCAAGAAACCACCTGGTTTCGAAAGATATCCCCAGGTTACGCTCCTATTTGTTCCCATCACATTTGTATGCCACAAACACCACAAAACAAAAAGCACTGCGATACTTCAGAAAGGGGCTGACCTTCGAGCTAGACACTATGCACATGGACAGAGAAGGCAGGTGGGTAGGCATTCAGGGCAGGTTGGGTGGCTTTCTCGTGACTATGTATTTGATTATGCCCCATATAAGGTAAAGGAACAACTCTATGCTTCATTTATGGCAAAGTTAGCACACTCAACAATAGGCCACATCATAGTGGGGGGAGACTTTAACTCTATATTTAACCATGATTTAGATAGAATGCCCTGTGCGTCCCACCTGCCCCAAAGCTCCTCCCTCTCTCATACATGATATGGTAAACCTTAACATTGAGGATGTGTGGAGAGAACCACTCTTAGGAGACTATCGGATCATGTGTCAATGTGGCTCCACCTAGACACAGTGACCCCTTATGCACTAGCCCATAGGCCAAGGCCTATAAATGAAATTGCACTGAGGGACCTGGCTGAAAAGAACACATAAAAGAACCTTTAGCCAACTACTTTTGGGAGAATGATAATGGCGAGGTTTGATAAGATGTACTATGGGACACCACAAAAGCAGCAATAGGGGGGAACTAATAACTCACACCGCGGCCTTTGAGAGGTTGGGCAGGCATTCAAAGATGAATTACATAGACTAGAAACACAACATGAGCAAGATAATTCCACCCACACATATAGAGCGTTACGAAAAGTATGAGGGAACTAGAACAATTTCTAATGCATTATGTGGCCAAAAAATGGTTACATATTAACCAAACCTACTACAAGAAAGGAGACAAGGCAGATAGTTTTTTAGTTTATAAAGTGGCCCACAAAAGAAATCTCATTCATAAAATCAAAGACGTGCAAGGCATTCTCCATTCCAACACAAAGGACAATTTAAATTGCTTTACTGATTATTATCATGTTCTTTATACAGAAGAGCACCTATCACTGGAGGCACTAGAGGCCTAATTGGCAGGCTTTCAGACTCCATTGTTAGGGCCAACTGCATTCCTTTAGATGAAGTAATTTTGGTCGACGAGGTCAGGGCAGCTATATGCAACCTACCCAGCAGAAACGCGCCGGTATCCGACGGATTCCTGATGTCTTTCTACAAGGCCTTCATTCATATCCTAGCAGAACCATTAACTGTAGTATTTAATGATATCTTAAACCAAGGAACAATCACAGGCACAATGTTGGAATACCAACTAATGCTGCTGTTGAAACCTGATTAAGACCTGACAAACTGCTCGGCTTCTCTTCCAACTGCTCTGCTTAACACAGACGTGAAAATATTTGCATCGCTGTTGATATCGCAATTGCACATGAGCTGGGCAAATCTGATGTCTCCACAAGCTGGATTCATCAAAGGCCACCCCACTAGAGATAACATCACATTGGCGGTGTATCTGATGTAAAGTGCCAAATAATCCTGAACTTAGATGGTCCTTCTCTCATTTGATGCGGAGAAGAGCTTCGATACCATGAATTGGCCTTTTACCCCTAAAGTGCTACATAATACCCCTCTAGGGCACTGACTGATGCAATGTATTCTGTTAAACCTTCAAGCACTGCTTATACGCATAAAAATAAATGGCTAATTATCTAATAGGGTGGCCATCATGAGGGAGACCAGGTAAGGTTGTTCTCTGTCAGCAGTGATCTTCTCACTTACTATGGAGCAAAGCAACACAAACATAAGGGAAGTTAGGGTAGGAGGCCGTCTATGCTGACAATGTTCCTTACCAAGCCTAAAAAGTTCCAGCTCTAAAGGAGGAATTGGCGCGCTTTAGGGAAGTGTCTGGCTTCCTGGTCAATTACACAAAATCCAGTGGGATAAGGAGAGCAAATACTGATAAAGACATCCAGGCATACCATAGCAGTCATGGCTTTAACTGGACTCACAAGTCCATACACTACCTTGGCATCAACCTACAAAACATGGTAGCCAACCTCTATCAGAGTAATTTACCGCCGCTGCAGCTGGGGAAAACTTGAAATATCCTGGCTAGGGAGATTAAGATCAATAAAAAGGAACTTCCTCCCCTGCATAGACTTTGTCCCTGCAATTCCTTAAACCCATAGTAGAGCAAATTCTAAGAAAACTCCTATGCTTTCTTTGGAGAGGACACTGCCCCAGACTTTCAAAGGCAACATTGTACAGGGTGCAGCAGAAGGAGGCCTAGGCTTCCATAACATGGAATCATATATATACGAGACGCTCAACTCCAGCCAGCCCTAGATTTGAATCTAACCCTGGGAAAAACAGTTTGGTCTATCTAGAGCAACACTTCTCCTATATACCATTACATATCCTCCTCTAGCTCCCTCCATGGGATCATCGAGGGAGATCTCAAATGCTTAGCACAACACAGGTCGTTTTGGAGTATTGGCAACAGATCATGTGCAGGAAGGATTCTACCACTTTCCCTTTGCCACAAACTCTAATCAACTATAATCCTGACTTCCTGCTGTTATAAATGGGGGTCTCTAGTTGGCAGTGGTATGCACTCTGTCCAAGTAGGGACCCTTCCTTCTAGTCAGGGTAAGGGAGTTACACACTCAAGATAACCCCTGCTCACCCCCTTGGTAGCTTGGCACAAGCAGTCAGGCCTATCTCAGAGACAATGTGTAAAGCATTTGTACATAAAACACACAGTAACTCAGTGAAAACACCACAAATGGACACCCCATCAATTTTGAAAAAAAAACAATCTTTATCTAAACCAACCAAGACCAAAACAACAAAAATCCAACATACCTAAGCAAAGATATCACTTTTTAAAGGTTTATGCAATTCAGTCCATAGAACTCTATGAATGCGTTGATTTTAGCACAAAGTACCTTTGATGTGTCAAATTCCAAGATGAAAAACAGCCGCAAAGAAGGGAAGCATCAGAAAACACAAGCTATGCATCAATTCTTGAGTCCGAGGGGAATGTAGGCGTCAGTTCTGCTGCACGTTGGAGAAGTGTTGCATCGATCTTTTCCTGCGAGGAGAAGCGATGCGTCGAATTCCGAAAGCAGCTCCTTACTGCAGGGCGATGCACTGGAAACTTGGCGCCCAGGTGAGATGCCTGGAAAATCAGAACGAGCTGCAGTCGATGCAGCAGTGTTGAAACAGGCACTGCGTCGATTCTTCCAGCTGCAAGTAGGTGATGCATCAGTTCTTCCAGCCGCGAGCAGGTGGTGGGTCGATTCCTTTAGCCGCACAGCAGGGCCTGCATCAGTGTCAGAGCGGGAGTCTCAGGCGTTGGAGACACTGTGCTCTGGACTTGGGCTGTGGCAGTTCTTCCAGCCACGAACAAACGCTGCGCCGCTTTTTCGGCCGCACTGCTGCGAAGCATTCGTTTTTCAACCGCACGGCATGCTTTTGGCAGGAAAAACGGTGCTGAAGGGCGATGAGTGGATTTTCAGTTCTTGGAGCAGCAAAACCATGTCCAAGGGCCCAGAACTAGAGTTGGCACCACTTGGCAGGTCAGAACTCCCAGCAGAGGAGTTCAGGGTAGCTACAGATGAAGGGCCAGATGTACAACCCTAAATTGCAGTCGCAACAGGCAATTGGCCCGTTTGCAACCGCAATTTAGGGCATGGCCAAGTACAAACCTCATTTTGCGAATCAGTAAATTTAACCGATTCGCAAAATGAGGTTTGTGACTCGCTATTAGGAAGGGGCGTGCCGAGGGCGTCCCTTCCTAATAGCGACTCGCATCTCTATGTATGAATGTTTTGCAAGCTCAATTGCGGTCGCAAAACACTTGCAATTTACCACCTACTTCAAGTAGGTGGTAAACCATTCGCAAATGGGAAGGGGTTCCCAGGGGACCCCTTCCCCTTTGTGAATGGGTCAAAAAATATTTTTGAAGGGCAGGCAGGGATCCCAGGGAACAATGCCTGCCCTTAGAAAATGAAACTGAAAAGTTTCATTTTTTAAATGCATCCCGTTTGCCTTTGAGGAAAACGGGCTGCATTTAAAAAAAAACTGCTTTATTAAAAAAGCAGTCACAGACATGGTGGTCTGCTGACCCCAGCAGGCCACCATCCCTGGGAGTTCTATCCATTCCCAATGGGGTCGCAAATTGTGACAGCCTCATTAATATTCATGAGGCATGCAATTTGCGACCCCATCGGGAATCGCGAACAGTGTCTGAGACACTTTTGTACATTAAGTTTAGCAAGTCGCAAATTGCGAGTTGCAATTTTGCGCAAATCGCGACTCGCTAAACTTAATGGTCGTACATCTGGCCCGAAGTCTTTGATGGCCCTGAGACTTCTAACAGGAGGCAAGCACACACAAGCCCTTGGAGAACCTTGAAAAGCAGGATAAGAAAGTACAGTACAGTCCTTCCTCTGCCCAAGACAGAAGCAGCAAGCAGCAGGCCAGCACAAAACAGCAACAAGCAGAGTGACAGTTCTCCTCCCACAGCTTTTTCCGCTCTTCTTCTTGGCAGAATCTCCTCTTGCTCCAGAAGTGTTCTAAAAATGTGGGGTTACAGGTCCAATACTTATACCCCTTTCCACCTTTGAAGTAGACATACTTCAATGGATAGTCTTTGCAGTGCACATATCCTGCCTTGCCCTGTCCTGGCTCTAGACACACAACAGGGGGCGGAGACAGCTTTGTAAGGGAACAGCCGCAGCCCTATTCAGGTGTCAGTGACAACTCCTTCTACCACTCTAGCATAGGAAGGGGATGGGCAATCAGGATACGCAGGGCACACCTCTGCTCCCTTTGTGTGACTGTCTAGAGTGAATGCACAAACAGCCCAACTGTCAGTCTAAACCAGACGTGGATTCCACAGGCAGGCAGAGGCATGGGATGGTAAAGCAAGAAAATGCCCACTTTCTAAAAGTGGCATTTTCCAAAACACAATTTAAAAACCACCTTCACAGAAAGATGTGTTTTTAACTTATAAGTTTTTGGAACCCAAACTCCAAATCTCTATCTCTTCCCAATTGAAATTTAGACTTGTGAGATGTTACAAGGCAGCTCCAATGAAAACCTATGGGAGAGATAGTCCTTGCAAAAGTGAACAACGAAATTAGCAGTATTTCACTATCAGGACATGTAAAACACACTTGTACATGTCCTACCTTTCACATACACTGCACCCTGCCCATAGAGCTACCTTAGGCCTAACTTTGGGGTGCCTTACATGTAATAAAAAGGAAGGTTTGGGTGTTTCAAGTGGGTGCACTTGCCAGGGCGACTTTGCAGTTTGAAACTGCACCTGCAGACTCTGCAGTGGCAGGCCTGAGACATTACAGGGCTGCTCATGTGGGTGGCACAATCAGTGCTGCAGGCCGACTACTGGCATTTTGATTTACAGGCCCTGGGCACACACAGTGCACTTTACTAGGGACTTACCACTAAATCAAATATGCCAATCATGGATAACCAAGCATAAGGAGCACTTGCACTTTAGCACTGATCAGCAGGGGAAAAGTGGCCAGGGATCATAAACCAGTAAAAACGAAGTCAGAAAAACACAGAAGAAAGGCAAAACGTTAGTGGATAACCCTGCAAAAAAGGCCAGGTCCAACACCCACCGGGACTTAGCGACCCTCGCTTCACTGGCTGGAACTATAGCAGTCCTCCCACCATAGATGATCTCTACTCTGGAGGTGAGATACTCTCATTTGAGGAAATTCAGGAGGGGTGGCACCTCGACAGAGTGGGCAAATTCTGACTAACACAATGACTAAACTGGGCTGGCTCCAGAGACATGAAAGATGGAGCAACCCATGAGAAAACCCCAATGGAGGCCATATTCCAGAATATGGAAGGGAATCACGTGGCTGCAACGCAGAATTTGAGACACTGGTTCCCAGCATAGCTACACGATGCATTGGGAAAGGGATCACAGCATTTGACCCATGGAACAGAATTTGGAAAAGGGCTGCAAAGTCCTCCATCTGTACTGCGCCCAAGGAATGTGCATGCAAATGACTCACCAGATGCTACCTATCCTCCAGACTGCACAATGTTTGGTAGTCTAGGGGATTGCTGGAGGGCTGTGGAGAGAGGGGCACCTTTCTACACATGTGGTGGCCTTGCAAATTCTCCCAAGACTATTGGAAAAATATCAGCTCTCATATAAGAGCCATGCTTAGAATATCGGTCCTTATGCAACCATTGACCATACTGTTGGACGTTCCTGGGTAAGACAGCAAATATCCATTAACCACACCACGTGGGAAGCTGATCACACAACTGTTAGTAGCGATATGCTTGGCACTAGCGCAATTCTGGAAGCAACCCACCACACCTCCGCTAAATATTTGGTGGGGGGGAAGTATGGACTATTTATGAGCTACCTATGCTGTTTCCAAAAAGAATGAGAAATCTGAGGTCCCATGGCTTCCTTTTAGAACTTTTATGAAGTGGAACAGACTGTTGGAAACAGACCCGAGCCAGGTTCTGAAATTGATCTGGTAAGCGGGGATCCATATAATGGAGTCCACTTCAAGCAGCGCCTCTGATGGAGACGCATTACCCTAATTACCATACTAACACTCAAATACGACCCAGGGTATTGTCTGTTTACTGATCCTGCAGTGAATGTAGCATGCCAAAAAGTGGAAGCCAACAGTTTGTAATTATGACTATTGTTTTGTTCTTTCAGAAAATCTAAATAAAGTGGTTAAAAAAACTAAAAATATAAATTACTCCCCACCTTATCCGGATAAAAATCCAACATCCTGCTCCTAAAATTATTATACCAAAAAAATCCAAACTATTAAAAAAATATAATATATTTAGATTATGCACAAAATACAAGATAATTATAAATTACAATGATGTAACACACATGACATTTTAGCAACAATGTTAAAAATATATTTTTAAAAGGTAATCTTACCTGTGATATTCTAAGCTATGATGTTTTCGACATCACAATATTTAAGACACAATATTTGTGACTCACTATATTTTTTCAATGATATTTTAAAAGAACACCATCTACTATACCTATGGCTAAGTTGGTGATGTATAGGTACCCATATGTTTTAGTTACCCTAGCCCCCAGGTGGACTACCTATACCTCTAGCACAGACAATCCAGATAGATCTATTTCCCATTCCTTTGCCCCTTAACTCTTATCTCCTTATTCTCAGACTTAGAGAACTTCATAGTGGTTGACCTGACTGTTGCAGTCAGCACAGGATATGAACTGAAAGCATAATAAAAACCATGAAACATTTATTTTTTTATTTTATTTGTAAAATTTTGCATGTGACATAGATTTATAGTCCCTCATTTCCATGAATATTGGCATACTTAATTTTAAACACAAGCAGAAATGAGGCACCCGAGACATTAGGGTGTAGCTTTCAAAGTGTATAATAATGAGGCTTTACATTCACTAGTCTCTCAACTCATGTCATATATCTACCATTGTAGCCATCATAGTCATTGCATTTGTTACTAATCTCTCTGGATCCAGGAAATTACAGTGCATATGCAAATAGCTAATCATGGTAATGCCACACAGTCGACACCTAAACTGCCCCCCCCCCATGAGTCAGTACTACATTGTAAAAATAAGAATAAAAGCGTGGTTCAGGAAGTGTGCCAGCATAAAAAGCAAGTAGACATGGGACATTTATAATTAGGCATTCCTTCTCAGTAGTAGCTTAGAGGTCGGCAATGTAGCCCTGGGTAGGAGAGACCTCGCCTATCAGGAGAATCTCAAGGTGAACTCGAAGGCGACCTCGTAGGTGTGTCCGGTTCGGGGTAAAGCATCTAATTCTTTATATCAAAAAGAGTCATTTCCTTGGTGGGGGACATTGTATTTATTATTAATTTAAGTTACTTTACTTGAAACTAATGTGCACAATTTACAAAAATACAATGTCAACAATTTTTTCAATTTTTTCAAATTGATTTGTATTTTAACTTTTTCTTTTCACTTGAATATATACATAAAATTTTGCAGCTCAATTCTATATGTTGATGATCACATATAGTCATTACGTAATACATATATTAGCACATATATATATTATTCACTTTCACATTGCTGGCTTGACATACAAATTCAGTTCTCATGCCCAATGCATTTCGTGACTAAGGGGCTCATTATGATGGCGGAAGGACCGCCACCGCCGGGCCGGCGGTGGCGGTCCTTCCGCCATCACTGAGCATTTTACCCACCGCCAAATTAGGATGGCAGTGGGTATCGCGGTGGACGCAAAGTCCGTCCGCCGCTTTACCGCCGGAGGCAATCGAACCGGAAAAAGGCCACTAATATGGTGGCGGTGCCTAGCAGGCACCGTCCGCCATATTATGATGTGCCCTGGAAGAGGCCTGGCGGGGATTGGTTTTGGGGGCCCGTTGCGGGCCCCCTCAGTGTGGGGGGAGGGTGTAGGTGCACTTGGGGGGTACCCATGCTACCCCCCTACATTCCCATGCACATGGAGAAAACGGAATCAGTCAGTGTTTAGCAGCATGAGCGCACGTTCACGTGAGGATGTGCAGTGATTTCAGCATGATCACTGAGGATCATTTGATATGCTGTAGATAATGGATGGTTTTCGAGCTCCGTCGAATTTGAAGAATAGAAATGTGGATGGCGGTGGTTGAGTACTTTTGTTTTGTGGATCAGATCTGTAAATACCGGTCAATACTAACACTGAGGAGAGAACACATCATTTTAAGATGGCGGCTGTATCATCGGAATTTGCTAATGGTTATGCAGTAGTCCGTTTTCGCTGTGAGTCTGCGGCCGGGCACTTTTAAAACGTAGGATCACGGGTAACGTGATCTGCGTCTACTTTCCATTGAGAACAGAAATTACTACTCTGAGGTAAGTGCGGGATGGTTTAAGTAGAGAGGTACATGTGAGGAAATTAATGGTTATTTTTAATGAGAACACTCGTGTGAGCGTGATGGCAAGCGGTTTATGTATATCTCAAGTACTCACAGAGGTGAATAGTCTCGTAATTTACGTAACATAGGAAATCTTGGTTTTTTCGTAGAAACAAGAGCATGCAACACCACTCACGGGAGGAAATAGGATTACAAAAAATCAGAAGGTTAGTTGCACCATAGTAAATTAAGAAGTTGAAGTACAGTGTGACTTCAGTGAACTTACGGTTGTTTTCTTTGATGACTTTTAGAAGTGACTGAGAAGCATATCTCGCGGAGAGTGGTTTTTTAAGGTTGACATTCAGTAATTCATTGTCATTGAAATTAATCTTGTACATTATGGGTGAGAGGATTGTTTTCCTCATCACTTATTCTTGATGGAGTTACAGCAACAGTTACAGAGGTAGCATGTGCACATGGAGGAATTTGTCGTATCGGGAGATAAGAGAATTTCATGACATTGTCTTATCTTGAGACCCGGGTTGAAGAAGAGAGTGAGAGAATAACTGAGCACTAATCACTAAAACAATCTGGTTTTACACCAATGCATTGACTTTACTAACAAAAAACACTTTTAATCAAGCAATGTTCTTATAACCCATCCCTGTACGTTGTTATTTTTGTGTCTTTACAGAATGGCCCCTGAGGAAGGGACTTAGTCCCGAAATGCATTGGGCATGAGAAATGAATTTGTATGTCAAGCCAGCAATGTGAAAGCAGATATATATATGTGCTAATATATGTATTACATAATGAGTATATGTGATCATCAACATATATAAAATTGAGCTACTACATTTTATTTATATATTCAAGTGAAAAGAAAAAAGTATAAATACAAATCAATTTGAAGACATTGAAAAAATTGTTGACATTGTATTTTTGTGAGTTGTGCACATTGGTTTCAAGTATAGTTACTTGAATTAATGATGCATAAGATTAAGCAGCATGTTAGACAGCATGCCCTCCAGTATAGCACACTAATGTAGAGAATAATCAGTTATTTCTACCCAGGTAAAAATTCGGGAGTGCACTACATACCTTTCTTGTTGTTGGACATTGTATTTAAACATCCCTCCTGTCCTTCCTTCCTTTCGTCACCGAAATAATAATTTCCAAAGCTGATAACAGATGTTTTCTCACACAACAAGGAGTGCTGTTTTCCCAAGTATGCAAGTTTGAAACCCTTGATATCTCTCTGGGGCATACATTCCAGTGCAGTAAATATGAATTTCAAATCAATATCTCTTCTGGGAAATTCTGCATATTGGAACTGAGATAATTTGGGTACCTGGAAGATAATGAAGACCTCAATGAGATGTTTTATTATATATGGAGGTAAGAGGATTTAACCACCATCAAAGCAGGGTGCTTTGTATTTCAAAAGTTGGACATGTAGTTTTAAGTTTTACATGTTCTGGTAATGCAAAACTCTCAAATTTGTTTTTCACAATTGCATGGCCTATCTCTCTCATAGGATAACATTTGGTTACCTTATTACATTTCATGAGTGATAACCTTTGTTTGGGAGCAGCTACAGATGCCATGTTTAATGTCTGAGGAATTGTAGTTTTAAACCTGTTTTAGTGATGAAGTCGGATTGTAAGTCACAATTCCAAAATGCCACTTTTAGAAAGTTGATCATATGAGGTAATTTGCCAACAATGGAGTCATTTAGAGCAAATTATAGCACTTACGTTGCTTGGGGATGTCCTAGGGTGACATATTAACTACATTGGTTAGAGTCTTAGAGATAATAAGAAGTCGAATGAATGACTGAGTCAAGTGTATATGCTTTTACAAATTATATTAGAATTAAACAAAGGAAGAATGAAGGGGTTCACCATACAAGATAATATATAGTACATCGACAATGTGGTGTCCAAAAAACAACCTTTGTTTTGTTGCTCTTTAATATTTGACAATGTGCTAATAACCCACCTCAAATGATAATCCAATTCCTTACAGTTGTGATTGGCAATCAGTGATATCGGTGATCCGGCAAGGGAATATTAGGGGATCATTTACAGCAAGAGTAAGATGCCTAACCCATTACTTTCCTAGAAAACTCTGAGGAAAGAGGAAAAATAGCGCACAAGGAGATGACCAACATGTAAGGCACAACAGAAGAAGTATTAGAGGCCACCCTGTGGCTAAGGGCTCAATATAGATGGCTGCAGTTGATTAGCCCATGTGAGAACAACAGCAGAAAAGATAAAATTGACAAATATGCAAAACCTAATCTGGACCTGAGTTGACAACCATTGGCTCAGACCATAGCAACAACCAATAGAACAACCGATTTAGTAATGCGAACCGACATAATACTGCGGGCCATCCTGCCCTAGAGAGGCCCTCAAAGCAATACTGGAAAATTGGGCATTGAAATAACTCTGCTCCGCCAAGACCTCCGATCTGTAGTGGAACATATGATGACAGATGAAGGGAGAATATCAGAAGCAGAAGATATAATTGCCACCATTAAGGTCCCATTCATCTGTTTAGCGACAGCAACAAAGCTCCTGCAGGACTGTCTCGAGTATGCCAAGAAGTGTGTACACTGAAAACAACCTGAGGTTTGTAGGGATCCTGGAGGATGTAAAATTCACTAGACTTACAATTCCTACTCTCCTAGTTAGAATTTTGGGTGCTTAATGATGAGCTATCTACTTCTTTTGTGGTGGAGTAATCCCATCATGCATTGGTGCTGAGGCTTCCTCCGCGAGTTCCAACAAGGGCAATTATCTTCAAGCTGCTGAACTACACAGACTGACTTACTTAACTTAAATGGGAAAACTTGTACAGCACCTGGAAGATGATGTTTTTCCTGGACTACATAAAGAAAGTCCAGCAGCAATGTAAAAGTATCAAGGCCTGAAACAGACACTAAGAGCCATGTAGTCAGACCCCAAACCCACATGTCCAACATGTGTGTGTGTGAAGGAGCAATACGGCAGACAAGCACTGCTAAAAAGTGCTCAGGGTGACAAAGCATCTTGCGTTGTTTGCTAACAGCACCACAGTATAGCTTACAAGCTCCCGCTTCCTCTTTTATATGGCTGACCATTTAGATGGTTAGCAAATGGATGACAATGAGGCAGGTTGGGCCTTTGGCAATCCTGCCTTCACAACTCCGAGGCTGTTCTTCACCCAGTTACCCTTGCTTGTCAGCTCCTGGCTTCTCTCTCTCGCAACCCTGATCTGTTCTATCTCCTGTGCCCTACGTAGGCCTAATAGTATAGGCCTGTATGTTTTTGGATCCTGCAGCTCCCTCCCCTCACTACCAAATCTGCCTGCACCAATAAATATGTTAGAGCCAAAGGGACCCATCAGGATGCAAAGAAGCAGGAGCCAGGATCACCACTACTGCACTGAAAGTAGTTGAGGATGAGACAGAAACTGAGAGACGCAAATGTCTTTGTGCGTGTGAGAATATGTATTGTCTACCTGCTTTTGAATTTGTGAGTGTGTGTGTGTGTCTCTCTCTCTTTTGCTTCAGTGGCGTCTGCATGGGGATGGTGACTTATTAGTTCATGCATGTTGTGGCCCTTGCATATTGTGGTTAATTGCCTATCCATGGCATAGTAGTGACCTATCCTTCACATAATGGGGCCTTCCTAATAATATTTTGGCTTTTCCTGGCATATTAGTGGCTATTCATTGATATATTAGGGGAATTCCTTACAACATCTTAGTTATCTGTGACGGAATAGTAGTCCATCCTTGATATGCAGAGGGCATTCTTGGCTGTATTCTGGTTATCCATGGGATAATCTTGCTGGCATTCTGACTACCACAGGCATAATAGTGGCAGATACTTCACATATGGTGTGCGCCATTGGCAACGTTTTGCCTTTTCCTGGCACTATGTTGGCCAATCCTTAACTTGTAGTGAACATTCTTGGACAATATAGTGGCCTATCCTTAATATATGTTGGTCATTCTTGGAAAACCATCTTACTGTCCCTGCCTAGAGGCGCATCCTTGACATATTATAGGTATTCCGGTCAACAGCACCGGCCAAAATGTCAAAAATCTCAGAAAGGAAGGGGTATTCCAAAAGGGTCTCCACCCATAAATAAATGATCCATATTAATTATAATTAATACAAAAAATAGAAAATCCCGGATTGAAACCAAGAATTCCTTAAAAAAGGGGAAGGGCAGTATGTTTTTGAAACAGCAGTTAAAAATAGGACTCCAACATCAATCACTCTGAAGATCATAACACAAGATAAGTAATTTAAGATAAACCTCGAAGCAATCAATGAACCCTTGCAGTGTTGCCTTTCAGTCAGTAAAAATGTGATGGATTGAATTGCTTGAATTATTTTTGCTCAATGTTAGTTATTATTTTTACTCAGTGTTAATTAGTTTTGGTGAACTCCGTCCCATTTTCTGTGTAGGTCATCCATAGCATTAAAGAAAAGGACAACCCATATGCAAATCAGCTTTTGCTGCGGCTTTTGAGGGGCACCTGTGATTGTGTTGATGTTGCTCAGGAATCATATTTTGCTGTGCCTGTGTGGGTGGTCTGCTTTTCACTTTATTCATGCAGGTGTGCAGGTGGGCATGAAAGCAAACCACGCTCCTTCTATTCTCCATTGTAAGACGTTTATTCACCTCATATAATTCTCAGCACTGTTTTCTCTGATTTGGAATGTCTGTATTCCCCCTTCTTTGGCACAGTGATCTTCAGAATTCTGTAGAGAGTTTCCAGACAAATGACATGCTACTTCATTGGCGTATGTAAAGTTGAGCTAAGGGCTAATGGTCCTCTGCATGTAAATGACTCAAAGAAGTTAGCACAATATATGTCATGTGGTCCACGAAGTCCTGTGGATAGCCGTGTACAACAGGTCTGGACTGACTGCACCGGGCTCCAGCTGTTTTCCTGGTGGGCTGGCAGGGTGGGATCAGTTTTATTGCTATTGGAGCATGGTTTCCTCGCTGGGGACCAGGCCAGAGGCATTTCTTTACAAAAAATGCAAAGAAATGGCTTTAAAGCGACCACGTCAGACCACGCTTACTTGAGAACCATTTGTTTTTGCATTTGTGTGGTTCCTATCTCCTGCAGTGCTGACCTTCATGGGGAAGAGTGTTAGACCTGGCATCCTTGGCGTGGTTTCCCCTGTCTTTTTGCCTCTACCATCTGTATTTTTGACAGTGTGCTGGAATTCGTTTTTGCTGGTTTAGATACTCTTGGCACTTTGCCACTGCTGATCAGTGCTAAACTGCAAGTGCTCCCTGTGTAAATTGTGATTCTGATTGTTTTTTCTTGTTTTTTTTTATAGAGTTTTATATATCGCGAACTTGACCCAAGGGTATCGGGTATCAGAGCGCTTACCATGAGCACCAGTTGCGTTACATGAGGACACATTCATTTTTGTTAGGCACGGGGAGATTAAGTGATTTGCCCAGAATCACAGGATGTTCAGCATCCTTGCCGAGACTCGAACCCGGTTCCCCAGCTTTGAGGTCGACAGCCCTAGCCGTTAGGCCAACTCCTCTCCCAAATATCCGTGATTGGCATATTTGATTTACTGGTAAGTCCCTAGTAAAGTGCACTATGTGTGCCCAGGGCCTGTAAGTCAAATGTTATTAGTGGGCCTGCAGCCCGGTTGTGCCACCCACATGTGTAGCCCTGTAAACTTTTCTCAGGCCTGTCATTGCAGTGTCTGTGAGTGCAGTTTTATTCATTGGAGCTGCCTTGCAACATTTTCCAAGTGTAACTTTCAATTGGGAGCAGCTAGAGATTTAGAGTTTGGGTTCTCTGAGCTCAGAATTTAATAACACATCTTTTAGTAAAGGTGGGTTTTAAATTGTGTGTTTGAAAATATCCCTTTTAGAAAGTGTGCATTTTCTTGTTTAACCATCCTTGTGCCTCCGCCTGCCTGTGGATCAACGTCTGGTTTAGACTGACAGGGGCCTTGTTGTGCATTCACTCTAGATAGTCACGCAAAGGGAGTGGAGGTGTGCCCTGCATATTCTGATGGCCTTCTTGAGCTAGAGCGGTGGGGGGAGCTCTCACCTGCATCTGAATAGGACTGTGCCTGGACTCTCACAATGCTGTCTCCACCCCCCTGGAGTGTGTCTGGAACCAAGACCGGTCAGGACAAGAACTTGTAAACGACAAAGACTTCAAAGGCCAAAAGTGGTGTAAGTATTGGACCTAAAACCCCACACTTTAGAACACTTCTGGACTGAGGACTCTGCCAAGAAGAAGAGCTGATGAGCTGTCTGGAGGAGTACTGACCCTTTGCTGTGTGTTGCTTTGCTGGGTAAGCCTGTAGTTCCTGCTTCTGTCTGTGGGCAGTGAAAGAACTATGCTTTGCTTTTTGAATACTGCTTTCCAAGGTTCTCCAAGGGCCTGTGTGTGCTTGCCTCCTGTTGGAAGTCTCAGGGCCATCAAAAACTTCACCTGTAGCATCCCTGAACTCGACTGCTGGGAGAGCTGACCTGCCAAGTGGTGCTCCAGTTCCGGGCCACTGGAGGTGGTTGCTGGGCTGCAAACCTCAAGAAAAGGATTGCCAATGCCATCACGGATGCCGAAGCCTGCACCGACACGTTGGTCACCACTCCCTGGGTGAGCACAGCACTGTCCGCGACGAAAACTCACCCCAGACGCCTGCCGACTCCGACTTCATCACAGAGACCGCTGCCGACATCTGAACCGAGGGCAATGCTTGTGGAGTGCACGAAACATCCCACCGATGCCTGTCTACGCCAGCACCTCCCTCGCACCAACGTGGAGTCGATAGCCCATGTGGGTGACTTTCCAATCTCATCGTCACCGTCGTACGGAACGGACATATCGCCGCCGACACTGCCTCACCTCCCCTGCACAGCCAGGACTCGACCCTTTGCCTGTAGGGACTCCACGCCTCGCCTCCCCTGTGGCAGTAAGGAACCAACACCAACTCAGCCTATCGAAGCCTCACCTCCATGGTGCCGTGCAACGACTTTTAGCTTCATCATTTTCTAAGGTACTCTTTTGGGGGTCCGTGTGACTCTGTGGCCGGACATTGCTCCTTGCGGTCAATGCAGTACTGTGGATTTGAACCTGTCACGACATTGAAATAGCCCCAGCTGGAGCTATTGTCTTCTAAGAGCTATATTTTTCAGGTAAACCTTTTTAAAGTGATATCTTGAGTTATGTATGTTGGATTCTTATCCTTTTGGCCTTGTTTGGTTTAGATAAAGATACTTTATTTTTTCGAAACTTGTGTGGTGTCCATTTGTAGTGTTTTCACTGTGTTACTATGTGTTATGCACAAATACTTTACACATTGCCTCTGAGATAAGTCTGACTGCTCGTGCCAAGCTACCAAGGGGGTGATCATAGGTTATCTGGGTGTGTAAATCCCTTATCCTTACTAGAAGGAAGGGTCCCTACTTGGACAGGGTGCGAGCCACTGCCAACTAGAGACCCCCATTTCTAACTACATGTTAAAGACTCAAAACTGTGTATTTCTTTATTTTGTGACAATTGCAACACGTTTCAGTGTATTATGATAAATTATACCATTGGATTGAATGACAATTGTTAGAAGCGATTCTAATCATGAACTTGAACAAAGAAACATTCATGCTCATCCACCACTGCCCTGTCCACGATTCTTTTAATGGACCAAGGGGAAAGTCAGTTGTCTTTTGCCCCTATACATGAATTAGGATGTTACCATAGATTATGTAACGTTATAGTCTTTTGCTTTTTTGCAGCGCACACCCTGAACTGATGTATTTCAGGGTGATCTCATGCAATGATGAAGGAAAAGGAGGCGCTGTGAAAAAATAATTGCATAGGATCACACAATGTGGTCAAGTGGAAGCCAGGATTCATTCAAGATTTCCTGGTTTCACACTGTGCAATTTGGCCACTGCTGACTACCTCTTTCTGTTTTGTCCAAAACTTAATACTTTGTATTCATTTTTGGAGGCACTAAATCAGCACTCTGTGTTAAATCCATCCAGGCTATGTATGTTTCACAAGGAATGGGAGGGTGATGTTTTAATGCAGAAGTTAAAATGGAAATCAAAGCACACCTCCCTTGGTCAGTGCAATGAGACCATTTGCTCCATGTAGCTAAACGTTTTCAAACAGTGTCATCCATTCTTGAATTATATTCATCCACCAACTCCTCACCATCCCGCTGTTCATTCATTGAACCATGTGGTCCTGTCTCCATCCATCCATTCTATGATTGGACAAGGTTCGATAATGAAAAATGTGTTGTAAAATGCCCCATCTTTGCAATTTTTCCAAACATTTATTTGGGCGGGGAGACTACCCCTCCGGCCCCACCCTGCAGTGGTCAGGCTCAATCGCTATGCACAGTATGAGAGCTGGCCTGTCTAAATCTGGAAGGCCTGCTTTTTTCTTGCAGTCCAGGCCTGCCTCCAAACACTTTAATTGTAAACTGTTCACTATTTGCAAATGGGACTCCCCACTTGAAATAAATATGCATTGAATTGAAGTAATGTCTGCTTGTCTCCGGGACGCTTGGCTGTTGTTTACAGGGTGAGGATTGGCATGTTTTGCACCCCGAACCAACTTAACCTAAGCGTACTTGTTTGTAAATTTGCATTCCAGTATGACAATGATTTGCTGTAATGGCACATTGCTATTTTTTCCAGGCACTGCAGGCCAGTTGCAGAATCAAGCAAGCCTAGGGAATATGGATATTCGGTTTCCATCAATTTTCACTCTGATGAAGTTGTAACACACAAAGGATTTTACATTGAATTCAGAGCGTTCAGTCACTTAGACCGTAAGTGCTATCAAAAGTACACATTTTAAATAAAATAGTTGTTAACTTTCTGCAGCAAGAAACCTAAAAGCTTTTTCATGAATTGCATCATTTCAGTTTGGAATAATTAGTCCGCTGCCATTTGTGTCAAATTCCGCTTTTCCGGACTATTGAGCTAAGAGCACTGTATTTTGGGATTCTGTAGATTTGCAGTTATCTTTGTAGGATAGGACTTACATATCACCAAGCTAGAAATGTCTAAATGCTTCGCAGGCCATGCCTCACCTGGGGCTCGGCTAATGCCATGTCATGAAAACAAATGGGTCATTAAAATTTCAATCCCTAGGCAAACCTTTCTTTACTCAGAGATTGAAATTCTGGATATTGTCATAAACAACACACCCCGTACAATTTCCCATGATTAATTTCTCAAGCTAAACCTGCCGAAATGTACTGGAGGAAAACCTGTGATAAATTCTGATATATGTGAAATTTTGGGCAAAAAATATATAAATTTAACATTTAATTTCTCATTTCCCAGAGGAAAACTCACAATATAAGGTACTTATTGTTCCCAGTACTTTCTGCTGTGCAGAGTATTAGTATTTACTAACGGCCTTATTACGACTACGGTGGTCCATAGGACTGTCGTAGTCGTGGTGGCGGTCCTTGGACTGGCGGTCCACCCGCCCTATTATGACTTGGGCGGTTGGACCACCACAGGACCGCTGCAACTGCTGGGGATTTGTGATCCTGGTGGTTGGGTAGCGGTCAGAGGCAACAATATTCTGGCAGTGCCGCTGCGGCACCACCAAGCATATTACGAGTTGTCTCCCTGCCATCATTTCCATGGCGGTGAGCCCACCATGGAAAGGATGGCGGTGAGGCAACTTGGAGGGTCCTCTGTTGCCTCTGGGCCTGGGAATGCATGCAGGGGGCACATGTTGTGCCCCGTGTATTTTTGCATCCCCTGTGCTTGCAAGGAAAGAAATGCACAACATTGTGCATTTCTTTCTATGCAGGAATAGGCTGCGGTGGTCTCACTGTGGTGCATGTCTAAGGCACACCTATGTGCCCTAGATATGCACCGCCGTGGGCCCGCCAGAGCAGGACCGCCCGCACAGGATTAACTCGTAATCCAGTGGGCGGTCTGACTATGTGTTTGGCTGTCTTGCAGCGAAGTGCTGGCCTGGCGGCCCGCTGCAAGCTCGCCAAACATGAAATAAGGCCCTAAGTGCGGTCAATGCCTCACCAATTCCCAGCCCTCATGTAAAAAGCGCCTAGATATCTAGGTACCACCAACATATGTTTGCACTGCATTTGATGTGATTGTCACAGCCAAAGCCTTGGGCAATAGGCTTCTATTCAGAAATGTGATGTACCATCAGCTTACAATTTGCCAACTCTAAGGCAATGATTACGAGTGGGCCGGTAAATTCCGACCAATACGTAAACGCCTGTTTATGCATAGGTCAGAATTATGAGTTTGGCTGTAGTTAACGCATCCAATAATTAGTGGATGCATTAAATACCTCATCTGTCATTAAATTTCAGCAGGTTTAACCTACCAAAATTTAACAGGGAAATTGTACGGTATTTACTGTACCATGCAGATTTTGGTGTGTTAAACACCAAAACCTGCATGTTATTCCCCACAAACTCATTTTGGTGTTATTTATCGCACCTGATAAATAATGTATCATTATTTAACACGTGTGATAAATAACACCTAAACTCGTAATCAAGGCCTAAGTCTTATTCAAAACGAATTTGCCCCACTAGGTGCAGCATGCAATTCATTCACTAATTCTGAAATTGCTTTTAAGTTTCTGAGATATTATCTTTTAATGATAATATCTCAGAACACTTACTTAGCTAACCTGCGTATTTTACGCTACATATATAATGGCGGAAAACATTTGTCAAGATTTTCAGAATATGCTTGGCAGTGAGCTTTCAGCTGCTCTGTCTACCTCCTCCGAGTCCAATCCAGCACAACCCAATATCAACCCAGTGTTGCACAGTAGTGTGAACTCTCTCCCTGCCACTGCTGAAACTCCTCTATCTATTTAGTAACATACCAAACCCACTCAACAGCAATTTTTCACTGCACTCAAAACACTCATGATCACACTGGCCTGGGCTAATAAGCAGCCTCGGGTCAATTGGAATACTTTTACACTGTCCTATGAACAGAGAGGCCTGGCAGCATCCGATTTTGAATTATACTACCTATGTAAGCAGGTACAATATGCCTGCTACTGGCTGCATCCTCTGCCTTATATGGCGCACACTGCAATCAAGCATGATTTAGCCTTGCACCACACACTCATCTGAAGGGTACCACAATGAAGGCGTGCAGAGATTCACACATTGAATACCACACAGATGGCATGAATGGGCATACGTAAACGCTATGGGTAAGGAGAATTATACTCACCACATCAAGCCCTCACACACTACATTTGGGTCCCGTACCTTGGCTAGGGTGGCTACTTGGGAGGTGTAGTCAATGGTTGATTTATTACTGGAAGGTCTTTTTGCCGGCGTCGGCTGTGATGGACAGAGAGGGGTCCATGGCCCTAGACTTCTTTCTCCATATGCAGATCCATGCACAATGCAAGGAACACTAACCCACCTTTCCAGTGGCACATACTGAGTGCCAGACACTGAATGTCCTGCTAACAGCTACGCCTTATAGACATTTGGTCACTCGTTTAGAGATGAAAAGACAGATGACGGCACCCGTATTACTACCGGGGCCAAAAGCTGCATGAAAGGGAGACTTGAGAAACCCACTCACCCCTAAAGAATGGGGGCTCGATTCACAAAAGTAATCTGAGACAAAATCCTAACTTTACAACTTTCGGTATTCACAAAGGGCATTTAGGAGTAGTAAAGTTAGGAATCCTAACTTTACTACTCCTAAATGTCCTTTGTGAATACCAAAAGTTAGTAACGTAAAGTTAGGATTTTGTCTCAGTTTACTTTTGTGAATCGGGCCCTTAATGTTTTGCTGTACACAAACTGGAATATTGGCTTCTAATCGCCAGCTCCAGCTTATGCATTTTAAATTCTTGCATTGGGTGTACTGCACTCCGCTCCAACTTTGTGCATGGCACCTGAGGGCGGACTCCACATGTATCAGATGTGGAGCCACTGAGGTTGACTTTATTCATTGTGCCTGGTGTTGCCCGCTGATAGCTGAATATTGGGTCAACATTTTTTAAACCATTTCAGAAATTGTGGGGAAACCATTGACACCATCACCGAAGTTAGAATTGATAGGCTGTACACGTGAGGTTGCGTGGGAAGACAAATGGTATGTATATATTGCCTTACTGATGGCCAAAAGGAGTGTGGCGTGTCATTGGGAAAAGGTGTATAGACCCGAAGGGAAAACATGAATTCATGACCTAACATATTGCCAGGAACAGCTGGACACATATTATCTCTTCATTCCCCTGAAGAGCAGGTCAAAAGATTTTTGGGCCCCTCTGAAGGAATATTTGCATGCACAGAGTGAAAAAGACTTTAATTAGGCCTGGGCGGTGAACTCCGCTCCGTTCGCGGAGTTTGTGGAGTTTTCTGCACTCCGCGCTCTGAGGAGGTCGCGGAGTGCAGAAAACTCCACTCCGTGTAGTGCAGCAGAGTTTTTCCTCAATCGTGCTCGCCAAGAGTAAGTTGACGAGCGCGAGCTGCCGCTCGGGTAGAATTTCTACTCGAGCAGCAGGAAGATCAGCGCGAACGGCAGTTCGTGCTGCACTCCGCCATTTGCGGGACTCCGCTGAGTTTTTTTGTCACCTCGCAGAGTTCAACTCTGTGGACTCCGCAAGGCCTAATCTAATGCAGGCTACGTGTAAATATGGATCACTCCAGTTTCTGATTGCTCCTCCCTCCCCTCTCTTCCTGGTGCTTGGCGGAACATACAGGCGGGACACGTTGGAAGCCAATACAGGTTGAGCATGTATTACTTAACCAGGGTGGACACACACTGGGGATAGGGCTGGCCTGGTTCAATGTACGTTTGCCCAAATGCAGATATTAGCATGTACATTTTTTGGGGCACTGTTCAGGTCCTACCTGGCTTATCCTCTACCATGTGATGCAATGCACTGTCTTGGGGAATGTTTTTTTGGAGTATATCTTTTGGTTTTATTTTAAATTCTCTCTTTTCGACTTGTAGTGTTTATCAGAAAACTCAATAAATACAACAATGAAAAACTCTCTCCCTGCCACGGGTTTTGGGTTTGAGAGTCTTGAGATTGAGAAGATACATGTCAGTACACTGTGCAGCCTTCTGCTTGTGAACCCCTATTTGAAGTTTTTTAACCCTAGTGATTTAACTAAGTAGGGTTCTAATCTTAAATTAAGCATGGCTTTGTTTTCCCTGATTTTTATTTACAGTTTGACTATTCCTGTCTCCAAACACTGCTAACGTGCCACAGTCTCTAGTGTTCAGTATGCCATGTGAAATTGTTAAAGAGTGCCATTTTCAGTTCTGAGGTTGCATTAAAATTATGAATGGGCTGTAGCGTTATTACGGAAAATTACAGAAAAATTAAACAAGACTATGCAGAATTATGCGAGGACAGTAACCCAGCATTTAGGGCTATTTTCTTAGCGCAAAAAGCACCCTTTCATCCAAAATGGACCAAAGGATGCAATTTGTATTGAGAAAAGAAAGCTAAATGCAACAGAATATGAACAGCAGCAGCCAGCAGCCACCGAGCTCTGTTCCTGTGCTCTTGTGGTAGACATGTTTGCTCTGAATTACTCTAAATTATGCAAGCAGGCATAAGCACATACTTTTCAGTAATTTTGTCACAAGAGTAATAAGAAATTTCCCAAATTACTCTGATTACTCCAGCGTAATTAAAATTTTGCCCACGCATATTTCAAATGTGTCTGATGATAAAACAAAAAAATGCATTGGGAAAGGTTGCCATGAGCCACAGTGAAAGTTTAAATATGTAACTAGTAATTGCAATAGAACTATGTTGAAAGGGGCATAGACTCGACGATGAATGCTGATTATGTTTTTACTAAAATAAAAAATACAATGGCCAATCACCAGGGTAAAAGGCCACCTGATGTGCCTGTTTTATTTATTTGGATTCCCCTTTTTTATGTCTCCTATTTGCAATGTGTTACACCTGTCAGCCTTAGGGTGGTCTTCCCCCAAATGTTTTGCCTTACTCCTCCATGTTTTTCTGATCTCGTTTTTGTTGGTCTTAGGATTCGTGCACTTTACCACTAATACCTAGTGCTAAAGTGCATGTGCTCACTCCTTAAACCATGATAACATTGGCTTGTCCCCAATTGGCATATTTAATTTACTTATAAATCCTTAGCAAAGCAGGTACTACATGTACCCAAGAGCTGTAAATTAGATGCTACTAGTGGGCCTGTAGCACTTATTGTGCCACCCACTTAAGTAGCCCTGCAAACCTGTCTCAGGCCTTCCATTTCAGCCTGCATGTGCAGTTTTAAACTGCCATTTCGACCTGGCAAAGTAAACCTTTTGCCAGGCCCAAACCTTCCATTTTAATACATATGTCACCTCTAGGTTAGGCTGCTAACAGCACACAGGGTGCAATATATTTAAAAAGTAAGAAATGTACTTTTAAGTTTTACATGTCCTCATAGTGGAAACTCTAAAATTCATTTTCACTATTGCAAGGCCACCTCTCCCACAGAATAACATAGGAGTTAACGTATTATATTTAATAAGGATTTTTTCATAATGGAAGCAGGTAAACAGTTCATGTTTGGTATCTTTGGAATTGTAATGAAAAATCCTCTTTTGTGGTAAAGTCATATTTTGAATTATAATTGTGAAAATGCCAGTTTTATAAAGTTGGTATTTTCCTGCCTTAGCCATTTCGTGCTTGCAGCCTGTCTCTGGGTTCCATGACTAGGTGTAATTGGTAGTTGGTCTTTGTGTATTCCTCCTAGACAGCCACACACAATAGAGCGCTCAGGTTTGCCTGGATGGGCCCTCACTGACAGGATAGGAGGGCGGAGCTAGGCACAGCCCCACTTAAACCTGAATAGGCTGTGTCCTGCCTTCAGACAAAGGATTGCATACTCCCTGTATTTAGTCTGGAGCCAAGGCAGGGGAGGCAGGAAACCTGAGCACTTCAAAGACAATCCTCTAGAAGTTTCTCCTACTTCAAAGAAGGTCCCAGATATAAATATTGAACCCCAGACACCAATTCTTCAGTATACTTCTGGACCTGTGGAAGACTCTGCCAGGAAAATGGACTGCTGTGCAGCTGCAAGGACTGCCATTCTGAAGGACTGCTGCCCTGCTACCCTGCTGCCCTCTTGCCTGGGTGAGAAGGACTGGATCTGCAACTTGTACCCAGGACCACCAGAGTGACTTCAAGGGCTAGCCTTTTGTAACCAGCACCTGGACTCTGCAGCTGTGAGTCCTACTATACTAAGTGGTGCCAACCCAGTCCTAGACCCTTGGAAGTGGGCGTTAAGGTGCTCAGCCAGCCCATCTGCACAACACATCCTTAACGCTGGCCCTCGCATTACGATTCCGAACCCCTCAGTGACGGCAGCCTGCCCATCATAAGCCCTGCAGCTTCTTTGGAACCAGACAGTGCGTGATGTATCTTCGCACAGCACTTCGCATCGCAAGACAAGCCTCCTCGATGACAATGCAGGACCTCGCATCACGGCCTTGGAGCTCTCTTGCATCTCCGGCCCAGACCTCGCATCGGTTCCGCTATGCAACACATCCTCGACTTGGGACCTCGCAGTGATTCACACTCAGGATTTAAGGTACACTTGTTCGGCGGACATAGCTGAGTTGCTGTAGCCAGCCCGCACTCCATGGAGGTTGGCCTCAACTTGTGAATTTGTCCTGGTACGGCTCGACCAGATAACCATAGTTGGAGCTTTGTGCTTTTGGACACCTTATTCACTGAAATCTTCAAAATTGCATATCTCTGGTTCTACCAATTGGATTTTTGTCATTCTCGTCTTGTTTTTTTTTTATAATGTTCTCTAATTTGTTAAGATTCTTAAATACTTTACACATTGGCTCTAAGTTAAGCCTGACTGCTCTGTGCCAAGCTACCCTAGGTTTGAGCACAGGCTAATTTGGAGTTTGCTTATCAATTCACCCTAATAAGGATCGGGGTTGCTGCTTGAGTAGGGTTTTATCCGCCTCAGCCAGTAACCCAATTTCTTGCACAATGTTGCACAATCTGTACACTCAATGGCTAATGTTTCAACCACTGATCCCTATCAGAGGCCTTTGTAGATTGAGAAACCAATTGATTCACACACGTGTGTCTGCCATTTTTAGGACCGCACACCTATTGCCTGCTCCTGAAGTGGGTAGTACAAGAGTCAATGGCATATATCTCCCCTTCTAAGCAGCAGGTGTGCCAATATTTTAGAAGCTCATGTGAACCATAATATAATACTGATAAGACACTAGAGCACACCAAAACTTTGTATTAATAATGTTCAAAAAGATAGCCTATAAGTTTTATGAATCCTTTATTCTCACCACTTTTTCACAATCAATTGGACACCTATAGGTAGCAAGGTGTATGGACACTGTTTTGAGCACCCAGTAATACTTGGAATTTATTTGGAGTTTGTACTACTATTGAGTGTTTATTGAACTTACCCTTACTTTGTCATATAAGATGTGCACATTTTTGTAACCACAGCTACCAAATAGGTGTGTTTTTCTTAACCATATTAGATGGTGCTGTAAATTTAAACAGGAGAGTAGCGGGGTCTTACTTTCTTTCAGGGGAAGGACATTGTGGGAAAGTGCCCTATTTTTCATAGTCACGCCTTTTTGTTTTGCTATTTTTTACTCTGTGCACTGGGACACTGCAGGGTCTCACTTTCTCTGGCTCTGGAATCTGAACTCTTCAACAGAGCCACTCGGAAGGGCATGATAACTGCTTTCCAGGTAAGGAAATTGTTGGAAAGTGCCCTTTTTTCATAGTCATCTTGTTTTCTTTTTAAGGATGACGCTGCTGGTGTTTTGACTTTGTGCACTGGGACACTGCTGTCCAGGCCCCGGTGGACATGTTCTGGCCCCTGAAACATGGTAAAATTGACTACCTCCTCATTGGCTTGTTTAATTTTCTTCTATGTCCATGGTATATGGTGCAGAAATTACATTTATGGCACAGAAAGTTATATGTTGCCTGTGGACTACAGCACTTATTATGCCATCTACTAATCTGACAAGAAAAACATGGCTTCAGGCTTACCATTACAGCCAGTCTGTTGCAGTTTAAACATGCAGCCTGACATGTCAAAATAACCCATTTGACAGAGGAAAAACCTTCCTTTCAAATATTAAGAAGTCACCCCTATGTAGATGTTGTAGCCCATATGATATGGTGCATAGTATTTAAAAAAAACAATACGTGTTGAGATTTAATGTCACAATATCCCTGCAGTGGCAAGCCCCCAAGAACTAGTTTAACGATAAAAGGCCCTGGCTGTCCTATGAAAAATTTACAGCACAGATTAAAATATTAATTCTGCTTTCTCTAGTTTGGGACCAGATAGAAAAATAATTACACTGCTCTTTTTAATATTTACTAAAACCCAATTCAGTGGTGAAGTCAGATTTTTTTTTTGATAAACAAATCTTTGTTTATTGATTAATAAAATGAAGAGAAAGAAAGACAAACAAAACACCATCCTTACAGTCCAACACCATAAATTTCCAGGACCTGGAAAGGAAAGCAGCACCACAAAGTTTACAGACAATGATAAAAACAAATACATAGGAGTATAAAATTGGGCGTTCCCTCTATGACTACTCCACCTCCCCCAACCATTTCCCCCAAACCCTACGGTACTTCCTAGGGCACCCACGAGCCTCGTACATAACTTTCTCCTGCGTGGCACACCAGTCCACTCCAGTCCTCCAGCGTCCAGCGCACGGAGGTTCGGAGAGCTTCCGGTAGGCCGCAATGTCTCTCTTTGCAACCACCATTGCCGTAGTGTAAAACAGTTTTTCGTTCCGTGACCCATCCAGCCCATCAGTGATACCCAGGAGTGCGTGCCTTGGGTCATGGGGGACCTCCCAGCCCAAAACCTCAGTGAGTTCCTCCTCAATCTCCTCCCAGAACCGCTCTAAGCGGGACATACCCATACCATATGGAAAAAATCTGCGGGGTCGTGACCGCACCTGGCACAAGCAGAAGTTGGGCTAAGTCCGGCCCGGTGAAGGCGCATTGGGGTAAGATATGCAGCATGTAAATAGTATAATTGCACTAAGCGCAATCTGGCTGAGGCCGTGACCGTCCTAGGAGCCATAAGGGCATCGCGCCAGTCCTCCTCGTCTAAGGTGCCTACCCAACCCTCCCATTGAGCCCGATGTCGGTCTAAGGAAGTGGGGGCATTGTTGATCAGTGTACGGTAGATGCGGGAGATGCCGCCTCTCCCCAGGTCACCAAACATTATCTGGGCCTCAGGCGGACTGTGGTCATGAAGGCGCGTGCCAGTCGTTAGGTGGGTGTGAAGGGCGTGGCGTAACTGCAAATACCTATAGAATTGTGACTGGTGTAAGGAATACCTGCTTTGAAGGTCGTCGAAGGACCGCATGTGGTCCCCCACCCACACATCGCCTAGCTGCGAAATGCCTATCAAATCCCAGGCTCTAAACCCCTGTAGTGCGTTGACTTCTTTGAGCCAGGTCCCTTGCCACAAGGGTGTGCATTGGGTTAACGTACGTGTCCATTTGGTATGTCGCAGTGCAGCTCGCCAGGCCAACAGCACAGAGCGTGTCACCTCTGGCAAGCGGGAGGGAATAGGGGCCCCATATAGCATAGCCTGGATCTTGGCGAAACCCAACTCTCCGACCTCGAGCCTGTACGCCGGGTCCGACCAACCCCCATTGAACCAATCATGTATGGAGAGGAGCCGCGTGGCCAAATAATATAAATAGAGGTGGGTCATCCCCAATCCCCCGTCGAACGAGGGGATCCTACACACTGTGAGTGCCAGCCGGGCCCTACCTTTTCCCCATAAAAACTTACTGGCAATGCTATCAAGTTCACGAAACCAGGCTCTGGGAAGGTGAAGTCAGATTTTTAATAGATATTTAGGAAAAGCAACGTTTTAGAAAGTAGCCTTTTCCATGTCTGATCCTCCTGGAGGGTAATTTACATTTGCTCTCCAGCAGCAGTCAGCATGTGCTTGACCTTAATGAGGTATGAAAACTGTTCCCAGAGCAGGGACAATGGCCATGGTGTGGGGAGATGTTTTTCTTCCTCTGGCAGGAAGACCAGCTACATGGACCCAGGAACTTCACAGTAAATGTTAGGTGACACCTGGAGAGGACCAGCCTTTGTCCCCTTAATCAGTCTGGTACCAAACCAAGTGGGAAGAGAGAGACCCTCAAAACTGGTTTTGAGTGACCACAGAGGAAAGGATTGCTGATTACGCTGCCCACACCTCTGGATGGGCACGCAGGCTCTGCACCTGTGGAAAACAGTTTCCTCATATTGACTTTTGGAAGTAAGGTGCACTGTTGGATTTTTTGTAGTAGGCCAAACAGGAACTGCAGCAAAACTGGGCATGTTTGCCTCTGAGAACTTTTAACCCATTGGTCAGGGAGGAGCAAGGAGTGACCCCCATCTACAAGGGGATGCCAAACACAAATGAGGCACCCCAAAGCACCCTTGTCAGAACACTTTCTGGATATAGGGAAGAACAGAAGGACTGCACATGCTGTTCGAGACTTGTGAGGGGGCCTATGAGCCTAGACCTTCTCCCACTTGTACCCAGGAAAAGAAAGTAGGCTCCAAGAGTCAGTTGGCTGACCTTCTGTGTGGCTACAGGGATACAACAAGCTGCAAAAGACCTTTTCCCCGTAGTGCTCAGATGACCAGTAACAATAGGACCTGGACTGGACCCTGTTAGTGCCAGAGTGAGTCTTGGCTCCCAAGTGCTATGTCTAACTGGACTTCTTCTAACACCTCTGAAAAGTTGGGACTTAGAAAACATTTGGATTTCCAGTCTGGGATCAACCAGTCAAACCTTTCCGCTGAAGGCATGCCATTGCTGGGCTAAAGAAACAGAATTCTCCTACTTGGAAATTCTCTGCAGCAGAAAATCTGTTTCAGTGAGTCTTCGGCAAGAAGGTATCTGGCCTCTTTGTACTCGTCATTGGATACAACCTATAACTTTGTGCTGATGGAGTATTCTGAGCTTCGAAAGAGAGACTAGGTGCCAGATATATGAAGCTTCTGAATGGCGATTTCCAAACTAAGATTTCTTGCAAATCACAATTTTGGAATCATACTTTGGCATCTATGCTAGTGCTCGCTCGATTTTTTGCAAGTCATTATCTTGTAATACGCTATTTAGGTAATTGCGTTTAGTGACTCTCTGAATTGCGACACAGTTTGCAAATAGCGAACGTCACTTTTGGCATTGCCTGATAGCATTACAACCAGGAAGTGTTGCTCACTGAAAAATGGAAAGTATTCATGCTGGAAGTTGATAGCAGTATCCACCTAAAATCTCCCTGAGTGTTTGCCATCCACTCTACAAAACTTACAAAATATCTAGAAAGGACACTGAGAAGGAGGCTGGGGCCCGAAAAAGAAAACTAAACTTTTCTGAAAAACAGCTTGAAAAATGACAGAGGAGTGTGTTTAGCACCATGACGAACTCTTTGGCAAATTATCCCTTACAGTGACTGAATCAAAAAAATTATAAAATGAGGAAAGCAATTCAGGAAAAAATCAACTCAGTTGGAGTCATACAGAGAACCATCAAAGAAATACAAAAGAGATGGTATGATCTCAGATCCAGAATAAAAGAGAAGTTGGCAATCCACCTAAGTGAGGCAAGAGTAACTGAAGGAGGTCCCCCTTCCTTTCTCCCACCAACTGCAATTGAAGACATGGTGCAAACTACTATGGAGCCTGAACTTCTTTGTGGATTCAGTTCAATTGATACATCTGACATTCCAGGAACCTCTCAAGGTAAGTGTACAATTGCATTGCTATCTAATTTTTTTAAGGCTTTGTTACAAAACTTTTACCTTTAGGCAACCTTTAAGGTTCATGTGTCTCAAAATAGCAAATATATTCAGAATAACAGGTTAACATCTACATTTTGTGTACTTTCATTGTGCATTATAGGAGCTGTAGTTTATACAAATTGCCATTAGATAATGTTCACAAGCTTTAATAATGCTAACAAACTAAATCTTTAGAAACCATAGTTAAGTAGATAATAAAAAATTAATAAATAAATGGTACTCCATTTTCAAACTATTGTCCCTGCTCAAGGAAGTGTTCTTTCAGAAGTTGAGGGCTATGATGAATCTCACATGCAACTAGATGATCCTATTCATATTGGCAGTCTGGACACTACACCCCATGGTGCAACTATGAGGTCCAGAGTTCTGCAGCGTACATAGTCACTTGAAGAAAGTGTTGAAAGAGACACATTGGGTGTAACACAGGAACTCTTAATGAAGCCTAGACCACTTTGGGGAAGATTTGAAGCTCGCACTCGCTGTGTTGCCAACACACAAGCCCAACACAATTTGGCTAATGTTAATAGTGCAGGCAATGATCAACTCTATGGTGAATTGGAGGCATCAATGCTGAAGATCTAGTCCCTGAAACATAAATAAAGCAGGTCAATCAAAAACATATCTTTGGATAAAAGCATAACATCAGGCCTAAAATATATACCAAATGCTATTTCAGAAAACCAGCTATTCAGGAATGAGAAACTTGACAACTTGACTGATGCTATAAAGATTTTATGCTTAGAATTACATCAGCATAACCTGAGTCAAGGATGGAGAGAACGGCATTATTCAGCCCATATTGATGGCTTAAGTCGGTCGATTAATCGCTTTGCACATGCCACATCCACATTGTCATGCCACACTGTGAGTATACAAGTTGAAATGGTGCATTATACTGAAGATGTCACTAGAGTCCTCATTCAAATGACTGATTCTGTAGAAACAATGCAAACATCATAAATTGCAAGTCGCCCACAAGTAGGAATGACCAAAAGTGATGATCAGTCCAGAGTCAGCAGTATTTCTGCAACTGATAGTATGAATCTACGTAGAAGGTGGAGTTTCAGTGTCATTGGTGAGAATGTAGGAGCTACAACATCTTGGTCGAAGCAAATGCAAGCCTTAAAAATTACGGTACAAATCCAATTTGTTTTTGTGCTCATACAACAAAACTTTTACAGCTTTTGCTTTACATTAGAAACATTACAAAATGTTTACTTACCTTACATTCATTACCATACCTGAAATAAAGGAATATTATGGTTTACAAACTGCAAAGACTTTTTCTATTAATAATGATTGGTTATGTTGGCATGTCTGACTCGCCCTGCTGCTGCTCTTGAATCTTCATGTGGTTGAGGTGGTAGCCTCTCTTCATTCTCCTCATCAGACTCTGACATCCTTACTTCTAAGCCTTTTCTTGTAGCTATATTGCGTAGAATTGCCAATGTTGCTATAATTTTGCAAGGTGTTTCTGGTGAATATTAGAGAGCACCACCATTTTCATGTAGATATCTGAATCTACTTTTTAAAAGTTCTAATGTGTGTTCAATGACACCTCTTACTCTTCTGTGGGCAACATTATAACAAGACTCACTTCGGGTAGAAGGGGGTAGATACAGAGTCATTATCTAGGAGTGTAAGGCATAGGTATTGTCACTTGCAACAACACATAACATATTTACAAACAATTCTCCAATACTATAAAATGAATAGTTCCAATTACTTTAACCAAAATTACTCAATAAATAACCATCCTTAAAATCTCCTCTTTTTAGCCTTGTGTAAATGGCACTATGTCTACAGATGAATGAATCATAGGTGCTGCCTGGAAATCGTGATACAATATCAGTAATCAAGTTATTTGTATCACACACCACTTGTAAATTTAGTAAATGGGTATTTTTTTCAATTGCAAAATAAAAACTCAATGTCAGATGGTGGCCATACATGCACATGTGTACCATCTATAAAGCAAATTGCATGTGGAAAACTGGCAATCCAATAAAACTCTATTTTAGTATTTTATAGTTCAGAAATGCACAAAAACACCTAAATAGGGCACTCTCTGAAACCCCACCAGCTACAGCTATAACACCTTGGTAACCACCAGAATCTAAGAGGTGCAAATAACATAAAACCTGCACATGGGTGGGGATTGAATTACTTTGCTGAGTACTACTCTCAAGTTAGAGAGGTCCAGGGTTGCAGTGCTACTTAGCCTATACTTTGCAAATATATTTCTTCCTCAGTCTGTTATAAAATAGTTATTCTGATTCTAAAAATCCTGACCTGCCTCCTCCTCCTCCTCTACAATCCAATCCGGGAAACCGATTCTTCAATTCATCACATATAAAGCTGCCATTTTTGAAGCTGCTGATGAATTCTGGAGCTGCTTTTAGAGTTACTACCTATTCCGAGTTGGTGGTAAATTGCTTGCGCGAAATGTTCATTTTGTGACTAACTGCAATTTGTGAATTACTTTAATATAAGGATAGCCAATCAGAATTATAGTAAACTCATATTTAGCATCTGAAATTTTGAGTCGCTAAAATATTCACTGCACAAAAAAAACCTCTAAAAACGTACTCCGGAAAATACTGTTTTTGCAATCGTTAATCAGTTTGCACCTGATTACCAATTTGCAACGCTTTGTGCATCTGACCTGAGAAAAATTGGGTTGTTGGTTGAATGGGGGGTGTCACTTGTTCAAGCAACAGCCACAATCCCTGTTAAGGTGAGCCACAAAAGTCACTAAATTGACCTGAGCTTAACCCTTGGTAGCTTGGTACAAAAAGCAGTCAGGCTTAACTTAGAGGCAATGTATAAAGTATTTACGCACCACACAAACTGTAATAGAGTAAAATATAATAAATTATTTGACAGCAAAATGACTAAAAGCGAATCAGTAGAAGCAGAGTTATACATTTTTAAAGTTTAAGGTTAAAAATAGCATCTAAAGCATCGAAGCGCCAACCGCGGACATCTAGCCATGTGAGACAGGGTCAAAGTCGAAAAATTTGGCCGACTGCAATGGAGTGAGGGTTGGATACAATAAGTGGATTGGGCCCGGTCAGCGCTTACCTTCAGACTTAGAAACATTTTTAAGCAAATGTTCTGAGTAGGTAAAGTTCAGCACGGCAAGGCTGCAAGGGATGTCTGAGGAGGAGGCATTGTCGTCGGAGAGCTGCTGGATGGAGTCGCGGTGAAGATTTCTACGTTCTGACTTAGTCTCTTTTTTACAAGTCAAATGTCTGCAACTGGACGAGGCAGGAGGCTGTAGCTGATGAGTGTTCCAGGAGGCTGGATACCCTTTTGGTAAAGGACCACTGAACAGGATGGGCTGCAGCGGAGAACAATGTAGCGGGAGCAACCGCAAAGTCAGGCTGACTGGCGATGCCCCTTGGATGGATAGACGAGCAGGTTGGTCCTGATCTTCCCTCGGTTCTCAGAGCAGGTTTTAGCCCAAAAAAAATCAAAGTCCCAAGTTTTGGATTTTAGCTGTCTAGTCTCCTTCAACATCACAACTAAGGGTCCAAGTCTGGAGGAGCACCACATGATGGTTCATGACTCACTCAGGCTGGGTCCAGGTGATGGTTCAAGATGGTGGTAGCCTTTTATATCCTTGATGCTCTGATCAGGAGGCCAGCAAACTATCCCCTGGAATCACTCTGGTAGTTCTGATTGCAAGTAATGAAGCAGGGCTCCAGCAGCAGGGCAGGCCTCTATGGGTCAAGGCAGGTTCCAGACAGCAAAGTAGTGCTTCCAGCTGCAGCAAAGCAGTCTTGTGGTGTACACAGCAGGCCACATACGCAGACCGTCTTTGAAGAGTCCTTCTGCAGGTCCAAAAAGAGAATGAAGAGTGAGTCTGAGGGCCCCGTTTTTATACATGGTACCTTTTTTGATGTGGGAGACGTTTCTAGAGAATCCCCTTTGAAGTGCTTGAGGTTTCCTGACTCCCCTGCCCTGGCTCCAAGCTGGATGTATGAACAATGCAGGGATAAGAAGTCCTTTGTGTGAAGGCAGAGCACAGCCTATTCAGTTCCAAGTGGAGCTGTGCCCAGCTCCAACCCCCCCATCCTGCTAGTTGATCGTCCATCCAGGCATACCTAATCCCTCTATTGTGTGGCTGTCTGGGAGGAATACGGAAAGTCCAGCTGCCAACTACACTCAGTCATATAACCCAGGATAGGCTGCAGACACCAAATAGTTAAGTGCAGGAAAATGCCAACTTTCTAAAGCAAAAAGAACAAATGATGGGTGGAATGCTGAACAATGCAAACATTCACCCCAGTCACCCCCAGTCACAAAGATCTGCATTTAATCCATTGTTTTTTGCTGACCACACCACCCCAGTTTGGACCCAGCCATATGCAAATCAGTCTTGACCCTGCTGCTCATGGGAACAGTCCAGCCGAACTGCCAAACCAGGTGCTCCCTGCACCAGAAACAAGCATCCTGGGACCAGTTTCGGGCTATCACCCCTCATCAGCCAGGCTAGCTTGAATCCAGAGGCACAGTGAGCACCCATGTCTGGGCATACCCATCCCACCTAGGATGAAAATGTTGCACAAACAGCTTGGGTGGCATGGTGAGCAAAAGAACCATGGATTTAACTCAGATCTCTTGACTGGGGGTGAATGTTTGTTTTGTTCAGCATTCCATCCATCATTTGTTTGTGCAGCATTTTTTGCCCTAAGTAGGATGGGTATACCCAGATGTGGGTCCCTTGTGCTGTGTTGCCTGCTGTAATTTTAAAGGCAGCCTGCTGCTTTAAAGGCAGGATGAGTGTGGAGTAGCCAGACTGGTCTTCAAAGAGGGAATGGCAGTTAGGACAGTACGTAGGCTTACCCCCACTTTCTGCACCTCC
Organism: Calotriton arnoldi; assembly: GCA_963921515.1. Lineage (NCBI taxonomy): Eukaryota > Metazoa > Chordata > Amphibia > Caudata > Salamandridae > Calotriton > Calotriton arnoldi. The sequence goes on from CAWUFW010006486.1 coordinate 148,496, forward strand.
AGTCATACAGGAGTCCCAGAAATTGAATTTGTAGAGGGTCTGGAGGGTGGAGTGTTAGAGAATGTTAGCCACGCCATTAGGTTGGCTGAGCCAGATCTTAACCTCCAGGAGAGAGTTTCTCCATTTTGGATTTTGCCAAACAGTGCTTTCTGGGACAAGAATATGCCACACTTTGGAGGAAACTGTTATACTTCGGGGTGGCACCCTGTACCCCATTTGTCATGTGGTAGCCTCCCCCCCCCACTCTGAACAGCAGAAGAGGTTCCAGGAACCCACACTTGTCCCTACGGCAGCTCAGCCACCTGTCAGTGGAGAGCTTAGGGTGTGGTTGTTGATTCTGACAGCTGTCGGTAGCCTCTGCTGGGTGCTGGCCTTCATGACAGCATTGTACTTGGCATGGGAGGCAGACCCCGTGGCCAAAAGTAAGTTAGGCCCCCTGATCCTGTTGGTCATGATGGGGTTGCTTAAGTATTGGTTAACCTCTGTGGGTAAGCTAGGAATTGCCCTAGCAAAGTTAGAGGAGGTTGGCACCTCACTACCCAAACTAAAAAGGGAGGAAGAAAATGAACCAGCTGTGATGAAGTTTCAGTTTAAAATAGGTCCTGTTACTGTAGAGATGATTCAGCCTCCCAGAGGGAGTGACCTTGGCAGGGGGATGTGGGCAGAGTAGGCCCTGCAATTGGACTGGTTTCTTTACTTTCCTCCTCGCCTGACAGACGAGGGAAACTCTCCCAGAGTTTGGCTGAGTCTCCTGGGCTGTATGCTTGAGGGGGAATTGGGGGTGAAAAACCAGGGCTTTTTGCAATGTTCCCCCACTTTTTGCTCCCATTTTGACAACTGGATGCTAGTTTTCTGACTCTGATTGTGCCCTGGGCTCTGCTAACCAGACCCAGGGCCTGTGCTCTGATTAAAAGGATATGGTAATTACCTGTGATTACAATTGGTATGAGAACCTACCTCTAAGCCCCTAGTATATGGTAGGGCATATAGGTTTAGAGGCCCAGCAGATTTAATGCACTTAACTGTGCCCTGCTGTGTTACCTGCTGTCATTTTAAAGGCAGCCCTGCTTTGCAGGCTGCTTTTAAAATTAAATTATTTGCAAATTTGACTTTGGAATTAAAGGGACTTCCAAAGTCTTACACTTTCAGATGTTTACATAATTGTCACCCCTATGGTCTACTCCAGGTGCCCCAGGGTAAGGTGCCATGTAATAATAAGCAGGGGCATTTTAAAAGATGTTTTATATGCCCTGGTGAGGGAAAAACTGCTAATTTCGTATTTCCCCATTGTAGCACATTGGCTCCATAGTCTAACATGGGAATACTGTAATAAAGTATAACTATTGACAGGAGTGAGCTAAAATAGTAATTCAAAGACTTAAAAGAATAGTTATGATAAATCTAACCACTTGCCAAGGTTAGATTTATTATAACTATTACAGAAAATAAGTTATAGAACTTGCTTTTCTGATGTGCCAAAATCCAGCCAAAAGTGGCCTTCATAGAGGGAAAGGACATCTGGTTGGAGGAGATCTGCATCTGTAGAGCAAAAGGTAGGATGGGGGTGGAGTAGCCAAACTGGTCTTCAAAGAGGGAATGACAGTCAGGACAGGACATGGGCTCATCCCCACTTCCTGCACCCCCAGCCAGAGAGGAGCCCCAGTAATTGAATTAGCAGAGTGGCTGGAAGGGGAGGGTTAGGGAAAGTTAGCCACGCCAGTGGGTTGGCTTAGCCAGACCTTAACCTGCAGGAGAGAGTTTCTCTATTTTGGTTTTAGCCAAACATTGCTTTCTGGGACAAGAATATGCCACACTTTGGAGGAAGCTGTCATACTTCTGGGTGGCACACTGTACTCCATTGGTCAGGGGTGCCCCCTGCCTGTCATCCAAGAACACTGGACAAATATGGGAGAGCAGCCCAGCAACTCAGAGCCCTGCCTGGAAGAAACAAGAAGAAGATGGACTGCCCTGCTCAACCCCTGGCCTGCACCAAGAGGACTGCACTCTGAAGGACTGCACCTGCTGCACACTTTGGGCTTCAGCAAAAGAAGGACTTTGCCTGATTCTTGAAGTTTGAGGAGGGAACTCGCTCAAAGCAACAGGTTAAAAGAGCTCCACCTGCATCATCTCCACAAAGAAGAACCCAGCTGGACCGCGTTCAGTGGAGTTTTAAGGATTTGGCCAGGTGCTTGTAGTGCCAATTTCTCAAGGAGCAACTCAGAGATTCTGGAAACTTGGATTGATGTTGTGGACCCAAAACAGACCCAAAAGAAACATCTGGAGAAAAAGGATTGCCCTGCTAGACCCTTGGACTGCACAAGAGAGGACTGCACTCATAAGGACTGCACCTGCTGCACTCACAAGGCTTCACAACAAAAGGACTTTGCCTGTCTTAAAGGATAAGGATTGGGCTCCCTGATCAGCAACAGGTGGAAAAGTGTTGGAAGGGCTACCTGCAATGTCAACAATGAGGACAACTCCAGCAGACAAGCTTCACCTGGATTTTACTTGGATTGACCAGGTGCATTGTCGGAGTTGTAGTCCCAGACCCCAAGAGACAAACCAGAGCTTCTGAACCCTTAGCTGGTGCTGTGGACCACTTTCCTGCATCAACACTTCTGGAAGTAAGTGCAAAAGTGAACATCGTGGGTGGCCTGAACTCTTGACTTTTTCCCGGTCCAGCACAACCTTTTTTAACCCTTTGAGCGTTATTTGCTTCTAAGTGCTAGTTTTACTTTCAATATTACCTCCATTGGATTTTTGTCATTTTGGTGTCATTTTAATTATAACAATATTCCCTATTTTTATAAATTGGTGTTGTATTTTTATTGTGTGTTGTGTCTTACTTATGGAACATATTGGTGTTTTTAAATGCTTTACATTCCTATCTCCTAAGTTAAGCCTGCCTGCTCGCAGCCAGCTACAAAGGGTTGAGCAAGGAAATAATTTATTGAGACCTTCACTGGGCCTTATATTGTGATTGTGGCCTTATTACTAGTGGTAGGTACCTACCTACCCCTACTTATAAACCATCTTCCAACAGTGAACAAAAAGATTCTAAAAAACGCTTTTCAAAACTTGGTCTAAATTCAAGCACCTATAGAAGTGTTGGGCCTCTGTGTATATATTTATCTATTTTGGTGTTGCTTTTTTTATTTATTGTTTCACATTGAGCCGCTTGTTACTGCTCACAACTTGCCACCATGCTCAATATTAACTTTTTGTTCCATGTATTGACTTGATAAAGCTATCATATTGGAAACACTAAATAAATTAAGCTTACTAGCCCGATCTCGCCATCTAGATCTGGCATTTCTGGGTTGCTGGAGAGGCACCATTCCACCAGTTACAATTTATAATTATTTTCACTATGGATCATTGTTTATGTTCCAGTCTCTTAAAGCCATTAATGTTAAAGATATAAAAACATTAATTCTTTGCATATTATCATCAGGTTTTAGCTTTAGTTGATACATGTTTGCCATTTTTCTCAGCTTGTCCGAAGCAGTTTAAATGCATGGATGGATCATCATGCGTTCCTTTAAAAAATCAATGTGATGGATGGAAGGACTGTGCAGATGGTAGCGATGAGCGTGATTGTGGTAAGTCACACCATCCCCTGTAATCTCCGGCCATATCATAAAACAATATCAACAGGTGGTCTTACTTTTTTGTTGGCGTCTGTTTGTATAAGCATGTTCCTTCCTTAATGACTCCTTAAATTTCCGTACAACCTTTCCATTTAGTAGTACGTTTTTCAGCCACTCCCCTTGCCCCTCCCACATTTACTACAATGGGCACTGCAGCAAGCAATGGGTCAGACCTAAGTCTGAAAGAGCACCATGCTGGTTATCTGCCTTTCACCAATACCGATGGACAGGAAGAAATGGGGAACTTGTATGGCCATTGAAGAGGTTATAAATCACTCCACAGAAGATACCCATTTTTTCTGGTAATATACCACAAAGGCTGTAGTGATGCCTCCAGTCTGACAGTATATTCTTGTGAGAGATCATTGTCACAATATAGTACAGGCTCACTCTATTATTTTCTACAAATAATTTGAGAAACATGAATGGGTTTATACTCTGTCTTTATTTTTCACAACAAAATGAATGTTTTCTTTTCTGGTACCGGTCTGACATTATCCACAAAATATCATCCAAAACACCACCACCTGTGTTGCTATGATCATATGTGTAACTGAAAATGTCCTCATATAAACTCCTTGTTTGTAGTAGAAACCGTTCGTATGGATAGTATTCTGTTGCCCTTGGATCTTGTTTACGCTCTTTAAAACTGCATAAAACTGCAATAAATACATAACTAAAAATGGCAAAGACATCTTCTTGTGCAACAGAACTTTGGTTAAACATACCTTTAAGCGGACCGCAGTTTGTATAGAGTTTAGTTATTGCTGCTACTCTCAACGGAGTTGATCTTTTATGAATTTCACAGATTACCTACGTACTTATTAGCTTCATTCACATATGACCGTCTTCCTCGTCATCACAATTTACCATGTTCCATTAATCATCGCTTGTGAAGTGTTGCTCTGTCAACATAAGCTGTAGCGTGAGTTAACCAATTCTGTACTTAGTGTGACATTTAAAGATGTTCGTATCTTGTCATCAAATTGTCTTTGCATTTTAGTAAGGCTTTGTGTAATGAAGCCATTTGTGTTGAAGCCTAATATGATCAAATGCTAGGGTGTAACATAAACACATTTTACTTTTCCATATGTTCAGGTTGCAGTCCTGAGGAACTAAACTGTGGCAATGGGAAATGCAGGATGCAATCAAGGATTTGTAATGGAGGTGATTGCAAGGACAGCAGTGATGAAAGTGATTGCAGTAAGAAAGTGACAAGAATTTTCAACTTACAAAGAACATGTAACAAAGTATGCCCTTGAAATGTAACAGTGACTACACTACATAAACTAATACAACCGGACATATTTACTGTTTATTTCTCCATACTGCCTCCTTGTTCCTGTCTTTTCTAAGTCGTAAGACTATAAAACTCTCTGACCATCCCTAATCACTCCACCACAAAGTTGTTCACCCCACTACACATTAGAGTCTCCTCCTCCTTTCTGAGTTCTGCAAGAAGCTGAAGACCTGGCTTTTCGAATAACCCTATGCAAGGATAGGCATACACACCTTCTAAGTGTCAAGTACCCTTACGGGTGATAGTGCACTTTACAAATAAACTTAACATAACATACCACAAGACTTCCCAACACATCTTTACCTCACTACTTTTAGTTCTGCCTTTGGAGTATGAAATAAAAAATACTTTTAAAAGCAGAAGTGTTTACAAGACAAAAACAGAAATCAAGATTAATCAAATCTAAAGAGAAGCTAGAAGACTTGACAGAGATGCTCAATAATTTTGAATACTAAAACACATCAAAGCAATCCGTGTTTCAAAGTAGTTAAAATTCATGGTGGAAGCCAATATTTGAATGTACAAGAAAGATGCCACAGACGTAATAAGCCCTGTACAGTAGGTGACTAAAATGGCATTGAGGGCGTTTCAGTACACAAAGGCATGGATCAGTTATTCATTTTCAAAAGCAGCATTGTAGATTAGACATAGGAGAGCATTGAACTAACTGGTTTTATCTCATGCGACAACACCTTCACAGGGAATGAGCATCAATGACATAATTCTTTTGCTATCAAGTAAATCATCATAAAGGGAAACAGTTGATTCTTGTTTACAAACCAGAGAATACAAAACATATGTTTTGGATTGTAAACTCAACAAATTGGCAAAGTATGCTAGCTGCTTGACTGCAAAGGATATTTTTTTCTTAATACAAGTAGCATTAGTCAACACATCAATAGAGATTTTGAACAAATCAAACACTTTTAACCAAGCTCCTGGAAAAATGTGTTCATCAACAACTCTGCAATCACAATGACCAGCACCAACTCCTTGACCACTGCCAATCTGGTTTCAGACCAGGTCAAAGTACCGAAACCGCCATGGTCTACATTGTCGACGATGCTTTGCGCTTTCTTGATCATAATGAATTCTGTCTTTTAATCCTTCTTGACCTATCGGCAGCGTTTGACACAGTCAAACATGAAACCCTCCTGAACCTCTTAGAACTTAGGATGGGTTTCTCTGGTACTGTCTTAAAATGGTTCTGCTCATTCCTACCAACAGATATTAACGAGTCCTAATCAATCATGACTTATCCGATCAGACACCGGTCACTATCGGCGTTCCCCAAAGTTCTTCACTTTCCCCCACCCTGTTTAATCTTTACATGGAACCCCTGACTGAAATCCTCAAACACTCCAACATCTCCTACCATATGTACGCTGATTAAACGCAATTGTACATGAAGATTACCTCCCCTAATGACATCAGCACTCTCAATACCATCTTGAACAAAACTCAACACTGGTTAACACTTAACCACCTCAAACTTAACGCCCTCAAAACCGAATTCCAATTATTCCCGCCTCCCAACCCCACCTCTAACATCAAAGACTGGCTCCCACTACTCACCGCCCTGAGCTGTACCCCACATATCGTTGATTCAGCAAAATCCCTAGGAATAACACTAGACAATAACCTCTCCATGCTGAACCACATCAGCTCCACAACCAGAGGGACCAATTTCCATCTCCACGTCTTAAGAAAACTAAAGCCTTTCCTGCCCAATGCAGATCTCAAGATGGCGGTTCAGGCTCTCGTGATCTCCAAACTTGACTATGGGCATGCTACCCTTGTTGGCCTACCGAAAATAAAACTAGCACCGCTGAGGGCTACCCTCAATGCAGCTGCACAGCTCATCACAGACGTAAAGAAAAATTATCACCCCAGCCCTCCACTCTCTGAACTGGCTACCTTATAAATCTAGGATCCACCTAAAAATAGCATGCATGACGTACAAAGCCATTCATGACAACACTCCTTGCTACCTGGCTCAGAAACTGGTTCTATCCGGAAGGAATAGAGCTTCTTGTAGTACATGCTTTCTACTGCTGAAACCCCAAAAAGTTCACAAAAAGAAAACCTATAAGAGATAATTCTCTGGAATTGCCCCACGAATTTGGAACCCTCTTCCCCCAGAGATCGGGACCATCCCTTCATTCGCTCTTTTCAAAAACGAAGTAAAAATGAGACTACTGAATAATCTCTTTCATATCGGAGGCGACTATCCTTGCCAATTTGATTTCTTTGCTGATGTTTTCACTATGTCTCTTTGTATTATCTTTTCATGCTGTATATTCTATATTTTTCTCCTTGTATATTTGATGCTCTTTATTAGGTTGTACAGCGCTCTGACACCAAAATTTTGGTCATGTTCGCACTTTATAAAACTTCATAAATAAATAAATAAATAAACAAACCACACAGTGCAAACGGGTATGAATTCAGAATATTTTCTATCTCTAGGTTTACATAAATCAGTGACTAGCCATGCTAAAAGAGAGGTCAGTAGTGCAGGGTGCAAAGATAAATACAAATTTAGTGTTGCCTTTCATGCATGGAACCACAATGAATTTGGGCGGGTTTCGAGCTTGATAGATTTGAGATCATTTGAGATTTTCCTACTAAAAGTTCAATGTAACTCAATCATACTGTCAAACCAACATCCCAGCGCATATCGCATTCTGTAAATTCATTACCTATGCATCATGAAAAATGATATGAAGACAAGCTCATCCCCAACAAGCCTCTAGACTACCTGACTTCACATCCACAGGAGAACAGACTTACATCAACTTTCACTAGCCTGAAAATGTTCATCTTCTACTAACCCCTGGTCAAGAGAGCATGTTATATTTGTTGAGGATTGCAGTCCGTTCATAGACATCCTTCCTTTCTTTCTCACTAGAAACTTAAGCACTAACATGTGTACCTAGATATCTGATAAAATCCCACTGGGCTCTTTTCTTCTGTCTACTCCCTAATGTCTTTCACCTGCTAATCAACCCTTGAGAACCCTCTCTCCTGGCAGAAAAAGAGCTCAGAAGACGAATACATTTCTTGCAGAGACCTGTGTCTAACCTTAAAGTAACAGGTATGAATCCTGGCTGATCCACTCAGCCTCTCATTTTAACAAGGTTGAAAATGTACAGATGCGATGAATTATAAAGACTGGTTGCACTATGGCAGTTTGAGACTTGTGTATTAGAGCACTCTCAAAGAACACAGATGTTATTATCTGGCATTTATGCTCCCTTTCACTAACTCTACCCTACAACTTCCTACTTGCCACATTTCCTCTACTAAGGAATCTTGTTCTCATCATCTTATCTCATCATTTTCAGCTGACGAAAAGAAGCAGTCAAAAAAAAGGTTATGTGTAGTCGGTAAGAGGAGTCTCTTTTATTTATTGATTCGTAATGAATATTGACAATATAGCTTTTAATTAAAATGTTGTGAGAAGTAATTTAACACCATCACATATGCAGTTATAGCTTTGTTTCTTTCTTTCAATGTACAATGAAAAGTTGATTGTTTTTTGGTTGATTGTTGATGCTGTTTCAGGCTTATCGCTCTCACAGGGACACTGCTTGTTAATGCCAATTCTCCATTTCATTCCTCCACTCTCTTAATATGGATCTTATTCTGTCTCCTGAACTTTCCAGGATCTTAATGTTTCCCACAAGAATTGAGTAGGGTTCTAGGATTTCTAGGCCCATGTTTCGGCTTTTTCTGGTCTTCATCAAGCATCGAGCACTTATTTACAGTAACCTTATTCATTATAGTTCTCTAACAAGGGCATTGAGGTCAACACTTGAAACCAATGGGAACAACCAACTTCAAAAGGCAAAGAGTTTCACAATAGATCTAGTTGTATTATTTAAGGATTATGTTCTGCCTATTTCTTGCTACAAATGTGATCAGATTCTTTAAAAACAGGGAACACAGTAATTAAACAGGTGGGAAAAGGTTATCCCCTATTCAGAATAACACCATTATGTTGAAAGAGGTATATGATCAAATCTGTACTAAGGAGGTAAAGAGCCTTCAGCAACCACCTAGGTATGCCCCCTGAATATCGAAGCTAGAATATCCAGCTATACAAATATCGATGACCAAAATATGGAAAGGTAAGTAAGTATAGGTTTTCTATACCCACCTGTACCTTGATGATATTTTGGTCTTCAATATTTTGTCCACAATATTCTTGTATTTTTATATTCTTTGCCTCGATATTCAGTAGTACAATCAAACAGATTTCTGGATATGTAATTTATACTCTGTGTTAATTATGACAGAGGGGCTGATTTACATATTGGAGGATGGAGTAATTACAGTTACCATGGTGGAGTACTCTGTCCCCTCAATGGCAATCAAACTTTGCCCCCCTTATTTATAGATGTTTGCTGCCCCTGCGTACATCTCTTACATTTTCAGAAACTGCTGTTATAGCGGTTTCTGGAAATCCATTGTAAGTTTGACGGACCCATCCATTAAACTTATAATTATTTTTTACTTTAAAAACAATCCTAAATCAGGATTTTCTTTTTACCCTCTCGCCATGGAAGCATTCTCCCTTGGTGTGGGGATCATTTAAAAGTTTTAACTGCCCCTTACCGCCATGTTTTTCATGGTGGTGATGAGCAGTAAAAACTGGCCATGTGTTCACCCACTCTAAATGGGGTAGGCGGACACATGGCCAAACCTTCGACAGCCCTTACTCCATCGGACCATTGGAGGTGTGTGTAGGTGGCAGAGACAGAGTAGTCTCCGCTGTCTACACACTGAAGGTCTAATGGACCCTAAATGAGGCAGACAGACCTTCAGGTTGGCGTGAAGGGTACTTTGTTACCGTTGCAATGGAGTACCATTTCTGCCAACATATAAATCTGCCCCTGAGTCATATTCAAATGTATCTGAACTAGTAAAAATGAGGAATCTACCCATTTACTCAAATCTGCACATAGCAAAAGTTAGGCCCTCATTTAGACCTGAAAAAGGGCACCATGTCTGCCAAGGTCTAATGCCAATCACCACTTTGCTATCCTCTAGTCATGGCCACTATTAGTAAGAGCTCTCAATTAAATTATCTGTTGAGCCATGATGAGAGAATTGAGCAGCAGAGTAGTGGAGGAGGTGGACCCTAAATTAGCTAATAGAACAGGGCTGTTCGCCGATCCATACCTCATTACTCTTACTATGCCACATTGGCAATCCAATCCATTATTTTCCACCAGTGGAAACACTGTTGCCTTCAGGACTGGCTGATTTCTACCTTATTAGATTCTAGTTCTATAAGCAATATGTAGATAGTTACTTTCTGTAGTTGCTCTGAGTACTAAGAATTCCGAAGGAGCATCAGAGGAGGTTGGCAGGAAGACCCATTGTACACCAGCCTTATTAATATGTAGTGGTACTCTTTTTCAGAGTATTAGTTTGACGTTATTCAAGTCCTGGCCTTTTCTGTTTATCTGGGAACACCATTATTTTGTACTTATAACCAGATCTTTGACTGGAAACAATGTTATTTAACACTAAATTCATCATACTGTCATCATTATTGCTTCTTCCCACTCAGTCAGAAAAGTTTCATTCCTTTGGAACAAGCTAAAGTACAGTACCCAGCGATGTTGGCAGAAGCAAATTTGTCATAGGAATACCTTCAGTATCACAATAGGCTAAAGTTCACCTACTGTATGCCCGATTGGAGGTTGAGAACTAGTCTGGCTGCTGCGTTTTGGGCGGTCTGCAGTCTTCTTGTGAGCTGGTTGGTAATCCCTGCTTACAGGGTGTTTCCATAGTCTAGTCTGCTGGTGATGAGGGCTTCCATGATAGTTTTGCTGGTGTTGTCTGGTAGCCATTTGAAGGTTTTCTTCAGCATTCTTAGTGTGTTGAAGCTGGCCGAGACCACTATGTTGACTTGGGTGCCCTTTTTCCAGTTTGTTGACTATGATGATTCTGAGGTTTCTCGCTTGCAAGCAGTGCATTAGGGTAGGTCCAAGGTCTGTAGGTCACCAGGTGGAGTCCCATGACGAGGCATTCTTCCCGAAGACTACCACCTCAGTCTTGTCCGAGTTCAATTTGGCAATTGGATTTAATCCAGGTAGCCACTTCTCTCATGCATGTGGTGAACGTATTCCTGTTGTTGGGTGTTTTGTCCGAGAGGGGCAGTATCAGTAGCGTGATGTCGGCATAAAAGAGGATGTTTATGTTGTGAGTGCGTATGACATCAGCCAGCTGGGTCATTTAGATGTTGAAGAGCATTGGGCTGAGTGAGGAGCCCTGCGGGACTCTGCAAATAATATCTCGGGCTTCAGAGGCATTGTGGGGCATGTTGACTGTTTGGTTCTTCCGGTGAGGAAGAGCAGATCCATTCGAGGGTGAGTCCCTTAATGCCTGCTTCATGGAGTTGTTGGGTTAGAATGAGGTGGGAGATGGTAACGAAGGCTGCTGATAGGTCTAGAAGGATGAATGAGGACTGTGGTTTCCTCCCCTTCTGAGGATCATCCGGATGTCATCTGTTGTTGCAAATAATGGCGGTTTCTGTGCTGTGGTTGAGTCTGAATCCTGATTGTGTGGTGTAGAGAAGCTGGTGTTTAATTAGGGGGTCGGAGAGGTGCTTGTTGATGGCTTTTTCCAGGACTTTGGTTGGATAGGGAAGGAGGGATATTGGTCCGTAATTGGCGAGTATGGTTGGGTCAGCTGAGGGTTTCTTTAGGAGGGTATTGACAGCTGCATGTTTCCATGGTTCCGGGAAAGTTACTGTGCTGAGGGAGGTGTTGAGGATACGGGTGAGGGGCTCGCTGATAGGGATTGCTCCTTTATCGAAGGCGAGGTCAGGGCAGGGGTCTGCTGGGGTCCCGTAGTGAATGTTCCCTGTGGTGATTGTGTTGACTTACTTTGTCACTGGGAGACTTCTGGAGAGGGCTAGGGGGTCCAGTTGCAGGGGGAAGTTGCTGTATATGGTTGTGATTTTGCTGCAAAAGAAGTTCAAGAGGTTATTGCACAGATCTTGTGATGACTGATGTTTCTGGTGACAGGTGTAGGTGTGGTGAAGTCTTTGACATTTAAGAAGATTTCTTTGCTGCTGTTGGAGCTGGTGTTTATTTGTTCGACGTGGGCACTCCTCTTGGTTTCTCAGTTGAGCTGGTGGTATCTCCTCTGGGTGGCTTTGAATGCATTTTTTTCCCATTCCCCTTGGCTGGTTCTCTGTTTCCATTCCAATTTGCAGTGCTGCTTTGTCATTTTGAGGTCTCCTGTGTACCAGCTCGCTTGTATTCTGGTTTTTCCAGTGTTGCTTCATTTCAGGGGGGCCAAAGTGTCACCGCAGTTGGTGAGCCACTTGTTGAAGTTCTCGATGTTCCGTGCCAGGATGCCTGTGTATTACAGTTTGTTCTCGTGCAGGGGTGTAGTTCAGTCTGCCTTAGGTTGATTCAGTGTTGGCGTGCGGGGCCTACTGTGGGTGCTCTTCTGGGTTGATGGATGTTTTTTTTTTTTTTTTTCTTTTTTTGTCCTCATTTATGCGATCTTGTTGTAAAAAGCAACAGGGACACCTCTCATTTGACGCCCTCGAGAATCAGGTGGGAACCATGCTTTAGTACCAACATTGCCAATTTACCTGAGTTAGTATCTCGCTGTTCCGACCCCAGTGAAACTCAGAATGACCATGATCACAGTTGTTTAAATCATTGGACCGCCCTTCCTATCCTACCGTCTGTATAAATCCCATAAATCCCAGTGTTTTGTACGTTTGCAATCCCCTCTGGCTCTATCCATATTCCTGAATTTGTCAATAGACCGAACCCAGTCCTCAACCTTAGGAGGAGAAGGGAGGATCCAATTTATACAGATCTCACGTCTTGCGATTAAAATGAGTGTAAAAAAGAGATATTTCTGCATTTTAGTTAGTGTGATATTAGAGTTATCGATATCCATTAAGCCGAAAATAACATTGAAGGCGCTTACCTTAATGGTTGTGTTTAAGCTTCCATCAATGATCTTACCAGTTTCACTCCAAAATGTGTCGAGGTAGTGACATGAATAAAACATGTGGATATCGTTTGCTTTCCTCTCACCACACTTTGGACATTTCTTGATCATCTGGATATTCATCTTAGATAACTTTTCAGGAGTCCAATAAGATCTATGCAGGGTAAACAAATGATTTTTCCTGAGAGGTGTAGAAATTATAATGTGCCATAAAAAAGTGCAGGATACTTGCCAATCTTGCTGTAGATCTTGAACTGGAAAGATCTTCTTCCACTTGAGGTCTGGGGTATCATTATCACCTTCCTTCTTCTCCAGCATCTGCCAGTACCACTTCGATACTTCTTTTTTCCCAGAGTCTTTAAGCAGTTCAAGCTCCAAATTCCCAACATAATCTGGCCAGGTCGTTTGCTCTTTAGACCAGCTAACCAACTGATAGAATTTAAACCTGGATATTCCATTCTTCGATCTTTCCACTAAGTCATCCCAGGATCTTAAATTACCAGATTCCAACAGCTCTCCCCACTTGTTAATCCCGACCCTTTTCAACGAAAGGGCTAATGAATCTTTCAAGCATTCAGGAGTCCCAGGAGAGTTCCATATCGGTGCTTGAGGGCTATAATATGGATATTGCCATAGCTTCCTTATGTCTGACCATAGTTTGAATGCGGCTTTTGGCACCTTTAGTCTGATTTTCTTGAAAAACTTTTGGTGTCCGAATTTATAGAGACAATGATCATAAATTGTCACTGCTTTCCAATAGGAAGAATATGAGTCATGATCTCGGAAAAGGTGCCTTATGTTCTTAAAATGGAAGGCTTTGTAGTATAAAATAAGATCCGGACTAGCTATCCCCCCCTGGACAGTTTTTTCCATGCTATCCTGACACTTTTAGATGCCCAAATAAACGAGTTTATTTCGGCCTGAATTTTTCTTAAACTTTGTAAATTAAACTCTAAAGGAATTGTGTTAAAAATAAAAGTGAATTTCGGAAGGATGGCCATTTTTATTACATTAGCTCTCCCCATAAAGGTGAGCGATAAACAGTTCCAAGACTTCAGTAATTTCCTCATCTCTTTAGTTTTTATGTCTAAGTTCACTTGAGCAATATCATCGATACTATTTAAAACTTGAATCCCTAGATATTTGATTTTTTTCTTGGACTCAATTTGTGGATTAGGTATGTTCCAATGCATAACCTCTGTTTTATGATTATTTATTTGATAACCAGAAATTGCCCCAAAATCTGTTAGTATATTAATTATACTGTTCCATGATTCATTTAAATTACACGAGTAAAGCATCAAATCGTCGGCATATAATGCCACCTTTAACTCCCAATTGTTAAAGCTAAAAGGGGGGATTTCTTTAGATGACCTAATTGTATTGGCTAGCGGCTCTATATACAAATTAAAAAGATGGGGTGAGAGTGGACACCCCTGTCTAGTGCCTCTCTTGATTTGGAAACTATTTGAAATGCTTCCATTGACAAGTATTTTCCCCGTAGGAGCCGAGTAAATATTATCAATTACCCGTGAGAAATTTAAACCTAAATTATTGTGTAAGATAACTTTTTGTAAGTATGACCAGTTAACGCGGTCAAAAGCCTTTGCCGCATCAAACGTAAAAATTGCCAAGGATACTTTCTCTTGAGTTGCAATGTCAATGGCTCCAATCAGTTGGTGTGTAAGGTCATGTAATTGCCTACCTTTAATAAATCCCTTCTGATCCTCACAAATAATTTTATGAGATAGTGAGCCAAGTCTTTTTGCTAAAAGCTGGGAAAAAATTTTGTAATCTGTGTTGAGAAGCGATATTGGCCTGTAGGACTCACAACATAGAGGATCTTTTCCTGGTTTTAGTATCAAGCTAATCGTCGCCTCATTCCAAGATTTGGGGATTGGAAGGCCCTCCAAAAAAATGACGTTAAAAAGGACAGTTAATCTGGGTGCGAGACAATCTTTTAGTGCTACATAGAGCTCATTAGGTATGGCATCCGGTCCAGCTGCCTTACCTCTTTTAAGGTTAGTAATTACTTCCTGGACCTCGTTTAAAGTGATGTGTGCATTTAAAATTTCGCAAGAGTCTTCATCTAACTTCAGACCACATGATTTGTTTAAATATGTATCTATCGTTAGAGGTGAAGGTACTAGGTCTTCTTTATATAATAACTGGAAAAAATGTTCAAAGGCCTCTTCAATGCCTGACCTGTCTTCAGTTATTTGTCCTCCATTTCCCTTGTAAATAGCTGATATCTTATTTCTATTTTGCTCTGTCTTAAGCTTCCAGGCTAACAATTTGCCGCTGTTCTCCCCAAATTCGTAATTTGACAACGTACTGGCTTGCCATCTCCTCCTTATCTTTTCTTCTAATTCTGAGGTAAGCTCCTGTTTCAGCTTCGTTATTTCTTTTTTTAAATTACTACAAACTTCTTCAAGGGTCGAACTTTCTAGATTGGCTTGTCTCTCTTGTAAATCTGCCTCTATTTGTGAAATTTTAAGCTTTTTAAATTTATTTTTTCCTATTGCTATGCCGGCTAGCGTACCTCTAAGCACAGCTTTGTACGCATCCCAGACTATCATTTTGGACACCTCCCCGCCACCGTTTTCCTTAAAGTAATTTTCAGTTGTCACCACTAATTTGTCAATAACATGTTGGTCTAATAGGAGTGTTCGATCCAGAGTCCACCTTTTCTCGCCCTGTCTTAACTCAAACTTAATATTTAATTGAACTAATGAGTGATCAGACAAGTGTGCGGGCAAGTGCAAGACTTTCTTAACTTTATTACTTAAGAGTTTATCCACTAGAAAATAATCTAATCTGGAGGCATGGTGATACTTATAATTTCTAAAAGTGAATTTATTTATTTTGTCCCCTTTTGATTTCCAAATATCAATTAAACCCAAATCTTCTCTAAGTCTGTTCAAGTACTCTCGCATCTTGGGTAGATTTAAGACTTTACTTGGGGGATATCTATCTCTTTTAGGGTCTAATAAAATATTATAGTCACCGCCTAGTATTATTGGAGTGGACTGTACTAGCAGCTGTGTGTATAATGACTGAAGGGGCACTGGATCATCTATATTGGGCCCGTAGTACCCCGCTACGGAGAAAGCGATATCATAAGCTTTTATGTTTGCTATAACCCATCTTCCTCTTGAGTCTACTGTTTGTCCTGTTAGCGTAAAATTATGTGATTTTCTAATAATGATCGACACACCCTTAGTGTTACATGTTTGGTTGGTAGAAACGGTCTCCCCAATCCATTTCTCATATTTTATAGCTTCAAGCCACTCATTTCTTAGCAGATGTGTCTCTTGTAAAATAATGATATCAGAATTTTGCTGTTTAAGATACTCAAAAATCTTTTGACGCCTACCCCTTGTTCTTAGCCCATTCACATTCCAAGTTGCTATTTTCAGATCACCCATTAGATTGATTTCTTTCTTGTTCCCTATGGCGCCCTCCCTGTTTTGCTGTATAACTCACATATCGGACAAATATTTTTTTAGTTTTATCCCTAAATGCTCCCCACCCAAAGAAAAAATCAACGTGCACGAAAAGAATCCTAAAAAAAAAATATTCATACCCCCACCCTGGAGAACCCTCCCCATTTCCATTGGGCAACCTCGTTGCCCAGTTTGAGAACCGCAGTCGAACGGCTATAATTTTTCAGAACATTTTAACATATCAGGCTACTTATCCCTGCTTGTCTTCATAGTTTCTAATAAGTGCTCCACTTCTTTTGGGGCTCTAATGTTATAGGTTTTATTGCACCACATTATACGTAGAAGGGCTGGAAATTTCATCTGAACAGTAGCTCCTTCGGCCCTAAGGTCCTGCATATATTTTCCTAGGGCCCATTGCCTGTCAGCGGTGGCCTTGGAGATGTCCGAGCGGATTTTATAGTTGTACCCGTCTCTTGTTAGGTTGCCAGAGTTTAAAGCTTTAATCAATATGCGTTCTTTTATTGAATAAGTCTTAAAGTTGACTAAAACTCTGCGTGGATTTTTCCTGTCTCTGTTTAACCTAAATGGGTCTCTATGGACTCTTTGTATGTCTTCGTCCAACACTTTCTCATCCAAATCAGGTATAAAATCTTTCAAGAGGCTCACTACGAAAGGTCTTATATTTTGGCCTTCCTGGCCTTCAGGAATATTTAATAAGCGCAAATTATTCCTCCTAGCATTATTTTCTAGGGTCTCAATTTTATCTCTAAGTTCACTTTCTGATGAGAGTATTTTCTTGATGTCACTCTGGCAAATCCTCACATCATCCTTTACGTGTTCCAGAGCCGATTCGACTACTACCACTCTATTAACCAGTGCGTTAACTTTAGCCTCCAGAGCCTCACAAGTGGCCTGAATTTTCTCCTGATTTTTCTCTGATTTGGCAAACCCATTTTTCATCTCCATTAACAGTGAGGCCGCAAAAGCCCCCATATCCTCCCTTAAAGGGGAATCTCTAACTTGCTCGCTTCCTTGGCCATCAGCTAGCTTACTATAGTGTAAGTGGCCTTCACTTTGTAGGGGATCTGTTTGTGGGACTTCTTCTGAAATAGCCTCTGAGGTGTGTTCAACGTCCTGGCCTTGATCTTCTAGTCTGAGAATTGAATATTTATTTTGCGACTCCATTATATTCGGTGTTATTGTAGGCATTACATGCGTAGAAACTTCGCTCTGTGTCGGCTTCTCTTGGATTTTAAAAAAGGAGCGTAATGAGGGGGTAACTTTTAGATTAGAGCCTCTTTTTAGCTGTTCTTTTTTCGCTATTTTTGCGGCTCTGGTGGAAACCACTGCTGTCGTAACTCCTTTGGATTTTTGGGCCCTTTGTTTCCTGCTAATGTATTTAACTGAGCCAGTATCCTGTACTGAGCTCCAATCTCTAACTTGCTCCTGGACTGACTCAGAAATTTTATCTGACGGCACTATTTCCACTCTTCCTTGACTCCGCAGGTTTGGCTTTTAAGACCCATTTCCTAATGTGTCAGACGTAATATTAGCGACTATGGAATTATGCTTATCACTCTTATCCGCTACCGGTGACAGGGGCAGCTGTGAAACGGACGAGCCCTTCTTCTTGCCTTGAACTTTCTTCCTATTGGAATTCATGCAAACAAAGGGTTCCACTTCGTCATCTATGTAAAAGGAATGAGTATGGGAGCCCGTTTGATATTTAATACTTTTTAGCCCAGTTATTTTCAACCTGGGTATGACATAAGCACTGGGGGCCTCTGCGTTATATACTGAAAATGATGGAAACCCCTCAAATTCAGAGTGGTGAAATAACTTATAAGGGGCCCCTCTAAAGTTTTGCTTAAATGTAGCCCTGCGTAAATTCCGAAGTGTATAAGCTGCCACTGACCAAAAGTCCCCCAACTCACTTCGGTCTTTTCCAGTCCTGACCCCGTCGTCGCAAGGAGTGGGGGACAACACACCTCCCAGTGCCTCCACAGCTCCCCGTCCCATTCAGCTCCTCCGTGCTCTCTGCTCAGCACTCGTCACTGGGGTCGCTCGCCTACTCTCGCGAGCTCCAGCAGCTCCGGCAGCCTCCAAGCGGCAGCGGGCGGGCCGCCGCACAGCTCCGCAACTTAGCTCCACAGACAGCACCAAAGCAGGGAGACGCCGCGCCGAAAACAAACTCCAGGGCTCGCCGCTAAACCCAGATCCTCACCTAAGCCCCGCAACTCATGGTATAAGCTCCCAACCGTAAGTCCTGATTTCAAAAACCGCTCGACTGCGGGACTCGCGACCTAGGCGTTCAGCCGGCCGCCATGTTCTCCGCCACCTCGGGTTGATGGATGTTGATTGTAAAACTGACTATGGCATCCTCTGTCCAGGTGATGCGTCTTGGGCTGTTGATCGTAATGAAGTCAAAAGATGCGAAGACATGGTCTAGGATGTGTCCAGCGATGTGGGTGGGCTCTGTGGCGCATTGGGTGGCACATAAAGGCAACAAGAGTGACTAAGAGGGAGAGAGGTGACGCGGGTTCCTCGAGCCGCTGGAGTTGGGTCTACAATGGCTTTGACCGGTCAGAGAACTGGTAAGTCCACAGGGGGCTGGGCCTATGCACCGCTTAGTGGCTGGTCCATGCTGCAGCCACCATTAAGTAGGTCCTGGGAGAGTGATGGTGGTGAAGGAGAGAGGCATGAAGGAGCGGGTATGGGGAAGGAGAGAGGGAGAAAAGAGAGTGTGGAAAAGGGGTACAGAGAACCTGGAGAGATGGCAAAGGTCAGAGAAGGAGCATGAGAAATGGCAGAAAGAGGCAAAAGAAACGAGAGATATGGCACAGCAAAATCAGAGAGAGAGTGGGAGAAATTGCAGAAAGAGGCAGAAAGAGCACGAGAAATAGCACAGAAAAGTCACACAGAGAATGTGAAAAGAGTGAGAGAAATGGCACAAAGAGGCAAAAGAGTGAGAGAAACGCAACAGAAAAGTCACACATAGATTGAGAAAAGAGTGAGAGAAATGGCACAAAGAGGCAAAAAGAGTGACAGAAACGGTGCAGAAAAGTCATAGAAAGAATGAGAGAAACGGCACAAAGAGGCAAAAAGTGATAGAAAGGGCACAGAAAAGTCGCTGTAAGAGTGAGAGGAAAGAGCACTTAGAGAAAACAGACTCAAAGAGTGAGAGAGAAGGCACAACGATTGAGTAAAAAAGGCACCAAAAGGTGCAATAACAGTGAGAGAGAAAAGGCAGAAAGAGCATGAGAAGTGGCCTAAAAGTCACAGAGAGCGAAAGAGAGACTGAGGCCAGAGAGAGAGAGAGAGAGCGAGTGGGAGAGAGGCGAGGCAGGTGCCTTGAGGAGCTGGAGCTGGGTCCGCAAGGGCCTTGACCAGTCAGAGGACTGGTTGCAGGTAAGTCCAGGGGGCTGGGTATATGCACCTGTTTACTCCTTCTCGTACTGGGACACCACTGACCAATGTAACCAAAGAATCAAAACTACAACTGGACAGAATGGACCTTCCAACATCTCAGATAATAATACAGAAAAGACCCCATACTTGCTCATCTCAAGTAGAGGGAATCATTCATTCCGGAAATAGATGAGTCAACCACTGCTGTAGGAGTTGTTTTACTACAACATCAAGATAAGGATAATAAACAACATTAATTTGCTTTATAATCATGATCCTGAAAACATAATTACTGGCCTGTACACCCTTGGTCACCAGTTTTGATTAAAAACATTTATTTATATTTTAATATCAGTAATTCCTGACATTATGTATTAAAAAAACAAAATGACACATTTCATCACATCTCCCAGTTTACATACAGCGGAGCCTTTGCTAAAGTTTTCCTAACCACAGCTACTGAATACATGTGGTACCCACGAAAGTCATCCGATAGAGGATCACAATTCATGTCGATGTTCTTTCAATTGAACCTACTCTTTCTACAGTCTAACCCCAACGGATGGACAAATGAAAAGATTACACCATATACTTTAATAGAATTCGAGAGGTGATGCACTTGACCAATACAATACTTGACAGGATTACTTAGGTGTAGCGGAATTCACATGTAATAACACCATCCACATGTATTTAGAAGACACTCCATTCTTATGTTCCTCTGTGTATCTTGCACATGATATGCCTACACAAATACAAAAGAGTGCCAGACTTGCTGCTTCAGTACGAATCCTTAAGAAACAAAAATTCCAACAACTATGGGAATAGAATAAGCTTTGTGCAATATATATTAGGCCATTTTGTATTGTACATGTAATCAACCCAGTGGTCATAAAACTCACCTTGCCTCCAAGTTGTTTTTTTCATATTTCTTTGCTAAACAGTCTTATTGGATACACCTTTTAGAGCAGGGTCGAGACTGATTTGCATATAACTGACTCCAAACTGAGGTGACATGGTGTGTAGAATAACGATGGATTGTGATGCGGCCCGAGTAATTACCAGTGGCTGGGATTAATTCAAACATCCCATCCATCACTGTTTTGTATACTTATTGTGTTGCCCAAGCTGATGAGCCCATAATTAGGGCAAAACGGGGCCTGGGTTGCCTGTGTTCTGTTTCAAGGAGGACCTGTCTTGGCAGTTCGGGCTGGACTGTTCTGTTCCTATTGGAGCAGGGTCAAGATTGATTTGCACATAGCTGGGTCCAAACTGAGGTTGCATGGTGTGTAGAATAATGATGGATAGGGATGCGGGCCGAGTGATTACCAGTGGCTGGGATTAATTTAAGCATCCCATCCATCACTGTTTTGTATACTTATTGTGTCACCATAAGTGGGATGGGTATGCCCAGGCGTGGCCTGTGCACACTGTGGCACTGGAACCAAGCTGTACCCAGCTGATGAGCCTGTAACTAGGGCACAACTGGTCCTGGGGTGCTTATGTTCCGGTTCAGGGAGGACCTGGCTGGGCCATTAGGGCTGGACTGTTCTGTTCCTGTTGGAGCAGGGTCAAGACTGATTTGCATATAGCTGGGTCCAAACTGAGGTGGCAAGGTGGGCAAAATAACGATGGATTGAGATGCGACCTGAGTGATTGCTAGTGTCTGGGATTAATTCAGACATTACATCCATCACTGTTTTGTAGACATATTGTCTTTTGAAGTACATGAGCAAAGAATCAGTGTTCAGTCCCTTTTCTTGTCCTGGAAATATCCTGTGTCCTGTGTTTTTCATCCCACTGCTTATTTCCTTCTTTGAGCCTCATTGGTTTCAAACCTTCAGAGTCCTTCTCTCGACAGTCTTATCTGCTCAGTGCCTGTATTCCAGCTTCTATTCATCTTTGGCAACTTCCTTCAAAAACCAGTCAGTCACCATCTATGCTTTAAATCAGCGGTTCTTAGCTTGTGGTTCTGGGACCCTGGGGGTCCACAAAGGCTACTCAGAGGGTCCGCACCTGCTTAGAAAATGAAATAGTAACAGATTAATCAAGCGCATCCTAAGAAGGAAATTATGAAATGTGAAGGAATTTGAGATGGGAGGCTAAAAATTAGTATCCTCCGATTGATTTGTGGGAACAGTGCAAACGCACCAAGCAATATACTATGGACAATGAGTGGCCTCTATAAAAGTTTGAAAAGTACCAACCTTCCGATTAAAATTAGAATTCTGATTTTTTTCATATTTGTATTGAAGTAAACAAAATATTTCATAATTTGTGTATTTGTTTGATGAGAGAGTGGAATTACAATTTTGAACTAGGTACCTGTGACACCTGATAGACAGCCAGGAAGACCAATTCGATGCAATGGTTTGGGCACGTTCCTACTTGAAAATCATGAAGCAGGAAGTGATGTTCTAGAAAATAACTAAAATTGCACATTTGCTTAAAGGGTTTTTGAATTTGCTAATTTTAGAGCACCACCCGAGACAAAAAACGTTGATGATTTAACACTTGTACAACCTTTTCAATTATTTAATCCTCGATCTAATTATAACGACCGAAATTTAAATTCATGTGAAATAGATTAGAAATCAGGGTCTGTGGATATATACAAGTATGTATGTGCGTTTGAATGATCCTCTACCTATTTCAGGTTTTTTTTGTTTTTAGATCAGGTAGATTTATTTGAAAATGTATTTTAATGCCTATTTAATGGGGCACCGAAGTTTTGTCTTCTCCTGCTTTCCCTTATTAAGTTTGAACTTTAGAATGTTCCTTCATGCATTTTGTTTAGAGTGTGGACGAAGCCAGGTGAAAAAAAACAGAATTGTCGGAGGCGAAGATGCAAAATCTGGAAAATGGCCTTGGCAAGCGAGTTTACAAATAGGAATGCATGGCCATGTGTGTGGGGCATCAATTATTGCAAAGAAATGGCTAATTTCTGCTGCGCACTGTTTCCAGGACACTGACCTCATCAGGTATGTAATATGGCAACAACTACAAAGGAAGCATATCATTTTCAAAATTATGCTTTTTAAGGGATACAATTAGGTCCCAGGGACATTTAATTTACAATAGCAAAATTTACGTCAGTTCCCATTATAATGTCTGAGGTTACACCATTATGCAACATCGCGTAGTTGTATTGTGTTGTAAATGTTTATTGTACAAATGTAGTAAAATATCAGTTACAATTATAAAATTATTTAAAACCATCGAGCATTTCATAATCAAAAAAATGCTCTAGACTAGTACTTTTTCCTTATAGACAGTAGCATAGGGCATAATCACATATTATGGTCCAAGGATTCGTCCCTATAGCCACAAAGTCGACATGATCTTGTTGAAAGACACCATAAGCCTTCAAATTGAGCAATTGGAATATACAAAAGGCAACATTTCAGGTACATAGACAAATAACTAATGTATTGCAAAGAAATTGATAATTTCTATTAACCACTGTTTCCAGGATACAGACCTCATCAGCTATGTAATATGCCAATAACACCAAAGGAAGCATATCATTTTCAAAATTATGCTTTTTAAGGGATACAATTAGGCTCCAGTGAAATTTAATTTATGCTGGCATAATTTTCGTCATTTGCCATTAGGATTATTACTTGAAATGCCGGAGATTACACCATTACGCAACATCCCGTAGTTGAGACTTCCTTCAGGTAAAAAAGTTATTGTGGGAGCACAGGGAGAAAAAGCAAATAAACCAAAAGTGAGTGGCTGTTTGTGTCACATACAATTTGCACAATATTTTTAGTGGAAATCCGCACGACAAATGGGCATCAGAACCATGGAGGTCATTTAGGGGTCACAGATGCTACCCCTGGCTTGCCCCCTGCTACCCCTGGCAGTGCACTTGCGACCCCTAGACTCAGCCAGCACCATGGGATTTTCGTAGGAAAATAAAAGCAGCAGTTGCTATGGACAGTTGAAACTCACTACTGTTTCAATTTGTCCCATCAGCAGGGGTGTTTGGGGTGCTTCACTCCCCCAATAAATGCATTTTCTGTTAAATAGTCGGCTACAGGTGCTTTCAGTCGGGTATTGTGAGAGATTACCCGGATTTCACCAGGGAGTTTTACATACACACAGACAAAAACGCGCGCACACTGTCTCTCTCTCTCTGTTTTGAAAGTCCTCAAAAATATTGATTACTTTGCATAACATTGTGTTTTCTCTCTTAGCACTCCTACCAACCCGCATTCCTCTCCCTTTCCACTGCCCCTTAGGCCCCTCTCATGCACTCTGCTTGTCGTATAATGTATTTAAACATTATACGCCAGCCTGACTCTTGGAAAATCTGAATTTCAGCCCCCCCCCGTATTACTGACCAAGCTACGCCCCTGCCCATCAGCTAGAGGGCTTGCTAAAGTGGTGCCTAGCAACACACCCTTCAAGGTCTCCTAGGCCTAAGGCTCCACCAGGCAGGAACATACTTCACATGCAATATCTGGATGGACCTGGGCAGCATTGAAAAAAGTTATCAAGACTCCTGTCAGTACTCTGTGCCAGTCATCCTGTGCTGCTGGACACCATTTGTTCATTTGAACCTGTGTACAGTGCTGCCAGTAGCCCTGCAAACAGTCACGTTAGGAGCTTTCATTTTTTTTCATTTTCAACAGCGGCTAGGTTTTGAGATTTCTGATATGTGAAATGTTCATGTTTTTAATGTGTTTATGTGTGTCATGTAATTGCCTTGTGTATAACACTTAGGGGCCGATTACGATCTCGCTAGGAAAGCCCTCTGTACGACTCGGATCCGGAGGGCTTTCCTAGCGAATTGCGCTCCGCGAGTCAGAGCAACCGATGCCGATGCACCCGTATAGTGACGGACTCGGTTCGCTCGGACTGCCATTGAACTCTATGGGAGCCTGTATACCGAACACGTACACAGGCTCCCATAGCAAAAAGGGGTGGATGGGGAAAAGCGTACACCATGGGGCGGGCACGCCATGGTGCCCGCCACACTGTGCATGCATGGAAAGGGGGGACCCATAGGTACTCCCACGGGACCGATTCAGAGGGCCCTGGGTGAAGGGGGGCCTGCTACAGGCCCCCGAAGTCCGATTCTCACAGCCGTTTCGTCTCGCTGAGACCGAGTCGATACGGCTGTCTGAATCGTGCATCGTACTCACTCGTTCGGAAGCCCGCTCCATTGCGTGGCACGATTCGGCTGCGAACAAGTCGGACTGACAGGACCAGGTTCCGAAACGATTCGGTCGACGTGGACGAGATCTTCGCATCGTACTTGGTCTTTCAGAACAGGAGAAGATTTGGCCGAAAACATAGGCTCCGAATCAGATTTGCTCGATCCGGAACCCGTCTGGAGGACTTCCTAGCGAGATTGTAATCGGCCCCTTAGAGTGCCATTTTACTGCAAGTAAAACTAAGCAGTGATACATTGGTAATGTGTTAAAGTTCACGAATGAGCCCCTGCCGCTCCCCACCCCTTTATGCAATATGATGCAGCATGCTGCTTTCTGGGCCTTGTAGTTTTTCTTTTTACATAAGTTGTAGGTTTAGAAACCCTTAACTTGCTGAAAGTGTGTCACATTCAGCATACATAACATATTGTTACTAATGGGAAAAGCCAGGCAGTAAAGGTACGGATTCCCAGGGGATTGTGGGCAGTGTTGCATTATCAACTACTTACAAGCAAATGTAATAATGTGCATGATAGCACCACTTACCAATAATAACATGTTTGGTGAAGTTTCTGTGGGAGTAAGACTAAACAGAACAAGAGGTCAGATGTACAAAGCATTTTGCAGTTGCAAAGCCTGCGATTTACAAATTCACATGGTTTGTGACTGGAAGATGGCCTTTTGTTTTGTAGTAAACTCATTTTGCGATTCAATAAGTGGTTACCGAATCGCAAAATGGGGTTAGAAATACATAAAAAATAATTTTTGGCAGGGGCATGTTTATAGTGTCCCTTCAAAATTGCAATTTGCAAAGCAATATGGCCATGTTTTGTGACCCAAATCTGGTCGTAAAACATTGAAAAGTTACCGATGCCAAAGTTGTGGTGGTGACACATTTGCAAAAGGGAACCGATCCCCTTCAATGTAAAAAAAAGTTATTAGGGCAATGACAGTGGTGCAAGGGACCACTCTCTACTGTCAAACTTTTTTGTTAAACGTAGCCCAGTTTTCTTCAGGTAAAACAGAATGCATTTAAAAAAAAATATTTAGAAAGCGATTACAGTAATGGTGATTTGCAGACCCCAGCAGGCCATTGAAAAAACATTTATTAAGCGCATAGCTACCCGAGAGCATCCCAGTGCTAATAGTAGCACAGACAGTAACCACTACTAAGTAGCACTAAGGAAAAACCATGTTTTGAGAGATTTCCGGAAGGCCAAATGATTATGCTCAAGACGAATGTGGAGGGGAAGTGTGTTCCACATCCTGGTAGCACTATAGGAAAACAGACGGCCCCCGCTTCTCGCCTTTTTTATTCTACGAACTAAGGCGAGACCGAGGTTGTCCGAGCGCAGGCACCTGTTCGAGCGGTAGGGCAAGATAATGGACCGATTAATAGGCGGTCCCTTCCCTGCTAATGTCTTGTGAACAATACAGAGAGTCTTAAATTTAATTCTCTCCTGTATGGGAAGCCAGTGGAGGGTATTGAGAGCTGGTTTCGCGGATTGGCGGTTCGGCATCCGAAGGAGCATACGTGCTGCACAATTTTGCACAGTTTGTAGCTTCGCGATGATGTCACGGGGAGCCCCTAAATAAAGAGCATTCCCGTAGTCCAGGCGAGAGAGAATTAAAGCCTGGACCATAAGTCTCCTTGCAAGGAAAGGTAAAAGGGGAAGAATTTTCCTAAGCATCCTAAGGATTCCATAACAAGTAGCTGCCAATTTCAGGGCCTGATACTTGAAGTTCAGATCACGATCGAGCCAGATGCCCAGACTTTAGATCTGGTTCTTAGGAATGGGAGTGGGGCCAAGACAAACTGGCCACAACACTCTTGCATTAACAATAGAGGAATTACCTAGGTGCATTAGCTCAGTCTTATCTCCATTCAATTTCAAATATGAATGCTCCATCCACTTGGCCACCTTCTCCAGGCAAGGGCCTAGGCCAGGAGAGGAATTGTCTGAGTGGTTTAGGGCCACAACAAGTTGTGTATCGTCAGCATAAGTGACAATCTGGACCCCAAAAGGGCACACTATCTCTTCTAGCGGGCTTATGTATACATTAAACAGAGTAGGGCTCAAAGAAGATCCCTGTGGAACACCGCAGCTGAGAGACATGCGTTTTGAAACAGCATCTCCTTCAAAGACCTGAAATGACCTGTCTTCCGAGAAAGATTGCAACCACACTATGGCCCCCCCAGTCACCCCCAAATTCCTGAGTCTACAGACCAAGGTTTGGTGGTTGACAGTGTCGAAGGCTGCACTAAGATCCAAAATGATGATAGCCGCAGAGCCTCCAAGGTCCAAGATTTTCTTGGACTCTTCGACTACTGCTAAGAGGGCAGTTTCTGTACCCTGTTGGGGTCGGAAGCCAGTCTGTGAAGGGTGAAGAAGATTGTGAGACTCCAAAAATGTGGAGAGGACTGAGTTGACATGCTTCTCAACAATCTTATTGATCCCCGGAAAAAGCTAGACGGGGCGATAATTTCCCAGGAGATCAAGGTTGAGACTCGGCTTTTTTAGCAACGCCTTCACCATAGCACTTTTCCATGGAGGGGGGACTACTCCAGTAGAGATAGAGGCATTAATCAGCTCCAGTATCACTGGAGAGACTGTTCCAGCAACTCTGTTCAAAATAGTGGGGGGTGCTGAACCAGATTTGACCAGGGCCGAGATAATTCCTAACGACTTGAGGTCCATCGAAGCGATTTCCTCCAGACGGTGCTCACTAATCTGAGGCATGATGTCCGGACATAACGAACTGCTATGGCCAGCCACCTGGGGAAAGGAAGTGTAAATAACTTGGATTTTGGTGTGAAAAAACACTGCCAGTTTATTACAGCGAGAACAGGCATCATCAGTAGTAGCTGGAGATAAAGGTGGTCTAAGAAGGTTTTTAGCATAGCGAAAAATTTCGCGAGGAGTTAGATGCCAGGGTGATTCTTTCTTCATAATATGAGGCTTGTGCAAATTTAATTTCCGCTTTATAGATTTTAATGGCCTCCCTGTATTTCAGTTTATTAGATAGGGAAAAGTCCTTTCTCCAAATTCTTTCCAATCTTTTACAAATTTGTTTAAGCTCACGTAGCTTAGGGAGTACCTCGCCGTTCTGTTGGCCTCAACTGTATTCTGAATCCACTTCTTAGGAAGGACCTGGTCTAATGAGGACTCAATCCATTTATTAAAATTATCATTGGCACTGATAGGATTAGGATCAGGGATCGGCCTGGTATTTTCCAGAGCTGAGATCCAGTGTTCTAGCGAGAGTTTAGACAATAAGCGTGTTTGGCTTCTAACCGGGCTGACAGACAGAGTAGGGCACGTGGGAGTCCAGGTAAAGGGAATCAGGAAATGGTCAGACCAAGGCACTGGAATAGAATCCCTTACCAATAATTCGTCAATATTAGAGAAAATGGGATCCAGTAAGTGGCCTTTCAAGTGGGTAGGACCGATAACTTTTTGTTTGAGCTGAAAAGCTGCCAGGTCATTAACCAACTCAGAGGCGGCTAAATGAGAGGGGTCATCAAAATGGAGATTAAGATCCCCTAATAGCGTAAAATTGGAGGGGGGAACTGGCTAAATTGGCTACCATTTCAGGGAGAAGTTTACAAAATTGTCCATATGCGCCAGGGGGACGGTAAATTAAAATACCTGAAAAGGTAAGAGTGGGTGAAAATCCTATCGCAAATGAGAGGTTCTCACAATCAGGTAAGGGGCCTGCTGAAATGCGTCATTTATATTGACTTTTAAATATAATAGCGATGCCGCCGCCTTTACCTGATTCCCGATCTTGCCTCTGAATGAGGTAACCAGGAGGGAGGGCTTGAACAAGGTCAGGGTCTGACTCATTATTGAGCCATGTTTCAGTTAAAAACAGAGCTTCCGGGCGTTCTTCCTCTAATAGAATAAAAATTTCTGTAAAGTGTTTAGAAATTGACCTGCAATTTAACAGGAACATTTTATAGGGTTTCTGGTAAAGTGAAGCAACTTGGGGTTTAGAGGACAGGCAAAATTTAAAGGGACAATGGGAGCAACAGATGCCATTGCTAAGGGGAGAAAAAGAGTGTAAACAATTGCCATTAGTTGTCCCCATTAAATGTCGAAGCTGGTCCGATGTGTAGACATGATTACCTGTAGGAAAACGAGCAGGGGTTGTGGCCCCTGGCCCCGGTCGGACGCGGACAGGCGCAGATGGGCTTGCCTGAGGCGCGCCAGCGGCGCGGTCGCGTCATCAAGCCCCTTTGTAGCGTGAGCGTCAGCATCAGCGTCCAACTACTGGACAGCTGACCGAAATGATGAGAAGATTCAATGTGCAAATTAGCGAAATAATGCCCCCCGGAGCTTTAACACAGCTCCTAATAATGAAAATGCAATAGTAAAGTGCCAAAGTGTAAAGAGTAAGAACAGAATAAAAACAAGTTAAAAAATGTCCCCGAGCCTTAACACAGCTCGTAGTAGTCAAAGCATACCGCTGCGCAGTCGCGTCCTCAAGCCCCTTTGTAGCGTGAGCGTCAGCGTCCAACTACTGGACCGCTGACCGAAATGATGAGAAGATTCAATGTGCAAATTAGCGAAATAATGCCCCCCGGAGCTTTAACACAGCTCCTAACAATGAAAATGCAATAGTAAAGTGCCAAAGTGTAAAGAGCAAAAACAGAATAGAAACAAGTTAAAAAATGCCCCCCGAGCCTTAACACAGCTCGTAGTAGTCAAAGCATACCGTTGCGCGGTCGCGTCTTCAAGCCCCTTTGTAGCGTGAGCGTCAGCGTCCAACTACTGGACCGCTGACCGAAATGATGAGAATGTTCAATGTGCAAATTAGCGAAATAATGCCCCCCGGAGTTTTAGCACAGCTCCTAACAATGAAAATGCAATAGTAAAGTGCCAAAGTGTAAAGAGTAAAAACAGAATAAAAACAAGTTAAAAAATGCCCCCGAGCCTTAACACAGCTCGTAGTAGTCAAAGCATACCGCTGCGCGGTCGCGTAATCAAGCCCCTTTGTAGCATCAGCGTCCAACTACTGGACCGCTGACCGAAATGATGAGACTATTCAATGTGCAAATTAGCGAAATAACGCCCCCGGAGCTTTAACACAGCTCCTAACAGTGAAAATGCAATAGTAAAGTGCCAAAGAGTAAAAACAGAATAAAAACAAGTTAAAAAATGCCCCGAGCCTTAACACAGCTCGTAGTAGTCAAAGCATACTGCTGCGCAGTCGCGTCATCAAGCCCCTTTGTAGCGTGATCATCAGCGTCCAACTACTGGACCGCTGACCGAAATGATGAGAAGATTCAATGTGCAAATTAGCGAAATAATTCCCCCCGGAGCTTTAACACAGCTCCTAACAATGAAAATGCAATAGTAAAGTGCCAAAGTGTAAAGAGTAAAAACAGAATAAAAACAAGTTAAAAAATGCCCCCCGAGCCTTAACACAGCTCGTAGTAGTCAAAGCATACCGCATTATCCCTGTGAAACATACTAATTGCAGTGAGTCACTGTTTGCAACCTAATCATGAATAGTAATGAGGTAGGTCGGATTGTGACTCACTCCGAATGGGAATTTCGCAAACCGACCTATTAGCACATTCCATTCCATTCACAAAATATTGGTGCGTAATTTGCAACCACTTTTTGTGAATGGAATTTTCATACATCTGGCCCATTGAGTTTTATGTTTTCGAAGGGAAAGTGTGTTAAACTTTAAAGTGCTTTAGAGGGCTGGTAGCGTAGTCTAATTCTTAACGCACTGTAGATGTTGATATAACCAGTTAGCAGACCAGGCTGCAGGCATTGATATGCTTAATAATTTATAAGTGGCGTAAAAGGAGCTATGTCTCTGGGATGGTGGATAAGTAGTAGACAAGTGGTGTTGCTTCACTGGTGCACTCAGATGTGTGGCAATCACTGTCAAAGATTTGGTGACAAGTGCTGCTGGAGCTTACTTGTCAGGTGTAAGAGTCAGGCATTACAGAACACTCTGTCAGGACTGTGAGTCATAGTCACTTGCAGTTCTGTCTGTGGCTTTCCAGTTACTGCCAGGCTAGACTGCCTTATGAAGTCTGTGAGTGCCTTGAACAGCAAATTACATGTGTTGTAGGGCAACACACCACTAGTAATGGGGCCAGGCTAATAGTGACAATTATGTCATGTTGATTTGTATAGCTCACTAATCACCAGAGAGGGTATCCAGACGCTTGGGCAGGTGTGTGGTCCCCAAGATGCTTATATGAAGAGCCACGTCTTCAGCATCTTGCGAAACTCAAGAAGTGAGGAGGAGGCTCTTATGTGTTATATGTTGAGGGAGGTTATTCCATGTCTTCGGTGGGATGTAGGAGAGAGCGACCTCCGGCTTTGCTTTTGTTAAAGCAGGGAGTGTGTGTGAGTGAGAGTGAGGCAGAGCATAGGTGTCTGGTGGGTTGGTGAAAGTGTATGTGGCTTTGTATGTGTGTGTGAGAAGTTAGAATTGGCTGTGATATGGGTGCGGCGTGGGAAGTTGAGTAAGAATATGAAAAGTACCAGACTTGTAGCCCAGGGTCAGACCCTGGGCAGGGTTGAAAACTTCTCCTCTTTGGGGATTTTATTAAACTCGAGTCTCAGTTGGCAACCTGTGATAATACAAAATGTGGGCTGCCTCAAAAAGAGCTATTTCTGGCCTGAGTCACTTTGCCAGTTGCCTTGGGTGTAGGCCTATAAAAGTAAAGTTGGATGTATATAAGGCCAAATGTATCCCCATGGCAACATTTGGAATGAGATTTGGGGCCAACCCTCCATTGA
This sequence comes from Calotriton arnoldi, assembly GCA_963921515.1. Lineage (NCBI taxonomy): Eukaryota > Metazoa > Chordata > Amphibia > Caudata > Salamandridae > Calotriton > Calotriton arnoldi. The sequence goes on from CAWUFW010006486.1 coordinate 180,227, forward strand.
AAATATCCAGGTTACGGAAATAAGTTCTTGAGTGGTCTTTTAGCCGTTAGACAGAGTACTCCAGCCAAAATTATACACGATGAATTAGGCATGAAATGTATTTCTGCTTTTATTCGTTCATGCCGGCTGTTACTCTGGTGCTCGGTTTGGTGCAAGGAGGATGAGTGCTTGTATGAGTGAGTGAGATGGTGCGTGAGAGGATGTATCAGTGAGTGAGTGAATGAATACATGACTGCCTCTATAAGTGAGTGAGGGACTGTGTGAGTGGCTGTGTCAGTGTTGCATGGGTGAATGAGTGGGTGTGTGAGTGAGTGGGTGCATGAGGGACTGTATGGGTGAGTGAGTGGGTGTGTGAGTGGCTATATAGGTGAGTGAGTGCATGTGTGAGTGGCTGCATGGGTGAGTGAGTGGATATGTGAGTGGCTGTATTGCTAAGTGAGTGGCTTTGTGAGTGCCTGTATCAGTGAGTGAGTGGGTGCATGAGGGGCTTTATCAGTAAGTGAGAGGGTATGTGAGTGGAGTATGGGTGAGTGAATGGGTGTGTCAGTGGCTGTATGGGTGAGTGAGTGAGTACATGAGTGGTGTATGGGTGGATGACTGCGTGGGTATGTGAGTCGCTGTATGGATGAGTGAGTGAGTGCATGAGTGGTGTATAGGTGAGTGAGTGTGTGTGTGAGTAAAGTATGGGTGAGGTAGTGGGTGTATGAGTAACTGTATGGGTGAGTGAGGAGATGTGTGAGTAGCTGTGTAGGTGAGTGAGTGGGTATGTCAGTAGCTGTATGGGTGAGTGAGTGGGTGCGTGAGTGGCTCTATGTGTGAGTGAGTGGGTATGTGAGGGGTTGTATGGGTGAGTGGGTATGTGAGTGGCTCTATCAGTGAGTGAGATGGTGTGTGAGTGGAGCATGGGTAAGTGAATGGGTGTGTCAGTGGCTGTATGGGTGAGTGAGTGAGTGCATGAGTGGTGTATGGGTGGATGAGTGAGTGGGGTGTGTGAGTCGCTGTGTCAGTGAGTGAGTGGGTATGTCCGTGGTTAAATGGGTGAGTGAGTAGATATGTGAGTGACTGTGTGCATGAGTGGGTATGTGAGGGGCTGCATGGGTGAGTGAGTGGCGGTGTGAGTAGCTGTATCAGTGATTGAGAGGGTGCATGAGTGGAGTATTGGTGAATGAATGGGTGTCAGTGGCTGTGTGGATGAGTGAGAGGGTGCATGAGGGGCTGTTTCGGTGAATAAGTGGCTGTGTGATTAGACGTACCAGTATGTGAGTGCGTGTGTGAATGGCTGTATCGGTGTTTGTCTGGTTGTCTCAGTGTATCACTCTCTGCCTTGGTATGTACCTTGATGATGTAAATTTCTTGAATAACAGAAATAACTAATTAGGAGATCACATTACTCCAATATATGTTGGCATTCATCTGTTTTAAAAGAAAAGAAACATAAATATAAGTTAATATTACATTTTACAGAATTACACAAAACCTTTAATTTAGACCATGAAAATGTTGATATTATATACAAAACAGAAGACATTTCTTATGCTGCAATAGTATCTCACATTACATTAAAACATTTTAATTTCCCTTTTTTACTGTTGTCAGCTTTCATACTTCTTCACCATAAATGTTGGTCTGTATGAAGCATTATCCTGGAACAGTAGGGAAAAAACAATCAATAGATTGTTAAAAGAAAATAAAAATAAATATAAGTTAATATTACTGTTGCAAAGTCATCCTATGCTGTATGGATGAGTGAGTGAGTGAGTGAGTGAGTGCATGAGTGGTGTATAGGTGAGTGAGTGTGTGTGTGAGTAAAGTATGGGTGAGTGAATGGGTGTGTCAGTGGCTGTATGGGTGAGTGAGTGAGTGAGTGAGTACATGAGTGGTGTATGGGTGGATGACTGCGTGGGTGTGTGAGTCGCTGTATGGATGAGTGAGTGAGTGCATGAGTGGTGTATAGGTGAGTGAGTGTGTGTGTGAGTAAAGTATGGGTGAGGTAGTGGGTGTATGAGTAACTGTATGGGTGAGTGAGGAGATGTGTGAGTAGCTGTGTAGGTGAGTGAGTGGGTATGTCAGTAGCTGTATGGGTGAGTGAGTGGGTGCGTGAGTGGCTCTATGTGTGAGTGAGTGGGTATGTGAGGGGTTGTATGGGTGAGTGGGTGTGTGAGTGGCTCTATCAGTGAGTGAGATGGTGTGTGAGTGGAGCATGGGTAAGTGAATGGGTGTGTCAGTGGCTGTATGGGTGAGTGAGTGAGTGAGTGCATGAGTGGTGTATGGGTGGATGAGTGAGCGGGTGTGTGAGTCACTGTGTCAGTGAGTGAGTGGGTATGTCCGTGGTTATATGGGTGAGTGAGTAGATATGTGAGTGACTGTATGTGTGCATGAGTGGGTATGTGAGGGGCTGCATGGGTGAGTGAGTGGCGGTGTGAGTAGCTGTATCAGTGAGTGAGAGGGTGCATGAGTGGAGTATTGGTGAGTGAATGGGTGTCAGTGGCTGTGTGGATGAGTGAGAGGGTGCATGAGGGGCTGTTTCGGTGAATAAGTGGCTGTGTGAGTAGGTTAAGTTAATATTACTGTTGCAAAGTCATCCTGTGCCCTGGGCACCCCCCAACTTTTTGCTGATTGATACTGGTGGTAACTGACTCTGACTGACCCTGGGCTCTGCCTAACCAGGCCCAGGGCCAGTGCTATGCTGAAAGAGACACATTAGAATACAGTTAAAACACCTACATACACTAGGGCACACTATGGGTTGGGGTACCCCTGTGATTGGCATGACCTACCCTATAAGCCCCTAGTATATAATAGGGCAGGGGGATTGAAACTACCTAGTACCCTAGGGCATGGCAGTTTAGAGGCCAGCAGCTCTTTTTGCACTTGCATGTGTGCACTGCTGAAGCCTGAGGTCAGTTTAAAAGCAGCCCTGGGTGCCAGGACTGCTTTTAAAAAGTAAATTGTGCCCAAACTCGACTTTGGGGTTTGGGGCACTTAAAAATGGATAACCTACAATGGTTTGGCATATTAGGGACCCCCAGGGTCTCCCCTAGGTATCCCAGGGGTGGGTGGTCAGGTATTTATAAGGTACACCCTTATAAAATGAGTTTTTATATGCCTGGGTAAAGTGAAATTTCACATTTCACTCCCCCCATTGTGGTCAAGTGCTGCTCAAATTCGACTTTGATGCTAGGAGCACTGTGAAGGGAGGATCTGCAATATTTCTACAGATTCAGAACCCCTAAAGTCTCCCCTAGTTGCACATGGGGTGGGGGTCCTGTAGATATAAGACAAGCACTTATAAAATATGTTTTTGTAAGTCCTGGTGCTGGAAAAATGGCCCAAGTCATTTTTCCCATTGCAAATCCCCTGTTACATAGGTTAACATGGTAGGAAGTTATTGATTAATAACTCTTGATAGGAGAGGGCTAGAAATGCCATTCAAAGACTTCCCAGAATGGTATTAATAAATCCAACAATATCATGTTGTTGAATTTCTCCTAAAGTGTACATACAAGAAGTTATAAGACTTTCTTGTTTGTAAGTCCAAATTCAGCCTTTCAGTGGTCTGCCCTGATTGGTCAGAGTTAAGTGGATTAGCCAGGCTGCCTTGAAGAAGTGATAAAGAGCCCTTGGGGTCAACCAGCTCTGCTGGCAGGGCAGTGTGCTGTTCCAAAGGAATGCCAGGCCAGGGGGAGGAGTCGTAAACTATGTTCTTCGAAGAGCAGAGACCAGTGTCATTTACAACTCTGAACTTTCAACCTTAGGCAGATGGTAGGATTAAGGAAGGTATGAGCAGATGCAGGGGGGAGAGTCTAAGTAAATTAGCCACCCTAGGGGTGTGCTTAGCCAGCTCTTGCCTCCTTGCTGGAAAATCTGCCATTATGAATTTGGAAGATTTGATGCACTCTGGGACAAAATAATACCACACTCAACAGGAAGTGGTCATATGTTTGAGGAGTTACCCTGCTCCGATTGGTCAGGAGTGACCTCCTGTCTGACCCAGAGAACATGGAATAAGTATCTGAGAGGGACAGAGCCCTCCAGATCTGCTGCTTGAAACTTACTGAAGCAAGACATTGCCAAGCTGAGACGTTTTGCTGTGCAAAGATTTCTAAGGCCTGACCTCTGAAGACTGCACCATCTGAAACTACAGCCCTGTGGATTATCTTGCTGAAAAGGAACTAAAAAGTGGACTCCCTGAAAGCTACAGGTTAAAAGAGCTCATCTGGAACATCACCAACTAAATCTGCACCTTGGAGAACTACCAGTGGATTTGTGAGGGCGACGTCCAAGTGGATTGTGGGAACTGAAGTCCTCAACTTTCAAGGACCACCTTGGAGCTTTCAGACCCTTGGAGTGAGTTTGAGACACTTTGGGACCCTTTGAGGAACTTCAGGAAGAAGTTCAAGAAGTTTGGAGAACTTTGGAGGAACTTTGAAAAAAAGCTCCATAGAGGGACCGACTCAACCTGGTCAGCCAAGCCGCCTGCCTTCAACTGCGAGCCGGCCAAGCCACCCAGGTTCATCCCGCTAAAAGCTCCGTCGGTCCAACTTCCAGAGTTTGACCGGGACTAGAAGAAATCTGAAGCCGGCGAACCCTCACCGGATCCGGCTACATGAAGAGCATCGAGAGACCCCGCGAGAAAAAGCTCCAGAAAAGTTTCTAAGTCCGCTCGTAGAAAAGGTGACCGGGAGCAACCGCGAGAGCCAAGCCGCCTGCCTTCCATCGCGTGTCGGCCTGGGCTCCTGGGTTGCCCCGCTGAAGCGCTAAAGAAAAAGTTTCTAAGTCCGCTCCAGGGAAGTTGACCGGGAGCTCGTCGAAAGGCAATCCGGCGAACCCTCACCGAATCCGGACTGGCTGGGAGCTTCGAGGGGCCTCGAGGAGAAAAGCTCCAGATAGTTTCTAAGTGTGAAGGTAGAAACTGAGACCGGGACCTGCCACAAGCTGTAGCCGCCCAGGGCTCCATCGCGGTCGGCCTGAAACTTTGACTTTGCTCCGGTCTATCGCGAGCAGGTATCCCAATATGGTGCTTAAAACTTCTAAGTGCTATATTTTATTAAATTTTTGAAAATTCATATCTCCGGTTCCCTACATTGGATTTTTGTCGTTTTGGTGTCATTTTAAAGATAAAAATATTTCCTATTTTTATAAATTGGTGTTGGATTTTTATTATGTGTTGTGTCTTAATTATTTACTGAATTGGTGTTTTTAAATGCTTTACATACCTGTCTTTGAAGTTAAGCCTGTCTGCTCGCAGCCACGTTACCAAGGGCTGAGCATGGGAATAATTTTCTAAGACCTATGCTGAGTCCTACCATGTGTTAGTGGCCTTATTGCCAGTGGCAGACCTACATTTGCCCCTACCAATAATCCACTTTCCAACATTTGGTGCTCAGCGGTGTGGATGAGGACTTGTGTTTAAAAAGTACACATTTCAGTGAATGAATTAAGATTATAAAAATCCTCTAAATTGCCTTAGAACAAAACTTTTGAGTTTGATTTTAGGAATTTGGGCTAAACTGTTTTTAATCCATTGTTTTGATTTTTCCAAATTGTTCTAAGTCTGTTGTGACTAGTTGTTGTGACCCAAAACTAGGGAACCATGGAGCTGGACCTGGCTAAACTGTCCCAGTTCAAGCATGCTGAGCTTAGGGAACAGTGTAGGCTTAGGGGCTGCCTGCTGCCAAGAAGATGAGGAAGGCAGGGTTACTTGAGTCCCTACAGGCCTGGGCCGGGGCAGCTGAGGAGAACCCAGGGGGTGGGAGGATGTTCCTCCCAACCTCACCCAAGAGGGGGTGAGGATGAGACTTCTTCCATTGTGACTAGTGTTAGCCAGGTGAATCAAGGTGGTGGTGGGAGTGGGGAAGGGTCCCTTACTCAGGAACCACTACCGTCCCTTGCAGAGAGACAGCTTCAGGCTCAATTAGCTTTGATAGCTTTAGAGCAGGAGAAATTGGAATTGGCTAGGAAGAGATGGGAGAAGGAGGAGTTGAGAAGAAATGGTGGCAGTGAAAATGATGAAGATTTTGAGATATCCAGGGGTGGTGCATTTGAACCTAAACTTCCCAAGGGTATAGTGCCCAAGTACACAGAGGGGGGTGACATTGACAAGTGGCTAGCAGCTTTTGAGAGGGCCCTTGGAATGAGTAGGGTCCACTCTAGGTATTGGGGTGCACTCCTGTGGGAGTTGATTCCAGTAGCTGGGAGGGATAGGCTCCTGACCCTGAAGGGAGAGGATGCAGAATCATACCAGCAGATGAAGGCATGCTTAGTCAAGAGATTTGGTCTGACTCCAGAGCAGTACAGGGTGAAGTTTAGAGGCACCCAGAAATTGAGTTCAAAGTCTTGGGTAGACTTTGTGGACATTTCAGTGAAGGCACTGGAAGGCTGGATTGTTGGTAACAAAGTTGACACATATGGGGATTGTATAATTTGTTTTTGAAAGAACATATTTTGACTCATTGTTCAGAAGAGAAGTTACGCCAGTATCTAGTGGACTCTAAGCTGACAGACCCCAGAGAGCTGGGTGAAGCTGCTGATGAGTGGGTGAGAACCCGGGTTTCCATACAGCACCAAGGGGGTGACCAGAAGAAAGGAGGACAGGTCCCTCCCCAGGGAAAAGCCCAAGGGAAAGAAGGTCAAAACCAAAAGGAGTCCTCCAAAGACCCACAAAAACCTGCACAAGGAGGGGGGGCCCTGAGCCAACCCAAATCCAAAGGGAGGTGGAATCAGGGAAAGAATGGTAGGTTCTTTGATCCCTCAAAAGTGGGTAAGTGCTTTGACTGTAACCAGCCAGGGCACAAGCAGGGAGATGCTGTCTGCGCCAAGAAGCTCCCCCCTAAGGGGCCATCCACAGTGATTGCCAGTGTCAGTGTAGGGGTGGAGAGTGGTGCCCCAGTGAGGAGTAGTCAGGTGGTGGAAGCAACCTTAGTGTCCCTGGGTGGGGTGAATATTGCAACCTTTGCTGCCTTACCTCCAAACATGGACAAGTACAGGCAGAGGCCTAAAGTGAATGGGACTGAGGTTGAGGCTATCAGAGACACTGGGGCTAGTGTAACTATGGTCCTGGATGAGCTGGTGCCTCCAGAGAGGTTGTTACCTGGTGAGTTTCACCAGGTGACTTATGCAGACAGCACTACCAAACTCCATCCTATGGCTGTGGTGGATTTGGAATGGGGAGGTGTGACAGGCCCTATGAAGGTAGCTGTGTCAAAGGTGCTCCCAGTCCAGTGTTTACTGGGCAATGATCTTGAAGCCTCTGTGTGGTCAGAGGTGGAGAGAGGACTCCATATGAAAATATTGGAGCTCCCTGAGTGGGTATGTGCTGTGACTAGGTCACAGACTAGCCAGAAGGGAGGGGCTGGACACTTGGACCCTGGAACAAAGGGCCAAGCATCCAAGGACAAGGGCACTGGGCCTGGTGAGCCAGCCCAGGGAACTCCAGAGGTACAGGAAGAATCTAACCCTGATGGGGAGGATCTGGCCTCTGAGGGAGGGACTCCATCCCTGCCAGAGCTGTCAGATTTGGCAGAACTGACAGGAGCAGGTGGAACCTCCAGAGAGGAGTTCAGTAAGGGACAGCGTGACTGTCCCACCCTTGAGAGCTTGAGGCGGATTGCTTCTAAGCAAGAGGAGGGGGATGACAGTGGGTTTCACAAACTCTACTGGGAATATGGACTGCTTTATACTGAGGCCAGAGACCTCAAGGAGGGGGCCACCAGGAGGTTGGTGGTACCCCAGAAGTACAGAGATATCATGACTTTGGGTCATGATATCCCCTTGGCAGGACATTTGGGACAGACAAAGACATGGAACCGATTGGTGAACCATTTCTACTGGCCCCATATGTCTGAAAAGGTAAAGGAGTTTTGCAGCTCCTGTGTCACCTGTCAGGCCAGTGGCCTGACAGGTGGCCTGACAGGTGGCCAGTGGCAAGGCAGGGGGCAAGACAAAGGCTCCCCTAATACCACTGCCAGTTTTGGGGGTTCCTTTTGAAAGGGTGGGGATGGACATTGTTGGTCCCCTGGACCCACCTACTGCATCAGGGAATAGGTATATCTTAGTGGTAGTTGACCATGCCACTAGGTACCCTGAAGCCATACCTCTTAGAACCATTGATGCTCCTGCGGTGGCTAGAGCACTGCTTGGTGTGTTCACCAGAGTGGGTTTTCCAAAAGCGGTGGTGTCAGATAGGAGCACGAATTTCCTGTCCAGCTATCTGACTGCTATGTGGGATGAGTGTGGTGTCAACTACAAGTTCACCACCCCCTATCACCCACAAGCAAATGGTCTTGTTGAGAGATTCAACAAAACCCTGAAGGGCATGATAAATGGGTTGTCAGAGAAACTCAGGAGGAGATGGGATGTTCTCCTCCCATGCTTACTGTTTACCTAGGTGCCACAGAAAGGGGTTGGTTCCAGTCCCTTTGAGTTGTTGTTTGGACACCCTGTGAGGGGGCCATTGAGCCTGCTGAGAGAGTCTTTAGAGAAGCCTCTTAAAGAAGCAAAGGACAATGTGCTTGACTATGTGCTAGGCCTGAGATCTAGAATACCAGAGTACATGTACAACGCAAACAGGAAACTGGAGGCCAGCCAGGAGCTCATGAAGCACTGGTATGATCAAAAGGCTACTATGCCTGAGTATACTCCAGGACAATTGGTGTGGGTGTTGGAGCCTGTGGCTCCCAGGGCCCTCCATGACAAGTGGAGTGGGCCCTATCCGATCTTAGAAAAGAAGGGTGAGGTTACCTATTTGGTTGACCTTGGCACCCCCTGGAACCCTCATAGGGTCCTGCATGTGAATAGATTGAAACCCCACCATGACAGGGCAGACATGACCATGTTACTGGTCACTGATGAGGGTGTGGAGGAGGAAACTAAGCCTGTGCCCGACCTCCTCTCCACTAATGTGCAAGATGGGTCAGTGGAGGGGGTGATACTCTCTCCCAAGATGACAGACCAGCAGCACAGACTCTGTAAGCAAGTGCTGGAGTAGTTTGCTGGCCTGTTCTCTTTGACCCCAGGCATCACTGAGTGATGTGTGCACCACATTGACACTGGTGACAGCCTATCTGTCAAAAATAAACTGTACAGGTTGTCTGACCATGTCAGAGCCAGCATTAAAGCTGAGGTTGCTAAGATGCTGGAACTGGGGGTAATTGAACCGTCTGAGAGTCCATGGGCCAGTCTAGTGCTGCTGGTACCTAAACCTAATCCTCAGGGGGGACCCAAGGAGTTAAGGTTCTGTGTGGACTACAGAGGATTGAATGCAGTCACAAAGACTGACGCTCACCCTATACCTAGAGCTGATGAGCTCATTGATAGGTTAGGGGCTGCTAAGTACCTGAGTACTTTTGATTTGACTTCAGGTTACTGGCAGATTGCCCTCACTGATGGAGCAAAGGAGAGGTCAGCATTCTCCACCCCAGAGGGACATTATCAGTTCAAGGTAATGCCCTTTGGATTAAAGAATGGACCTGCCACCTTCCAAAGGTTGGTGAACAGGGTCTTGTCTGGGTTGGAACAGTTCAGTGCAGCTTACCTGGATGATATAGCTGTATACAGTTCTACCTGGGGGGATCACTTAAGCCACCTAAGGGAAGTGCTTCAGGCCATGCAGCAGGCAGGCCTGACTATTAAGGCAAGCAAGTGCCAAATAGGGCAGAGTTCTGTGGTGTACCTGGGCCACCTGGTAGGTGGGGGCCATGTACAGCCTCTCCAAGCTAAAATTCAAACTATTTTGGATTGGACAGCTCCTGTTACCCAGACTCAGGTCAGGGCATTCCTTGGACTGACAGGGTACTATAGAAGGTTTGTTCAAAATTATGGGACCCTTGTGGGGCCCCTAACAGAACTCACTTCTAAAAAGAGGCCCAAGAAGGTGGCTTGGACCCCAGAGTGTCAGAAGGCCTTTGACACTCTGAAAGCTGCTACTGGCCCCTGACTACACAAAAGAATTTGTGGTTCAGACAAATGCTTCAGAGCAAGGGATTGGGGCAGTGTTGTCACAGCTAAATGAAGAGGGCCTTGATCAGCCAGTTGCCTTTATTAGCAGGAGGCTTCTTCCCAGAGAGCAGAGGTGGAGTGCCATTGAGAGAGAGGCTTTTGCTGTGGTTTGGTCCCTGAAAAAGTTGAGACCATATTTGTTTGGGACTCACTTTCGTGTTCAAACTGACCACAGGCCTCTCAGATGGCTCATGCAGATGAGAGGGGAGAATCCCAAGCTGTTAAGGTGGTCTATTTCCCTACAGGGAATGGACTTTACAGTGGAAAACAGACCTGGGGTTGCCCATGCAATGCGGATGGACTTTCCAGGTTTTTCCACTTAGCTGATGAGGACTACCAGGGTGTAGGTTAGTAACCCATCACCTTTCGTTTGGGGGGGGCTATGTTGCAAAGTCATCCTGTGCCCTGGGCACCCCCCCAACTTTTTGCTTATTGATACTGGTGGTAACTGACTCTGACTGACCCTGGGCTCTGCCTAACCAGGCCCAGGGCCAGTACAATGCTGAAAGAGACACATTAGAATACAGTTAAAACACCTACATACACTAGGGTACACTATGGGTTGGGGTACCCCTGTGATTGGCATGACCTACCCTATAAGCCCCTAGTATATAATAGGGCAGGGGGATTGAAACTACCTAGTACCCTAGGGCATGGCAGTTTAGAGGCCAGCAGCTCTTTTTGCACTTGCATGTGTGCACTGCTGAAGCCTGAGGTCAGTTTAAAAGCAGCCCTGGGTGCCAGGCCTGCTTTTAAAAAGTAAATTGTGCCCAAACTCGACTTTGGGGCACTTAAAAATGGATAACCTACAATGGTTTGGCATATTAGGGACCCCCAGGGTCTCCCCTAGGTATCCCAGGGGTGGGGGGTCAGGTATTTATAAGGTACACCATTATAAAATGAGTTTTTATATGCCTGGGTAAAGTGAAATTTCACATTTCACTCCCCCCATTGTGGTCAAGTGCTGCTCAAATTCGACTTTGATGCTAGGAGCACTGTGGAGGGAGGATCTGCAATATTTCTACAGATTCAGAACCCCTAAAGTCTCCCCTAGTTGCACATGGGGTGGGGGTCCTGTAGATATAAGACAAGCACTTATAAAATATGTTTTTGTAAGTCCTGGTGCTGGAAAAATGGCCCAAGTCATTTTTCCCATTGCAAATCCCCTGTTACATAGGTTAACATGGTAGGAAGTTATTGATTAATAACTCTTGATAGGAGAGGGCTAGAAATGCCATTCAAAGACTTCCCAGAATGGTATTAATAAATCCAACAATATCATGTTGTTGAATTTCTCCTAAAGTGTACATACAAGAAGTTATAAGACTTTCTTGTTTGTAAGTCCAAATTCAGCCTTCCAGTGGTCTGCCCTGATTGGTCAGAGTTAAGTGGATTAGCCAGGCTGCCTTGAAGAGGTGATAAAGAGCCCCTGGGGTCAACCAGCTCTGCTGGCAGGGCAGTGTGCTGTTCCAAAGGAATGCCAGGCCAGGGGGAGGAGTCGTAAACTATGTTCTTCAAAGAGAAGAGCAGAGACCAGTGTCATTTACAACTCTGAACTTTCAACCTTAGGCAGATGGTAGGATTAAGGAAGGTATGAGCAGATGCAGGGGGGAGAGTCTAAGTAAATTAGCCATCCTAGGGGTGTGTTTAGCCAGCTCTTGCCTCCTTGCTGGAAAATCTGCCATTATGGATTTGGAAGATTTGATGCACTCTGGGACAAAATAATGCCACACTCTACAGGAAGTGGTCATATGTTTGAGGAGTTACCCTGCTCCGATTGGTCAGGAGTGACCTCCTGTCTGACCCAGAGAACATGGAATAAGTATCTGAGAGGGGCAGAGCCCTCCAGATCTGCTGCTTGAAACTTACTGAAGCAAGACATTGCCAAGCTGAGAGGTTTTGCTGTGCAAAGATTTCTAAGGCCTGACCTCTGAAGACTGCACCATCTGAAACTACAGCCTTGTGGATTATCTTGCTGAAAAGGAACTAAAAAGTGGACTCCCTGAAAGCTACAGGTTAAAAGAGCTCATCTGGAACATCACCAACTAAATCTGCACCTTGGAGAACTACCAGTAGATTTGTAAGGGTGACGTCCAAGTGGATTGTGGAAACTGAAGTCCTCAACTTTCAAGGACCATCTTGGAGCTTCCAGGCCCTTGGAGTGAGTTTGAGACACTTTGGGACCCTTTGAGGAACTTCAGGAAGAAGTTCAAAAAGTTTGGAGAACTTTGGAGGAACTTTGAAAAAAAGCTCCATAGAGGGACCGACTCAACCTGGTCAGCCAAGCCGCCTGCCTTCAATTGCGAGCCGGCCAAGCCACCCAGGTTCGTCCCGCTAAAAGCTCCATCGGTCCAACTTCCAGAGTTTGACCGGGACTAGAAGAAATCTGAAGCCGGCGAACCCTCACCGGATCCGGCTACATGAAGAGCATCGAGAGACCCCGCGAGAAAAAGCTCCAGAAAAGTTTCTAAGTCCGCTCGTAGAAAAGGTGACCGGGAGCAACCGCGAGAGCCAAGCCGCCTGCCTTCCATCGCGTGTCGGCCTGGGCTCCTGGGTTGCCCCGCTGAAGCGCTAAAGAAAAAGTTTCTAAGTCCGCTCCAGGGAAGTTGACCGGGAGCTCGTCAAAAGGCAATCCGGCGAACCCTCACCGAATCCGGACTGGCTGGGAGCTTCGAGGGGCCTCGAGGAGAAAAGCTCCAGAAAAGTTTCTAAGTGTGAAGGTAGAAACTGAGACCGGGACCTGCCGCAAGCTGTAGCCACCCAGGGCTCGATCGCGGTCGGCCTGAAACTTTGACTTTGCCCCGGTCTATCACGAGCAGGTATCCCAATATGGTGCTATAAACTTCTAAGTGCTATATTTTATTAAATCTTTGTAAATTCATATCTCCGGTTCCCTACATTGGATGTTTGTCGTTTTGGTGTCATTTTAAAGATAAAAATATTTCCTATTTTTATAATTTTTTGTTGGATTTTTATTATGTGTTGTGTCTTAATTATTTACTGAATTGGTGTTTTTAAATGCTTTACATACCTGTCTTTGAAGTTAAGCCTGTCTGCTCGCAGCCACGTTACCAAGGGTTGAGCATGGGAATAATTTTCTAAGACCTATGCTGAGTCCTACCATGTGTTAGTGGCCTTATTGCCAGTGGCAGACCTACATTTGCCCCTACCAATAATCCACTTTCCAACAATTACATTTTACAGAATTACACAAAAGCCTTTAATTTAGACCATGAAAATGTTGATATTATATACAAAACAGAAGACATTTCCTATGCTGCAATAGTATCTCACTTTATATTAAAACATTTTAATTTTACTGTTGTCAGCTTTCATACTTCTTCACCATAAATGGTGGTCTGTATGAAGCATTATCCTGGAACAGTAGGGAAAAAACAATCAATAGATTGTTAAAAAAAACTGCACAATATTTCACTATAAATAAGTGACACTATGCATTGCACACATACTACAATTCATGAATTATTTGTTTTATCTGGAGTTACTGTACTAATCTAAAGAAACCTATGTAAGAAATATTGTCTAAATTATTATATCTGGTAAAATACTACAATTAAATTTAAACCGTTCTTTAATTTTGGAGAACCTCTTGAAAACATCACCCCTGGTAGTCCGAACGATGTGTAAACTACTGATGATCCATGTAGACAAATACCCACACAGTAGTATTTTCCCACAAGTAGTATGTAGAAGTTCTTTTTTTCCACTCGCACAATGTTACACACATATAAATACATTTTGTGAATTCATCCTCAAGTTGATTGTGCCTTTTTTCCAATTATTCACCCCATTCCACCCACCCCGAGGGCTGATAAGAACCATGAGTTCAATATGTTTATACACAGCTAAACCAATTTTTTTTAACATAAATCAAATATTTCATATAAATGTCTTCATTACAGCCCATATACATTGCAATATATCGTCACAACTAATCTATCCTTTTCCATCTACCCATTCCGATACTGGTGCCCACATTTTTAAACCTTTCATTTGGGCTCGAAACCCTCTTCTTGCATAAACAGCTTTTTCTAAGTTGTATGAAGCCAGAAATCGGATGAGCCATTGCTGAAATCCCGGAGGATAGGGATCCAGCCAAGCAGAAGCAATACATAATTGAAATACCGACATCCCAATAAACACCAGCTCATAACCTCATTGCCCAGTTCTTTGTCCCCCACCCCCAACACGAATAGGCTTGGTGACGGGGAGCATTCTATTCCCAAGGCTTCCTTAAAAATATGATTATATCTTGTTTAACCTTTGAAAGCCTACTACAGGAAGCAAAAATATGAACAAGATCGGCCTGATATATGGCACACCGAGGGCAGTATGTCCCCTTACCACTCCCCCATTTGGCTATCTTATACGGAGTGTAATAAAATGAGAAGCAGGTCTTATAATATTGTGCCTGTAGCCAAGCCGGAATTAAAATTTTCTGTGCCATTTTAAATGATTGCTGGAATGTATATTCTGACATGCCAATCCTCTCCTTCCATTTTGATGCCCATATTTCCATATCATCCTTCATCAGGGAGTTGAAAAGAGTATAAACAACCCGAATGGAGAGGTCCTTATTCTTTACCAATTCCTCAACTATAGAATTTCTAGAAAAACCAATTGGTTCGCCACCTTTCTTAAATAAAAAGTCCCTTATTTGAAGATACTTAAAGAAGTCTCTCCGGTCTATCCCAAACATCTCCCTAAGATCTTCGATGGAGACTAAACCTTCTTCAGAAAAAAAGGCCCCCAATTTAGTCAGACCAGCATCCCCCCATCGCTTAACCGTATAATCCTTAAAAAACTTCCCCTGGAAGGTTTGGGTTGTCTATTAGTGGTGTATAGTAGTTGAGCCTGCCTATGCCAATTGATCCAGACTTTAAACCCTCCCGCTAATGTTTTGAAGCGTACCTTCTTGCAGTGATTATTATTGAAGTAGCGCCATAGCCATCCCCAGGCCGCTTCTCCCATTATAAGTTCTGGGGGGGTCGGGCCTCCTCAACATGTCTTTCAAGTGGTTTTTCTTGTAGCAGTACCAGGTTATGTAGAAGTGTGGTGGCCCAATAGCAAAGTCTAAGATTGGGTAAAGCCCAACCCCCTCTTTCCCGGGGCAAAGTAAGATATTTAAAAACCCTTCACGGTTTGGCATATGCCCAGATAAATTGCTAGAATAAATCTTCTAATTTCTTCAGCCTATCATTAGAAAATTCTAAAGGAATTGCCCGAAAAAAATATAATATCTTAGGAAAGAATAGCATTTTAACTATATTGCATCTGCCAATAATGGATAGATGTAAATTGTTTAGCCTAAGTAAATCCTGTTTAGTTTTAACTAATAGAGGTTATATATTGTCTTTAACAATATCCTCCATATTTGCAGAAATATTAACCCCTAGATACATCACATTCTTGACCACTCTAGAGTCATCTATCTCTGTATTCCTGTTGACCACTACTTGTGTTTTACCACGATTAAGTGTATACCCAGAAAACTTCCCAAACCTTTCTGCTTCTTCTTCTATTTCCTGTAAAGCGATAGTAGGGTCAGGGATCACAAGGGCAATGTCGTCAGCATATGCCAACACTTTTGTCTCCCAGCCATGTGTCATGATAGATCTAATGGCCTGATTATTTTCTAATCGACGTATGAAGGGGTCAATATATATCGCAAACAACAAGGGTGAGCTTGGGCATCCCTGACGGGTCCCCCTGGTTATTACAAATGGATCCGAAAGAGCGCAATTTACAAAACCCATGGCTGTTGGGTGATAATAGAGCATTTGGATGGCCTGCAATAGCCCACCTTTAATTCCAACCCTTTACAGGGCCTCCCATAAAAAGTGCCACGAGACCCTGTCAAAGGCTTTTTCTGCATCAAATAGGATTAAAGCCATGGGGTCCTTGGATACCGCTGAGGCATCCAAGAGTGTAATGACCCTCCTTATATGGTCAATTGTCCCACGCCCTGGAATTAATCCATGCTGTCAATTTGAAATTACCTTGTGAATGATTGGCGCCAGGCGAGCTGCTAAAACTTTTGAATATATTTTACTGTTGCTGTTAATCAGTGTTATTGGACGATATGGGCTGGGCTCACTCGCTGGTTTATTCTTTTTGAGGAAGATTACTATTTTAGCGGAAGACCAAGAGTTTGGAGGTTTCCCCCCCTTGAACACGTGGGCAAACAGTTGGGTCATACATTCTTTAAGTTCCTGCGAGACGTTTTTGTAAAATGCGGTGGGAATATCATCCAATCCTGTTGCCTTACCGTTAGGTAGGCTATTGATACATAATAGTATCTGAATCCACTGTGGGAGATCATCCAACAATTGTTGGTCTTCTACAGAAAATTGTTCTCCAGGAATTGAGTCCAGATAATCATTAACTTCTCTTGTATCCCCTTGTACATCATCTTGATATAACGTCTGATAGTACATATAAAATGTGTTTCGGATACTATCTGGGTCTGTTACTATTCCCAGTGTGGGATCCCGAATTTCTTGTATTAAGTTTTGCATTGTTTTTTGTCTCGCTCTTGTTGCCAGGTGATGCCCAATCTGCTCACTGCACTCATATGCCTTCTCTTTCCATACCATAAGTTTATCTGCAGCATCTGCAGCAATTATTTCCATAATGGAGGATTTAGCAACTGCTACTTTTGCTTGCGCATCATCCACATCCCCCCCTGTTGTATAGTCCCCACTAAGTCCTCCTCTGCTTGGCCCAGTCGATTCTGTGAATCATGTATTTGTTGTCTTTTTTTTTTATTGCGGATCAAAGAATATCTCAGAATTTCCCCTCGTATACTGGCTTTCAGTGTATCCCACACAACGTCTATTCCTGCACTACCTATATTTTCCTTGAAAAATTGTGGAATCCAGTTCTTAATAAGGCTACAATATCCTTCGTCAATCAGTAATGCTCGCTCAAAGCTCCAAGTTTTCTCCCTATATTTAACATTGTCTCCCTTAATCTCAATCACTAAAGGGTTGTGATCGGACAACATACGTGGAGCTTTCTCTATCATACACTCATGAAGCAGAGATTGAGACAGAAGGATGAAATCAAGGCGGGCATGAACTTTATAAGGGATAGAGAAATACGTGAACCCTGGATCTGTTGGGTTTCGCCAGTTCCAAGCGTCATTCAGCCCATGATCCCTGCATAACGCCTTTAGTGCCTGAAACACCTTGGGTTTCCTGCCATTATACGACCAATTATCTTTTGGGCCCAATGCCTTGTTGACAGGTATGTTTACGTTAAAGTCCCCACACAGGACAACAAGAAGTGGCCAAGCTACCAGCTCACTATTTACCTGTTCGAATGCTCCTGGGTCGTCCAGAGTGCTACCATAAATTGAGCAGATGATGAATGATTCCCCAGTACTTTTACGGCATTCCGTTATTACCCATCTGCCCAGCTGATCAGTTAGTGTTTGGGTAAATTGTAACGTATTGCTAGATGACAGGATCGCCACCCCTCGTGTCCGGGTATTTTGTGTAGTCCCCTAACCAGCCTATAACCTAACGAATTCAGCAGGTATAGTTGAGCACCCTCTATGTGAGTCTCCTGCATGCATATTATGTCTGCCTTCAATAATCGTAGCCCTGTTGCCATAGTACGTCTTTTCTTAGGGTCATTAAGGCCACAAATATTGATAGTGGCTATACGTATTTTACCCATCAAAGGTATCCTCCAGAACAATCATACTGTGCACCTCCCCATCATGCCAGCCCTCCCCCACCCAAAGCCCGCCCCAAACCCAGCCCCTTGCCCCCACCCCCTCCCACCTCCCACCACCTGTAACTGAGGCGTCCTGGCTTGGCCCGAGCCAGGATGATGTCATCTGAGTAATCGCTACCTCGTCACCCCCCAGTCACCCAAAAAAACAAATGCAGTGTCACCGCCCAAGCTGCTCATGAACAAATCATCACATATTATTTCAATCCTAAGCAGATTCTACTAAGTAAGCCACAATAATGAGATTAAGCAAATGCCACCATATCCAGCATCCCAGGTGCCTTAATATTAGATTATGTGGTCTATTCTCTCTTAGACCCCATTCTCAGGTCTCCCAGAAATCTCCTTTAAATATGCTTGAGCCTGAATTTCTGATGTGAAGCTGCGTGTAGACCCCCGGAAGACAATTTTTAGTCTGGCTGGGTTCTGCAGATAGACTTCTGCCCCTAACTGCTTAAAGGGAGAAAAAAGCTGGCTAATTCTCCATCTCTGCTCCACTGTGTCATGAGCGAAATCAGGTCTAGTAAAAAAGCTCACTCCCTCATATTCCTTCTTAGCAGTTGGCCGAGCTAGATCATAAAGAGTCTGACGTAACAAAAAGTTCCCAAAATATAACAGCATGGCCCGTGGTCTTTCAGGATTGTTCACAGGGCATTTTGGGGACATCAGTGGAAACCTATTGGCTCGCTGAATTTCCTTGTCCCAGTCCCACATACCAAGTTCAGGAAAGGCGGTGCTTAATAGAGAGACCATGTATTTCCTGGGGTCACTTCCTTCAACCCCTTCTGGAATTCCTAAAAAGCGGAGATTGTTACGACGTTGTCTATTTTCTTGCTCCTCCAATTTCCAAGTCAGATCCTTAACGATCCCCTCATGTGCATCACACTGTGTCTTTATGGTGACAACATCCTTCTCCAAATTCTCGGTCAGTGCTTCTACGGAGGCCATTCTATCCGCTATCTCTGCACAGGTTCTGCCCACTTTCCGCACTGCCCCCTGTATTTTTTTAGCAGCGAGACGGGCTCTCCGGTTGTCCATCTTTACTTCCTCCTGGAAGCCCTTGATCTATTGCAGTACCAGTGCTAGGGGAGGGTCGTTCTGTTTCCATGGGCTCTCTCCATTGTTAGTCCTTGTGATGTTTTCATTGATTCTAGGCGTTTTTCCATTAGAGCAGTTAGTTGTGAGGACCAATAGTCCCACTTTAAATCCCTCAGACTAACACCATCAGAGAACTCACGCAGATTTTTCCTTCTTCCTTTCTTTGTTAGGGATTTTCTTAGCCCTTGTGCCTTTGCGGAATATTCCGGGCCAGTGATGCTGTTCCAATTGTCCCCCTCTCCTTCACTTGAAGTGGATATGCTTACATCCGAGATCTCTGATTCGTCAGTTAAAGAGTAAAGGTTTTCCTGGGCATGAGGGGATCTAGCCTGAAATTATGAGGTAATTCCTACTTGTTTTCTGACATCCTGATCCCCATGGTTGTTGATTTTAGCAGTTTTTTCCGTTTTGGTGCCATTCTCAAGGGTTTGAATGTGAGTGGGATTGCCTGTATCAGGTTCTGGTCCAAGGTTTGTCTGAGGTTTGAATACAGGTTCTACCACAGGGGGTGTTGTAGCACCAGGCCCAGCTTGTTCTTCCCTTCTCCCCTCCGGTTCTGGTTCCGTCGGACCTTGATGACCTGCCCCTGTTGGCCCGAAGAGATTGGTGATTAATGGCTGGCAGTCCTCTACATCCCGAGTGTTTCTCTGTGGAGCCTTCTTAATTGTTTCTGGTTTATCTGCTTTTTCCCCCTTGCCGCTGCGTAATTCACTTTTTTTGCCTCCTGCACTATTTTCGGGAAACGTCTCTTTTCTTGTGTTGGGGAGGCCAGTAGCCGCTGTAATTGCCAAGCTGGGTTGATTGCTCTTGGTTTTGGCAGCTTTGGCCCCACGTCCTGCCATATTTGGCTTTAAAGTATTTCGCTGTGTAAATGTCAAAATTTCCACAGAGACTTCATTTTGTCTGTGGTAAAAGCACTCTGGCGAACTGAGGACAAGTATGTTATTATATCTTTTGTTTGGTGCGTCCTCATGCCGCAGGTCTGCCAGGAGCACCGAGAGCATCGGATGGAGCAGTTGATGCGTAACCGGGGGCCCCAGGCAGAGAGATGCTGCAGAAGCCCGAGCGGTCAACGCGGATGCCCTGACCTGCCTCGCGCTTCTCATCACGGTGCTGCCAGCCTTGACAAACACTGAGTGGATCACATTATTATTCCCACAGATCTCCGATTCTGAGTAAGTTGGCGGCAGCAATTTCGGTGCGGTGCGGAGTATCTGTTCACGGCATTTGGGTGCCTTGGGTTCCGACCGGAGGAGCGCTTGAGAGAAACGCTCACTCAGACGCCATCTTGCCGCCTAGTATGTAGAAGTTTGGTTGAAGAAACAAAAGGGGTCAATTTGTTAGTTTCAAAGGCAGTTTTTGCTTTCACCTTAATGCAGCTGTAATTGGAGTATGTCTAGCCTGTTTCAGACTTTATTTAGAGAGTGCAATTTTTAGATATTATATTAACTCTTCATGAGTGATGTCACTGACCAAGTCATGAGTGATGTAATATGTGTGGTCATAAGCAGTGCATTGCGGGGGCGTAAGTTATAGTTAGCTCAGCTAACTATAACTGCTGAATTTCTCTGGTTTTGTACGAGTAAAATGTCAGCCTAACTATATGTCCCTGTAACCTTTGTTTTTTTCAGTGAATTTCTAAGGTTTTTTTAATTCTATTTCCTAACTATAATGTCTTGTTACCTTTGTTTTTCTCAGTGAATTTCTATGGTTTTTACCAATTCTATTTCCTAACTATAACGTCCCTGTAACCTTTGGTTTTTTAAAGTGAATTTCTATGTTTTTTTAACTAGTAGTCACGTTTGCAGAGTGGTGGAGAAAGGGGGCGGGCCGCCGACCAGCTCTCAGGAATCCCACTTTGTCTGACTTACTGGAGGTAACAGGAGGGCTTATTGGCCCCCAAGGACCCTCAGCATACAAGGGGACTTCATCCCCTAATCAGTAGTGCACCAGGAGGCACATTTGCATAGTGGTGGAGAAATGCGGCATGGCCTCCAACAACATCTCAGCAATCCAGCTGTGTGGAACTTACTGGAGGTAACAGGAGGGGTAGCTGACCCCCAAGGACCATCAAGACCCAAGGGTACTTCATCCCCCAACTAGCAGTGCGCCAGGAGGCGCGTTTGCTGAGTGGTGGACAAAGGGGGCGTGGCTGCCGACAACCTCTCAGTAATTCCACTGTGTGGGACTTACTGGAGGTAACAGAAGAGGTAGTTGGCCCCCAAGGACCCTCAGAACTAAAGTGGACTTCATTCCCCAACCAGTAGTGCGCCAGGAGGTGCATTTGCAGAGTGGTGGAGAAAGGGGGCATGGCATCCAAAGACCTCGCAGCAATTCCGCTGTGTGGGACTTACTGGAGGAAACAGAATTAATGAATGAATGAATGAGGGCATTTCTACAGCATATGGCTACTCGTAAGAGTGTCCCAGCGCTTTTAGACCTGCCAAAGTGTATCATACAGAGGATCCGTTCGCACCTTGTTCACCACTAGAGTCCGAATAAAAATGTTTTCAATTCATTTTTTTATTTGACTTCTTCCGGTATAAGTCTCAGATATTCACATAGTTTATTCCAGAACCTTGCTGCTTTAACGGTGAAAGAGGAGCCTCCCCTCCGCTGTTTCTGAAAGTGAGGAATCACAATAAGGCCCGCCGAACTGGAGTGCAAAAGCCTCCCAGGGGAATATGCCTCAATGCGTTAATTTAGGTATCTCGGGCCCCCGTTGTGAAGGGCTTGATGTGTTAATGTCAGTGCTTTGTACTTAATACAATGACGAACTGGCAGCCAGTGAAGTTTATCCCGATACGATGACACAGAGGTAAATTTCAGGATTTTAAATAGTAAACAGACTGCCATATTCTGCATAACCTGTAGTCGCTGGATCAAATAATCCGGGAGGCCAAGGAATAGGACATTGGAGCAGTCCAGCCTAGATAGAATCAGTTACCTGACCACTGTCACTTGGGCCTCATAGGGTAGCAGGTGAAGAAATTTCTTCAACATGCAAAAAATCCAGAAACATGATTTCACCACTGCTGACACCTGTGCTCCGAAAGAAAGCTGGTCATCAAACAGCACACCCAGGTTTCTGGTCACCGTCGTTGGAGGGGGCGGAGGGGACATTCTCGGGCCAAGCTCCAAGCCAGCCATGAAGCCGATCCCATCCAAACAATAAGGCTTCTGTCTTATCGGGATTACACTGTAAATTGTTAACCTTCAGCCAATCTAGCCACCAGATAGTTAGCAAAAGCAGCCCTTGCGTTCACTGAATCCCCATCAAACGTGAGCAGAAGCTGGGTATCATTAGCATATGAGAGGATCTTGATGCTAAAGGATTCCACCAAATATGCCAAAGGAGACATGTAAATGTTGAAAAGAATGGGGCTGAGGGAGGAGCCCTGCGGCACCCCCCATTTCAAAACTTTACCTCCTGATGCATACGGCTTCATCCATACCATCTGCTCACGTCTTTTGAGGTAACAGCCTAGCCAACTCAGTGCAGAACCTATTGCTCCCAAATGCTCTAGCCTGTGCAGCAAGATGCTGCGGTCCACAGTATCAAATGCTGCTGACAGGTCTAGCAGCACCAGAGCCACGTTGAGTCCTGAGTCCAGAGAAAACTTGATGGACTCAGAAACTTCTAATAATGTGGTCTTGGTGCTGTGGTGGGCTATAAATCCAGATTGAGAGGGGTGAAGTAGGTTGTTTTCCGTCAAAATGGTAGCGAGTTGCTGATTTACCAACTTCTCCAGCACCTTTGAGGCTACAGGCAGGAGTGAGACTGGCCTAAAAGTAGCTAAGGATTCAGGATGAGCATTTGCTTTTTTAATTAAGGAATCACCCTGGCTCATTATCAATCATCAGGTATGTCACCTAAGTGGAGGGAGATAGCAAACAGCTCCTGATACAACGGAGCAATGATATCTGCAAATACTTCAATATGTGAGGGGGTATGGGATCCATTGGTGACCCTGACTTGCAATTCAAATTAGAGGTCATCACGTCCGCGAGGGTTGGCCCCACAAACATTGCCAATGTTGAATGCAATATTCAACCATCTGGAGCTCCTCAGTCCCATTCTCCCAGAGTATCATCCCCCCCCCCCCTCAACAGGTTGGCCTGAATTTAGAGAATGTTCCCCTCAGAAAAATTACTCAATCTGGAGCAGAGGGACTGACAAGGTTCCAATGGGGGGGAAGTAAATTAGGGCCCGTTAACTGGGTTACTATTTTAAAAATCTCCCTCCCATCATTCTCAGCCTCCCTGATACAAAGGTGCTGCGAGTCCTCTTAAGGTTTTTATGGTAAGCTTTCAGGGCCAGTTTATAATGGAATTTGTCGAAGTCCAGATACCACGCCGCCATACTCTTTGTAACTTCTTGCACGTTGCTCTTATCTGAACTAATTCCTGTGAGCATGCTGATAGAGTCTTTGTAGCATTTCTTGAACCTGAGATGGGGGCTGCAAGATCAGCAGAAGGGGTTCCTGGTCCCCAAGGACCCTCAGCATCCAAGGGGACTTTATCCCCCAACCAGTAGTGCACCAGGAGGTGCGTTTGCAGAGTGGTGGAGAAAGGGGGTGGGCCTCCAGTGACTTGCCGGTTGGCTTTTTTTGAATATTTTTTTTAATTCATATGGGGAGGGGGGCAATGGCCCCCCTTCTGTGGGCCAATTTCGGCCAAGACTCCATCCCCCGGGTCCCAGCCTTTTTTTAAAACATTTTTTTTAAACTTAAAGGGAGGAGGGCCTAGCGGCCCCCACTCCCTGGCCGATTTCAGCCCTTGGGACCCCATCCCCGGGGCCTGGCCTCTTTTTTTATTTTAATTTTTATAATAAAGAATGGGAGTGGGGCCGAGTGGCACCCCTCCTGGGCCAATTTTGGCCCTGGAGAACCCATCCCCAGGGGCCCAGCCTCTATTGTGAGTGCCCTGGTCCCACCCAGGACATCCACTCAACAATGATGGGTACCGCGGGGAAGCCTGAAGGCGGCAGTGGTCCCGGCCGGCTCTCCGTCTCCTGGGGGAGCCGGCATTGTGTTTACACATAGGGAGCTGCTGAACAAGAAGCTCCCTCTGTGTAAAAGCAATTTTGCTCCGCTTCCAGCAAGTGAGAGCATTCTTAATGCTCTTGCTTACTGGAAGGGGAGCACAGTTTGCTATGGCTTGGTGGGAATGGTAAAGCTCCTGCCAAGTCATAGAAAACAGCTATGTTTTGGGGGTTGGCAACCCGGGACATAGCAAGAGCCAGCCCTGGGGGGTAGCAGTCCCCAGGGCCATCTATGGCTCTAGGAGAGGGGCCGTCCTCCTTTCTTAGATTTTGCCCCAGGGAGGTGGTGGTCCACGTGGCCCCCCTGCATTCATTATACTTAAATCCCCGGAGAGGTGATGGCCCCCAGGGCCGCAGGGTGGTCTGCTCGGCCCCCTTGCATTGTTTTAAGAAAAAGCCACATGGAGGTGGCGGTCCCTGGGGCTGGGGGGGTCTGAAAGGCCCCCCATTTATAAATAAATTGGCCCCGGGGAGGTGGTGGTCCCCGTGGCAGCGGGGGAGGCTGTAAGGGCCTCCCCCACATTCATTTGTATAGAAGCTCAGGCGATGTGGTGGTCCCCAGTGCAATATTAAGCCTCAGCAAGGGGGGCCCGTGCGCCCCCCCTCCCTTATTACAAAAACGCCCACCCAGGGGCCATTAATTAACAAAGTGCGGAAGCCCACGCTTCATTTTTGAAAAAGTTTTTGGCTGGATCCGAAATTTGAAAAAAATTGCCAAGAGCCTAGGGGATCAGGGTATTTTCTTTTTTTTAATGTTTTTTTCTGGGACATGGCCCAAGCCAAGTCGCAAGATGGATGCCAACACTTCCTGATTTGAAGTGTTGGCAGTTAACCAGAGCTCTGCATTTCCCTGCACGAGCTCGTCTTTTTTCGCGAAATGTCCTTGAACACAAATTTCACAACGTTTTTTTTCTTATTTCTCAACAACTACTGAATGGATTTACACCCAATAACTCAAAGCATGATCTGCGTAACCAATTATAGCTTTCTGCCAAATTTTGTGTAATTCCATTCAGTGGTTCGGCTGTAGGCATGTTGACAGGTCCTATGGGAATCAACATTGCAAACGCAACCTTTTTGGAACCCTTCTTAAGCAACAGCTGTAACAAGTTATTCAGTGGCGGCTCCTCCGCTAAGACAGAGGAGCGTCGCCCCACTGCTTTGCAGCAGTGTGAATAAAGGAAAAATAAAATGATAATAACTCATTGTTATTATCATTTTATTTGTTCCTGCTGCTGCAGCTTTGCGGGCAGGGCGGGGCTGCTCTGCTCCCAGAGTGGTGGCACTATGTAAGTGCGCATGAATGTTTGGCCCTCTCGGGCCAGCCAAACAGCCATGCGCACTTTGCATGTTTCCACCTGCATTACAGCCTGGGTGGAGAACATGCCCAGGCTCCCAGTCCCTGCCTGAACGCCGAACCACGGCACTTAGACCAATCACAATGCTTCATTAAAGCATTGTGATTGGCTTAGGGGAGCCTGGGTGTTTCCTGGGTGCTCTGTTCCTGTTCCAGGCTAGACGCAGCAAGGAGGTAAGTTTATTTGATTTTTCTTTACCCCCGGCCCTCAGCCCTGCCACCCCCGAACTGTGCCAGCTGCCACTGAAGTTATTACAGTTGAGTTCTGACATCATTTCTTTATAATCAGTGACTGGGTGCATCACAAGTTACTGCTTATAAAGAAATTAAAGACAGGTTTTTATACAGAAATAGCAGACTCCCCTGCATTATATATAGATAGACATATAGATAGATAGTGTGAGAAATTGTGTTGTTTGTTGAGGGGGTGGGAACCCTTCTCAAGCAGCAGCTACAATCCTTGTCAGGGTAAACCATAAAAGTTCCTAAATTAACCTGTGCTTAACCCTCTGGTAGCTTGGCACAAAAACTGTCAGGCTTAACTTAGAAGCAATATGTAAAACATTTGGGCAGCACACAAACAACAATAAAATGAAAACACTACACAAGAAAATCCCACACCAATTTAGTACCATTTAATAAATTATTTGACACCAAAACAACAAAAATAATCAGTAGAACCAGAAATATGACATTTCAAAGATTTAAGGTAAGTATAGTGCCTTAAAGGACAAAGCGCCACGTGATGGAGTATGGGCCGGATACAGGGACCAGGTTAGTCACGCTGAAAAAGTTATTTCTAATGTCCAGCACAAAGAGTTCTGTTCGCAGTGGCGGTGAACGCCAGGAGCAGGGAGAGCATCATGGATGGTCATAGCTTTAGGGCAAAGATCAGGCCGAGCGTCGTGGACAGTCATCTCTGTAGAGCAAAGATCCTGTAGGGTGTCATGGCCGTCACTGCTCGAGATTCACGTTGGTGGTTGTAGCGTCTTCCCCAGCCAGGGTACCCGTAAATGACTGTGCCACACACAGAGCTTAGTATTACATGTCTTTATTCTTTTGTGTGTAACCGTGAACTCAACATTCTAAATCAGCCTTTATTGCATTTTGCTCTAAAACCTACGTCATAGCTCTACGGAGTCAATCAGGAGCCAAAATGGTTCCGTCATTGCTAACTCGCAAGACACTACAGTGGTCACCGTGGACTGTCGATGCTGTTGCGGGAAGTGCAGTTCTCTCATTCCCAGTTGCCCCTGGTAGTCGCTGTAGAGCGAAGAGTGGGGCTCATCAGAGCTTTACGCATGCAGGCAGCATGGGCTGCAAGATCTTGCTGCAAACGTGCTCGTTCACGGTCGCTAAGAGCCCAAAACTTCAGGGTTTCTCCTTTTTGAGTCAGAGGAGTCCCCCTTGATGGCAGCCAAGGGTCCAAGCAGAGGCCATCAGGTTCAAGCAGTTCCAGTTGCAGGCCCACACAGGAGATCAGCTGGGCAGATACAGAGAGGCCTCTGGTGCTTGTTATGTCCCTGTAGATCAGAACAGGAGGTCAGTCAGCTGACCCTTGGAGTCACTCAGCCTGAAATGAAGAAAACAGCTCCAGTCTTCCTTCTCAGCAAGAAGGGCAGGCCTGAAGCAGCAGGGTAGCAGGGTGGTATTCTTCTGTAGTATCCACAGGTCCAGATGTGTACTGAAGAGTGGGTCTGAGGGTCCCCTTTTAATATCTGGTGCCACATTAAAGTGGGAGAAGCTTGTGGAGCTTTCCCCCTACAGGGGTGTCTGGAATTTCCTGATTCCCTATCCTGGACCCAGTCTGTCTGGGGGCACAATAGGCTAGTGTAAAGTCCTTTGTGAGTGAGCTGAGGCAGCCACATTGAAATGCAAGAGTGGTAGGTGACAGCTCCGCCCCCTCATCCTTTCAGAGATGGCTCATCCTGCTAACATCTAGTCCCCCTTTCTGATACTGTCTGGGCGGAAAACACAAAGGCCAACCGCCAACTACACCTAGTCATGTTCGTTCGTTTATTATATTTTTATTTGGCATATATAGCCATAAAAAAAAAGTACCACAATACATACAATTAAAATATGAATTATACAAACACTGTAACCATAAAACAGTATAAAACACAATAAAATCCTGATAAAATAAACAAAGGGAACTCTACCAAACCATAGGGAGTGCCTAATTCATCATCAACAAGGGGAAGAGATCACTTATACGTTGGGTATACATTTGTACATCCACCATAAATAACAAGAGCCGGGGGTATTCCCAAGCATGGGTAAGATCACATTTCTACCCCGCCCATTTTAAATTATATAACCAATTCCTTCAATGACTCCTGTATTACAATTAACATTCTGCAGACACCAAGGGGCTAATTTACAAGCCCCTTGCGCTGCCGTTGCGTCACTTTTAAAATGGGAAAATGTGACGTACCGGCGGCGCAAGGGGCTTGTAAATAAGCCCCCAAATGGTTAGGTCAAGAAATGTGGTGATTGATTCCAACGTTCTTTTGAAGAAAGTGTGACTATAAGAATGGTGACCCTCCTTCGTCAATAGAAAAGGGGTAAAGAGATAAATAAGTCAATACCCACCGATAATTTAACCGGTTGAGACATAAGCATATAGTCTATGCATGGTACGAATGGAAATATGATATGCGAGTAGGCATAATTCCCCACTTGTTTGATTTAGGATTAGGCAATCCATGGGGATCCTTGAAATACTGGTGCTGACGAAAGCTTCAGTATCTTCTAGGAAGGCTGAAACATGTAAACCTCGAGGAAGGATTCTTGGGTGATTAGACCACCACATGGTGTCCGCATTTGTTTTTAACACTGCCAAGGCACTATTCTGATAATAAAGAATGTTGCAAGTATGCCACAGGCAGGCTTTTAACTATTTACTTCTAGGATCCCTTCAAAAATCTGTCAGTGCACCCTGAAAGAAATCAGGTGAAAGCCCACGATGGAAGCATTAGACTCAATCGTGAAAACTCTATGATGAAGCATGCCTTCAGGATTTCCTGAAGGGAGAGAGTTTTATAATAAAAATCACTCACGTGCCAGTACCGCCTAGATGGATTGGACTCTAGGGGGCCTCTTCTATTGATTTATATAAGGTCATTTCAGGGAAGTTAGGGGATCCCAACTGTTCTTCTCTCTTTCTCTCTCCCTCTGATTATTTAGATCAAGAAAATGCCAACTTTCTAAAAGTAGAAAATGCGAACTAGAGCGTAATGTTCTAGACAGGACGTGCACTACCAGGAAACACTCCTATGTGAGTGTGTATAAACAATACATCAAAATCTTTTAGAACATTTTTAACATGAAAAAAACTGCGATGTTCATAAATTCACAATGTCCCCAAACCATGAATCTTCAAAGCATGTAAGCTTAAGTCTTCAGTCAAAACCGTTTTGCCAATTGACTTCTTTTTATCCATACATAGACTGTGAATCCAAATCAAAATGCGGATTTTCAAAGGTCCATTTATTCAAATCATAACAGTGAAATGCAGTTCACTCCACAATCCCAATGCATTTCGGGTGTAGTCAACACCCTTCTTCAGGGGATATCTAATTCCAATCCAATGACGGTGAATATCCGAAGCTGAGACAAGTTTATCAAAAAACTTCCAACCGACCCAACTTTCTAAAGCGCCACAAGTAACCGGGCTATGTAGATCAAAACGGGTGTCTAATCAATGAAATACTGCTGGAGCAGTAAGTAGTAAGAAGTTCTCAACGTATTCGGCATGTCCCAACCCTCCTACGGGGGTAGTGGTGATGTAGTGTACGGTGAATATTCCTCTTCTAACTCGTAGCCAGTAGTCAAGTCGTGAACCTCGATTCTGTATAATCCGCCAAAAACACACGTTTTCTAAAAGTGGCATTTTCAGGATTGTGACTTAAAATCCGACGTTATCACTAAAAAGGGTTTCAAATTACAATTCCTTACACACCAAACATGAAATTCCTACCTGGTTCCACACAAATGTTGTCACTTATTAAATGTAATAAGGTAACCCAATGTTATACTATGGGAGAAGTAGGCCTTGCAGTAGTGAAAAACAAAGTTAGGAGTTTTTCACTACCAGGACTTGGAAAACTTAAAAGTACATGTCCAACTTTGAAAATACAATGCACACTGCCCTAAGGGCTCTTTAGGGCTTACCCTAGGGGTGATGTATATGTATTAAAAAGGAAGATTTAGGCCTTGTCAAAATAGCAGTTTAAAACTGCACGCGCCGGCTGCAATGGCAAGCCTGGGACATGTTATAAAAAGGCTACTTAAGTGGGTGGCACAATCAGTGCAGCAGGCCCACTAGTAGCATTTTATTTACAGGTCCTGAGTACCTGCAGTACCACATGACTAGGGACTTATAAGTAAACTAAATATGCCAATTGGGTGTACGCCAATTATACCATATTTTAGCACTGGTTAGCAATGGTAAAGTGTGCAAAGTCCTAAGGCCAAGAAAATCGAATTCAGCAATATAGGTGAAGTGAAGGCAAAATATTCGGGGAAATACCACCCTAAAGCTGACAGGTCTAATAGATAGATAGGTATATAGAATGAGAGACAGACAGAAAGACAGAGAGACAGAGAGACAGACAGACAGACAGACAGACAGACAGATAGATAGATAGATAGATAGATAGATAGATAGATAGATAGATAGATAGATAGATAGATAGATAGATAGAACACAGTTACTTTTCCTCTAAGTATGTATGTATGTAAGGGATTTGTAAAGCTCTGGAATCACCCCGCAGGGGTATCTCCGCGCTACCAGAGAGAGGGTACAAGACAGGCACAGACCAGTCCCGGAATAATTCCGTCTTCAGGAGTTTCCTGAAGTGAAAAAGATTGGGGCATTTGCGCAAGGCCTCCGGCAAGGTGTTCCAATATTTCGGGGCAAGGTAGGCGACAGTTTTGCCATCTGTTCGTATTTTCCTGTAGCGGGGAACCACTAGCAGCCCTTTACCTTCCGATCTGAGTGGACGGTTTGGGCAGTAAACTTTAAACTTGTCCGCCAGATAGCTAGGGCTCGTACCATAAAGAGCTTTATGGGGGAGGCAGCAGAGCTTGAATTTAATCCTCTGGCGGATAGGGAGCCAGTGGAGTTGTTTTAGCCCCAAGGAGGTAAGAGGCGGATTTTTGAGAGCCAGGCATGCGGCAACATTCTGTACAATCTGTAATCTGCTCAGCAGGGATTCGTTAGCAGATGCCAGTAGAGCATTACAATAATCCAGACAACCAATGATCAAAGCCTGAATCAGAGTTCTACGAACAGAAAGAGGCAGCCACTGGAACACTCTGCGCAAAAGGCTCAGGGTATGGTAGCAGGTCCCTGCGGTAGTCATGATTTGATCCCTCATCGATAACAATACATCCAAACGGACCCCTAGATTTTTTGCCACAGTAGAAGTAGCAGGGGCAGGGCCTAACACAGCAGGCCACCACTTCGGGGACCAGGATGCCTGAGCCGAGCCAAACAGCAGGATTTTGGCCTTGGCCGCATTCAGTTGGAGAAAGTGTTCCGTCATCCAGGCTGATATGGCTAGCATGCCCTTTGCAAAACGCTGATCGACCAACTCTGTGTCCTTATCAAAGGACAGGCGTAGTTGCATATCATCAGCGTAGGAAAATGGAGTAAAACCGTACTCCCTAATGATCCTGGCCAGGGGGCCACATAGATATTAAACAAGGTAGGACTCAAACAAGAGCCCTGGGGCACCCCCTTAGTAAGCTTCAGGGTTTGGGAGCGGAAGGGGCCCAGATTGATGGTCTGGGTGCGCTGATCAAGAAAGCTAACGAGCCAATTAAGTGCCTGTCCCTGCAAACCGGCCTCTCACAGTTGGAAAATCAATTTCTGATGCGAGACAGTGTTGAAGGCTGCTGTCAGATCCAATAAGACCAGTAGCACTGCTTTGTTATTATCCAAAGCCATTTTAATATGGTCAGTAACCCCAATGAGGGTAGTCTCTGTAGAGTGATTGGGTCTAAACCCAGACTGGGAAGGATCAAGGATGCCTTGGGATTCCAGGTAACCCATCAGCTGAGTGTTGACATAACCCTCTGCCATTTTACTCATAAGCGGCAGTAGTGAGATGGGGCGATAATTAGAGAGCACTTCTGCAGGTAACTGAGCTTTCTTCTTAATTGGTAGCACTTGAGCGGCCTTCCAATCAAGTGGCATGACTCCTTCGCGTAAAGAAGTGTTAAGAATATCACAAATGGAGGGGGCCAGGAGCGGTGCAAGGAGAGCGAATATATGCGCCGGCATCACATCAAGGGGAGATCCAGATTTCGCTACTCTAAGCATGGCTTCCGCCTGAGAGACCTGAATAGCATTGAAATGTTTCAGGCCTTCACCAGAACTTCTTAGAGTTGAGGGTCTAGAGTTAGGAGGATCCAAGTGACAAGAGTTTTGAGGGAATTGATTGTAAATTAGATTAATTTTATCATCAAAATACACAGCTATACTGTCACATAATCCCTGAGAGGGGAGAATCTGCTGGGAGCAAGCTGTAGGATTGGTGAACGAGTTGAGAATTTTATAGAGTTCCTCAGTTGAATTTCCTGCCTGGTTGAGTTTTAGTGTGACATGATCTTTTCGTGCCCTTTTTAAGTTCTTATGATAAGCGGTGAGGGCCAATTTATAGATAAGCCTCTCTGTTTCCAAATGGGATTTGCGCCAAATTTTCTCCAGGTGTTTGCATCTAGATTTTTCACTGCGTAACTCAGCAGTATACCAATCTGCACTTTTTTTTTTAGTGACTATGTTGATGTTTCATGGGAGCCAGAGTATCAATCATAGAAGGGATGTCTTCATTAAAAACCATGAGCTTCTTAGTACTGTCCATATGTTCATTGAAAACAGGAGGAACAAATATTTTGCTAAAAGAGTCATACGTGACTTTATGCCATTGCCTTCGGAGATTATTTAGGGAACATGCGGCCGTTTGGTTTCTAAGGCAACTATTAATCCGAAATGGAATCAAAGAGTGATCCGACCACATCACTGCGCAAGGGGGATCAGAAAGTATGAAGGGTGAATTCGTAAGTATAATGTCCAGGGTATGACCTGCCGAATGTGTAGGGCCAGTATTGATCTTCGCCAAGCCCAGGGAGGCCATATCGGCCAAGAAATTAGTATCATCTGTGTTCTCGCTATCTTCGCTATGGATATTAAAGTTCCCTAATAGCAATAAGTGTTTGGAGGTAATAGTGTGCGGGGCAATTTTCTCCATCATTTTTAAATTAAAGTCAGATCCCTCCACTGTATAAACCCATACAAATTTATAAATGAATCAAAATATTAAGAAAGGATTGGAAAAATCGGATTTTGTCCAAAATGTTTCTAATACTCTCTGTTATTTTTGCCATAGGGCTTCAAAAAGTTAATTTTATTTAATTTTTGGTTATGTTTCACTCAGTGAGACAAGCAAGGAAGACCAAATGTGAATTTTGTTCTGGGAAAAACACTATGAATGGAAGTAGTTCTCACATGCCCTCATTCTTATCTACATGCTCCAAGCTGTTTCCTTTCCTATGTGTGGTAAATGAAATTTAGAACACAGTATTTATGTCAGACGGTATTATAAAAGCACTATGTTGGTGCACCATCCGATGCTGCTCAAACCAAAAATAATGAAATAACTAGGGTTGTGTTGAAAAACATTAACAAATAAGCTACTTTTATCATAATATACCCCCAAATAAAGGCATGCAGGCAGTCCTTATGACTCTTACACTTTTAAGTAACTTTACTGCTTTTGGCTATGCACAAAAATGGAGTGCTAAATTACTCTAAAGTTTAAGTTACCTTTGTGAATAGCCACTGCAGTTCGTAAATAACCCAGAGGCCCCTGATTTTGGTGGAGATATTTAAGTTACACTTATAGAGTAAATTTTCTCTCAGATTCTGTGAATAGCCAAATTGTAGTAAACTTATTCAAAAGTGCAAATTACTCAAAAAATAAGTTACTTTTGTAAATCAGACCCATGGTGTGTGAGGACATGACATTTGTTGTTCATCCAATGGGATGGGGTGCAGCACTTATTTGTTGAGTAAAGCACTCCTGATGTATGCTTTTTTGTATTCTTCTGTGAAGTGAGCTCCCATGCTGATTTGATAAACTTGCTGCAGCAAGGCATGTATGTGTGTAGATATATAAAGCACAAAAGTAGCTAGAACGCAATGGAGCACTGTATCTACAAGGCAGAATTTACAGTGGGGTTGGGTAAGCAGGGGTGAAGGGCAGGGCATAGGTTGAGAAGGAAAGAGGACTGGCTATCAGGGTTACAGAACTGGAGTAAGAAGTAGCAGTGGAGAGGGGCAAGGACTGTGGCTACTGGTGCGGTCAGTTATCGAAGCAGAGCTGTGGTTACAAGTTGTTGCTTGTCACCATGTTACTTTTATTTCATAGAAGACTGTGACGGTGCATCCTGTCAAAGATACTCCCAGTAGGAGAGTACTACACCTCCTCCTTAGTGCTCGGGGAGTGGTAAAGGGTGACATACCTGGTTAAGGAATGTCCTGAAACAGTGCAGTGGATTAACAACTAAAGAGGTAGACATGGACCGAAATGTTATGATTTCTTGAGTCGACAATTTCTCTCACTTAAGACAACAAACTCACCACTCACAGTCGCTTTGACATTTCTAATGTATTTAATTAGGAGAATAAATGATAGTCTTTCTAAAGAAACAAACATCACCCCACACAAGCGATACTTGAGAAGCCTATCATGGGCATTTGGATTGGGCTCTTTGCAGTTACTGTCTCTAGTAAGATAGATCACACATGCCTTCCCTATTGTTACAAAAGATAAAATACATCCAGCCTTGACTGCAACATTTTCAAAAACAAAGCACAGCCTTCAGATCTTCATTCCTATTATTGATGTTTAATGTACTAATGCTGTGGGCTAATGCATCCACTGCAGGGATCTGTGTTTGGCCTCGTGACTGCAGAATAAAGGCCAAGGGGGTTCTCTCAGTCCTCCATCCTTACAAGGTCCTGTCATTAGTGTCAAGAACCACCTCACATGTGCCCTACAAATACGCCTGTATTGTTTTATGTTATCATTGGAAAATGAGCTTTGGTTTCTGACAATGAGAGCAGAGATACTCATTTGCTTTTTCTTTATTTTTGCAGGTATTCTTTGCCTTCAGTCTGGACTGTGCATATAGGAATGAGATTCATAACAAAAAACTATCATCCTTTGTTAATGAAGTCAGTTCGAAGGATTATCGTGCATCCTCGCTATGACCGGTACATATCAGACTATGATATTGCTCTGTTGGAACTGGAAACACCCCTGTTCTTCAATGACCTTGTCCATCCCATATGCCTACCCAGCAATCCAAAGGTTTTTTCCTCAGGGACTCTCTGCTATGTCACTGGCTGGGGTTCTCAAAAAGAAAATGGTAAGTATATTTCCTTCCAACATTTCTCAGTTATGTGTATGTAGAACTTGACATACTGCTTTGATTATTTTGGTTGCTTACCACCAGGGCAAGCTCCTCCGTTAGGGCAGAGGAGCATCGCCCCACTAACCAAACTGCCCACAGATATGGAAAAATAAAGTGGTAATAAAGTTCAGTTATTACCATTTTATTTTTTAAAACCCCGTCCCGAGCAGAGCGTCAGGACAGGGGGGCAGGGCTTTCTACTTTCTGCTGCTGCTTGTCAGGCGCAAAAACAACAATTGATGGACAGAATGCAGAACAATGTCGTACATTCACCCCAGTACAGAGATCTGGGCCTAAATCCATCGTTTTTTTGCTCACCATGCCATTCCAGTTTGGACCCAGCCATATGCAAATCAGCCTTGACCCTGCGCCCAATGGGAACAGTCCAGCCCGAACTGCCAGGCCAGGTCCTCCCTGGACTGGAAACAAGCATCCTAGGACCGGTTTCGGGCTTTCAGCCCTCATCAGCCAGGATAGCTTGACTCCAGTGGCATGGAGAGCACGGGACCCACGTCTGGGCATACCCGTCCCACTCGGGGTGACAAATGCAAAAACAACAATTGATGGACAGAATGCAGAACAATGTCGTACATTCAGCCCAGTACAGAGATCTGGGCCTAAATCCATCGTTTGTCAGGCAGCAGCAGAAAGCAGTGATAGGCAGGGCACTTTAGGTTTAAAGTGCGCATGTCTTTTTGGCTGCCGTCTTGTGGCGGCCAGCCAGACATGCGCAGTTTAAACCTCTCTAACCCAGCTGTCCACGACAGCTGGGTTAGAGACAGCGTTGGGCTCCAGTGCCCTCTGGAGCAGCGAGAGAGGCTGCTCCTTCCAATTCTGGTGCTGCTTTCATGCTGCATGAAAGCAGTGCTAGGATTGGTTACCGCAGTTTCCCTGCCCCGCGTTGGAGTCTGCCTGCCTGGACCCGAGTGAGGAGGACGTCGCACCAGGATTGAAGGTAAGTGTAATTTTTATTTATTTATTAATGGCTTTTATTTTTTTCCCTCCCGCCCCATTACCCTCCTTACATGCCAGCCTCCACTGCTTTACACTTGTGAGAAAAGAATGGGTAAACAATCTTAAAAGTCAGAATGTCTAACTTAGGGCAAAACTAATTTGAAAAGAGCATTCAACAGTTTGTTTATGGTAATAGGAGTAATTATGAACATTTCATACATGAGATTATCTAAAAGTGAAAGAAACTAAAGTTAATTGTAGCTCGGTAAGCATACAAAAAGGTTGTGTGTACCTAAGTTGAACCTAGGTGCAACAGACATGGAATTTGAGAAACTGGTAACTCCTGTCAATAGCTACATTTGTCCTTTCTGAAATATAATCAGCCATCACTGAAATTTAACAATCCATGCAGAAATGTCAAAAGTCCTTGGCTAATTCTGTAGCATTCAGAATATTGTGCCACCAGGCAGAGTATGTCTTATCGCTGTAATGGTGGCCCTTCTCAAGAGCATACATTACCAGACTTTATCCTCCAAGAGGCAATGGCCTACAAAAAGTCAAGACAGAAGTTAAAGTCAATTGATCCTCCCTGAAACCTATCTGCGGCTGCCGTTCATCCCCTCCCCCACCCATACCCTCCCCGTGCCTGCCCCCCTTCCCTTCCCCCAACCCAGCCTCTCCCCCACACCCCCCACCCACCCCTCTGGCCCAGGAGGCTGCCATTACGCCATAGTATCCCATCCCCACCCTCAACTATACTGCTCACCCCCACACTCCTACTCCTTATGTTTCGTCTCGTCCCCCCCCAAAGACCCGTCCTGACTAACCACCATTGGGACCTGACCTACCAGGGGTTACCGGATACCGGGGGTAACGCATAGCATGCCTCTACTCTTGCCTAGTCCCCCCCTCTGCAGGCCATCTGTACAGATTGTCTCCTCTACCTGCTGTACGCCTCTCACAGAAGGACAAGGACCACTCCCGCCCGTACTGGTACTCACCACTTCGACCTAGTCTGTTTTCAACCACAAGCCACATTATTCCGATTCCATATTATGCAACCACCCCCTTCGTCATATACTATGAACAATGCCTACCTCTCTTGCGCGGCCATGTACCTCTCCCCATTACCCCCACTAACCCCCCACCACTTCCCCGCTCCTGGCTTCTTGGTTCTTTTATACCCCATCCCCCCCCCCTTCTCCCCCTCTCCCTCTTATTCTGCTGCTCTTCCTCACAAATGTATCACAAATGTATAGCTGTAACAGTAATAACGATGGACTCCAGCAAGTGGGGAATGCTGTAATTCTCTTACACTGTTGTGTTTTCCTTTTCGAAACTTTCAATAAATAATTTCGACACAAAAAAATTGTCAATTGATTTGCAAGTAAAATACATCTGCTGACCACTTCCCTTATGTGGATACACCTCCACAGCCCGCTCCAACCTTTCCTGCAAGTGTCTGACTCTATGATGATTTCCAGGAAAGAGGGGAAAATGGCACGGCCGTTCCATTCAGTATGTGCTCCAGCATTCATGAGATCTCCATCCTGCCTTCCTGGGATAAAGCTGTTTCCTTCGAGTATGATAGATCTTTCCTCAAGTACAATATTTTAATGCATTTAAGGGCCCAGTAGTGAAGTGCATACAGGAAATTGTCCGAATCTAGGAAAACAGGAGGCCCAAATACCTGGACAGTGACCCGTAGACTATTCTATGGTGAGTGGATATATGACAAAGCCCAATAAATCAATTTTTCTGCTGATAGGCAGAGCTGATTCCTTTTCATTTATCCGAAAACCCCGTTTCTGGAGGAAAGAGATCACGGGAATAGAATAGGAATGTTACAATTCTGGGCTATAAAAACTTATTAGAAAGGTAGACCTTCAGCCTCACTCACTTTGAAGCAGGTGATCATGAGCTTCAAATGCTTGTTGAAACCCCCTGGGGCTGAAGACAGGTAAACATCCTCAAAATTATCCCTACTAGGCAAAAACTAAAAGATAGGCCCGGCCATCCAGTTGCCTTCCATCAAGTGTACACCCTCTATTTTCAAATTCTTGTACACCATAGGCATTAATGTCCCATAGATTGATTTCTGATGTAGAACTTCATTCTTTTTTCCTAACCAAAAATGTTGCCTAAGAACCTTCCCTTGCTGGGAGAAGAAAAGATTTTGAATGCTGCCCTTTGTAAAGTATTTCCTGGTCTACCAATGCTTGCACCTGCATGGGAAACAAGAAGGATCTCAGTCATGTTGGTTGAATAGGAAACATAATATTCTATTTAACCCTGTCAGTCTACAGAACCCAGCTATTAGAGGTTATGCCTAGCCACTTGGATAGACAGTACACTATTCTCCCTTCCACCTTTACATGAGAAGAATGGGTAAGGCTCACCTGTTAAGTTTCCAGCACTCTGTCCAGTGGCGGCCAGCACAGCTCGTGGGGTGGGCCCATGAGGGTTCACGGGGGGGCAGGGGGTGCAATGTAAATTAAAAAAAAATTAAAAACACTTACCTTGCCGCCGGCTCCCGCGTTACTGCTCCTGCTCTCCTCCTCCAGACTCCAGAAACAGGAAGCACAGCCAGGCTCCCCTGACCAATCACAATGTTGCAATGCAGCGTTGTGATTGGTAAGCACCCAGGCTCCCCTGACCAATCACAATGCTGCACTGCAGCGCTATAATTGGTCTGAGGGTCGTGGGTCGATGCTCAGCCAAGGAATGGGAGCCTGGGCATGTTCTCCACACAGGCTGTAATTTAGTCTGCGTGGAGAACAGGGAAAGTGCGCATGACTGTTTGACCGGTCCCAGAGGGCCGGCCAAACAGTCATGTGCACTTAGGAGTGGGCAAATCACTCCTCCCCTGCCCTGCTCTGAGAGCAGAGCAGCCCCGCCCACCCACAGAGCAGCATGGAAACATAAAATGATAATAACTCAAAGCTATTATCATTTTATGATCCCTTTATTTGCACTGCTTAAAAGCGGTGAGCCGCCACTGACTTTGTCCAGTACCTCTGGACAGAAACAACAATCTCATTTGAACTCCCCTTTTCTGGGGTTGTAACCACATTGGGAGTTTTTGGATGGCCTCCTTTAACCTGCATAATGCCTCCTACAAGTCTATAGCAGAGAACCTTCAGTATGTATGTCTGTGCCTTGCCTGAGGCTGTTTATTTCTAAACAATACCTTTTACAAAATGTTCACCAAAAACCATTCCCTGCACAACCAGTTCTGTTTCTGCAATGGACAGCTTCCCTAAACTTGAATCAACCCCCAAATGTATGAATCACCCAATTTAGGTTACCCACGAGACAAAGGAGGCAGTGAGCACAACCAGTGGCTACCTTTGCAGATTCCAAAATTCTATAATGTTAGTGGCTGGTCCCATAGTGTCCAATAATGTATCCTTGCAAGTGGGTCTGGAGCAGACAATGCCCTGCTTCGGGTCTCTATTGTATTTGCCAATTGAATGCCACTATCTTATGGTCTAGCTCAGGAGTGAAACACTTTTCTACAAAGCATTGATTCAACTTCTCACATCTTTATTAGGGAGCTTATGAAGCCTCATCTGGAGATCTGATGCTACCTTAGGGGTGGGGTCAACTCTGTGGCTGCACATGGGAGAGTTCATCAGGATTGAATAATTTCTCCATTCTTTCCAAAACATAATTCTGTTTGTATGCATGCATTGATGTATGTATGTGTTTATGCATGCATGTATGTATGTATGTATGTATGTATGTATATGGTATTTGTATTTGTATGTGCCAATGTAGCTAAAAGGCAGTGGAGCACCGTATAAGGTCAAAGGCAAGGATCCAGTCAGTGAGTGATTGGAGGCAAATCTGGGTGTGGAAGGGGCAATTTTTTCCTCATGATTTAGTATTCTTTAAAGAGATGTGTCTTCAGTTCCTTCCTAAATTGGATCAGACTTGGGGTGGTCATAATGGATACAGGGATGTTGTTGCAGACCCTGGGTGCATATATGGTGACTTGTTGCCTTGTTTCTTCTTTTTTGCATTTCTCATCTTCAGGCATCGCTGTGAGGTGTGAGCCTTTAAGCCAGATAGGCTTGGGTGCCATTTGTGATACCAGTGAAGATAATGCCGCTGGTTTTTAAGATGGTGCACATTGGCAAGTGAAGAATATGGAGTTCCATGAGGTTTCGGGGAATGTGGTTACGTTTCTTCAGTTCCTTGACGTGATGCAGAGTGTATGATGGGACCATTGTTGAGTTTGGACGGCATTAGAACCGGTCTTGCTGCCATTCAGATATGAGAATATGAGTGCTTGAACTGCAATTGCAAAGTCATTTTCTACAAGGAACGGTTTCTTGCTCTTCGATAGATTAAGCTAGTACCATGTGGTCTTGGATTTATTGGCAACATGTTCCTTGAGGCTTAGGTCACTGTTCAAGATGAATCTGAGTGACTTGGCACTAGGTGGAGGTTGGGGTTTGATTCTGACCAGGTTCATATTGTTGAGCCAGGTTTGGACTAGTTGTTCTTGTTGAATAGTAGAAATTCTGGGCCTCATTTATGAGGTTTTACTGTAGGGCAGCGCCACAGGCCTTCCTGCTGTGCTGCCCTTTGGTAAAAGAAAAGGGCAGGAATGCGCCGTATCTATCAGATACGGCACATTTCTGTCCTTTTCCCCTGCGCCGGCGCACAATGGGCTGCCATGCACCAATGCAGGCACCTTTGCACCATGGTGCAAGGGTGCCTGCGTTGCGTGGATGATTATTTCTGTGCAGGAAGGGAAACCTTCCTGCACAGAAACAATCAGAAGAGGCTTTTTCCTCTTTCTATGTGTGCTGCAGAATGCAGCACACATAGAAAAAGGAAAAACGAGGAGAAATAAAGATATTTCTCCTCATTGTGCCTCCCTTACGCATCCCCTGTGGAGGCATACGTTTTTGGCGCTGCCTCAGATTTACGATTTCTCGTAAATCTGGGGCAGTGTCAAAAAGCCATGGATGTTGCTGGGAACACCCCCAGCAACACCCATTGCACGCCCCTTTAACGCTGAAAACAGTGTTAAAGGGAGCCATATTTACGAGGCAGCATTAAGCCCAAAAAAGTGGTTTAGTGCTGCCAAGTAAATATGGAGCTGGGTCCTGCGCCACGGAACGTCCTAAAAAGTGACATTCCGGCTGTGCAAGGGGCCTCATAAATGAGGCCCTCTATTTTCTCATCCTGTCCCATGAGATACCAGTTTCTAGACTACTACGGTTCCCCTTGGGCATCCTTGAAGAAGTAGTAGATGTCATATTTCTCCTTGTAAGAAAAGTGTAATACGTTATTATATTTCTGGTTCACCCTCCTTCTCGGAGCGGTGGAGGAGGTTGTTATTGTAGAGGTCATGAAACTCCTTTTCAAATTCTCAGAGGAGTCAATGCCCCCAGATGGGCATTTCTTCATGCCTTTTAACTAGAGGCTAGGCAAAGAAGCAAAATCATCACCCATGAGAGTGGAGTACTCGAGGCAGGGGGAAGAAACTGAGCCAGATAGCTGGTACATCTGGATAGTGCAACGACTTCCTCATAGCAGGCAGTGCCTTGCACACAGAGTACTGCACAAGTTTTGTATTTTTTTGTATTTTTGGCATCGTTAAACCCGGGTCTCACATTGAAGGAGATGTCTTCATCTTCTACATAATCCCCTGCACAATGGATTCTGCCTCACTATTCTCAGCCAAACCTGAACTGCACCCCTTTTGAGATAGTGGGGAAAATAATGCCTTATACCTGCAAGGAATGAGAATTAGCACACCCAGTTTACTTCCCTGCCCAGTCTGCGCTCCAAAATTATGGATTGATTATGTGACCCCTAGACAGTGTTGGCACTGGCTGTTCACTCACCCTCACTTTGAATGAATGAATGATGAGTTCTTCTATAGCACACAGCTACTCAAAAGAGTGTCCCGGATATGTTTAGGCGACTCAGAGTGGAACGAAGGCATAGACCGCTGATTTCCTCTCATCATTGCAGTCTGAATAAGAAAGTTTTCAGCTCTTTTTAAAATGTTGCTTCATCCGAGATGGACCTCACACTTTCAGGCAGCGGATTTCATATACCCACTGCTCTAACAGAGAAGGAAGAGCCTCCCCTCCGTAGCCTTTTAACGGGTAACCGCAATTAGTCTGGCATTGCTGGAATGCAGGGGTCTTCCAGGCAAGGCCGGACTGGCCGTAGCGGGCACCGGGCGTTTCCCTGGTGGGCCGCTAGGGTGGGGGCCGGTTTTGGGCCCCTGGGGGCTGTTTTTGTTACCGGGGGGGGTGGCAATATCGGCCCCCTGTAACAAACCGGCCCTCGCAAACAGCTCGGCTGCAACCCTCCCCCTACCCCCGAGGGGGGGGTGGCCGAGCGGTTTTCCAGGGCCGGTTTCGGTTCCCAGTCCGGCCTTGCTTCCAGGGCTGTATTCCTTAAGTCTTTCATTAAGGTATGCAGCCCCTTATTGTGGAGGGCTTGGCGTGTTTGAATCAGTGCTTTACACATTATACGTCATTATACGTTTTCAAACTGACAGCCAGTGAAGTCTCTCCCCAATTAATTGTACTGATGTATATTTCGGTATTTTATATAGTAGGTGGACTGCCATATTCTGCATAACCACTGGATCAGAAATTCCAGGAGGCCCAAATATAACGCATCAGCATAGTCCAGCCTTGAAAGAATCAGTGACTTAACCACTGAAGCAAGTGAAGAAACTTCTTCAGCATTCGAAAAACCAAAAGCACTTTTTCACTGCTTCTGATACCTGTGTGTCAAACATGACACCTAGATTCCTAGCAACTGCCATGGGGGGAGGGGGAACGAAGAGGAAACTGTGTCGGGCCAAGCTTCTGCCCATCCTGGCAGGGGATTCTGCCAGAACAACAAGATTTCAGTTTTATTGGGGTTGCACTGCAATTTATTGCCCTTTAGCCAAGCAAGCAGCGCTATCATACAACGAGCAAATGCATCCTTCGCATTTATGGAATCCCATCATATGTGAGCGGAGTTGGGTATTATCCGCATATGAGATGACCTTGATGTTAAATGGTTCAACCAGATATGCCAGAGGAGATATATAAATGTTGAAGAGTGTGGGACTTACAAAGGAGTCTTGCAGCACTCCCCAATTCAACCTGTCACACCCAGATGTTCTAGCCTATGCAGCAAGATGTTATGATCTACCGTATCGAATGGGGCTGACAGGTCCAGCAGCACCAGAGCCACATTAAGGCCCGAGTCTGAACTGGTTTTAAATGATTCAGCGACCTCCAATAATGTGGTCTTGGTCCTGTGGCAGGCTCTAAACCCCGATTGAGAAGAATGGAGCAAGCTATTCTCAGTCAGAAAGGTTGTAAACTGTTGGTTCACCAACCTTTCTAAAACCTTTGAGGCTACTGGGAGCAGAAAGACTGGTCTAAAATTAGCCTGGGATTCAGGGTCAGCATTGGCCTTTTTAAGCAGAGGAATTACATTCGCTCTTTTCCAATACTCTGGAAGGACCCCTGAATGGAGTGAGATGGCAAATAGCTCCTGATATATTGGGGCGATAATATCAGAGATGGGCCTCAGGATATGAGGGGGTACTGGATCCATTGGAGATCTGGACTTACAGTTCCTACAGGAAGTTGTCACTTCCTCCAGGGACGGGGCCTGGAAGGACACCAATTTAGATTGTAGAATGGAAATGGCTAGATCTCCTAACTTAGGCCCCCCGGAGCATTATTCACCCACTAAATTAGACAGAATTTTGAGGATTTTATCCTAAAAAAAGTAATTGTGATGGTCGTGTAAGGGCTAGGTTCCAACGGTGGAGATGTAAATGTAGAATCTATAAAATTGGCAACAATTTAAAAAATCTCCTTCCCGTCATTATCAGCCTCCTTAACACATTGCGTGTAAAAGGTGCTGTGGGACCTCTTAATATTTTTATGGTAGCCATTCAGGGCCATTTTATAGTGAGTTTTATCTGATTCTAGGCAGTGGCATCGCCAGAATCTTTCCAATTTATTTGCACGCATGCTTTTTACTTTGTACAGACCAATTGCATTTGGGCGGCTGATTTAGATACAGAACCCTTCATCACCCCCAACCCCGCCCTGACACTGCAACCTACCTCTAAGAAGGGACATGGTTCACAGCACCTTCACCTAAAGCCAAATTAAAATTAAATCCCTTATCTTCTGGGAATTGTATCAGTCTCTCCATTTTGGATAACACCGATTACAGAAAAATATTGTTATTCAAAAGTGGCCATATAACATTTTTTTTTTCAAAAGTAAAAGAATTGCCTATAAAGATCAGCACAAAAAAAGCTTTTGAGAAAGTCTGAAAATTGATCCTGTGTGACTACTTCTATATTTGGAGAAAGGTTCCAGGTTTTTTTTTTTTAATATGGACAAAGAATATCAGGAGAAGCTCTGATAACATGAGACAGACCGTGGATCAACTCTGAGTGGCAAAATTAGTTTCGATAGAGACATTCAATTCTGCAACTCTAAAGAAAGATTAAAACTAATAATTAGCACAAACTCAGCGAGAATTGCACAAAAATATTTATTTTGGAATTTAGAACACGGTATTCGACGCTTGCTTATTTTAGGTCGTATGAATCTCTTGCCTTTAAATGACCTTACAGCAAACTGGTCTCAGAATCCGAATAATGGGAAAATTTGTAATTTGTGTATGTTGAGTACCCAGACTCTGGACCATGTTTTATTTGTATGTCCTGCATTGGCTTTGAGCCGTTATCGCTGGCTTCGCCCAATGTTTCTACAAAACTCTGTTAAAAATGTAGCATCAGCCCGAGATTATCTCTTTTGTCCTAAAAACGAAGCAGTGTGTGTAAAACTATTTAATTTTTTTAAGGAATTCATGTATATTTTCTAAACTTGTACCGGTGTTCTTACAAGATTGTGTAAAAATGTAGTATCAACCCGAGACTATCACTTCTGAACAAAAATGAAGCAGTGTGACTAAAACC
This sequence comes from Calotriton arnoldi, assembly GCA_963921515.1. Taxonomy (NCBI): domain Eukaryota; kingdom Metazoa; phylum Chordata; class Amphibia; order Caudata; family Salamandridae; genus Calotriton; species Calotriton arnoldi. The sequence goes on from CAWUFW010006486.1 coordinate 224,903, forward strand.
TTTTAAATTTTTTTCTTTGGAGTTTATGTACATATTTTAATTCTTCCTTTTAGCACACTTTTTAAACCGGCGGCTATCCTCTTAGCTAGCCTCTCCATCTGCAAAGTATTAGTATTCTAGTTTTTATTAATTTGTATTTTGCACATTGATAGGCAGCTATTAACCGATCTTTTTTTCTCAAAATAGGGTTAGGTTGCGTCTGCTTCCCACTATGTTTTGTTGTTAATTTTAAAAACTTAAATGTAGTGGGATTCAGGAGGTATTTTGCTAATGAGCCGGCTGCTACTGAATTGCCTTTTGCACAGGTCTGGACATGCCCATGTTTTATCTTGCCTCTAATTCTAAATTAATTTTCTAGCTGAAATTGAACTTTTGGATTTTTTTAATGAATCGTCAGTTTTTTAATGTCCTATGTACATTTTAGGAGTTGTAATGTGGAAAATCTTAAGTACTGTATGATCTGGGCTCTCTGACAATATTGTTTGTTTCTATTTACAAGAAATTTAGCTAATCTAAGGCAGGCTTTTGATAATTTTATGATGGTTAGTGGATTGTGCTTGTTATGTGTTTTTCTTTTATTTGAAATAATATGTATGCATTTTATGTGGACCTCCTCGGAGTTCCAAATCTTTAATAAATATATTGAATTTTAATTGGTGGATTGCTCAAATTTTCAGCCTGTCAACATACAGAAATGCATCAAGTCCACAGTGAGAGATGTAACTCTCTAGTGCATTTGCACATGCTATTTATTGCTTCTCCAAAGGGGAGATATTGTTTGCGGTTGAGAAAACTCTTCAGGAGTACCTCAGTTTATGTTCTTTGGTGTTACCACCCTATATCCGCTCTGGAAACTGACTTACTCTTGCCCTCGACAAGAGTCAATTTCTGACTTTGCCTAGAGTGGCACTAAACCTGGCAAAAGTTAGTTAATGCCCACAAACTCACAAGTCTGTGGGCGTTAATGTACCTATGCTGGATCTCCATCAAGGAACGCCAACAACTATTTACTAGTGCAAATTCATGTTTTGTGACTGCCTCACATGGTTGGCATTAATAAATGGTTGTATTTTAGCACCTATATGTTATATTTGTGCATAAACACTTGTTTGAATCGTGCTCTACATTTGTAACTTTTATGTCTTTTTATATTATGATTATGCATGTTTGCTAAGGAAATGCTGAAGTTTTGTGTGTTTCACACATTTTCCTGGGGTGAGATGGAACAAATGTGTGCATGGAATAATAAACAGTTTTCCCTTGCCCCTCCATAGGTCATCCATTTTTGACCACGTTACCAGGGATGCCTGTTTAAGGTGAAATCATAGTAAGAATCCCCTCCCCCTCAGTTCTTCAAAAGTTTTGAAAAAACGCATTTGCAAGTCCTCCAATAGAAGCAATGGGACAAACCTAATTTTCCAATCTTCCCTCTACTTTGCTGTCACTATCGGTGAGCAAATAAACATTGGGGAAGACCAGAACAGGCAAATCTTTTTTCTCCTGCAGAGCTAAATTTGTCTTGCTCTGCAGGCAAAAAACAAAACCATTTCGGGCCATGCTGTCCCTTCCTCTAGGCCCTCCCCAATGTCGCACTCCACAGTCACCAGTAGCCCCACCCCTGACAACTCACCAGTCTTACTCTGCAGTCCTCAGTGCCAATGTCTTCCATGCCTTCAACCTCCCCCAATCTGCTTTCCTTGGGTAAATGCCAGTTTCGAGCAGACAGGCACGTTTCACACAGACTAACCTCCTTTATCAGCCCCCACATTCAATTTTCCAGTGAGTCTCACTGTCAAGGCTGACCATTAAGGTAATTACAGGACACATCCCCTGACAGTGAAACCTTTGGTGCCAGATAGTTCAAGCTGGGTGCTGAAGTAGGAGAGGTCCCTTTGTCCATGATGGGTAATTACCATGCACACAGTCATCATTTCTCACTGTGAGACATCAGTTCTCATTGTAAGAAAGGATAACTGTAAGAGCATTACAGTGATTTCACAGGCTGTTCTTTTATTTTCAGCCTTTGTAAATGGTTGCAAATCCTGTGAAAATTGTGAATTTTCATGAAGAGTCACATCTACTTTGTTGTGTGCTGAAAAATAATCACACTGCCCTGGTCATCACACCTTGCATTGGGAGTACAACTCAGAGCAGCTATTCTTCAATGTATTTCTGATGCATAATGCATCACTCGCACACCAAGACTCTTCTGCAGCTGTCCCTCTCACTCACTTGTACTCCTTGTTCTCTGATCTTGGATGCTAGGTAAACCTAGAATCAGATCTTCATCTAGATAAAACTCAGCTTCTAGCTTAACTGTCCTGGCTCACATCCCATAATGGAAGTTTATGACACCTTAAATGAGCAGGACGGTTGTTAGAAGTTGGGTTTCTGGTTAGTAGAGCTATGCACCCTGTCCAACGAGGGATCACAATCCTAGTCAGGGTAAAATGTATACACACTAAAAGATAACCTGTGCTCACCCTCTGGTAGCTGGGCACAGAGCAGTCAAGTTTATTTTAAGAGGCAATGTGTAAAGTATTTGTGCAACACACACAAAGTAACACAGTGAAAGCACCACAAAAAGACTCCACACAGGTGTATAAAAATAGATTATTATATTATGAACAAAACAAGACCAAAACAACAAAATTTCAATGTATGGAAGTTGAGATATTGAATTTTAAAGGAATAAATGAAGTAAAGCGCTTAGAAGCAAGGTTATGTGAGGTCGCTCTGGACCAGGGAAAAGTCAAAGTTCAGGCCGACCTCATGGAAGCCCAGGCCGGCTACAGGACCCAAGCAGGGCTCAGTGAACAAATGACCTTTCCTGGTCGCAAGCAGAGAGGTGTGTCAATCTTCCCTACACAGTGAAGGCGATGCGTCAGTTCCGAAGACGGGTGCCAGAGTCGAGAGGCGTCAAGTGATGCGCCAGATTCTGCCATGAAGTCGAGGGGATGCATCAATCTCACCAAGCTGCAGCGGCGGCAATACGCTGTCCGATGCATCGATCTCAGGAGGCAAATCGCCGGTTCCGATGCGATGTGCTGATTTTACTCCTGCAACGGGGCAATGCGCCAGTTCTGCTACATGCAGACAGGAGATGCGTAGAAATCCGTGTTGTAAGTGTCTGGACCACTTCCAGTGAGCTAGGCGCATGAGCTGGGGTAGAGACTTTGATTACCCTGAGTCTCAAGCAACAGGAGGCAAGCAGCAGGAGGCAAGCCAACAAGCCCTTGGAAATCACTAGGAGGGAAGGCAGAGTCCAGTCAGAGAGCAGCAGGGCAACACAAGAGAAAAGCAGGCCTTCCAAGTCTGCAGTCCAAAGATGAGTTCTTTAAGAAGCACAGCAGTCCTTCTAACAGAGGTTCATTTCAAGATCCAGAAGTATCCGATTTTAGGGAGTCAGAGACCCAGTACTTTTACCCAAAAGTGCCTTTAATCAGGGGGTGACCTCAAAACAGCTCTCTGAAGTGCACATGTTCCCCTTTCAGCCCAGTTCTGTCTGCCAGGCTATCTATGAGGGTAAATCATCCGTTTGTGTGGAGACAGGACACTACCTATGCAAGTGAAGTGTTAGCCCCTCCCTTCCATCCTGTCCAGGCAAGGCCATCAGAATGCAGATGTATGCAGATGGGTACTCAGACACACCTATCCTTCCTCTTTTTGTGGCTGTCTATAGGGAATGCACAAAGTGTAGCTGTCACCCAACCCAGACTTGTATTGAAGTCAGGCACACAGAGCAGTAAGTGCAGAGAAATGTCCACTTTCTAAAAGCAGCATTTCTAAAATAGTAATGTTAAAGCCGACTTCACCAGTAAATAGGATTTATTAATACTATTACAAAATATGAAACATGGAAAAAGTACTCCTCTCTGATCAGGCATTACAGCTTCAAAGTGTATTAAGGAATTCCCAATGCTAACCTATGAGGAGTAGGCCTCACAGTAGTGAAAAATTAAATATGCTGTTTGTCACTACCAGGCCATGCAAAACATAAAAGTACATGTCCTACCATTTACTTACATAGCACCCTGCCCTTAGGGCTATCTAGGGCCTACCTTAAGGGTGACTTATATGTGATAAAAGAGGAGTTTAAGGCTGGGCAAGTAGTTTTAAATGACAAGTTAGATGGGAAACTGACTCAAGTGAAATCAGTTTTTACCACTTTCAGTGATCATGCCATCCTTTCTCTTTCTGTAGCATTAGGCTCCTCTCGTGAGATGCCAATTAAGACAATTGAGACACCGGTCCTAGGAAGAAAGAATGGTTACCAATTAAAATGGGCTAGCGCAGATAAGGTAAATATAACCCAGGAAACAATATCAAAAAACATGGATTGCGTACAAAATTGCTTGGATATTAATCTATCTGCTGACCTTATCCCCATGACCCATGATTTCCCAAAACTATTAGAGGCTGTAAACAAGGCTTTATCCCGCAAAAGAACTTCAAGTAAGGCACCGGCGGGGCGTTGGTTCGATCGTGCATGCTCCCAATTGCTAAAAACCCTCCATGAAGCCTTGAAAGAAGTCCCTAGAGATCAAGGGAGAATAAAATCATTACGGAAGGCATATAAAGATTGCAGGAAGCAAAGGGAAAAAGTCCTGAAAGAAGAGGCCTGGGAAGATCTAGAAAGGGAAGCTATAACTAACAATAGCAGGGACTTCTGGAGGGTGGTTAATAAACCCTACTTTAAGGGTGACAGCGATCCAACTTTAGAATCCCATGTGGGAGAGGACGCTTGGGTGGCTCATTTTGAGATAAACTTTGGGTCAGGGGTAACCCAGACGGTGGAGTATCCTGCAGTCCCTCCAGCTCACACTGATCCCCTCGTATTCACCATTGAGGAAATAGCTAAAGGGTTGGATAGGTGCAGCAGGGTGAAGGCCCCAGGCCCATCTGGGGTCCCAATAGACCTATTTCTTGAAGACCATGTCCTATGGGCACCCCTACTGCAGAATGTATTTAATGCCATTGCTAAGGATGGCCCCTTGGTATCATGGAGTACAAGTGTCATCGTCCCGATTTTTTAAAAGAGAGCCAGAAGCTAGCCAGGTAATTATAGGCCCATATCCCTGTTGGATAGCACCTCAAAATTAATGGGACGGCTATTATTACACCGGTTGGAAGAATGGGCAAATGACAAAAACATACTGATCCCAGCCCAATATGGATTCCAACGGGGAAGGGGCACGATTGACCAGTGCTTGAATTTAAGCCTTATAATCGAAAAATACACCAGGGCCAAAGGTGAAACAATCTACATGGCCTTCATGGATCTCTCAGCCGCATTCGATTGCGTAAACCATAGTAGGCTGTGGGAGATGATGGAGGCCATGGGGGTGGACCCGCCAATACTCACGTTCATCAGACAGCTCCACTCCCAGACTACCGCCCCGGTGCGGTATGGTAAGGACGGGGCTTGTACCTGTTCTTTCAAGATTCTTCGAGGAGTTAGGCAAGGGTGCAATCTTGCCCCTTTCCTATTCTCCTTATACACGAATGGGGTAGAAGCAGCACTGGCGGGTACAGCCCTGGACATCCCAAAGTTCGGGTCACTATCACTGCCTCTGCTTGCATATGCAGACGATACTGTCTTAGTGGCCAGAAGTGGGAGGGCGCTGCAACACATGTTAACGGCTTACACCTCATTCATGACTGCCCTCGATTTAAGGGTAAATGAATCAAAATCATTTATCTCAATAGTAACTCCAACGGGGCGAGGCAAAACACCATCCTTTCATTTAGGGGCCCGCAAACTAGAGATAGTCAATTCCCTCCCCTATTTGGGTGTCATAATTGATAAGCATCATACCTGGGCCCCTATGATTAAAAATAGGGGGCTAGCAATGGAAAAAAGTCTGGCAGCCATTATTAGATTTACCAAAAAATTGGGCTCTAAGCCCATAAGAATCATAAAGAGCATTTATAAGGCAAAGACAGTATCTCTAACTACCTATGGAGCAGGGGTGTGGGGTATCTCTAATACCACCCATGTGCAGACTATCGAGGATAAATTCCTGAAACGGCTAAGTGCCCTACCGGTATCATGCTCCAATTTTAACTGCCATGCGGAATTAGACTTTCCGTATATTAGCGATCGGATAAGACTAGCCCCTCTAGTGTTATGGCACTCAATCTGGAGGAAGAATACGCTCCCCCTAACACATCACATTATAAAGGACTGCCTCGAGCTGGACAATGTGCACAAAGTAAGATGGTTGGGTTACGTAAGATCGACCCTGAGCAGATTGAGCATGGAGGACCTGTACAAAAACCCAAGCAATTGCCTCCAAATATCAAAGACATTTTTAAAAGAAAAATGTTTGGTTAACATGGCTCATGAGCGCACAGAGATAAATAAAGCTAAGTCATCAGTCAGGATATATATGAGTCTCCCACCCTTACTAGAGACCGACTATCACTACCTAGAGGAAATTTCAAATCTAAAGCATAGATTCATTCTAGTAAGATTCCGTTTGAATCTGTTTCCATTGTTGGTAGGGTATCTAGCGGGAAAATATAAGCCTAGTGACCTCTCTGTTTGCCCATGTGATGGAATGTCAGAACAATCAGACCTCCACATCATTTTATTCTGTGAACTGTATGAAGAGGAACGAGCAAGATACTTATTACCGGTTCTGAGACAGCATAATTTTAGGCAATGTAGAGTGGCTCTTAGTTATCTCAAAAAACTTGGTGATCCTTTTATTAGCTACGTAGTGGCAAGCTTCCTCCTGGCCTGCACAAAGAAAAGAAAGCTTTTTAACTAATTTTAAAAATATTGAGACATAGCTGTAATTTTAAGGAATTTATTGGAATATTTGATGAATTTTATTCTTGTTATTACTGTTTGTGCTTTTATGATCTTTGTTTGTACTCAAGATCGAATAAAGCTTTATGAAAATGACAAGTCAAAGTAGCATTAAACTGCACACAGTGGCAAGCCTGAGACAGGTTTGAAACTTCTGTGGGTGGCACAATCAGTGTTGCAGCCCACTAGTAGCATTTAACTTACAGGCCCGGGGTAAATGGTATACCACCTTACAAGGGACTTACAAGTAAATTAAATAGGTCAATCAGGTATACACAAATTGCACACATGTTTAGGGAAGATGCACATGCACCTTAGTAGTGGTAACGTGCTCAGAGTCCTAAGGCCAACAAAAAGATTCAGAAAAACGTGGAGGCAAAAAGCAAAAGGATTGGGGGAAGACCACCCTAAGGCTGACAGGTCTAACAACAGTCTCCTACCTTTCTGGCCTTCTTACCTGAAAGGCCACTGTCCATACTTTATTTCTTCAAGAAATATAAACCTTGTTTGCACAAACACAAAATGAAATTCACAGATTGCTAGTGAGATTCACAGATTATTGCTGTAGAAGGCTCTGACCATTAATTCTAATAAGACAAAGAGTATGGCATTAAATCCACCCCCTTGGCTAAAGAGAAGGCTAATGATAAATGAGGAATACAATGAGTGTGTCAAACATTATGATAATTTGGGGATATGGTTTATAGAACAACTTAGTTGTAAGGACCAGATATTGAAGGCAAGTACAGTTTTATCACAGACCTCGGGATGGCATTAAAATTCAGACAAAAAGCAGGTGCACAAAGTATCAATACAATTCAAATCTATAAACAGAAAGCAGTAGTGGCTGCACTATATGGGGCCAAGCAGTGGGAGGTATGGCAACTGACGGCCACTGCATGTAGGTTAAAATAATGTCTTAAGGGCTTAGTTAAGGCTGGGGCCTGGCATTCCCCTGTAATCACTCTATGTGGAGCTCGGCCTTACACAAATTGCTGAACTCTCTGTATTAAAACCAGTGCTGTACTGGATTCGGTTGGTGAGGAACCTGAAAGCAACAATTTACTTAAAATCACTGGAAGATGTAGATAGTTTCAGCAATGTGAATTGAAAGAGTTAGCTGTCCCACATGAAGAGTATACTGAATGGTTTACAATTGGGGCTCCAACGGACCGACCAAAGTAGGGTAGGTCAGGATACTGTAGAGCTCGTGAAGGATCATTAGCAAATGTTAAAGTGGGAGATGAAGCGTTCCACAATTAGACCCGGCAACATACTGGGAGAATATTTCAAAATCAGGAAGTCCAAGGTAGTAAGTTGAATCTGTATTTGATTTATCCCGAACTGAAAATGAACATTACAAATCAAGTTCAGATTGGGAACCTTGCCCACCAGAGAATATCTTGGTAGGTGTACAAGACTCCCCATGAGAAGTGAATTCTGCGATTGTATATTTAGAGGGAAGGATAATATATCACACCTTCTGCTTTTTTGCACAAAATCAGTTTCTGCACGTAAAAGATGGCCCCTGCCTCTATTTAGACAGTATGGGATACATTCTATTAGGTCTATATTACCCTTCAGTTTCAGTATAGATGATGAATTTATTTTTAACTCTATAGCATCATATTTATGGGCAGTTTGGCCACGTATGAAAGAGTTGCTAACCGCTACCAACTAACGACCTGATGTTACTGAGAATGTTCAACTGCATGGTGGGTGTTAAGATGCCACCAGTGAAACTGATCTCAGGTGACACAACACCGATTTGCACATGTTACTGTATTTGTCGTTTAATTGTAAAACGGATTAAGCGAGAAACATGCTTAATTTGTTCACATTCTAACTAAGCTCTGCTGTTATTATTACTGTACCAAGATAATCGTATCTTTTCTATGACATGCTAAAGGCATGTGCACCAATGGTGAAAATATGCAGCTAACTGAAGGACAGCGTAACAATGATTTTAATATTTAAAGGTTAAATTGTATTATAATTAATTTATATGTAATCTGAACCATATTCTTCCTTTCTGTGTCTATCAAGACGTTGATAGCTAGATGCAGATCGATTAGATGTTGGAACAGCTGAAACATACCCATTCTTAGACTCTATTAAGTGAAATGTGTTTCTAGATCTTGGGCTGCTGTTTCATGTGTTTTTAACCATATTTATTTTTAAGTGAATATTATTATATGCTAATGTAAGGCTAATAGCTGAAACAATAAAGATTGATTTAATTTGATAAACCTAGAACAGCTTGACACCCCACATCCTCCTTGGACCGACTGCTTTCCAAAACTATTTCAAGTGTTCATCCTCCATTCATGAACACTGTAAATCAATGAATACTCCTAAATTATTCTTTATAGAGAATGTTAAATTATTTTCAGGGCTAAACTGGGAAGGCAGGAGATTTTCCAGCGAACTGCAAAAATGTAGACTAGTATTGGTTCAGCAGAGACATAGTGCTTGGCACTCCTGAACTATCAATCCAGTATTTGGTCCCATTTTTTTCAGACTTTGTCTGTGAGAGATGTCCCACTTAGAAATCTTGCTGTTGGGTGCAATATAAGGCTAGTGATATAAACTTACCAGAGCTTCAGTTTACTTTTCTAGGTGATCTAGCAAGAGTACTGCAAGAAGCTAAAGTTAAAATAATCAGCCAAAGCGTCTGCAACAAGCTGTATGATGATTCCATCACATCCCGGATGATGTGTGCAGGAAACCTTGGCGGTGGTGTGGATGCATGTCAGGTAAATCTTTCCCTTTTATAAGAATAACTTAGTTAAACTTGGTATTATTGCCGAAAAGCATTTTAAGAAATGGTTTAAGTGCGCAAACTATGCAAGCACTAATTAGCACTAGTTAAGTATACACTACTCCTTACAGCATAGCAAAGAGTGGAAGAGTACATCCTTTGCCTACTTAGCACGCAGAAACACTTGGATGCCCCAAAGAAAGGAACAGGTTGTCTTGGTTCAATCATCTCATCTCCTGGTGTCTACCCATTTTCGTTCTGTTTGTCATTTTAAGATGAAGACAGTTCATAAGAGCCTTAAGACACTACATGAGAGCATTCAACTATGAAAACCCCTCACTGATTCTATAACCTTTTGATATTTGTGCACATATGTTTTGACCATTCAGAATTTACATATACAGGTCAAAGGCTTCCATTTAGACACTGAAACAGAATGGCTTCCAACATTCTACTTACTAAAAGATAGATACTACTATGGGGTGAATGTAAGGCTCTTTTGAAGACATGTCTTCAGCTGCAGGAGGGTTGGAGCATTACTGATGCAAATGAGGCGGCTCTTTCAGATTCAGTTTGTGCAGGTGGAGAAGGTATGCTTTCATTTTTTTCTTCTTGCAGTTCTTTGTCTCCAATTTAGTAAAGTCTTTGCTCCTGTTGTGCCACTGCACAATGCAGTTGGTTAGTTTCTAGAACATCTATGTACGGGTGTTATTTGTGATGGGCTTGAAGAAGATGCAGCTAATCTTCAAGATGATATTGATCTAGAGGGGAAGCCTCTGTCGTTCCTTTAGGGTTGGAGTGATGTGGTCAAACATCTTCTTACCCTTGATGAGACATGCTACAGTGTGTAAGAATTCTTTCACGGTGGCCAACATAGTTTCTGGGTGGCGGTTGAATAGAGCTTTGCCTCGATCCAGGAGGAATAGGACCAAGCCTTGATCTCTGAATATGACATCTGTGTATGGGCTGAATCCAAGTGATTTGCATTCTTTGTCATCTGGTTGATGAAGCCATCCAGATTCAAGTTACAGAGCTAGGCTTAAATCTGTGGATGTTTAGAGCTGTTGACAAACAATAGGAATTCAGTCTTCGTTCAGTTGAGCTTTAGGTATGTACTTGAAACTTTGTCATTGACACCTTGATTAGCCTGGAGCAGGTCCTGAGTCAAAAACGTGATTGGTAGAAGACATTTTAAGGTACAGTGGAGTGTCATCAGCTTACTGAATGATTGTGACATTGTAGTCAGTCAGCATGGATCCAAGGGATTCCATGTAGAGTTTGTTCTAAGCACAGTTTGAATATGATAGGGAGACATTAGAGATACTGGGTACTTCTCAGAAGATGAGGAGCTGCTGGGATATTGTCATTCCAGTCTGGACGAGTAGATAGCAGATGGTGAAATAGAATGTGAACCATTGCTGGGCCATGTCAGAGCAATTTATGCCTGTTTCCAGGGTGGAGGTCAATGCTTAGAGGCTGAATATATTGAAGGCTGGAGAAAAAGGATCTGGAGGCAGGATCAGGAGGCCTGAAGATTGTTCCAAAGTCCTATAAAACACAAGATATTTTTGTATATTTTGAAGACTGCTTTTTCTCCATGCAAACTGTAACAGAATTCTCCAACATATAAATATAGACAGCCTTAAATGCAAAAGTACACATGAATTATACCAAATTATACCACATAAAACACTCATTCACTCCACTCAAAACATGATGTAATAGCTCTAAATTCTTCCCTTTTGGTATCCTACACACGTTTCACAAACTTCAGATTTGCACATTTTGCAGTTTTGTCCCATTCTTTTATTTTCCACAACTTTTAATAGTTGTAAAATGTAGATCCACTCCTCCTTATATTTGTCTCTCTTTACAACTAGTCAGTCCCCAACTCCCTTTACGCCATTATCCTTATGATGAATCATCTTGCACCTCACCTGACCCGCCTGTCCTCTAACAGAATTCCTATAAAAGCCAATCAATGCCAGTTTCACCTTAACACACTGGCATCAGCTTAGTTGCAGGTCCCTTGCCTTTCAGTAACACATAAACAGAAATACATGTAGCAGTTTGTGGTATTGTTCTCAATCAACAAGAATTTTGTGTAACAATCTACTAGTATAATCATATGTTTTTAGCCACCCCCAAAATATGCATCTGTCCCAAAAATATTTCAAAGCCAATTTTTCCCACGGCTAATTTGGTATCTCCACTGCAGTTCCATTTCCAGTTCATCTGTCACTTTTATCATATTACCATTGACATGTGCAGCACAGTTATATACCAAGGTTTCAATTTCAGAATCAAAACTAGGCCTCCAAATATAATAACTCATTCTTCTCTTTGTAATATTGTGACCAAGATGTCCTTCTTGCACCAATGACATTCTACAATGCTTTACTTTCACAGGGTGTACAATATGACGTTTCTCAAAACTTTTCTCAATTCCTAAATCATATTATACTCTTGCTAATATTTTTACCTCAGAATCCTGGCTACTTAGATCCTCCTAAATATTCAGTATTTGTTCCTTTACGACCCTCATCACTGATCATAATTCATTGAATTAGCAGTTAAGATAAACTGCTGCTGCACATGCTAAGCTCAACTGCATCCTTCTATCCCGCTATGTCCCAGAGGGCTCACTAAAGATGTCAGTGGATAAGGTTCTTCATGTGAGTTCCCTTGATCATATGTCAGTGACATGTCAAAAACACTGCAGACGTTTCCTTCACTTATTACACTGAACATTGTGGATGTTGTTTAGTAAGAGGTGTCTACCTCTATAGATATATTAAAATCGTACACAGCTATACAGAAATTAATTTTGCTGACCTATTTGGAGGCCAAAACCACTGAAGCGAGCCACTTAGAGGATTACGCCTTGTCAATAACCCCTTCTTTAAGCATGTGGTTAATCTCATTCTGTAAGGACTCTCTTATGAAATTAAGTTTTCATCTCACTTTATGAACAATTAGTTGGGAATTCTTTTTAATTGTTATTTTTTGAGTAAATCTTTAATAGCAAGCCTAACTTATGTGTTAACATGTTGCCTTTTTTCTCCAATATCCCCCCCTTTTCTATTGCCATGGCTTGTTTTGGTGCATTGGGATCTACAACTATGCACATATTTTTCTGGTGCCTCCATCTTAAAAGGTTTAAACTATCTTTAATCGCCTACATTCTCCCATATACATCTCTATGTATGTCCATTTCATAACAATTAAATCATGCATCTTGTACCATGTCCTGATGGTTTCATTTCAGGCATATACAATATACATTCTTCCCTCTGGTGTTATGGTATGAGACTCTACAGAATTCAGAGTATACAGACTTGGTGTGCCTACTAACACTCCTACGTTTCTCCCAAATACATTGACGGTGCAGTGTGGTTTACTAAAATTGGCTGAACTTTCAATATTATTCTTTTCAATTCTTTTCTATTACTTCTCAGTCTCACATTCATTGATTTCCAATACTAACTCTAGAACATTTTCACTCACTTCTCCCACTTCTTTCACTGTTTGGAAGTACCTCTTCTTAAAAACGTCTGTGAAACGCCCTCTTTCCCAATATGTGCTACATAGTACATTGCATGCCCCGCTGCTCGATGCTTTGGGCCAATTACAATTTGTAAGGTACTGATAGGGAGGAATTTTGGCTACTGTAAATATCGATTCTGTATGGTAACACCCCACCAGTACCTTTCAACTATGAGTTAAAGGCCACGGTATGTGGAATAATTGTGGGGAACCAGAGTTACCACCCAGAATTCTGCTCTAAATTCTGTATTTTTGGGGTTTACCAGAAACATTTAGCACTGGCTCTGAACAGGTGGTAAATACCTGTAGGAGTCATATGAAGGGTGGGGGATCACAGAGGGTGGAAAGAAGGAAGGGAGAAGGAAGGTAAAGATGTTGCCTGGTAGTGAGAAGCATTGCATGCTCACCGTGCTTTGGTACAAGCTGGGGCAGGGGTTGGAGACTGTGGTTAAGTAACACAGAAGATCATTACCTAAGGTGGTTTTACTGGCTAATATTTTTGGCTGGTAAAATCTCATCAGCAGTTCCTGCACCAAGGAAATCCAGGTGCAGAAACACCAGCCATTTCATAATTGTGCATAGTAGAAATCAACACAGGAATTACGCTCCGTACAATTTATGATCAGGGCCTTTGTCTCCTTCCTGCCCACTTCAGTGATATCTGCATGTAACTTACTTAATACTTCAACATCACCATACTGGCCTGTTCTTTTGTTCTCCAAACACCTCATGCTTCATCATCATTTTTTCATCACTGCATTATTATCATTAGTCTTCATCAATACCTTTTAAAGAAGGAACTGTGGCTACTGCACTAATTTCTATGTCTATATCTTCATTTATCAATGTGTTTCTCACCAATGCTTTCCACTTACAAGTTTTTTTAAAGCATTTGGGGGCATATTATCAAGCCCTTTATCGCCGCGTTAGCGGCACTTTTCTGCCGCTAATGCGGCGATATTTTTATCACACTATTAACAAGCTGCAGCTAACAGGCCTTAGCGTGAGTTTTTTAGCGATAGCGCCCGTTTTTTTACCTCTAAGCATGTCAGCGATATATATCGCTAATGACATGCAAAGTAGGCGTTCCTGACTAAAACTCCATTGAAACAGTCGCAAACACAACTTCCCCCTATTATCAATGCCCGCGAGCGATAGGAATATTCGCGCTAACCGCGCTTATCGCTGGAATTTAACGCCTGAAAAAAATTTGCCTTAACCATCTTGTCAATGGGGGGGGTGGATTGTTGGGTTAAGTATGCACTTGCCTATTAGCAAGCTTTTCATTATCGCTGTTAATTTAGCGCTGGAATTCTCACGCTATTGCTGGTTTTACACGCTATCGCTGGATTTCCTATCGCCTTTGCGATACGCGTTGATAATACCACGCTATCACGGCGAGGAAATCCAGCGATAGCCGGCGATAAAAAAAACAGCGCTAAGCGCGCTTTGCGATAAATATCGCAGATCCTTGATAATATGCCCCTTGGTCTCTTATCAGAGGATCTTTGAATTCCCATGACTGACAATACTTGATAAAACCCCCAGGGTTGACACATAGATTATAATACTTTCATCTCTGCCTTGACCTTTCAAAAATGATGTCTCTCCAAGACTATGTTGACCTTAGGCATGACATCTCATACATAGAAATAATAACCACACAACTTTCCCTCTGCACTAAACCACTATATGCTGTTCCATTATGGACTGCTCGTCAAATTGGTTCACTTCGCACACACGTATCTTTCACTGACATACAATAACCAGGGACCACACTTGTGCCATAATTCCAAAGCACCAATGACAGAACACACAACTCAGTGCAGTCTGATGTGGACAGTTAGACTTAGTGCCCGCCCAAGCAGTCCACATTAGTCATAGTTAACATTTTCCCTAACAAGCTAATGTTATGGCATTCGACATTACCTACTAAGAGAGCTAAAAGTAAACATGTTCCCCACTATTATTGCCCAGATGAAATACTATGCTGTAAAGTGTTATATGCCCATGTTACTTTAAAGTAACTTTCAAAATATATTTAAATGAAGTGTGCGAGATTGCTGATATTGAACCAATGACAACTGATACTGGGATGCCAGTGTGACGCCACACTGATGGATATTGAAAATCATTGTGCACTAGTACAGCATCATAGAGGATGAACAATACTTTCTACCTATACCTGCTTTTCTCTACTAATCTGTACCACCACAGTATCACTGTTACATCTGCCCCACGGGTGCCACTAACCATGGTGGTATTGATAATAGAAGTGGTGTTAGAAGTAGAAAGAATATTATAAGAAAGAAAATATGTTATTAGCAATACTATCAGTGACTATAATAATATGAGAAGTAGCAATATTAGTACGACTAGCACATATGGTACTGAGTGCTGTAACTCTATCCAGTAGTACTTCAAGTTGTTGCACTAGTAATCACACAAAGAAAAGCAGTGGTAGTCGTAGTGTTACTTCCATTAACAGC
Source organism: Calotriton arnoldi (assembly GCA_963921515.1). Classification (NCBI taxonomy): domain Eukaryota; kingdom Metazoa; phylum Chordata; class Amphibia; order Caudata; family Salamandridae; genus Calotriton; species Calotriton arnoldi. The sequence continues at coordinate 240,516 of CAWUFW010006486.1, forward strand.
ACTAGTATTAGAAGTGTAAAAATAATACTATCTGTAGTTTAAGTAGTATATGCTAAATCAACCAGTGGTTCTACCTTTATTAGAATTAAAAGTAGCACTGCTCAAATTTACAACCTCTGAAAAAGTATTTGAATTTTTTATTAAACATTCTCATCCACTTGCACCTTTTGTCCCTCAAATAAACATATATACAAAACTTGGAAAATAAACATATAATTGAAAAATACCCAGGAAATCAGAAGTACAAAATTTAACAGGTATGAGAAAGCAGGAACAACCTGCTATAGAAGAGAAAAGATCAGTCAAAAATATTTGAAAAAAATATATACAGTGTACGGTGGATTTATGAGATTAGGCCAGGAGTTTATCTTGATCCTACTTTGAGTTAAAATAGACAGGGTGGAAGGAAGAAAGGGCCAAAATGCTAAAATAGAGATTACTTCCCAAATCTTCGTTATATCATATATGTCATATAGGATGTTTAACACTCTTGCTCTTGACTCATCACAGTGCCTACATAGTGAATTATATCCTCCCTCTCCCTAATATAATGTAATAAACTGGGGGCATATTTTCAGCACCCTGGTAATTGTAGGTTCTAACACCTAACAGGTGGGTGATCAATTTGAGTTGACAAAAAATGCTATAGATTTCAGGTGAATCAAAAATGTATACAAAGCCAATGAAAGGGGTTCTGTTTATACAGTACATTAAAAGGGTAGGCATTTAGTGATTGCTTGCCGTCCCTCATAATGCAAATATTCTTGTCTTGTAGCTTTTCAAAATCCTTTCTAAAGATCTCTTCCCTGTGGCAAAAACAATGGCTTACACTAAACCCCAGATTTCCAAAATCGTTTTCTGTAATTTAACCAGGACTGCACAAAGATTACTTAATGCTTCATTATTTCCTGTACAGTATTTCTTAAGTATTTATTATTATTTTATGTCTCATTTGGTTTCATTAAACTCAGCGCGGGGAGCTGCATTTGAATGGCAGGGAAACCATTCTCATTTCTAGACATAAACCCACAATGGGATTATAACAAGAAGCACCCAACATTATTAGCAGCACATGTTGTAATAATATTGACATTAGTTTTACAAGTAAAACTAGAAGGTAGAAGTACTATATAGTTGCTGGAGATTACTAAGAAATCAGTATGATATATGTTTCCCCATTATGCAACACTGTCTCGCTGAACATTGTTAATTTTTATCAAATCATCAAACATACATCTATCATTTTATTTTTTAAGGGGGCATTCTGCACACCCTTGTGCTGCATCTTTATCTTTATTTCTAGTGAAAGCTTGAACTAATGTTAATTCTAAAATGACAGAAATTTCCACCTATTAGATGGCCTTTGTGATATAATGAAACTGAACCTAGTCATGTACTCAAGGGTAGAGATGCATGTGGATTTAGAGAAGTATCTTTGCATTGTAGACCATATACTATTGAACAATGGGTGGGAGTGCTCTCTTTGATATATATATGATTACTTCATGATTACATGTTAACAAACGTTTTAAACGTTAATTTTCAACACGGAATTTGCCAAAATGACACAGCATGTAACAATTCCCAAGTGAGAGCAAAGCAAAACCTCAAGCACTCAAATTATTGTGGGTTTTTACAGAATACATAGACAATAAAATGTATCTAAGCAAACAACCAAAACTGCTCGCAGCATTTGCCCACTGTAAGCTTAATCATGGCAACTCAAGAAATAAGCAAGGGAAAAGCCAAAAGATCTCATTGCTGAAGGGTGTTTGATGGTTTTTTGTCTTTGCCGATGTTTTTTGCCAATGAGAAAAATAAATAAAAAAATAGCCATAATAGTCGACCTTAAGTGTAGTGGTGCATGCTCATGCATGCATCATGAAGCTACAGATCCAGAATTACTGAATCCCATATTGATCACTCATTTTCCTCAGTGCCAAAATTGTTTAGGTCAGATTGTCGCAACCCAGAGTTACTTGCCTGTGCCTCGATATAAATAACTCCAGGGGTGGATAAATCTGGCCCATTTACCGCCCCATTTAACAGGCCACTAATGATGGTCTAAAAGGCATTCCAGTTAGATGTAGTGTACAGTATAAACATACGTGTCCTGAATGTAAAAAACACAGGTGAAGCAAAAATCCTGCTGATTAAACAATAAATGTAACCTGTTCGTAAAGATTAATAAAAAATGTTTACTTGGCTAAAGTAGGTTGCTCATACTATGGATTCCAGTAGCCTTAAATATGGTATTTATCATTCATTGGCATTAAATAAAGTATTCCATTGGTCAAATTAATGAAAGCGGGAGGAGTTTCAGGTAGTTGAACAATCAGGAAAAAGGACATGGATAAATTTTTCTGGTATTTTAAGTAGAAAAGAGCGACTGCACATCAACAGACTGAAATGATTCAAGAACCTTGACACCATGTCCTAATGGTAAATCAATGCTACAGTTCCCGTATATCTAGTGTGAAATAAATGTTTGAGGGAATCAGCTGCCCTGTATACTATCCATACAACATACCACTCAAACATAGAGGGGCAATATAGGAATCATCATTGACAACCGAAATAATGAATGTCTTCTAGACAAAAAAACACACAGTCAGCCTCTCTTTAGCACAATAAATTTTAGGAAATATAGCCAAAATATTCAATGTTGTGTGGCCTTCAGTTAGTGAGAAGGTTTAGAATATCAAAAATAGACATTGCAAGTGCATTACAGAGAAGCATTTAAGAGCTCATATCAAACTACACAAAACAATATTGTATAATATAATTGTCGATAAGTGTCTATCGGTTTACCATTAACTTGGTCATATTAGAGATATTAGAGAATTCTACTGAGAGAAACCACAATCCGAATGTCACTATTGATGCAATGTTGAAAACGTGTTAAATGCGTTTATGCCTTCCATTGACTTATTTTATGAAGGGTATTACAAGGAAAATTATGATACTGAGATTTAAAATTGCAATCAGGATATATCCTTAATCAGAAAAGCGTCTGACATACTTATTCATTCATCCCATCAAGATATTTGTTTTCACCACGAAGACAAATCAACACAGAAACCAGTGCTTTTTTAGCTATCAGCGTTTTGTATGATGAAAGTTTTGAGCAAATGTTAGAAGTAAAATTCGCAGAAGTTGCGTTGATTTGAAGTCAATGTTTAAAAAGTGTAAACATTCCCTTTCTCTCTTTTTATGTCTCTTTCTCTCTCTCAGTGTCTTTCTCGCCCCCATCTTCCACTTTCTCTTTAGTTCTGCTGTCATTTTACAATTGGTATTGGACAATCAGCCAAGTGGCCTCTTATAACCAAAATGAACAGCATGCAACCCAGAAACTAGTGCTTTTTAGCCAGCAGAATTTTGCGTGCTGACATTTTTGAACCAGGCTTAGAATGTTAGAATTGAAATTTAGAGGAGAAAGTGCATTAGGTTGTGACGATTATTTAGAATTGTAAAAAGGTCCTCTCTTTATGTCTCTCTCTCTCTCGCTCTTACTTTCTCTCATTCTATCTCTTTCTTCTCCCTTTTCATTTGACTATTTTTTACAGATTTGGGGGCATATCAGCAAGGGCTTTATCTCCGTTTTTCTGGCTTTAAAAGCCAGAAAAACGGAGATAAAACTATCGCCCTATCAACAAGAGGGTGCTAACATGCATAATCGCATGCTAGCACCCTTTTTCCCAACGTCTCCCTTTGCATCTCCAATGAGATGCAAAGTGGGCGTTACTAGGCGTACTCCGGATGGACTACATTGCAAATATCGCTGATGTTCACATCGCGATATTTACAAGGCAGCCCACATGATTTTAGCAGAGGTTAGATTTTGGCGAAAACGGCCGTTTTGCCAAAATCTAACGTCTGCTAAAATCCTGACTTAGCCATCCCTAACATAGGGGTGGATTCTGCTGATACGACCACAGGGTCGTATCAGCAAGGTTATCGCCGTTTGCAGGGAACATCGCTGGAAAACCAGCGATGTTCCATGCAAAACGGCGATTTCCCCGCTATCGCAGGAATCTTTATCGCCTTGGAGATATGCGTTGCTAATAACGCGATATCTCCGCGATAAAAACCTGCGATAGCCGGCGTTAGGAAAATGAGCGCTAAGCACGCTTTGCGATAGTTATCGCAAAGCGTTGCTAATATGCCCTTTAATTCGTCAAGCAGCCTTATCTTAGCAAATTCAAAACACACATTCATACATATTAAAAAGACTTTCAGAAGACAGGCTTGTCATATATTTTTGCAGAGCCTGGTTCAACAAACTCAAGTCAGCCACCAAAGAGCGAGGATAGGGTTGCTACCTGACCAGTATTTTACCTAACTGACTGGCATTTTAATGCCATTACAATTTGGAACAAGCATTGGCAAAGCCAATCACTCTCGCATTGGTTTCTAGTTTTCTTGCTTTGTCATTGCTTGTTTTTCTATGGTTTTAATAATTTTTGTTGTATTGTTTTAATAAAACATTTTTGTGGGAGCTGTCTGACCCTAGTCAATATTAAAAACTGGTCTGAAAAAAACGCACATTGACATAATAGTCTATGGCACTTTATGCGTGGATGTGCGCCTGGTGAAAGAGCAGAATGTCATCACTCAAAGTGATGTTAGCCAATGGCTGAAGTGGATTGAAACACTACCTCATGATGCATGCTGTTGTGGGTGGAAGAAACATGAATAACAACAACAGACCAATGAATGAAGTTGGCAATCAAACTCACAAATCAATGAAGGGACACTGTTACTCATAAGCAATGTACCATTGGCTAACAAATGTGGGCTGGCTGAATGTGTCACCAAATGTAAACTTAGCAACTAAACTTATGCTTTTCATGTACCAATGACATGCCTTTGATGAAAATAGGGCCCTACATACATTGGTTTATAAATCTGGCATTCTGTGGAATAACATAATATTATCCAAGAAAAAAACGAAATTTTGCTTTTTAGTAAAAGCATTCACCAATCACCCAGACTTCAGAAAAGAAAAAAAAAATTACAAATGTGACACCCGGCCTATGTTTTGGCATTTGTCTCACTGAGGGAGATTAACACAAGAAACGCATTGAAGAATTTGCACAGATGCTTCTTTAGTCCAAGTTGCTTTAACTGTGGAGCTCCAGGGCTCTGAAAGTTTAGCACGGGCATGGATTTCACACTAAGCAGACCAGAAGAGACAGGACAAAGTGTTGCACTTGTGGAAAGGAGGTGCGGCGAGAGAGCAGGGCTATCTGCATGCTATGCACACACAACAGCCTTTTCACATTCAACTGCTAGCAGAGACAAATCTCTGCTTGCTTTAAGTGGCTGCTGGGGAGACATGGGGGCATATGTACAACAGAATGGCGGAGCGCCGTGTTACCCCACAACTGGTAACGCCGCGCTCTGACAATATGGAAACCCAGGGATGCGCCGTATTTACAATAATACGGCACACCCCTGCAATTTCCCTAGCGCTGGCGCTAAATTTACCTGCCTAGTGCCAATGCAGGCACCCTTGCACCATAGTGCAAGGGTGCCTGCATTGCAGGGAATGATTGTTCTCACTAATGGCGATTTGTAACTTCTATGTGTGCTGCAAAATGCAGTACATATAGAAGTTGCAACTTGTCATTTTCTAATGATTGTTTACGTGCAGGAAGGGACACCTTCCTTCACATGAACAATCACTAATGGTGATTTGCTCTTTCTACGTGTGCCGCAGAATGCAGCACACATAGAAAAAGCAAACACGAGGAGAAATTAATAATTTCTCCTCGTTGTGCCAGGTTAAGAACAGGTTTTCCCTGGTCTTATTTTTGGCGCTGCCCCATATTTCGCCAGCCTTGTAAATAGGGGGCAACTTCAAAAAGCAATGGGTTTTGTGGCGGAACACCCACTGCAACACCCATTGCCCGCCTCTTTCACACTAAGTGCTGCATGAATAGGGTCATTATTTACAAGGTGGCATTAAGCCACGTTAAGTGGCTTAATGCCAACTTGTAAATAAGGAGAAGGGGTTATTGCCACCAGAACGTCAAAAAAGTCAACGTCAAAAAAGTGGTTCCATGGTTCTACAGCCGTATAGCCCAAATGCACGTTCCATCAGTTCAAACACCAGCAGAGGAATGGTAGATGCAATACATTTGTACAGAACAGTGCGCTATGACAGTACCAAAACTGAAAGCTACTTTGTTTAAACGCACAATTTTACATAACAAGCTCTCTTCTCACCAACCAGAATTCTGTTTCAAGTCCACCAGTGGTATCCCCTGTACATGAGAAACCCTTATCATCATCATCAAATACTTTATTTTCGATCACAAAAGATCTTCTAAAGTGCGAAGTGCCATACAGAATAAAAATGATATGCACAGTAAACGTTATACACAGAGCAATATGCAGCAATGGTTAAAAGAACAATACAAAGATAAAAATCGATAAAAAATAGCCCAATGCAGAGGTTTATAAGAGCGGAATAAAACATTTGGAACACTTGATCCATAATGCATGCCAGAATCTAGCCAATCCAAAGACCACCACCCTGCGCGTATCGGTGGCTAGGATTCTCTTAACCTCCAAATAATGCCCAGGTCCTACCAGTCTACATAAGCCAAATTCTTAGATCTGCACTTGTCACTGACTAGATGCGAGACAAATGGACTTTGCCTTGAATATAGTTTTCTAAGAGTGTTAATCATTTGAAGCTCTGATGCCGCAGGATTGTTAAAATATAAATAAAAGCACAACAAATGCTGACCTGGAGTATGTCAGGACTAACTTCTAAATGTCCATAATGTGTGTATTTGTGATGGGAGGAAGAGATAGAGGTGGCAGACATGTTGTTAGTGAAGAGCAGTGTGCAACGCCAGCGACTCAGAAATGAAGAGCCGCTGCAATGGCGTGAAGTACGCTACAAAATCCCAGAAGTGTTTGTACCAGACTTGGTTGTTCCAGCACTGTCTTTAAACTCCCCTCTGGCTTTTGCACCGTATCTTACTTCTATCGCTGGGAAGCCCTTGGGCAGCTACGCGCTTTATAAAATCCTATAACATATAGCAAGTGCAATGGCTGAGCGACCAGCCACTTCTGGGCCGCCATTTTATGTGCCACTCCAAGTCAGTAAAAAATAAACACATAAAAAATAAAGAAATAGATCAAAGACAAAGTATGCGGGGAAGGGTCACTGTGAATTGCTGTTGATTGGCTGTAACTCCTCAGCACTGCTAATGATGGAAAGTATTTATAATAAACATGAAAGGACAGAGACAGCCAATAATGTTAGTGAAGCCTGTGTGGTGCTCAGTGACGTGGTGTGTCTCAGAAGTCACTCTGGCACTGAGCACTACCACCTGCACCAGACACCAGTGCCTCACATCAGCACTCGCCGGAGGGCCCATTCATGCCCTGCATACAGCTCACCTCAGTGGCACTGGAACTAGGGATATGGAAGGTGCTGCAGCATTCCCATAAAACCTGAACGTTTAAATGGAGAACGAACAGTTGTGGGGTCCCTCAAAGGTGTTTTTTATCTGGCAGCATTTATTCTGTTTTCAAAGACTGTAACATGTTCCCAACGCCTTGGGTGAGATTATATTTTTGGTCAGCATCCCCATTCTAGCAATTATCCCTGCACCATTGGTTTACCTAGGCTGGCATTGTAAACAGCAAACTGCAGGCTGTCCTGTGGGAGTTGGGGGATTATGTTTGCTGTAGATGTGCATATTGTGCAGAGGCAAAACCCAGCCACTCACAGTGAGAGGACCAGAAGGCTGAAGTGTGCTGTCCTACTGCCCTACACTGCATGCTGTGTTGGATGGAAGTTAAATGTGAATGACAGTGCAGCAGACCAATGGATCAAATCAAATCAAATCAGGGACATTTGTACAGCGCACATATCACTCGGAAGTCTCATGGCGCTTGCAGACGGCTCCGATAGAGTACTCATTTAGTTGTCGAATAGCCATGTTTTCAACTTTTTGCGAAAGCAGTTATGATCTGAGATAGTACGTAAGTTCCAGGGAAGTTTATTCCAGGAGACAGGAGCAATATAGGAACAAGACCTTCCTCCGTATCTCGCAGTGCAGATTCTGAGGGGTGTGAGAAGGGATTCATTGTTCGATCTTAGCGACCTACAAGGCTGGTACCAACTTAGTTTTTTGGACCAGTACCCCGGGCCTTTTCCATACATGTTTTTATGTGTTAGACAGAGAGTCTTAAATAGGACTCTCTGTCTAACTGGGAGCCAATGTAGAGATCTCAGACACGGGGCAGACGGGGATCTTGGCGGGAGATTCAGAACCAGTCTGGCCGCAGTGTTCTGCTGGATCTGAAGTTTAGTGAGAAGGCCTTCGTTTATTGAGGACAGCAGGGCATTTCCATAGTCCATGCGATTTATTATCAGTCCCTGGACTAATGGTTTCCTGGCCTCCATCGGAATCCATTTGAAGACCTTTCATAGATTACGCATCACTCCAAAACATGAGCCGATTATGTGATTGGTCTGATTTTTCATTGACATTTGACTGTCCATGTGGAAGCCTAAATTCCGTACCGTCGGTTTGGGTGTTGGACAAGGGCCAAGGTTCGGGGGCCACCAGTCATGAGACCAATGCTCGTGAGCCTTGCCGAAGAGCATGATCTCGGACTTGCCTCCGTTTAATTGGAGATGGTTTGTGCTCATCCACCTGTCAATGTGGGACATACATTTTTTAAAACGCTGTTTTGTTTCTGATGGGTCTGGTCCAAGAGTGCCCAGGATCTGCGTGTCGTCAGCATACGACACGACATCAAAACCATAAGATCTGATCACCTTGGCCAGTGGCGTCATGTACAGATTAAAAAGAGTCGGACTCAAGATGGAGCCCTGTGGTACCCCCATCTTGACCGGTCTGTTACATGAAACAGTGTTTCCCACCTGGACCGTTGTAACACGGTCAGTTAGATAACTTTTAAACCATTTTAGGGCGTTCCCCCTGACACCAATCTCCCAGAGCCGATGTTCTACAATGCTATGGGAGATGGTGTCAAAGGCAGCGGACAGGTCGAGCAGGACAAGAATTGTTGACTGATGTTTGTCCAGAGCTAATCTGATGTTGTCTGTTACCTCCACCAATGCTGTCTCTGTGCTATGGGCCGCCCTGAAACCCGACTGTGAAGGATCCAGTAGCCCATGGCTCTCTAGATAAGTGACAAGCTGTTGGTTTACTAATGATTCCAGCATTTTCCCGAAATAGGGAAGCAGCTAAATGGGGCGATAGTTCAGGCAGAGTTTAGGATCAGCTGTGGGTTTTTTAGAATAGGCCTTACCCTGGCAGCTTTCCATAGTTTCGGGAATTCAGCTTCCGATAGTGATTTATTAAATAAGTTGGTTAAATTTTCCAATAACACCGGCGCGATGATTGAAAAGAATTTAGGAGGGACAGTGTCAGTGGGGGAACCTGATTTTATTTTCTGCATGACAGTTGCCACTGACTCGATGTTGCAACTAACAAATTCGTCCAGGGTATATGGAGGGTCTGAGGGCAGGCTAAACGCATTTTCTGAGTGATCATTAATTATTTGGGACGGAAAGGAGTGATGAATTGTGGCGATTTTGTCTTAAGAAAATTTGGAGAGAGAATCAGTCCATTCTTGGGAATTTGGGGTTAGTAGCTGGGTGGGAGGAGTTGTGAATTCTTTTAGGATTCTGTAGAGCTCCTTACAGGAGTTCTCTGCCTTGTCTATTCGATTTAAAAAAAAAAAAAAATGTGCTTGCTTGATGTCCTCCATGTAGCCATGGTGGATGTTTTTATATGTTTCGCGGTCGATCCTTTCTTTGCTTTTTCTCCATTTACGCTCTGCTGCTCTGCACGAGAGCTTCACTATCTTTAGTTGCTCCGTGAACCAGGGAGCAGCCCTAGGTTTAACTTTAACTTTAGTGAGAGGGGCTATTCTATCTAGTGCGGCCGTGATGGCCTTTTCAAAAGCAGTTGTCCCAAGGTTGATGTTTTCCTTCTGGCTTGACTGAGACAGACTAAAATGTTTTGAGAACAGAGAAGGAGTGACTTTACGCCAAGACCTTCGTCATATTAGTTTACTTTTGGGGTCCTCTTTGATCCTATGGGCAGGAATAGCAAATTTTATTAGATAGTGATCTGACCATAGCAGTGGGGTGGGAGGTTCAACGATGATATCTGAAGAGTTAGAGAAAAGGAGATCAAGCGTATGGCCTGCGTTATGGGTGGGACCTGTTACCAATTGGGTCAACCCTAATATATTCATATTTGTGATCAGCTGATCTGTGTCCGAATTCGACAATATTTCAGCATGATAGTTAAAACCCCCTATTAGGAAAAAGGAATCAGATGCCAATATATGCGGAGCGATTATCTCCAATAATTTATCTAAGAAATCGCTTTTAGGACCGGGAGGTCGGTATATTAGGGCTCCCCTCCAGGTGCCCCCAATTAGGCCTTCAATTCTGAAGATACATAACTCTAAATGGCCTGAGCTTATGGTTTCTAAGGAGGTGATAGTCAGGCCAGAGATAGCGGCTATAAGTAGACCTCCTCCTCTTGCCTCTTTCGTATCCACTCTAGTTATGTTATATTGAGGTGGAAAGGCAACCTGTACATCGGTGGAGGTGTGCTCATGTAACCAGGTTTCCTTGACAAAGCAAATGTCAGGTGTCTCCATATCCATGAGGCTCCACATCTCCATGAAGAGGTCTGTCTGAAATCCACTCAATGTATTTATGCTTGTGTAATTTAAGATTTTTTTTTCAGAAAATAAGGTATTGACTAACATCAGACCTAAAAATGGCAAACATATTCGCAGAGACATGTTAAGAATAAATAGATGCTAATGTGACTATTTGCATGCTGTTGTAAAGCTGCTCTGAACGTTTCCATACTGTGTAATTATCAAAAGAAGGGACAACAAATATGACCTGAATGCATGACTTTAGGATAACTCTGCAGAGTTAAACAGGAGACAGGAAGTATGCCAAGCAACCAACCAAGAGAAAATGGGAGAACAAACAATGCAAGGTGTATTTTACAACGTGTGGAGTGAAAGGAAGCCACTTGAATTAGCTGTGTGAAAAAATACAAACGTGGACCTACTTTAATAAAAATAATGTGTTTATTCAGCTTAGTTTATCATGTTAGTTTGTGTAACCCAAAACTGATTATTGGAGAATTGGCCTTACCAAAGGGTGTCCAAAACTGAAGATTTGAGGCTACCTAGGACTACTTATGCATCTGTTAAAAGACCAATGTGTACTGATCATTACACAACAAACTCAGTGGTTTGTGATTGGCCAACTGTACATTAAAATAAGAAAGAGAGCTCAGACCTGAAGAGAATCACCTTCTGCCGGACATCTAAAACGTGCTCAGCGAAGCAGAACCATGTGTATATAAAATAAACCGCTACCTCGAGGAGAACAACATCCTGGACCCTTCCCAGTCCGGCTTCCGCAGCAACCACAGCACCGAAACCGCCCTCATCGCCGCCACCGATGACATCAGGACCCTGCTAGACAACGGAGAAACAGCAGCCCTCATCCTCCTGGACCTATCAGCCGCCTTCGACACGGTCTGCCACCACACACTACGAACACGCCTTCACGACGCCGGGATCCAAGAGAAGGCCCTGGACTGGACCACATCCTTCCTTTCCGGCAGAACACAAAGCGTCCGCCTCGCCCCCTTCCGATCCAAGGCCACCAAGATCATCTGCGGCGTACCCCAAGGCTCCTCCCTCAGCCCAACACTGTTCAACATCTACATGGCACCCCTCGCCCACGTCGCCCGACAGCACAACCTCAACATCATCTCCTACGCCGACGACACCCAGCTGATCCTCTCCCTCACCAAAGACCCTCACACCGCCAAAGCCCACCTCCACGAAGGAATGAAGGCCGTCGCCGAATGGATGAGGACCAGCCGCCTGAAGCTGAACTCGGACAAGACGGAGGTCCTCATCCTTGGTTCCAACCCTTCAGCCTGGGACGACTCCTGGTGGCCAACATCACTGGGAACAGCCCCGCCACCCACCGACCACGTACGCAACCTAGGGGTCATCCTCGACCCCACCCTCTCCATGACTAAGCAGGTCAACGCCGTTTCCTCATCCTGCTTCAACATCCTCCGAATGCTCCGCAGGATCTTCAAGTGGATCCCCACCGAAACAAGAAAAACAGTCACCCAGGCCCTCGTCACCAGCAGGCTGGACTACGGAAACGCCCTCTACGCAGGAACGACGGCTAAGCTCCTGAGACGGCTGCAACGCATCCAGAACGCCTCTGCACGTCTTATCCTCGACATCCCCCGACGCAGCCACATCACACCCCACCTGAGAGACCTGCACTGGCTCCCTGTCAACAAGAGGATAACCTTCAAGCTCCTCACCCACGCACACAAAGCACTTCACAACTCCGGACCAGCCTACCTCAACAGACGACTCAGCTTCTACACCCCCACCCGCCAGCTCCGCTCGACCAGCCTCGCCCTCGCCACAGTCCCCCGCATCCGGAAAACGACCGCCGGCGGCAGATCCTTCTCCCACCTCGCCGCCAAGACCTGGAACACCCTCCCCACCAACCTCCGACAGACCCAAGACCTACTGGCCTTCAGAAGACTCCTCAAGACCTGGCTCTTCGATCAGTAGCAGCACCACCCCTCTTTCCCCCCAGCGCCTTGAGACCCTCGCGGGTATGTAGTGCGCTTTATAAGTGACATGATTGATTGATTGATTGATTTGGAAAGTCAGTGGTGAGACACATTGCAAGCCTTCCTTCCATCACCCAGCGGAAGCTCCTCCGCTATGGTGGAGGAGCATCGACACCCCTGCCAGCCTCAAAATTTGAAAAATAAAACGATATTTTTTTTTATTTATTATCGTTTTATTTTTCTTCCATTGAATGAGGCTTGGGGTGGGGCCATCACGGGGCAATTCAGGAGAGGGAGTGGTGAGCACTGCCTTCAGTGCGCATGTGGGTTTCGCTGGCCGTCTCAGGACGGCTAAACCCACATGCCCACTGAAGCTGTCTCCAACCTAGCTGCGGTTGACGGGTTGGAGACAGGAGGCACAGGCTCCCAGTCTCCCTGGGAGCGCAAATTGTGGGCACTCAGGCCAATCCTGATGCTGCTCTCATGCATGAGAGCAGCATCAGGATTGGCCGCAGGGGAGGCTGGGAGCCCGTGCTGCAGCGAGGAAGAAACAGAAGAGCTGAGTTTCGGCGTGCACGATGCGGTAGGTAAGTTCTTTTTTTAACTTTTTATTTTACTGTTTTTTGTCCGTCTTCGGTCCCGCCCTGCCCTGCCACTCCGACAGGCACACCAGCCACTACTGCCATTCTCCTTTTGCGTATTTGATGTAATGCTCTAAGTGGCCAGGGTATGCCCAGGCTTGGGTCCTTTGCTCACTGTGCCATTGGAAGCAAGCTGCACCCGACTATCCAGCCCCAGTCAGGGAGAAACCCATTTGGGTTGCTAGTTTTCTGCTTCAAAGAGGACCTGGCCTGGCAGTCCAGGCCAGACTGTTCCTATTGGAGCAGAGTCAAGGCTGAATTGCAAATGGCTGGGTCTAATCTGAGGCGATATGGTGCAAAAGAGTGATGGATTGGAATACTATCCAGAGCGATTGCCATGGTAAGACAAATTGCAAGCATTCCTCCCCTCAACTTTTGTGTGTTTATTGTTTGAAAATTCATGTCACACGGGACAGGTTAATTTTTTAATTTAATTTTAGAGTTTTATATAGCACGAACTTGACCCGAGAAATCGGGTATCAGAGCGCTTTACATGAGCACCAGTTTCGTTACAGATGGACATATTCATTTTTAGGGCTCGCCTAGCGGTGCAGCGCATGCGCTGCTCGCTTTGCGAGGCATGCAGTATACTCTATAGGTGAGGGAAGCCCCACCCTCTCCCCCACCTACTTTTTCATTGGCTTGTGGCTTTTTCCTTTCTAAGTGCTGCCTTCTGATTGGTTCAGAGGCTGCTAGTCCCGCCTTATGACGGCCATGTCTCCTTCCACGGCTATTGGCCCCTTTACTGCGTGTTTCCGGAGCACTACTTTGTTCCTGTGTGACCCCTCCCGCTGTCGAGCCTTCTCTCCCGCCCCCCCCCACTTCCGTTGTTCGTGGCTTATTAACGCCCGCCCACCCGCACTCCTGTTTGCAATACAATTGGTCTCGCGTAAATGCGAGTCCTCTTGCATTGCAAATGCTTTTTTTTGTTGCGGTGGATCTATATTCACAAAGGAAAGCGCTGGTTGTAATTACTTCCTCGTGTTGTGTATCTTCTATGTTTACTGCTCTCATTGTAAGAGCCCTAGTAGAGAGTGCGCGCGAGCGAAGCTTCTTTGTTTTTAGTGCGTTTTGGCGAAAGCGTTCTCTAGGCTCTCGTGAGAATTGCAGCAGCCGGCTTCAGTCGCTGGTTGGTGGGATGCACTGGAAAGCCGGCTGTATGGCGGGCGCGCTCTTCCTCCTCCAGCAGCGCGTGGAGATCAATCTGCTGCCCTTTTGTTTCCCCCGCCCCCTACTTAGCTCAAGGAGAATCTCGCCCCAGAGCTTGTCCGCGCAGGAGCCCATCATCGCTCTCATCTTCTTCTGCAACCTCGGGATAGAAGATCAATAGCCCCGGGGGGGGAGGGGGAGTCCGAGGTGCCCATGAAGACCACAGCACCGCAGGTTCCCGAGAAGCCATCAGCCGCCGGCACCGACATGCCGAAGGAAGGCACACAGGTGAGTGTTGGTAAACCAAAGCTATGCGAGTGCTCACATCTCTCAAATCCTAAGGCTGTCAGTTTGTAACTAAACTACAAGCTGAATGCAGCTTTTCTCGTCCCCTTTCTAACGCCTGTCCTGAAGCCGTCGGGCTGTCACTTGTATCTTCGCTCCCACCACTGGCCACGGAAGAATACCACCCACCTGCCGCCTGCAGTGGTAGTTGTCAGTGCCACTGCTCCTTCACAAAGCTACACACTATCAACAAGTGAAAGAAAGTATTCACCGGGCTCTTCATAGCCACTCCCGTGGCTCGCCCCGCCCCTTTTATTCTCATTTGGATCACTATCTTCAGTGTGCTATCCGTCCCGAAGTGCTGCGAGCAGCTGAGACACTTATCTCGCCACATTTGCTCAACACAATAAATTGTTCTCGGCGCGAATGGTCGGTCGATCACACGTCCCGTGTAGGATATTGCCGAAAACATGCTATAGTGCGCAGCTCTCTTTAACCTTGGCTTAAAGTGTTACAATCGGCCCACACAAGGAAAACTAAGCCACATTCTTCAATATTAAGTAACAGTAGAGGGCCTTGTATACATATCCCTCTTTCTCTGACGTTTTCTGCAACAGGAACTGACACCAAGATCAATAAGCCATATCATTTATTTCAGCTTTAAGGAGTTGCCTTATAATGAAGCATTATCCAGAGTCTGGCTGCAAGTATTTTAACGTAGCGGAGCGAGGTCTTGTACAATTTTAACTTTCCTCCGGAGATTACTTAAATGACAATCCAACGCTATTCAGCCCCTGCTGTTAGAACGCTGTATTTTATATTGTTTATTAATTCAGTTTTAATAATGCCGTATGGAACTTCTCTAAGTTACTATGGTTTTCTATATTTCTATATTTTGTTTCGGAAAAACGAAATGGTTTTAACTGAAACAAACTCACTAAGCAAACTGTTAGAATTGCGCTCGTCGTTACTTACTCTTTTCGGAGAGTTCCAGTGGCAGAATGTAATGCTTCTAGCACCGGGGATCCTTTATTACTAACAAGGCAGTGTGAAAAGAAAAACATTCACTGTTAAATACCTGCCAAGCTCTGACCTAACGTTGATAATGTAGTAATTCATCAACATATATATTGTTAGGGTAGTGTGGGTGCAGAAGGTTTTCTTTTAGCCTCACTGTGCTCGTTATTATTCTAGACTTTGAGAACACCTTATCTTTAGGCTTGCTTACGTCTGTCAGTCGGTGGGCGTCCTGTTCGTAGCCAGATCTCTGCACTCTTTTTAATGATACAGCCCTAACTTGGCCACTCATTCAAGACCTCAAATACTGAATGGCACCCCGTTATTCCCTGATGTTAAATCCAATACCATGCTACTTTTGGCAAATTGCATTATGTGCTTTCCCGTTTGCATTTTTAAATTAGATAGGGACCTGACGTAATGTATAGTCTAACTTGGAGCATTAGTTTTAAAAGTCGCTTTTGCCTTGCACAAAAGCTTGGTTGTGTGTAGTTTCGGAAAAATGTTTTAGATCCTTTATAGCTATCTTTTTAATAAATGCACCGACACTCTTAATCATGTTTCAAACCAGCACTGAACGCCACTTTCCATAATGCCATTCACAGCGAGAGACCGTCGGAGACAGACCCTCTACTCTGAGCAGGTGACGCACAGAAAGCCCACACAAACCTGAGCAATTTTTAAACAGATTCCCCAACTTGCTTCAATTCAGTGACCATCCATAGCGAGACATCCCTCCTCCCAATCTCTACCAAAGGAGAACCAGCCCCTTCTCCCCCAGAAAGAACACTACCAAATTAGATTTTTAAAAATGACATCCATGCAAATGCGTATCTCCTTGGAAAACGTATTTGATTTAAATTATTGGTTTGAGGACCATTTTAAAAAAATAATCTTCCTTAAATCCTGCTTCCGGACTCTGACAATCCAGCCACTCGTTCCTCTACTCCGATAGACCTTTCAAGTCTCCCATGTCTGTGCGTGAATAGTTCAACTTGTCCAGGTATCTGCTTTTCTATTACTGGGACTTCTAGATCCTATTTTATAATGGTAAACAGAACTACAAGTTTTTTTTATATATCTTTATTGACATTTTGCATTGCCATTACAAAACAATTTCTATGTTCTCTCAACACATATCGAAGCATCATAACTGGATGAAAATAACAGGTATAGTCTAAGTACGTCTTATATTATCTTCCTGACCAGACCTGTTCTAAAAGCACCCCACTGGTATACATGATCTTTTATCTCGTTTCAGCCCCCACAAATTATCCCATGCTATCCACCATATTAAATTACAGGGACCTGTAAGTGTCTATATAAAACTCCCTCCCCAACACCCCCCACCCACAACTCAAACACCCCACCCTTGCCATGTCTGGTCTACTCCCTGAAACAGAACTACAAGTTCCACAATGCAATGGGGGGGAAAGCCTGGCTGGGTGAGTTACCCGTGCATGGCCTAAGAAACTTCGGAGCTCTTACTTTGGCCGGAGGAATTATGCATTGCTCCCTCTGCCCCCCGTCTCTGGGGATGAAGCCTGCAATTGGGGATGGCACTCAAACAGGGGCTCAAAATTTCCCTAAGATCAGGTCGTTTTTCAAATCAGCATTCCACCATCTTTGCCTGCTAAAACTTGTACAGCTGCTACTCCGTTACTCATAGAAAATCGCATTAATTCTCTCTGTAGCAATGTGAAGTGTGGATTTATACCCTGGTCTCCACTGTATATCTCTGGCACAGCTAGAGACACTGCCAAACACTGCAGCTCACATTTTGTTTGGTCTGAAATGATACAGTAGCATCACACTAGCCCTGAAATTCCTCTACTGGCTCACAGTCAAAGTAAAAGTGACGCTTTAAAGCCCTTAGTCCCTCTGGCTAGAAAGGGGAGGCCCCTGACCTGGGAAAGGTTGCTCGATAATAAAAAGAAAGTAAACATCTGAGCAGGGCTAGGAAGGCGGAGAACAAGTGTGGCAGCTTGTTAGGTTGTTTACATTATTTGCTTTGTCAATGGTTGTTAGTTGCATATGATAAATAAGCACCATATATGGCTTTGTTGTATATACCATTGAAAATGCTTTAGGTCTGACATGATGATACTCTGCAAAAACTAAAACGAGTCTCTTTGAAGTTGTATCAAGGACAGTAAAGGGTGGTACTGCTAGAACAGTAGATGTTTCAGCACCCAGGCTAATGTGCTGCATAACTAAATGCATATAAGATCCCCAAGGCGAGACCGATTGCATTGCAAATGCTTGTTTTTTAAAGGCACGGGGAAATGAAGTGATTTGCCCAGAATCACAGGATGCTGAGAGTCGTGGCCGAGACTCGAACCCGGCTCCCCAGCTTTAAGTTCGACCGCTCTAGCAGTAAGGCTACATCCTCTCCCCAGGTTGCATTGGCAGAATTCAAAATAGAATGTTTATCATGCACTTGGAATAGAAAATAGTTTCATTCTATTTTGAGCAGAGCAGTTTATTTTATTTTCTGGAACCACAGTTTGTAATCTTTCCCCAGGTACAAGCTCTGACCCATTCTCTTCACCTGCATAGCTACAGGCAGTGTGCCCGTGCCAGGTTATGCAGTGAACCAAGCTCCTGCCACACAGCCAGCAATACAGCAGATACTTGCATAAATAACCGCTCTTCCCAAAGATCCCCTGGCGCTGAAGGGGATGCGGAAATGATGAGGCCCTCAAGCGGTCGGTAAAGGTATGTTCACCTAGGATGGTGACATAAGAACAGTCAGGGTGGCTCTCATCACTAGATTACGAATGAGACGCTGCGCAAGTGCCGAGCTGCGTCCCTGCAGCTGCTTCACAATAGCATTCATTATATAAAACGTGAATTTTGCTGCTCAAAGCAGTGGCAGCAGTGTGGCACTGATGTCTGGAAATAGATCATATGTGCCAGGTCCCTGAACAAGCAAGCTTAAGCCCCTAGAATGCGGGCAGAAGCATATGAAAGGAAAATCACAGATTGTATGGATGCACGCATGTGCACTCCAGTGTGGCCCTCGGGCTTTGACAAAATCAATTACTGTAACGCCTGCTTCAGACTGAACTGTACACAAGCTCGTATATTTGAATGTTGCATGTACTTTCCAGGCAGCATAACAGTGACGTAATTATGCAAAAAGCACACGTTACGATGTAAGTCCCTGGCAGAAGAGAACTACTTTGTGCATGGATGGGCTCCTTGTGAAAGGGCAGAATGCAATCAGAATGTAATCTCAGTGAACGTAGCCGGTGGTTATAGGGGTGCTGACCCATTGTTCCATGCAGCATGCTGCAGTGGGCAAAATAAAAGTGTAAATGGCACGTCAACAAACCAATGAATGAAGAAGGTTGGCTGAAAGCCCCTATAAGTAAGTATATTATGCATCTGATTTCGGTAAAATCAAAAGCCCTTGGCATACACCAGACCTAAAAACAAAACAGGAAAATCATCAAAATTCAGCATTTTATCCATTGAATTATACAACTAAAGCAAAAAGTGCACGCTAAAAACACATAAAAAATATTGTGTAGTTACATAAACTATTGCTAATCGATTGTAAAAACAAACAGAACCAGACTTTTAGTGTTAAAAGAATAATCTTGAGGGTGTACACACACTGTAATTCATGAGCCATCTCCTGGCCATTTCAAAATCTCAAAACACAGCTAAATAGGTAGGATTTTTCTCAGAGAAAGGTGGTAACTTCAGACAAGGACTTGTCGTTTAAATGTTTTTTGTTTTTTTAAATGTCCTGTATGGAAAGAAGAAACATGACAGAGCGAGCATCTTGCGCCCTCTTGTGGCATTAGTTGTATTAGCAAACTTTATTTTAAAAACAAGTTCTGAATACAGTGAAGACCACCTGGGGCCGCATTACACATGCAGCGCTTTTTCCTTCATTGCGCTGGGCGCACCTTTAGAAAGGTGTACCCAGCGCAATGAAGGAAAATGCGCCACATTATGGTGAATGCGCTGCCCCCGGGGCAACCGCGAACCTGCAATGCCCTGGGGGCAGCGCATTCATGCAAAAAACGGAGCGGTTGCTTTAAAGTCGCTCTGTGACTCACAGTTCAGGCAGAAACCCACCTGCATTTTTAAAGGGGATTAGAGAGCCCCTGGCAGGCGGATGCAGTCATTGACTGCACCCGCCTGCGAGGGGATGTCTGGGGGGTCCATGGGACCCCCTTCACCCACTCCAGAGAGCTTCCATCAGGGGGTGCACTGACAGTACGCCTCCTGAGAGCTTCTTTGCCTCTGCCCCCGTGTCTGTAATACAACGCGGGCGAAGAGGCAAAGGGATTCCCTCATTTGCATGGGACACGCCCCCAATCAAATGAGGGAGCGCCCCCTGAAGTTAGCGCTGGCACTTTATGTGCACCAGTGCTATCGGTATTACAGAAGGGGCCGCACAAGTGTCTGTGGCCCCTGCTATAATACCAAAAAGGTGGGACACTATCAGTGCGCCCCCTGAGAGCCGCTCTCTGGAGGGGAAAGGGGATCCTATGGACCCCCAGACATCCCCTTGCAGGCGCGTGCAGTCACTGACTGCACCTGCCTGCAAGGGGATCTCTAATCCCCTTTAAAAGTGCAGGCAGGTTGCCACCTGCACTGTGAAAACATGGAGCAGCTTCAAAGCAGCCGCTCCGTTTTTCACATGAATGCGCTGCCCTGGGGGCAGCGCAAGTTCCTGGCTCCCCTGGGGGCAGCGCATTCACCCTAATATGGTGTATTTTCATTAATTGCGCTGGGCGCACCTTTTATTTTCCAATGCCTACTAACAAGTGTGGCTTCTGCAGCAACACATTTGTATTCACCTCATACACCATGGTTTTACTGACAATGAAACATTTAAAACGAACTAGAAATGCCCATTTACCATGATGTTATTAATTTTTATGCAGGGAGATTCTGGTGGTCCACTGGCCTGTCTAGGACGAGGGAATAGATGGTACCTTGCCGGTATCGTCAGCTGGGGTGAAGGTTGTGCTCGCCGCAGTCGGCCAGGCGTGTATACAAAAGTAACCGAACTTTACGACTGGATCGATGAACAGATTAATTGAAGACTTCATAATAAACCAGGAAGAAATGATTTCTGAGCAAGCAATTTTTACAGAGAAAATTGTGGGAAAGCCGCACAAGTTTACAACATGTTTATAGCATTTTAACTATTTTTACAACTGCACAAATTGTATTTTGCTGTAATTTCTTTATAGCCGTAAATAATATTTATGAATCAAGATACATTTTGGAAATGTCCAAGCTGCAAGTTTAATCCATCAATGATGGTATTTTGATTGCGCGTTTTCAAACTTTCTCAATAATTGAAGCCAGCATTACCCGAAGGAAATTTTGGACTTGTCGAAGCTCATATGAAGTCTGTATATGTTTGTTATTGTGACTCAAGTGCCATTTCTGCCATTCTTGTAATAAAGAAAGAAAGCACTACCTATGCCTAGCAAAATAAAAGTTTATTCTTTTTTTTAAAAACCACAAGAGAATATGCATTTAATAATAAAAAATATTTGTATGGTGTCAAAAGAAAGACATTAGAATCTGGTTGTAAAAACGCAGTACTAACCAAGCGCATTTCTAATTACCAATTGGATTTGCATATATTCAAAACCCACGAGGAGCCATGGGCTTCGGTAGAAATTCCATTTCACCAGCTTGAAATATTTTCTACTGGATCCAACTCCACCCTGTGGGTTTCTGTGCACTAGACTACAAGTGCCCAGCAGAAAAAACAAGGGCAGTTCTACTGGTTAAAATAGTGAAACCAACACGCACCACTGGAGAACAACAGAAACACCAAGTGAGAAAAAAGGTGCCCCCTAATGTTAATTGTAGGTCTGGGAAAAGGGGAAAAAACACAGCAAAAGTACAATATCCCACGTGACCTGTATGTCTTCTGTATAGGCTCTAAGTGCCCAATGCCCTGACCAAAAGCAACTTCAAAACATGTGACGATTTTGTGTATTTTATTTAATTTTATTATTTTATATTCATTTTAACCATAGCGGATATCCTACCACACTTTACAATTGGCATGTTCTAAACATTATTTACATTTATTTTAACCATATACATTTGGATTTTTTAATCATCAAAAATACATTTATACAAAAACAAGAAAAAGAATTATTTCATACATTTTGCATTAAAACTTTCTTACAATGTGCATGTCAATTGTATTTACAAATATTATATTTTTGACACAACCCCATATCGCAATCCACTCTCTCACTCATACACAAGACAGACACATCCTCTCGTATGCACCACTCATTCCTGTCCCATGCCAAACACTGCAAATTACAACAGGGAAAAATCTCCAATTTCTGCCGTTGTTGTGTTGTGGACTAAGATCTCTCAGAAGGCAGTCAATTTATGTTTCGGTGGGTAAAAGATGGTAGTAATCCACCTTCTCAAGTACCACACAATTAGCACCATACACTATAGTGGGCCAGTAGGGGGTAATCTGCAAAACAGTATATAAAAACATATGGTCAGGCCAAGAGTTAATTTTAATTGTTGCAATCTGCTATTTGATTAGAAGCATCGGGGTTTCCATTGTGTGAATCAATTTCATAGTTACAATTTCATAATTACGCAGTGCAGCACCGCAAGCCATTTTGCTGTGCTGAGCTGCATCATTTTGAAAGCACAGGGATGTGTTGTATTAACAACAAAACAACGCATGTGTGTGCTTTCCCCTGCACTGGCGCACAATTGGCTGTCATGCGCCAGTGCAGGCACCCTTGCCTCATGTTGCAAGGGTGCCTGCATTGTGGGGATGATTGTTTTTGTGCAGGAAGGGATACGTTCCTGTATATAAACAATCATTGATGGCAATTTCCTCTTCCTATGTGAGCTTCAGAATGCAGCACCCATAGTTAGAGGAAAAAACAAGGAGAAATAAAAGTATTTCTCCTCGTTGCACCACTCCTAGGCTTCCCCTGGGGCGGTGTAGGATTCTGATGCATTCCCAGCTTTACAAAACTTTGTGAATCTGGGAATGTGTCAGGTTCCATGGATGTTGCGTGGGAACACCCACAGCAACACACATGGAACGCCGCTTTCACGCAGAGTAATGTGTAAAAGGGGCCCATATTTACAAGGTCATGAAAAGTCATGCAGGGTTATTTTACATGGCATTGTAAATATGGGCAGACACACTGCGCCGCCGGTGCGTCAAACAAAGTGACACACCGGTGGCGCAGTGGCCTTGTAAATGAGGCCCCTAGTGAGAAAAAGACCATAGACACCTAGGTATATTTGGAAATGCAGCTTCAGTGGTGGACGAGCGTTTAAACCCCTCTTCAGGACTAGCAGCGTTTGAACAAAGGGAACAGATCCTGAGGGTCGAAAGATTGGGTTGTGTGAGATGTGGTAGTTCTACCCATAACAAATAGTGCAAGCATGAGTTTGGTGCACATTGGATTTTGGGCCCTATGTACAAAACTCTTTTCTGATAGCAAAGTCTTGAAATCACAAACAAACAGCTTTGCAAATACTAAAGTGTATTTTTTTATATACAAAACAGCTTTTCTGAGCCAGAAAACTCTTCGACTTTTAAAAGAGTTTTAGGATCACTTTACAAATCACAAATAAGAGCGGGACTAAAGCAACGTGCACCTGTTTGGAAGGTCAGAATATAATGTACCAGTGCTTTGCAACTATATTTGCAGCCACAAACCACTAATCAGATACCAACACTCCAATGGGGGTAGCATTGGATTATCAATAAGAAGCTGTCTTTGTGGGTCACCTTCCTCTTTGGGATTCATTCTGTGTAGCCTCTTGGAAGCAGGCCGTTGGTACAGAGAAAAGCAGCACCTGTTTCTTTACTTGACATGGGCTTCTTTTAAAAAATGTTTTCCGTTTAAGAAAGTAAATGCAAGGACAGAAGTCTGCGGTCCCTTGTAGGCCACTATCCCTGCATTCTCGGCTATTCATTGTTGTTCTTTTATCCATTCAGTCTTGTCCGACTCTTGGTGATTCAATGGGTACATTTCATCCAATTGTTTTGGTCGATGAGAGAATTCTTTAGGTCTAGGAGGTTCTTGTTTGTATTGTTCTTGACTGAGTCTAACCATCGTGATTTTGGACTTCCTCTTTTCCACTTTCCCTCCATCATTCCTGCCATACAGTATTTTTCCAATGAGTCTTCTTTTCCATGAAATATGTACAATCCATCACCAGCATCAGAGTTGGAAGGAGGCAGTTCTTTGCAGATCATTTTTATTAGTTGTCCAAACTTTCACATCCATACATTGTTACTGGAAAGACCATTGCTTTCACGATCCATATCTTTGTTGTCAGCAAGATGTTTTTGCTCTTTATCAGTTTGTCCAGGCTCGTCATCATTTTTCAACTCCCAGTAATATCAATCTTCAGATTCCAGGGCTGCAATCGCCATCTCGATTCAGCTGTGATTCTAGGAAAATGAAGGCTTTGACAATCTCTATTTATTCATTGTAAATTCTGAGACTTTGTAAGATGCCTTTTGGCATGATTTTAGTTCATAGGAAGCTCAACATTGCAACTTGGTTAACTAATTTTTGCTGGCTATTGAAGTCTGTTCACTTTAACCCTGCTGGGGTAAAGTGTTTGTGGTCCTCCATTCAGCAAGTTGAAATAGGTTCATGTCAAATTGGCATCTTTAACTTCCCTCTAAGTCCCTATTATATGGTACCTAAGGTGTCTCCAGAGACCTGTAGCACTCATTGTGCCACCTACTGCAGTGACCTTGCAAACATGACTGCAGGCCTGCCACCAGTATCATGTCTGTACAGGTTTAAACTGACAATTCGAAATTTGAAAATAAACTCTTTTGACAGGTGTAAACTGTCCTTTTAAGTATTAACAAGTAACTCCTAAGGTAGGCCCTATTGCCCTTTGGGTAGGATGCATGGTATTTAAAAGTAGGACAAGTAGAAGTTTAATATTCTCATCAAAAGATCGAAGGGAGTGAGAAGACATATTTATTTATTTATTTGCAGAGCTTTATATAGCGCTGGCTAGACCCGGAGGTATTAGAGCGCTTTACATGAGGAATCAGCGAGTTACAGGTTACAAAATTACATCAGCTACAGGAGCCATGTATAAACATTGGAGAAAAACAGTGATTACACAATAACATGAGTTATTAGCGCATAGCATAGCCAGGCCATACGTCTGATGGGGAATGGAAGGTAGAGGGGGAATGGTAAAAAGGGGTAAGGAAAGCAGATAGTGTCAGGCAGACCGGCAAGGGGGAAAGTACTTCAGGGGGACAAAGCAGTCAAAGAGAGAGATAGACAAAACCGGTTGGGGACCAGCGATCCAAAAAAACATCCCGTGTATCGGTGACAGAATACGATGAGATAAAGGCTGGAAAGGGGGAGGCAGCCGCAGGATCACGGAGGGAGGAGGCGGGGGAAGGTAGGAAAACACAACGGGGAGACGAGGAAAATAATGTCCAATGTCCGGCTGGGTAGGTGACGGCCGAGGGGGTGAACCAGAGCCAAACTCCTCTATAGCTGCCTAAACAGCTCCACTGGGCATCGGCCATGTTGCTCGGGCTCCGCGGTAAGTACAACATTCAAGGTTTCCGCCCGGGGGGCATCGTCAAAGTTCCATCGGCAGCACCAGTCCCGCTGTTACAAGGAAGCGCCACCCGCCTCACACTCCAGCTCGCCCCCAGGAGGGCCGAGCGCGCCATCGTAGTACATTTGATCTAGGCAGGGGAAATTCTCCGCCGCCAGTTAGACTTCGGCCAGGTTCCGACCCGAGTCTCCTGAACGCACTATGGAAGGTTTGTTTGCCTGCAATGATTTACTGATGCAGTGATGCAGAGTTTAGACATCGTAGGGTAGATATGCCAGATTTACCAGACGCTTGTGCATTTAGAGATTAGTGCATGGTTGTAGGGAGGAAGGCTCCAGTGAAGCATGTAATGCCGCCATCTTGTCAAGCAGTGCTTCAGAGTGAGTCCGGGGAGGCCGAGGGGTATTATGCTGTCCGTCGGTGGTTATGGAGAGAGCAGTTGTGGAGCGCACATATGATAAACAGCTAGATGCTGATTGCCTTGATTAGTGCGCGAAATGCAGAATATTCGGCACACGTACGGTGAGCCAGTGTTCATAGAGCCGAGGCTGCCATATTAGGGTCAGGAATCTGCCAGATCAAAGTTATTCCGCCTCTGTTTGTAGCCTGCCGCATGGAGCTCCCTCGTGGCCTCCCCCACTGCTGTTCATCATAATCCCGACAGTGGAAACACTGTCCATAGGGGTGTACGATGCCGTTCTGACCGACACTGATACTCCGCGAGTCGGTCGGAACTGAGTCAGAATGACCACGCGGTTTACGTTCTGACCCCGAACTTCATAATCGGGCGGTCAGAATGTAAACCGACCGAGTTGGTTGGAAGGGCTCCGACGCGGTCGGGAAGATTCCAACTGTCTGGAGGAGGCTTTCCACCTGACATCGTAATGAGCCCCATAGTGTATTTGCTCCTCTTCCCAGAGCTATGTAGTAGGTACGTCAAAAAAAAGAGAAACACATGGTCTTAGCAACATCTCTCTTGGCCTTAATCTATAGGGGCATCCATCCTAATTTTTAAAAGGACTCTCATCCACTAGTTTTCGTAGTGGCATGCTTCAGCATCTAATTTTTGTCCAGGCACCTAATGTGTCTGGGCAGGCTCGACCTTGAACCTACAAGGGAGCTCTTTGCATGTCGGGGAGGGATCTTCATTTAAAATTACCTAGTGGTATCCTAAGGAAAAACCATATATTTATTCAAAGGACCCTTGATAAGGTTAAAATCAAGAAGTGATGCTGTTAAAGGTTACGATTATTTCTAGCATCTGTGAGTCTACATGTTTCAGCCGTTTGATTGCCCAAAAAAGTTCTGTTGGCTTTCTTTAGGACCACATAAGCGATCTCCCTTCAGTAGTCTAATGGGTGATGTGATAGTCTACTCTTAGTTCAAGGTGATCATTCACATACATGCATTCACATTCTTTTATGCATGCCACGCATTCAAACGAGAACTGGTAATAGTCGTCAGCTTCCTATCTGTGTGAACAAGAAAGGCATCATAAAATATTACTGTTATCAGGACACAAACATATTGTGCTTTGAAACATGCAGTGAACACTACACACAAAAACAACTCTTTAGTGGTGATGTGGTGAATTTCGAAGTGCACAGTCACAGATCCATATCAGTAAAATACAATGGATATTTTGTGTGTTGGTCAAAGGGCTTACATATCACCCATGTGCCTAAAATTGTGCTATCTCATAGCATATTATTTATGCAATTATCTATTTTTCTCTGTAGTTAATGTTCTTAGCGCTAAGAGCCAGGCAGACCTGCTAAGGGGCATGAATAGTACACAAATGAGTATATATAACAAATTTACATGCACAGTCAAATACGACTGGAGTTATTTATTTAAAAAATATATATTTTTATTGAGTGAGAGAACAGGGAAATAAACAATACAATCATCTTCAATCTCTCTCCCACATTTTTTAAATATCTCCCCGTGCTCATCCCTCCCCCTTCCCTACCCCCAATCCTATCAAATTCCAAGTGGGTTCTTTTTGTTACATTTTTAGGTATCTTATTCCTACTAGATCAAAGCAGAACATTTCCTAGGTCAAATAAAATTCCCTTATCCAATACCACATCTTATACAGATGGTTTTTGTTTCCTGGTTCCCTTTAAACATTTTCTTAGCAGCATCTTTGAGTTATCCCATCACAGTCAGAGGCCCTCCATAAAGTGCATATGCATATCATTTCCACGACTTCCCCATCGCTCTACTAAAGTGCCAAAGAAGAAAAGTGCATACCTGGCCTATCTAAACCAGCCAGAAAAAGTGCATGTGCATACGTTATTAACTATGTTAGCAGCCTGATAAATAAAGTGCATCATATCAATAGGTACATAGCATTGTAACATATAGGATAATGTGCGTTTCCCATATCAACATTTTTTAAAACAAGACAGCACAGTTTTTTCCTAGTACAGTTGGCTTCAAGTGCTTTTTGCCACAACACCTTCGAATTATCAGCTTGGCATTCAGATCTTCACCGCCTGACCACTCCATACAAGGCCTATACCATCATAAAGTGCATGTGCATACATGTAAACCATATTAGCAGCCTGGATATTACAGTGCAAAATTTTCAAACAGTGCATACGTGAAGTCTCTAAAAGCATTTGAATGTCTTACCCATATTTCTTATCTCGCATTCGCCCAGTATTCTGGGGTATACCATAACCTGCCCTTCCCATATCCAGGGTCAGTTTAACATCAATCTCTTTAACCGGTAAACCCACCTTGCTGTATAATCTACCAAGGCCATTTTCACTAATCAGAGTGCACTCAAATATAAATCTCAAATATAAAACATGTTCGCCCCCTGCCTTGTAAGGCCTATATGGCTTACCCATCCACTTCATCCCTCCAATTAGCAAAATACTGCCATATTTTTACTCCTTTCTTTTTGGCCTTATGTTCCCTTCGCTCATAAATAGCTTTCTCGAGACTATATGTTCTCAGTAAGCGAGCTAGCCATTGGTGAAATATTGGTGGATTAGCATCCAGCCATGCTGATGCTATACAAATTCTATATACTGCCATTGCTATACAGATAAAAGCCCCACCCTTCGTTTTTACCCAGGTCATTTATACCAAGCATAATTACCTGGGGGTGACTTTCACCTGGAACAGCAACTTCTCTTGTAAGAACTCCTCTATTTCTCCTATAAGCGGGACAAGCTCACTGCAGGTGGCAAACATATGCATTAAGTCTGCCTTATATAACGTGCACCGTGGGCAAAACACTCCTTTCACCTCCCCCCATTTGGCGATCCGATATGGGGTATAATATAATTCAAAACATGTTTTATAAAGCTGTGCTTGAAGATTAGCAGGCATTAAAAACCCTAAGGTACTTAAAAAAGCCTTTTGAAAATCTACATCAGATATTCCCAGCATCTCTTGCCACTTTGATGAGCATTTACCCAAATCATCCTTCATATAGCTATTCAGTAATGCATATAATAGTCCAATCCTTGGTACCTCAGGTCGTCTTAATCTATCCACTAATTCACAACTCTCAAATTTCTCTTTTCCCTGACTTGTAAATATTTAAAGAATTCTCTATTAGTTAGATCAAATTTTCCTCTCACGACTGGAGTTAACATACTTGCTAACCATCTAATCAAGTCCTCAAAATCTTTCCAGTAACACGTTGCGCTCTGTTTTGTAAGCATACCTGCTACCTAGTATGTGCACTCAACATCACACCAGGGTCAGCATGCTGTCGTGTTAGGTATCATGTCATGGTTTGCACCAGAGACACTTCGTTTACCACTCGTCATCTTTATTAGGCGAGTGTTGCCTGAACTGGAGCTTCTGTTTGTTTAGATGTTTTCTTACTTAGTAGTGTCCTCAGTTTTCAAATAAAACTATTTGGTACTGTTAAAATTATGTAAGGTGAGTGTGTATGTAAACTTTCCTCACTTATTACTGTGGGTGTACATTAGTGTGGCTCCTATCGTGCAGTTTTACTAATTCATCTATAATGAACATCATCTCCCTCTGTCCAGTGTTGTAATTGCTTATGTGTGGATGTGAAAATACCCCATGGTTTTAATGGAACTTTGGTATCCATGTCAGTACTAGTATGTGTAAGGTATGTATGGTGTTTGCAGTAAGTACATCATGTTCCTCTGCCTGGGGTTGCAATCGCATATGTATGGATGTGAAATTACCCCATGGTTTTTGCAGACCTATGGTACCCATGTTAGTACTAGCACATATAAGGTAAACATCTGTACATAATAACCCTCACCTAAGAGTAGTTCTCATCTATTCATAGACAACCAAGGAATGTCGCATTCAGTCCTATTGTGTTGGTGGACAAGCAATACATTCAGCATTTTTCCTTCTTGTAAAGTACTTTTTCTGGATCATTTACAGTGTTATCCAGTTGTTCAATGATTATCCATCTAAGGTCGTTCAGCGTATGTCCTTCTGTGATGTAGTGATTTGACATTTTAGTTGTATTTCTTTTGCAGCATAGGTTGCTGCGATGTTTGCAGATATGTGTTTATATTTTTCTGCACGTTATACCTGTGTATCCCAACCTGCATGGGCATGTGATCAGGTAGATCATTTGTGCTGAGTTGCAGTTTGTATAATTCCTCAAAATACATTGTTTCCCCTAACCCAAAGTTTAAGCTTCTGATATGGTGTGTTAATTTACAGACACTTCAGTGACTACAGGGGTAATGTCCCACTATCTTTGGTAAGCCCATGGACCTGTGGTGGAGAGTTCCCTTGTAGGATCAAGGCAAAGCCCGTCCAGACATCAAGTGACTCAATGATGAAGCATGCCACTAAGGAAACTAGTGGTTTAGAGTCCTTACAGTGGAAAAGCGTAAAAGCTATTTGCACAGTAGCAAGGCTGGTAACCTCCACGGGGAAACACTAGATTACATTATAACACCTTATAATGCTAACTTAGGATTGGTAACAGCTAAAGAAATATTTCAATGACTCTTTTTAATAGTTAAACAAAATCCAATGTAATGGTTAAGTTGAATTTGATCTAACTATTACAGAAAAGGTACTTTAGAAAGATTACCTTCTGCCTGTCTAAAGCCTCTGGGTACCTTTTTGTAAGTATTCAATTGTGACCTGGCAGCTTAATGGCTCCCTTGAGGTCTGGTTTGAACTGTTCCCAGGACCAGGACAATGGACCTTGGGTGTGGAGAAGTGTTGTCTTCCCCTTGGCAGGATGGCCTTGGGGTTCTGCCCACACACTTCGTGCACTTCAAAGGGGGCTCCCCTGTCACAGGTAGATGTAGCTCATGCTTGGGCCTTCCTCCCTTTTTGTCAGCCAGACACCAACCCCAGTAGAAGGGAGAGCTGTCCCAGAACTGGCTTAGAGTGACTATTGCGGTGGGGCTGTGAGCTTCGCATCCTCCTTGGCATTAAAGTTCCAAATCCTGCTTGACTATCACATCCTCCTTGACAGGTTTGCTGGGGGTTCACATAGAACATTTGGAGCACACTTCAAAGGAGGGAAACAGAATAGCAAAACATTTAGGGCCTGCTTTATCATAGTTTTGAGCTGCCCTTGCGCCATGCAAGGGAACGCAGGGCAACGCAAAACCTAGATTCAGATTTACCAAGCCACGCAAGGCCATCATGCGTGGCCCTGCCAACCTGGTAAATCTGGTGTAACGCAAGACAGTGCAAATCACTGCCTTGTGCTACACTGCGAAGAGGGGCAATACATGGGTGGAGCGTGGATGTTCTGATGCAGTCCCAAATTTACGAACACTGCTAGACCTGGGAATACGTCAGAATTGTACGCCTACCCACAAGAGGCAATATAAGGAGAAATATCTTCATTCCTCCTCTATGTTTCCTCTCTCTAAGTGTGCCTTATTTTACAGCACACTTAGAAAGTGGAAAAGGCCCTTGAGAATTGTTTTTGTGTGCAAGGCTACCTGCATTGGCCCAAGGAAGCACATTGTGCACCTGAGCAGGCAGATAGCAGGAATGCGTCAAATATTGGTAAATATGGCACATTCCTGCCCTCTCCCTTAGACGCAGCGCAGCAAGTTGTCTTGTTGCATTGCATTGTGTTGCGCGAAAGTATAATAAAGCTGCCCCTTTCTGTATATCCACTGTCTCGTTGCTGAAAGCTCAGCTTTGATTTTACCAATGTCTGTCTCTGAGTTTTTTGGGGGTACAGGGACTGCCTAAAACTGAAAGTTAGTATTAGATGTGGGTGGACACTAGTATTACCATAGTACACACCCCTAGCCCTCAGAGCCCACATTTAGTGTGGCCAAAGACTTTGGCCATCTAGAAAATGCCGAAAGTGGGCAGGGTTAGTCCTGAGAACCTCTACCCCATTGGTTAGGGCGTCCAGAGGGGTCGTATCTGCCAGCTAGCTTGTGCCAGGCATAAATGTGGCATCTCCACACATGCACTTCAGAACACTCCTGGACCTATGGAAGATCAGAAGAGGACTGAACCTGCTGTCTGAGACCTGAGAAGAGCCTAGAAGACTGGACCTGCTCTCCCTCATGTGCCAAGGACAAAAACGTGGACTACAAAGGTTTAAAGGCTGACCTCCTATTCAATCTATAGGGAGACAATAAGCTATAAGAGGCCTTTCCTGCAACTGGCCACCTCACCAGCGGCAACTGGATCTGGACCCTCCTATAGGCCTCTGCCTGCCACCGTGTGAGTCGCTAAGTGCCTCCACTGAGGTCCTGGGGGTGTTAGAATTGTACTCCTGCGGTGGATTGGGGCTTAAAAGACTAAAGTCAGAAGGTAAAATTTTGGCCAGGATGAACCTGGGTAGTGTATCTGACCCGCACTCCATCGCAGTAAGCGTCGAATTGTGCCTAGGTCCTGCTCTACATCGACTATTGACTATCATTGGCACTTTCATGGCTTCTTCGCACTATTTCTACTTAAAACGGTAAAAATGCATATCTGCTCTTTCCCTTACTGGATTTTTGTCATTTTGGTGTAATTGTGCTGATTCAATTATAAAGTAGCGTTTAAAGAGAGGCTCGGGTGGCATGAAGGGGTTAACCCTCAGAAAAGGTAGGTGTATCTGGACTGGTGGTCCCGTGAGAGAGAGAGAGAATACAGAGAATACACAATGGGTAAATGTTTAATATGGCCCTCTATGGCCATCAAGGGGTTCTGAGGATATTTATATCCCACGAGGCTAAAAGCCGAGTTGTTTATAAATGTCACCTGAACTGCAAGATTGCACTATAGGGTCAAAATACACATGCTACTCATTATGTATTTTTTACATGATTTATTAATTGGTTTTACATTTTAGCGCCATCCATTTATTCATTGTTTGCCTGAGACTGCAGCTATGTCTGTCAATATGTTGAGAAATTGTTGTTATTGTTGGGGATAAGATGATGATGTTTAAATGTGTTTTATGCAAAACCCTGTATTATTATATGTCCAATTTTAACTGCAAAGCACATTGTAAGGAAATTAGCACCATGTATTCTAAAATGTGCTTTTCTTTTGTAGTATATTGACACTATAGAGAAGCTTTATTAAGCCATATTTAAAGAAAGGAAATAAAGTGCAATGTGAGACCCAATAGACAGATTTGCATGACATTTGGCATTTTACTTCCATTTTACTAGCTTTGTCAAATATGCTTTAGCATACCAAGTTTCATGTAGAGATGTCCATAGGAAAAAAGCTAAGGAGGGTGAAGAAAGAAGTGTTTTCTCATTTTAGCTCCCATAGGACGTTTTGCTTGCATCAACAGCTCAAAGAGCTGAACAAATTCATGCCAAACTTGGCACGAAAGTAGATCTTTACTCAGAAACCGTGCTTTTGTTGGTTTGGTGTAAATTAGTTCAGTCGTTTTTGAGATATTAGTGTTTTGAGAAGTTGCAGAGTGGATTCTAAAGGGTTAACACTTGTATACTATTTGAAACTTGCAAATTATTCAGAAAACTAAGATTTCAAAAATAAAAAAATCTGAATGGCAAGGAAGCCTTTCTCTTGTCTATTTCGAATCTGCTGTACCAGAGTTGGTACCGCAGACCCGAGAATAATGGCTGCCACAAGAGAAAAATGTCTCAGGGGGCAGCAGTAACAGGAATCAGGGCACAGTCCCCGTGTCTGACAGTTTTGGAAAAAATGGACTATGAGGAAGCAGGGTAGGCACACCATGACCACCAACACCACATTTGGACCTTCAAAAGCGCCACCCCCAGCCCCCACCCCCAAGGTTAAATTAAAAAAATTGAAAAAAGTTGCAGGAATTACATCTTAGATTTGTAACTAGATAATCTCTGACACCTAAAATGGCAGCCATGGACTGTGGTTCCTGTCTCAGTACCGTGGTCCCTGGCCACCATTTTAGATGATGGGATTTGCGAGTCACAAATCAAACTTGCTATTCTACTGCTATATTCAAGGTATGAAGCTTCTACTGGATTTGCGAATTCTATTGAGAATGTGCGAATTCAGTCAAATATTAGAAAAGAAAGACCTGGCCCTAGGCTAAGTACAATGGGCCAATGATGGGTGGGGCTCAGGATCTGACCCCAGCACACAGCCAAAGGAAGTGCTCAGTGGGAATTGTGGTCCCGACATCTGTTGCACATGTAAAAAGGCTGTGTGCAGCAAGGCTTGGCTCCAACGGGATGTTGGGCGGAGGGTCTGGCGGCAGGCCAGGCCCTGTGACCAACCACCACAATGAATGGCCCTAAAAAAGTCTCTCCCCTAGTCACTTTTAACATGTTGCAACCAAAACATAGTTTGTGTCACACTATTGGCAGTGAATTTGGTACATGTGGCGTGGTGTGCTTTGGTGTATGGTTTTTAAAATTTGTACAGTGCTACGCTGCTATCAAAATAAAACTACAATTGCCAATCATAAAAAATGCACCCCACTAACTTCATGTATTTAATCTTGTAAAGGGTAGAGCTAATTCTTAATACATATTCCCTTTATTGTTCCTATCTTAATACAATTTTAACTCATCACTGCACTCTACAGATCCAAAACACCACCTCTGATTTAGAGCTCTGGAAGAGCCCACCTAGCACTCAAGCACGGTTTCGCCATTAGGGCACTAGGGCTGAGCCCCACTGAAATTCCTACATGTTTACCTAAAAAATTATTAGATACATTGATTTAATTAGAGATACGATTGTATCTCTAAACAAATCAATGTATTTAAGTCTGGGATGTCTGTCCCAGGCTGCAAGCCTCGCCTCGCTCTGAAGCAAGAGAGGGAAGCCAGGCAGTAAACCAACTTTCTGCAATGCGACTCGTCACTGCAAGGCTTACCTTTTTAAAGCCCTCCATTGCCATTGTAGTCAATGTTGGTACTCACTGTAGGCCAGTGACACTGTCAGCGTCAAGGTTTCGGGCGTCGGAGTCTACAATCATGCGTCAGGCAAGATGTCAGTCATTGACAGGCATAAATCCCACCCCTTCGGCACACAGTAGGACTGAATGCAAACGTGTGATTCGGAGCCTTGTCCTCTGCAATGGCAAGTGTTATAATGCTAATCTTGTGTTATGTATCTTGCGCTGTGACCCCTGGTCATGCTAATCTCTCACACTATGACACCCCAGGCCCTTGCTGCAGGTCGCTGGTCTCTATAGAAGTGGAGCTGGTGTATTTGTTCCCCTGTGAAATTGATCCAAAAGACTAGCAGGGATTTTGCTCCCTTGCTAAATTGACACAAATATGTGAGTCAAGCGCAAAGGGAGAAATATGTGCTTATAGTAAAGACAGTTGTATGGTATTAAAACTGTCCCTATCTTCATGCCTTTAACGTTATTAATAATGTCAAAAACATGGATTGATTTACGATCAGTGAATGTTAAAAACGTTAAGGTAATGCATGTCAGCAATTTAGCTCCTCATTTAATTCACGTTTTACTTAATCTTGCATTCGCCAAGAGTGTTAGCTATTTTATCATGTTGTGTTTCTGTATTTCTTTGTGCATCTTATTGCTCCTGTTATAGTGCTTACTTAGAGTTGTGCCCAGTGTTTATGAGGGACTTTGATTGAGAGCTCTGGCGCTGAGGCTGAAGGCAAAGCCAAGTGCCTGTCAGTGGGTTGGCCTCTCTGCAGAGCACAAAGAACAATGGTCATATATTCAAGTTGTAATTGAAATTCTGTGTAAATGTTTGGGAAAGGGGTACACAGATGTCAAAATATTTACAAAGCAACAATAAAAATAAATAAAGTGCTTAAATGTGAATGAGTGCAGTGTATGATTGGGGGAGTGAAGTGAGGGAGATGCGAGGAAATGCCTTCGGGGAAGGTGAAAAGAGGGTGCTGGAGAGGAAAGAGATGAGGTTGAAGATGTGCAGATAGATGATATGTACAGAGAAGAAGGGCATATATATCTAGCATAAAGCACACATATCTGAAGGTCAATACTCCTTCCACAAGCCTCAATAATATTTAATTCACAGTCTCAAAATTTCAGAATTGAAACATTTCCAATGCTAGTTATTTCTAACAAACCATTGTTGTTACTCATTTACCTTAAACAGCTAACAACCATTGCCAATGCAAATAGTACTGGCAGGTTTTAGGTGTATGTCAGTTATTGTGTAATATATCTGGGTGCAACAACATGTCAGAGAGAAACCAAAATACCAGTCAGGTGGCACACTATGGAAATCATAGAAATGTATTGTACATGTTCCCTTTTAGAGAGGCTCCACTTTTTAAACCCCACTTAAAAGGTGTACCTGCACATATTTCTATGACTGATTTCAGCCCGGCAGCTGCAGGGGCTTCCCAAAGCTTGGTTAGAGCATTTTCTTCCAAATTCGATGCGGCATGCAGTGCAAGACACTGGGCAAGTACACACTTTAAAGGGCCTGAGGTTGTCATGCTGTAAAATGTGTACATTACAGTAACTCTTGAAAATATTAATGCAGTAAGATATGGGGCAGTTTTTAATGTTTAATATTTCAAGACAATACGTTCCCACTGCTTTATAAACCTTGCTTCCTCACTGAATTAATCTGCTTTAAAATGCACTATTTGTCAATCTTTTTTCAATTTTTTTTCGGGAAGAGGACCCGCCAAGTCTCATATTTGTCCATTAAGCTTGCTCGCTTTGCTACATAAAAGTAATACCCAACTTTTACGCCTAACAACTTTCAAATGTCACTAAATGCCACTGCTAGCATTAATTGATGTTGGGGAAAGAGCACCCCTATGATGAAGCATGTCAGCTCGTGGGGTTTTGTTAATACTTCCTAGAGAACAATCATTTTAATCCATGCGGAGGATAATAAACCAGGCAATTAAGACAAGAACAAAGTTTTCTTTACCTAAGTCCACCAGTCTTTGTATCTTTGTGTGTATATGTGTGTGTGTATATGTGTGTGTGTATATATATATATATATATATATATATATTCCACAACAATGATCTTGTAATGGCCATGAATTGAGGTGCACACCAGGAGTATTCTTTTGAGGTTTTATTGCCAACACGCTAAGCACCGAACAGACGCGTTTCGGCACGATCGCCTTCTTCAATGTCGATGTTGTTTACTTTCAATTCATTATTTAAAGAAGTCAGAAACAACAAACGGAAAGCAATTCATTATCATAGAAATCAAAAGTGGTTTGACAGGCTTCACAGAGGTATGTTATTTTGTCGGCCATCTTGTAACGGTTCAAATTTCAATACAACGTAATGATATGTTGCTCACAACGTGTCCAAAACCACATACTGTTACGTGTGATTAAGCTTATTTCATCATACCGATCCTCAAACATATGGAGGATATCAATTTAGAATACAGTAAAAAATCTATGTAATTAAGAGCAATTTATAATATTCAAATGTTGTCTCAATTAAGCCCTGAATGGGCAAGCGCTCCAAGTGTATGTTACTGAAGGGATAATACCATGATAATTCATTGTGTAAACTCCCTCTTATCAATCAATCAATCAAGCGTTTGTTAAGCGCGACTACTCACCCGTGAGGGTCTCAAGGCGCTGGGGGTGGGTGGGGGTGCAGGCTCCAGTCCGTCAAGGAGGGGGTCTGTCGAAGAGCCAGGTTTTGAGGTTTCTTGCAAAGATGGGGAGCGATGTTGTCTGTCTGAGGTGGAGCGGAAGGGCGTTCCAGGCTCCGTGAGAAAGGAGAAGGAGCGGCCGCCCGATCTGCTCTTTCTGGTGCGGGGGACCACGGCGTAGGAGAGCTGGGCTGATCGTAGGGTCCTTTGGGGTGTGTGGAATTTGAGTGGGCTGTTCAGGTATGCTGGTCTGGTGTCGTGGAGGGCCTTTGGGTGTGGGTGAGCATCTTGAAGGTGACTCTAGCCTCGATGGGGAGCCAGTGGAGTGTGCGCAGGTGCTGGGAGATGTGGCATTGTCTTGGCAGGTTGAGGACCAGTCTTGCGGCGGCGTTCTGGATGTTCTGTAGCTTGCGGGTGAGGTTTTTGTTTATTCCGGCATAGAGTGCATTGCCGTAGTCGAGTCTGCTGGTGACCAGGGCGTGGGTGATGGTCTTTCTGTGTTCGAGGGGGATCCATTTGAAGGTCTTACGTAGGAGGCGGAGGGTGTGGAAGCAGGAGGACGAGACGGATGATTCCCAGGTTGCGTGCGTGGTATGTAGGGGTGGCCGGGCTTCCGAGGGCGGGGGGCCACCAGGTGTCATTCCAGGTGTCGGGGTTTGGGCCCATGATGAGTACTTCTGTCTTGTTGGTGTTTAGTTGTAGGCAGCTGTTTTTCATCCATTTGGCGACGGCTTCCATGCCTTCTCGAAAGTTGTGTCTGGCGGTGTTGGGTTCGTTGGATAGGGAGAGGATGAGTTGGGTGTCGTCTGCGTATGACACAATGTTGAGTCCGTAGGTTCTGACGATGGGGGCGAGCGGAGCCATGTAGACGTTGAAGAGCGTAGGGCTGAGGGAGGACCCCTGGGGGACTCCGCAGGTGGTTGGTATAGGGTCCGAGAGGAAAGGGGGGAGTCTGACCCGCTGCGTTCTGCCAGAGAGGAATGAGCGGATCCAGTCGAGGGCCTTGTCCTGGATCCCTGCGTCGTGGAGTCTGCGTATTAGGGTGCGGTGAGAGACTGTGTCGAACGCCGTTGAGAGGTCGAGGAGGATGAGGGCTACTGTTTCTCCTTTGTCCAGTAGGGTGCGGATGTCGTCTGTTGCGGCGAGGAGGGCGGTTTCTGTACTGTGGTTTTTTCTGAAGCCGGATTGGGAGGAGTCGAGGATGTTGTGCTCTTCGATGAAAGTGGCGAGTTGACTGTTGATGGCTTTCTCGATTACTTTCGCTGGGAACGGGAGCAGGGAGATGGGTCTGTAGTTTTTGAGGTCGGTGGGGTCCGCCGCAGGTTTCTTCAGGAGGGGGTTGACCTCGGTGTTTTTCCAGTCGTCGGGGAACGAGGCCGTCGCCAGGGAGCGGTTGATGGTGTGGCAGAGCATGGGTGCAATGGTGTCAGCAGCTCTGTAGAAGATGTGGTGGGGGCAGGGGTCCGTGGGGGCCCCGGAGTGGATTGACTTCATTGTCTTCAATGTGTCTTCGGTGGTGAGGGCTGTCCAGCTGTTAATCGCTGGCTTCAGGGTGTCGGGGGTGGTTGGTGGGGGTTCTGTGTGTTGGTTGTTTTCGTCGAAGTTGTCGTAGATGCTCTTGATTTTGTGGTGAAAGAAGGTGCTGAGTTTGTCGCAGAGGTCTTGTGAGGGGGGATGTCAGTTGACTCGCTGGTGGGTTGGGCGAACTCCTTGATTATGTTGAAGAGTTCTTTGCTGTTGTGTGCGTGTGTGGAGATTCTGTCTTCGATCGCTTTTTTCCTCGTTTTTCTGATGAGTTGGTGGTGGGCGTTGGTAGCGGCTCTGAAGTTGTTGTGTGCTTCTGTGGATTTGGTGTTTCTCCAGGCCTTTTCGAGGCAGCGGCAAGTGTGTCTGTACTCTCGGAGTTCGGTGGTAAACCATCTGGCTTTTTTGGCGTGGGTGTTGTTGTTTTTCTTGAGGGGGGCTATGGTGTTGGTGCTGTCGGAG
The DNA here is from genome assembly GCA_963921515.1 of Calotriton arnoldi. Classification (NCBI taxonomy): domain Eukaryota; kingdom Metazoa; phylum Chordata; class Amphibia; order Caudata; family Salamandridae; genus Calotriton; species Calotriton arnoldi. Next base: position 279,834 of record CAWUFW010006486.1, read on the forward strand.
ATCCATCTGTGCAGGGTACGGGCTGCGGTGTTGGGGTCGTCGTTTTCCGTGATGGTTGGGGTGGAGTTGCTGAGTGAGGAGGTGAGCTGGTCGTCGGTGATTCTGGTCCAGTTTCTTCATGGGAGCAGGTGCTGGTGTCTGTGGATGGTGGGTGTTCTGAAGTTGAAGTGGACGCATCGGTGGTCAGTCCATGGGAGTTCGGTGGTGTGGCTGAAGGTGATGGAGTTTCCTGTTGTGAAGAGGGGGTCGAGGGTGTGTCCTGCTGAGTGCATGGGTTCGGTTACGATTTGGCGGACTCCAATGTTGTGGAGGTTGTCCAGGAGGGATGTGGTGTTGGGGTCCTGTTGGTTGTCAAGGTGGAAGTTGAGGTCTCCCAGCAGGGTGTAGTTGATGGATGCGATGGCATGCAGGGAGATGATGTCTGTGATGGAGTTGGCGAACGGTCTGCGGGGTCCTGGGGGTCGGTAGATGAGGGTTCCTCGGAGGGTGGTGGTAGGGCTGGCCAGTATCTTGAAGTTTAGGTGTTCCATCATGTCTGTGGGCTCGTCGGGAGTGTGATCAGGCGGAGGGTGGATTTGTGGACGATGGCGATTCCTCCTCCCGGGCGGGTGTGGCGGTCCTTTCTAAGATCTTGTATCCTTGGGGAATGGCGATGGCGGTGTGCGGTCCCGAGGTGGTGTTGGTCCAGGTTTCGGTGAAGAACGCTACGTCCGGGGTGGTGCTGTCGAGGAGGTCCCAGACTTCGGTGGCGTGTTTGTGGAGGGATCGGACGTTGAGGAGGATGCATTGCAGGGTCTTTGGTTCGGTTGTGTTCTTGTGGGCGGGTTGAGCTGGGTCCGTGTTCTTGGTGGTGCTGTAGGTTTGCCGGCAGTGGAGACAGCTGAAGGGTCCGTGGGTGTCAGCCGGTGATGCTAGCTTGCAGTTGTTGTTGCGGCCTGGGTTGAGTGCGCGGAGTGCTGCTGGGTCATAGCGTTGGCGGTTCGAAGATCCAGGGTTCCTGGCGCTGGTCGCGGTCGGGTTGCGGACGGGCGCAGACGGGCTTGCCTTTGGCGCGCCTTTGGCGTCCCAGCGGTGCGACCACGCAGCGGCCGCCATTAAGTAGGGGAGGGGGGAGGGACGAGCAGCTGGGAGGCAGGAGGCGGGCTCGGCTGTGGACAGGGGGGCGGGGCCACAGGGGCAGCAGCGGCGGGAATGGAAGCAGGGAAAACAGAGAAAATGGGCACAACGGAACAGTTATCAGGCACTAAAGGAGTATGGAAAATAAAGGCACAATGGAACACACTGGAAAATAAAACACAAGACAAAAGCAGGAAAAATAAAACACAAAAGTACCAGGAGATGCAAGCCCCAAGGGGCGGAGTCAGGCAGAGGCAGCAAGGCAGAGGCGCACGGAGGAAACTGGCAGGCTGGGGTCTCGAACCCCCCTCAGGAGGAGGGTTGGAGGCTCATCGGCGGTGAACTAGCACCGGAGCTGCTGGGGAGAGAGTATGCCTTCGACCAAGGGTCAGAGGTCTTACTCGCGCTCCCCCGCAGCGGCCGCCATTAAGTAGGGGAGGGGGGAGGGACGAGCAGCTGGGAGGCGGGCTCAGCTGTGGACAGGGGGGCGGGGCCGCAGGGGCAGCAGCGGCGGGAATGGAAGCGGGGAAAACGGAGAAAATGGGCACAACGGAACAGTTATCAGGCACTAAAGGAGTATGGAAAATAAAGGCACAATGGAACACACTGGAAAATAAAACACAAGACAAAAGCAGGAAAAATAAAACACAAAAGTACCAGGAGATGCAAGCCCCAAGGGGCGGAGTCAGGCAGAGGCAGCAAGGCAGAGGTGCACGGAGGAAACTGGCAGGCTGGGGTCTCGAACCCCCCTCAGGAGGAGGATTGGAGGCTCAACGGTGGTGAAATAGGAGCAGAGCTGCTGGGGAGAGAGTATGCCTTCGACCAAGGTTATTAGATGTGTACCCATAGTTCTTCTTCATTATTGAGGCCTCTTGGGGTTTTTGTCTGCAATTCGATTATGTATTTGGATTCAAGTGCTCTGAGTTTTTTTATTCTGTCCCCTCCCCTCTCTGCTCTTGGCATTTGATCCAAGCAGAAGAATTTCAATAGGTTCAGGTTACTTTTGTGTTTTTCCTAAAAGTGGCGGGCCATCGGGTACATCTGGTCTCTATTTTTAATCGCCCGCATATGTTCTAACACTCTTTTTTTAGTCGGGTGTATTGTACTGCCGATGTATTGTTTTTCGCAGGGGCAAGAGAGAAAATAAACAGTATAATCAGAATTGCAATTGAGCATCCTATTGATTCTCCTCTTTGTTTTCCTGCCTGGTATTTGAAAGTCACGAACTTTGTGACTATTTTTACATGCCTTGCATCTCATGCAGGGATAAAATCCTGTAATCACGTCCCTCTTCCTTTGTCCTGCCATGAAGTGGCTCCTGACCAGATGGTCCTTTAAAGCAGAGCCTCTTCTGTATGTGATAAGGGGTGTCGCTGGAATATGTGGGCCTAAAATGTTGTCATTTTTAAGGATTCTCCAATTTCTACCAAAGATTTTGTATACTTCTGATGGACTAGTTGTGTAATCTGTTATCATTCTTATTTTGTTTTCTTCTTGTCTTTCCCCCACTGTCATGGTTTTCTCTATTAGGAGATCCTGTCTTTGTATAGTTTCTGACTTTCTAACTGCTTCTCTTAGCATTCCCTCTGTGTACCCTCTCTCTCTGAATCTGATGAGGGCCAAATCTCTTGATTTTAAATATTCCTCACCGGGGGAGCAATTACATTTGATCCTCAGTAACTCCCCATAGGGAACACTGCTGATCACACTCCGAGGATGAAAGCTGCCTGCGTGTAGTGTGCTGTTTCCTACCGTAGGTTTGCGATACAGAGTGGTTTGTAAGGAATTGCCATTAATATAGACCAAAAGATCCAAATATGCCACTTGCGTATTGCTGACACATTCAGTAAATTCTAAATTTAGGCCATTATCATTAAGGGAAGTGATGTAATTCATTGCTTCTTGTTGTGTGCCCTTCCAAATAATAAAAAGGTCGTCTATGTACGAGCCCAAAGAGTTATGTTAATCAGCCATTTTTCATTTCCGCCTGCCCAGACCACGTGCTTCTCCCACCAGCCCACAAAAAGGTTCGCGTAGCTGGGGGGCGAAGCACATGCCCATGGCAGTTCCCTGTTGTTGTTGGTAGAGCTCCCCTGAAAATAAAAAAATGATTTTATTCAAGCAAAAGGATGTTAGTTCCAGTAGCATTTCATTATGTTCTTGGTATTTGAGGGCTCTTCTGTTTAGAAAGAATTGTATGGCAGTTAGTCCCTTCTCATGGGAAATGCTTGTGTAAAGACTTGTTATGTATAGTGTTATTAAAAGCATGTCTGGTTCCCACTGAATATCTGTTACAATACGTAAGAAATCCTTGGTGTCCTTCACATAAGAACTCAGGTCTTTTACAATGGGATTAAGAAAACAGTCAATGTATACTGATACGTTCTCCAGAAGACTGTTTTTAGAAGACACTATTGGATGTCCTGGAGGATCCACTGTGTTCTTATGAACTTTTGGAAGGTGGTAGAAGGTAGGCAGCTCGGGAAATTCACAGTATATAAAACAAAAGTCTCGTTCTTCCAAGATTCCCCTTGCCTTCCATTTCATTAGAATTTTCTGAAAGTCTTGTATGCTGGTCTCATAGGTGGATTTAGTAATAATTTTGTAGCATTCTTCCACTGATAGTTGCCTTAATGCTTCTCTTTGGTAGTGGTCCTTAATCATCAGCACCACGTTGCCGCCTTTGTCCGCCGGCTTGATTATTACATTTTCATCATTCTTTAGATCCATCACTGCTTTCCATTGTTTCTGTGTGAGATTATCTTTGAGTAGATTGGGTCCTTCTGCTTGTAATTATTATAATCTTTTGGAAGGTATCAATTGCGTCATGGGGAGTTTGTGGAAAGAAGAGTGATTTGATTTTCAAACTACTCGACACACTTTTTGTGGAATTCCTACATCTTCAAGGAATTCTATTGTGCTCCTATGTTCCAGTGCTCCAATGTTATGATCTGAGAATTCCTCTAATTCTCCTAATATCATAAGTGTCTCTAGGTCAATCCCTGTTAGTAGATCTGTTTTCTCCTCACATTTAGTTGTTTGTGTGGGTGCTCTTTTGGGGTGCATCAAGTGTATCTTTATTAGTTTCATTTTCCTTATGAACTTATACAGGTCTATTTGGACTTTGGCATAATCAAATTGTACCGTTGGGCAAAAGGTCAAACTAAGTTCCAACACCCCTATTTCATCTGATGTTAATAATCTCCTTAACAGGTTGACCACTGTTTGTTTCTTCTTTATTATTTCCATTTCCCCCCTCGTTTGCTCCGTGTTATTAGCTGGTTTGGGGAAGTTGCTCTTTCCTTTCCTCCCCCTTCTTGTTTTTCTTCTCTCTTTTCCGGGGGGTGAATACGTTGTACTGGACATTGTCTCACTTGTCTGATGAGTTGGTATTTGTGAAAAAAAGTCAGTGTAATGTCCTTTTCCCCTCTCCTTGTTGTGGGTTCTCCTTCTTATAGCTCTACTTCTGACTCTGAAGTTTCTCTTGATGGTGTCTCAGTTGTTCTCCCCAGATTTAATCGTTTCCTGGGTGCATCAAATTTTTTCGCAAATGTCAGGATACGGCCGGACTCGTAATCTCGTCGTCCCTGTTAAACTTAGTTTGCTTCCGATGTCTAATTGAGCTCTCATAATCTGTGAGTCTCTTTTTCATGCTTTGTTGAAGCTCCTCCTTCAGTTTAGTATCCTTGTCCAAAGCTATAGCTTCCTCTATTTTTTTAATTTCCTCCAAAAGTTTCTGGCGATCACTCCAAGCATATTTAATAAGAATTTTCACCATCCCTTTTGCAGCTTCGGTCGTATATTCTGCCCATTCTTGCAATAATAACGGATCCGGGTTTCCATAGGATGGCCTTGTATAAATTCGTAACCCCCTCGGTATACGATTGGCGTCTAAATATTTTTGTAGGGATGTAGCCTCCCACCACTTCTGTGTCTCCTTTTCATTTGCTCTTTCTAGTGCATTGAACAGACTCTTCAAATTGCTGGATATATTTCTGTTGCCCGTTGCCCCTTTAGCTTCAATGCTAATGCTCCGTGAACTTTTGCAAAAAATGCTCTCCGCCACTTCCGCTCTTTCAGAATCTGTAAACATATTAGTTTATCCTTCGTGTTGCAAATATATATTTATGTTCAATCCCCTCCTTGCGTGTCTGCCGATAGTGCCGATTTAAAGATAGAGGAAAGATTCACTCACCGCCAGTCTCTCATGCGGATCGCTCGAGTCCTCCGACTCCAACTCCCTGTCTCCTTCCTGAACGGTTTGTCGTCTCCTCCTCAGACGGTACGCGTCCTGCTGGACTCCGCACTGTATCGCAGAAAGGCACACAGCGGGGCTGGCAGCAATTCCAATCTTCCTTTTCGCTTCTACTAGCTGCCGCTCCACTCGACACGGGTGCAGCTCCCCGCGTTGGTGAGACGCGTTCCGTATTCCACAACATTGATCTTGTAATGACCATGAATTGCAGCGCACACCAGGAGTATTCTTTTGAGGTTTTATTGCCAACACGCTAAGCACCGAACAGACGCGTTTCGGCACGATCGCCTTCTTCAATGTCGGTGTCACTTACTTTCAATTCATTATTTAAAGAAGTCAGAAACAAAAAACGCAAAGCAATTCATTATCATAGAAATCAAAAGTGGTTTGACAGGCTTCACAGAGGTATGTTATTTTGTCGGCCATCTTGTAACGGTTCAAATTTCAATACAACGTAATGATATGTTACAACGTGTCCAAAACCACATACTGTTACATGTGATTAAGCTTATTTCATCATACCGATCCTCAAACATATGGAGGATATCAATTTAGAATACAGTAAAAAATCTATGTAATTAAGAGCAATTTATAATATTCAAATGTTGTCTCAATTAAGCCCTGAATGGGCAAGTGCTCCAAGTGTATGTTACTGAAGGGATAATACCATGATAATTCATTGTGTATTCCTTGATCACATCCTTCCTCTGGGGACACTATTAATTTTTATCTCCATGTGGCCCTATGTGTTCCTTTAAATAGGCAGCGTTTATTACATAACATAGTAGTGGGTAAACTCCCTCTTATTAGATGTGTACCCACAGTTCTTCTTCATTATTGAGGCCTCTTGGGGTTTTTGTCTGCAATTGGATTATGAATTTGGATTCAAGTGCTCTGAGTTTTTTCGTTCTGTCCCCTCCCCTCTCTTCTCTTGGCACTTGATCCAAGAAGAAGAATTTCAATAGGTTTGGGTTACTTTTGTGTTTTTCCTGAATGTGGCGGGCCACCGGGTATGTCTGGTCTCTATTATTAATCACCCGCATATGTTCTAACACTCTTTTTTTAGTCGGGTGTATTGTACTGCCGACGTATAAAATATATATATATTCACTGGAAAAAACATAGGTTTCAGGGACGTTATAGTTAGTTGGACATTTCACTTGTACAAAACCAGAGAAATTCAGCCGTTATAGTTAGTTGAGCTAACTATAACTCGCGCCCCCGCAATGCACTGCTGATGACGTCACATATTACATCATTCATGACATGGTCAGTGACATCACTGATGACATCACTGATTACATAATCCAGTGACTGTGTGTTTCTGTAAAGGTTATATATGTTTTATATATATATATGCCAAGGTGTATTGAAGAATGAGTGGGTGTATGAGTGTCTGTATGGATGATTTAGTAGGTGCCTGACTGACTGTATAAGTGAGTGATTAAACATGTCTTACTGAATGCATGGGTTAGTGGCTAAACTGTGTAAAGGTCTGTATCAGTCTGTCAGTTGGTGTGTAAGCAGTTGCATGGGTTGGTGAGTAGCTAAATGAGTGTGTATATGGGTTATTGATTGATTGTCTGAGTATCTGAATGGGTGCCTGAGTGTCTGTGTGGGTAGGTGGGGGTGTGTGACTCTGTGCATAGATGTGTCAGTGGGTGATTCACTGGGTGTATGGGTTCAAGAGGGCATCTGTGATGGGCTATATTGGTGGGTGAGTATGTGTATGGGTGTGTTGGTGAGTGAATAGATGTCTCAGTGGTACATGTGTGAGTAACTACATATGTAAAAGGCAGTATATGTGAGTGTTGAAGTATATAAATGACTATGGGGCCGATTCCGATCTCGGTCGGAGGCGCACCCAATACCATTCGGTCGGGAAAAAAGCCATGCGAAAGCCTGTTTCCTGACCGATCCGTACAGTACACCGAACGAGCAAGTACGATGCGCACAACAGCAAAAAATCCGGCCGAGCCGTACTCACCCAAACCAGGTCCTGTTCTCCGACCGAGGCGAATCCGGAAACGCCGAATCGAGTCGCACGGAAGGAAAAATGCAGCCCCGTCCGGCCGGACAAGTACGATGCGCTTTCCAGTACGCTCCGAACCCGCTCGCTACGCACGGCACGTCAAAGCATCCGGGAGAGGCGCACATAAGCTCCGACTCGCGCCACAACACGATCCACGGCTCCGAGACGAACACGGCACCGACGAGGACGACGCGAAGCGACGAGGACGAGGCGAAGCGACGAGGACGACGCCAAGCAACGAGAAGGACGAACGACACGAACCAACCATGAATCCCTTCGTCCCAATCATACCAATATTCTACATTTACTACCGGAACAGGCACGGACGCGTACGGCGCAGAAGGTAAGCCAGACACCAACCACAAAACACATACAACACGTACACGACACATCACACACACACACGGGGATGCTGAATATACTTACACCAGCAACAACAGCACCATAGGGGCGGGATGCCCATCACCAATGCCACATATGCACACAGGGGCCTGAATGCGCACCACCACCCCTACCCAGGGGGCTGGATGCCTACCACTACTACCACCCTTAGCCAGGGGGCTGAATGCCTACCACTACTACCACCCTTAGCCAGGGGGCTGGATGCCTACCACTACTACCACCCTTAGCCAGGGGGCTGGATGCCTACCACTACTACCACCCTTAGCCAGGGGGCTGGATGCCTACCACTACTACCACCCTTAGCCAGGGGGGCTGGATACCTACCACTACTACCACCCTTAGCCAGGGGGCTGGATGCCTACCACTACTACCACCCTTAGCCAGGGGGGCTGGATGCCTACCACTACTACCACCCTTAGCCAGGGGGCTGGATGCCTACCACTACTACCACCCTCACCCAGGGGGGCAGGATGCCTGCCACTACTACCACCCTTAGCCAGGGGGCTGGATGCCTACCACTACTACCACCCTTAGCCAGGGGGCTGGATGCCTACCACTACTACCACCCTTAGCCAGGGGGCTGTATGCCTACCACTACTACCACCCTTAGCCAGGGGGGCTGGATGCCTACCACTACTACCACCCTTAGCCAGGGGGCTGGATGCCTACCACCACCCTCACCCAGGGGGGCTGGATGCCTACCACTACTACCACCCTTAGCCAGGGGGCTGGATGCCTACCACTACTACCACCCTTAGCCAGGGGGCTGGATGCCTACCACTACTACCACCCTTAGCCAGGGGGGCTGGATGCCTACCACTACTACCACCCTTAGCCAGGGGGGCTGGATGCCTACCACTACTACCACCCTTAGCCAGGGGGCTGGATGCCTACCACTACTACCACCCTCACCCAGGGGGCAGGATGCCTGCCACTACTACCACCCTTAGCCAGGGGGGCTGGATGCCTACCACTACTACCACCCTTAGCCAGGGGGGCTGGATGCCTACCACTACTACCACCCTTAGCCAGGGGGCTGGATGCCTACCACTACTACCACCCTTAGCCAGGGGGGCTGGATGCCTACCACTACTACCACCCTTAGCCAGGGGGGCTGGATGCCTACCACTACTACCACCCTCACCCAGGGGGCTGGATGCCTACCACTACTACCACCCTCACCCAGGGGGCTGGATGACTACCACTACTACCACCCTTAGCCAGGGGGCTGGATGCCTACCACTACTACCACCCTTAGCCAGGGGGGCTGGATGCCTACCACTACTACCACCCTTAGCCAGGGGGCTGGATGCCTACCACTACTACCACCCTTAGCCAGGGGGCTGGATGCCTACCACTACTATCACCCTCACCCAGGGGGCAGGATGCCTGCCACTACTACCACCCTTAGCCAGGGGGGCTGGATGCCTACCACCACTACCACCCTTACCCAGGGGGAGGATGCCTACCACTACTACCACCCTTAGCCAGGGGGCTGGATGCCTACCACTACTACCACCCTTAGCCAGGGGGGCTGGATGCCTACCACTACTACCACCCTTAGCCAGGGGGCTGGATGCCTACCACTACTACCACCCTCACCCAGGGGGCTGGATGCCTACCACTACTACCACCCTCACCCAGGGGGGCTGGATGCCTACCATTACTACCACCCTTAGCCAGGGGGCTGGATGCCTACCACTACTACCACCCTTAGCCAGGGGGCTGGATGCCTACCACTACTACCATCCTTAGCCAGGGGGGCTGGATGCCTACCACTACTACCACCCTCACCCAGGGGGGCTGGATGCCTACCACTACTACCACCCTTAGCCAGGGGGCTGGATGCCTACCACTACTACCACCCTTAGCCAGGGGGCAGGATGCCTACCACTACTACCACCCCCACTCATAGGATGGACAATGCATGACACAACCAGCACACCACAACCTAGGGAATGCAAGATAAAGACATCCCCCCACCACCATGACAAGCGTGTGTAGGCTGTGTCAAATGCCTACAACACCGAACATGACTTTGAACATACAATGTGACCCCTAGCACATGTGCCACACATATATGTGTGTGGCACCCACAATGCAAGCAGCCCATGACCATTGTGGCAATGGGGCCTAAACCCCCATCATCACAGTGACCAAAAGGTAAGTGTGGGGTCCATAGCTGAAGCACATTTTGACCATTGTGGCAATGGGGTCTAAACCCCCATCATCACAGTGACCAAAAGGCAAGTGTGGGGTCCATAGCTGAAGCACATTTTGACCATTGTGGCAATGGGGTCTACACCCCCATCATCACAGTGACCAAAAGGTAAGTGTTGACAAAGAAAGAGCTGCAACTGCCAAACTGCATGGATCATTCCTGGTCACAGAACCAAAAACTCATCTGTGGCAAAGTAGTGTATGTGTCCCATTGCAACATAAATTGGGTGAGCCAAATACTGCAGTGCAAATGAGACATTCCTTTGGCCATGTGCAGACAAACAACACCCATGGGGGCTGACACCGTCAACATTCATCAATGACACAATGACAGAAGTGACCATCAGAATGCAGAACCACATATTTGCACCAATGGGCACACAAATGCAGATATCCTGTGGAGACAGCAGATGTGAGGTGAACAGATACCATACCATGGCAGCAATGGGACACACAAACCATGATCACTGTGCTGACCGATGACCTAGGAGTCCCAGGGACAGCAGGGGAAACACACCAAACAACATACAGCCAATGGCACACCCAAGATATGCCAATGCAGTGGTACAGATGCACAAACACAAACAGGCAGACCAACACTGTCATCATACACAGCAGGTGAGGGGGGGTGCCAGTGTCCCCAGGCAACCACACAACACATGAGGAGAGCTGAATACCAATCATACAGATGTGCATACACTGCCACACTAAGGTAACTCATGGATCCAAATCCCCTATGTGGGCAAGCAGGCATTGTCAGATGAGAGGGAGCACAAAACACACATGTCACACAAGCACGTAGGAACAACAACTGACACAGCAAGACACAGACACACCACAGCACCACCCCCAGGGCCCCCACAATGTGGTGACCCTTGGCTGCATAAAAATCCCACTCTGATGACAAAGCTGAATGTGGTTCACACTGTGAACCACAGTCATGTGTCCTGAGCAACAAACTACCATCACACCGACACAAGCACAAATCAATCAGCATGGCCAGTAAGCCAAGGCCAACATGGAGGCAGGGGTCTAGCTGGGCAACAACTCCCATCTGCACACACTCAAGACCACACCCCTCGACCTCCAACAATGTGCAGCAGTGAAGTACACATGCACTGGTGACATTGCACATGCACCCATGACTATTCCAGGGTGGTGGGTGGGAACCAAGGTGCAGAAACACATCACACATGGCCACTCAACAAGACTCCTGAATGTCTGACACACTGCACACTACACTGTACATGGACATGACGGCGATACCACACCAACCAATGGGATCCCAGCCACAGTCACACACCAATGAAGAAGCCAAGGTCACCCACAAAGAACACACATAGACAACAACCAACATCGCAGCCCGGACCCTGAGGAGTGCCAGCAGTCACACACACAACGTGTCACAATAACTTAAAGATAACACGAACTGAAAATCACATGACAGGGGCAAACAACAAGTGCCAAGGGGAAACCTGACTGTGACCCATCTGCGTCTGCACACAAACTCAGCCCTGACAGCAAACACACCTATGGGTGACACCCTGATGACCAGTAATGTGCCATGCACCCACATCACAGAGAACACAGGAGAAGACTTTGGGGGAACATAGCTCAAGTCAGCAAGCATCACAAACAGGTACAACACTAGGGATCACAGCATGCGCATATAAATGGAAGTGAACACACAGACATGCACATACAACACACACCTTGGGCGCAGGCAATGTCACACGTGTACACACTGCCATGAGGGGACTCCACTCCTGTGTGAGGAAAGCTGTGCCATATGTTGCCTCAGTAGGGCCCCATCATGTCAGCTGAGCACTTGGTCACACAATCAACAATTTGCACCAAATGAGGGCTCCCGTCACATCAGCCTGGTCATGGATGTGCCAACGGAATCATCAGCACAGATCCAACACACTTGTATAGCAATGTTGCACTGACTACACGGATGAGTCCTTCCCCATTGATGCCCAAACCTGCATGTCCAGTGGAGATGGCAACACGGTCAGGGAAGTAGACAAATCCAACAATGGCAGGCACAACAGATGTGCAGGGGTGGAAGCCACAGATATGAAATTGCTAATGTAAGTAGGAAATCCCATTGCCAAATACTGAACACATGACACCCTCAGATGCTGCTATGGATGACATGGATACACCACATGATAGGACACATTCCCCCTGGACCACATGGGTTCCTGCCCAGTAACACTTCATAATCATGAGACCAGATATCACCATCACTGCAGCAAGGGCATGGTTAGCAGCACCAACAACATGTACATCTGAAGCATGAGCACTAGAGAAAAGAAAGTTGCTTTATTCAGCATATGTGTTTAATGAAAACGACGTCCAGAAAAAGAGCAAAGGCCAATGGCCAGTCCATTGTCAAAGTTCAAACAGGGTGACACTGGCAGATGTCACCCTACGCATGCCTGCACAAAACCAGGGACAATCCACTAGGAGGGGCAACCGGGGGCAGGCCAGGCACCACAGGGACAGGATCAGGGCTCACCAGGGGGAGTCAGGGAAGGGGTGGTGGGTGCTGGAGAGCCACTGACAACTGCAGTGGAGGTGTCTGACATGGTGTGTGCCGGCACAACTGGGGGCATGACTCAGATGTCGTGGGTGCCGGCACAACTGCAGTGGACCCTGCAGATGGAGTGGACAGGTCCGCCACTGCAGTGCCCAAGTCAGACAGGGCGGTAGTGGACTCCACTGCAGTGCCTACCTCCAGGGGAGGAGAATGGGGAACAGGCAAGGTGGGTTGGACAGAGGGGAGGACACCCTCACCACATCAGTGGCACAGACAAGCGCAGCGGGGGTGTGGTGCTGGGAGAGCAAGTGGCAGGGGGAGAAGGCCTGATCCTCTTGGGGATGGTATATCTGTGGGTGGGGGAACCTGGGGCAGGGTGTGGTGGGGGCACCTGTGCAGTGGGGGCCTGAGGGATGGAGGACGGAGACCTTGTGCCTGAGCTGCAGGGCGGTGGCGGGGTCTTGCTCTTAGGACTCCGGGGGACTTGCGGGTGGGGGCCTCAGTCCGTCTGCGCCTGGGGGAGGGTGTCCGGGGGCGAGGGGCACTCTGCTCCGTGTGGGTGTGCTTCCTCTTCCCCCGGGATGCTGGAGCAGCTTCATCGGTGGGGAAGAGGCCGAGGTCACAGAGGAAGAGCTGCTGTGACTTTGGGGTTGCAGGTGAGGCAAGGGAGGGTGCTTTGGAGGGAGAGGGAACTGAGGACTGCGCAGTGCATGTGGATGCGTGTGTGTGTTCCAGGGCCCCATCCCCTGTGAGTCTGGCTTCAGTCCCCTGAATGTGCGTGCGTGTGCGTTTTGTCATTGGCGTGTGTGTCAGTGTGCTGGATGTGTGTGTGCTGGTGTGTGCCTGTGCCGGTGTGTGTGTGCTTGGGATGGGTAAGGTGCTGGGGAGTGTGGATGGAGCAGAGGCAGGAGGGGTGAGGGACCGTTTGAGGAGGGACACTGCTGCCGTCAGGGAGGAGTCCATGGACCTATTTCCCTCTGTAGGTCAGACATGCCCGATGAGATGCCCTCCATGAACGACACCAGCTGAGTCAACAGCGCGGTGTGCGCATGGAGGACACTCAGCATGGCTGTCTGGCCTACATGGAGCTGGCGAAGGAGGTACACAGACTCCTCACTCAGGGCAGCAGGGGACACAGGGGCAGGGGCTGCGGTGCCTGGCCCAAAGGAGACACGCTCCCGGACATGGGAGCCTCCACGGACCTGGGGAATGGGAGCCGATGGGAGGGCGGTGGTGGTGCTGGTGGTGGCAGGGACAGCAACACTAGCTGGGGTGTGGTGGCTGCTGACACCCGCCTCCACAAGGGAGTCATCCTCCGAGTTGCTCTGGTCCTCAGCTGAGGTGGATGCTGCTGAGGACTCCTCGGTGTGGCTCCCCTCGCCCTCCGTGCCACTGGGTCCCTCCGACCACTCCTCGGCTGCTGACCCAGTCTGGCTCTCTGGCTCCTCCTGGTCCGTGGAGCTGTCCCCTTCCGTGGCCGTGGATGTATCTGCAAACAATGGGGAAACAGACAGACATCAGTCACCTGCACAAAACGCACACACCACTGTGAGCACAGCACATCACAGAGCAAGCCCTGGCATCATTAGTTGTACATTGCTAAAAGTGCCCTAACTGAACAGGAGAAGCCAATTGTCAGGCTGATGCCAAGCATGGCACTCACATCCCACATGGCCTTGCACCCATCTGTCTGGTGTCTGTTGGATTGCAACACCCCAGTGTGGACACATGCACCAAGTACACAGTAGTTGGACAGTGCAGAGGACACGGTGTGGCATGTGGACATGCACACATCACAGCTCTTGCCACTGAGTCAGTACAGGTTTCCGGATGAAAGGGATGCCCAGAGTCAAATAGGAAATGCATGTGATGCATACCAGCGACAGACACCATGATGCACCCATGTCCTGATAGCCAGCGCCACTATGGTGTGCATGTAGCACATGTCACTCCCCTGCAGGCTCACCAATCAGTAGACACATGCCATGGCGGAGGCATGACTGCAAAGTCATACATCACTGTCTCAGTGTTGTATGACTTTGCAGCCAGACAACAACACTCTGCACTGTGTCACAATAGTAGGTCATGGGGAATGCAAGTCCTGGAGCTGCACAAGTGCACATGTACATCCACCCCACAACACATCCTCTTAACCCTCATCTGTCCAGGTCATACCTATTGGACATATGGGAGACCTGTGACACTACCCTCTGAACCTGAGCCCCTCACACTCTGCTGTGAATGGGGAACAGCTGCCTGAACTTCACATTCACATGCCCCAGTCTGCATGGGCAGCTGATCAGACACCTATGTGACACACAAGTATCGTCTCCTATGGTCACATCTCCAGTGGCATGCTGAGCCCCTACCAAGAAACTCCACAGCAGTCCTGGCGACTAATCCACAGCACACTGACACAGAGGCAGACACCTGAGGGGTCAAATCACTGCGCACAATGTGTCAGCTGATACACGGGAGTGGGAGTACAGAGTGTATTGTATGGCCTGGAGTAGGCATGACTGTCCAGCCCCACATGAATGAGGGATGAGCCCTGGACTGTAGGCAGCTGGCTAAGTATGTGTGACACACGTCATATACATACTCCTGGGGCCCAAACATTGTTCCCACCCGCAGCATGGGTGTGTGCCAGATACCCCAGCCACATGTGATGGATCAGCTCAGCAATTGGACCACAGATCAAAGTAACACGCTGAATACATGTCAGAATACAGGCATTGTGTAAGCAATGGACCCACCCATGATGCCCACCACAGAGTCAGGGAAACAGATGCTGTCTCCCACCTTGAGTCAAGCAAACTGCAAGGACACAGTCCTAAGTGACAGAATTCCCTGCATGTAAGGGCCACACCTGGGTATCAGATGAGGAGTGGGCAGTGCACAATAGAGGGACATGGCTCCTGGACAACATGACTGCTGTACTGTGGCAGTTTAACCAGGCCCGAGGAGGGCACATAGCATGTTAGACAGAGTTCACAGTGCAGTCTTTGACTCACCCCCTCCTTGCTGCTCTCTGGCCTTCAGCTGCCCATCCAGGTCTGGAAAGACCACCGCCAGGATCCTGAGCATGTGGGGGTCAGGGTCCGTGTTCCGCCCCTCCTGCGAGGAGGCGACAGCTTCAGCTGGACCCGTGCAATCCTCCGGGTCCAGCCCCGAAGGTCCTGCCACCTCTTTTGGCAGTTGCGGATCCGGCGCTTGTAGACCCCACGGACCGGACAGCCCGGACGATGTCCTTCCAGATCTCCTGCTTCCGATGGGCAGAAGCCTGTCAGGATGACAAAGTGATAAGGCCATTACTACACATGCAACATATACGTGCATGACACAGTTGCATATACATGTCGCAATCACAGGGGCACATGGTGTACACAGGCAGTGCACGGCTGCCCATGGACAGTTTTCCAGAAGTCACTACATGGTATCATTGCATGGGGAGTAAAACCCTGTTCAGAAGCACTGTCACTGCACCATACCTGTCCAGTGCAAGTCACTACACACTATGGGGGGTGACAACTACTCAGTGAGCCTGCTAGCCAGTGGCGTGCAGACTCTCAGCCTTGCTAGTCAGACAAAATGCACATTCAGAAAGGCAGTGCACAGGACACTCACCTGCTCCCCTGGTGTCCCATACAGCTTGCTGTACTGTGGAAGTAGACTGTCCAGCAGGGCCTGGTTCTCTTCAAGGCTGAAGGCTGGGGCTCTCTCCACAGTACGTGCCATTGCAGGGTCCAGAGGGGCAGAGACAGCAGCAGTGCAGTGGCAGATGTCGTCTTGGAGCATGTAGTGCAGGCAAGTGGGCTCTCAGGGGAACAGCCAGCAATATATATGTGCTGGAGAGGCAGATACTGTCCCTTGTGTCCAAAGTGATAGGTCCAAGTCGTTTGCATCTTCTGAATCTGGCCAATCCATGGAATAGCAGCACCAAAACACGCCCACAGCATCCTTCAAATCTTCAACTTCATGACATACATGATTTTGCAACATTGTTGTGGGTGACCAACTGATTTTCCAGCAACCGACTCGTTCGAAATTCGAAAACGCGTCCGTTGCCAGGCAAGCCCATTGTCAATGGGTGCGCACCGATCGGTCCATTGCGGTACAACGCGCACAGGGGTACAACGCGTACCCGCACACATTGAAAGCAATGGGCCGGCCGGAGGCACCGATCGGTCCATTGCAGTTCAACGCGCACAGGGGTACAACGCGTGCCCGCACACATTGAAAGCAATGGGCCGGCCGGAGGCACCGATCGGTCCATTGCAGTTCAACGCGCACAGGGGTACAACGCGTACCCGCACACATTGAAAGCAATGGGCCGGCCGGAGGCACCGATCGGTCCATTGCAGTTCAACGCGCACAGGGGTACAACGCGTACCCGCACACATTGAAAGCAATGGGCCGGCCGGAGGCACCGATCGGTCCATTGCAGTTCAACGCGCACAGGGGTACAACGCGTACCCGCACACATTGAAAGCAATGGGCCGGTCGGAGGCACCGATCGGTCCATTGCAGTTCAACGCGCACAGGGGTACAACGCGTACCCGCACACATTGAAAGCAATGGGCCGGCCGGAGGCACCGATCGGTCCATTGCAGTTCAACGCGCACAGGGGTACAACGCAAACCCGCACACATTGAAAGCAATGGGCCGGCCGGAGGCACCGATCGGTCCATTGCAGTTCAACGCGCACAGGGGTACAACGCGTACCCGCACACATTGAAAGCAATGGGCCGGCCGGAGGCACCGATCGGTCCATTGCAGTACAACGCATCACTGTACATGTGACTGGCATATGTCAGCATGCCTGTCTCAGATGGACATATGCCAGCCACAGATAGCTCCCAGGGAGTGAGGGGCACACCTACATCATGACAGCCTGTCCAAACCTTATCATAAGGCATGTAAGGCTGCATTTCCTATTGTGTGTATGTTGGTGTACATGTTGTCCTGTGGGTGTCACCTGTGGGCAGCCACCCCCAGGCTGTGCACGTGTTCATGGGGACAGGATCCTGGGTGTTACGTGTACGTGACCACTGTGATGTGCAACTGTTCATATCTGTGCATGTGCCATGGTCACATTTCACAGTGGTGTTTGTGTATGTCATGTCACATACCCCGTGAGTCCCATGTGGGATGGTATGTTTGAGCCAGGGTGTCCCAGTGGCACAATAGTGATGGACCTCCACAGTCTTTGTGCATGTAGTGTTTACAATGTCTCTGATTTCATGTGCACAATGGGAGACAGTCTCCACATCCACGTTGTGTGTGCATGGACTCTGATGTTGTGCGTGTGTGTCACAGACGTCCATGTCTGTCCTGCCATGGCAAGTGGGGCCACTACCTGTGGGGGTCATGTTTGTTTTGCTGTGGTGTACACATGATACTCCATGTGAGGCCAGTGTCCATGTGGCATTACAGGGTCCCTGGGAATGTACCTGTCGTTGAGCTGTGGTGCCTGGGGCACATCTGTCCTCACATGTCACTGTGGGGGGTGAATGTGACACGGCAGCAGGAGATGGGAACTGTGACACGGCATCATGATATCCAATGGGCCAACCTGGGACAAATTGATGCCACCTGTAGGACCGTGTTGACAGATGTTGGCCATGTATGTACCATACATGTCCTTCCGGTACTGCACACTTCATGTAGTTGTGCCTCATAATGATGTATGTTGGGATCTTGAGTGTGTTCAATGCCGCATATGTGGGGTGACTGACAATCTTGCTTACTTCTCCTCTGCACTGCAGGGCTCCTGCTGTCCATCGGCCATTCCCAGACCTGGCAACGATGGTGGAACGGGACAGCATCCGACGGTACCGCTTCACCAGGCAGCTGATTGAGGATTTGGCAGTGCAGTTGTCCCCACATTTGCAGCCTGGCCGGCCGTATCCTACAGCGCTGACCCCCAAGGTGAAGGTGATGGCAGCCCTACACTTCTTTGCCACCGGTACCTTCCAACATACTGTGGCGACTGCTGGTGGGATGTCACAGACCATGTTCAGCCGTGTGCTCCGCGATGTTTTGGCGGCAATGTTGCTCTTCCTGAACCGGTACATCTATTTCCCTAGACTGCGACGACTCACTGACGTGAAGAGTGACTTTTATGCCCTGGGGAGGATGCCGCATGTAATTGGCTCCATTGATGGGACACATGTGGCTTTGGTACCACCACAGGCCCAGGAGCAGGCTCTACAGGAACCGCAAGCACTACCACACGGTCAATGCACTGGTGGTGTGTCTTGCAGACATGACCATCACACACGTGTGTGCCCGTTTCCCTGGTTCAGCACACGATGCCTTTGTGATGAGGAGTAGTCGCATCCCCAGGATGATGGCACAGATGCAGAACCAGCGTGCCTGGCTTGTCGGTGTGTACTGACTTTGTGCCATTGTGTGTGATCTGATCTGTAGTATTCCGCCCACTTTTCCAAGTCAGCTAATGTGCACTTGTCTGTCCGTAGGTGACTCGGGATACCCCAACATGCCGTGGTTGCTTACACCCCTCAGGAACCCTGTGACACCTGCCCAGATGCGCTACAATGAGGCACATGGTCGGACCAGGAGAGTGATTGAGCGGACCTTTGGTCTCCTGAAGAGCCGCTTCCGCTGCCTGGACAAGACCGGAGGGTCCCTCCCATATGCCCCTGCGAAAGTGTGCAAGATTATCATCGTCTGCTGCATGCTCCACAACCTGGCAGTGCGGAAGGAGTTGCCTCTCATCCAGGATGACAATGACCAACATCCGCCACCTGTGGAGGATCCTGGCCTGGACCACGATGCCAGTGACGATGATGATGATGGTGATGGTGATGTCCGCACACAGCTCATCACCAACTTCTTTAGCTGAATGTGAGTATCCTGAGGTGTCATGTCAATGATGTGAGTTGGCATGATGTGTGGGTGGTGCTCTGGTGCTGTTGGAGTGTGTCCATGGGCTACTTGACTGGATGTGTGTTGCGATGTGTGGTGACAGGTGGGCTGTACTCCCCAACAGTGTTGACATGCTAACTTGGTTCTGGGTGGGTATCTTGTAACATGTATTGTGCATGAGTTTTGCTGTTCTGTCCTGTACTCCATTGCTTTTGACTGTGTGTCATTTCTGTCCTTCACAGGGTACTTTCAGATTCGTTTGGTCAACTGTGTCCACCGACGACGTGATTGCACATCCAGGCTGGTAGCTGTTGTGTCCCTACAGGTGATGTGCGCCACACCCATGGACTTCCTTCCGTCTACAGTTGTTGACTGTGTGCCCGCTACCAGGTGGGGTTACCTTGCATCTGTAGTGGTTACGGCATGTTGCAACTGTGTAATAAACCTGTGCTTCACTTTGTGATGTGCGTTGTCTGTGGTCACACATTTGACTGCCATTTGCTTACTGCACCTGTGGGCTACTTGACTACAACTGGGAATGGGTGTGGTGTCTGTGCATTGCACCGTCTTCCCTGGCAACATCAGTGTAGGCAATGAGTCAAATGGCCTAGGTGTGTATGTGTCGTGTAGCCCTGGTGGTGTGTCTCCCTCATGTGTGTCACGTTGCCTGTACTCACATGCCTGTGTTGTCCTTGCTGTTGCAGTTCGCATACACAGTGTAATTTTGCAGTTCATCATCCCCATAACAGCACCCACGTTGGAATCACGACAGAGGCAAGTATGGTGTATTAGTGTGTTTATTGTGATACATTTGTGTTAATAGTGCATAGGATGGGTTGTGCTGTACATGAATCTTGCAATCCCAAGTTCCTAGGTGAATTGAAAGTCCGGGTAGACAGGATCCCCAGTATCAGGGCCACAGTTGTCTGACACATTGGTCCAACTTGTACTCCCCATGCAATGTGTGGGAGTAGTGTTGCCGTCAACAGGGTGAACAGTCTGTGCACAAAGGCGAACATCCAGAACAGGTTCAGGCTTCCTGGGAGTTGCGTTTGGCCATCGGCCTCTCACTTTTCCCTCCTCGGACGACCCCTCTTCTTGGGGGGGCCTCAAGTGCAGGCTGCTGCGGTGCAGGGGACTCTCCGCCAGAGTCCTCCTCCCTCCCTGTGGCAGTTGCAGTTTGTTCGGCACCAGATGTTGTTGGCACACAGGGAGGTGTGGACTGGTTGCTGTTCATCTGGCGGAGGCATTGTAAAATGTCCCTGTGCACCGCCGTCATCTCATGCAGTGCATCCCACTTGGACTCCACGCGGGACATGTGTGAGTCCACACGGGACATGTGTGACTCCACGTGGGACATGTGGGAGTCCAAGCGGGCATGATGGGCAGCCTGCTGCTGTTTAATGTCTCTGAGGAGCCCCACTACCTGGCTGAGCTCTCCGGTGCTGGACTGGTACGCATCAGCTATGCGTACCAGTTGTGGGTCGTCATGCACACCAGCAACGTCTGCAAGCAGCGACCTCTGTCTCCCACCCCTCCCACCACCCCTGCTGACATGTGCAGTGTGTGCAGTGGCACGCACAGATAACCCTGGTCCACCTTGGGGGTTGGTGGTGGTGGTGGTGTCCATGGCCCCAGGTTGGTCCAGGGTCACTGTGCTGGTGTTGCTCCTTATTCTGTCCATGTCGGCAGGGATGGTATTCGTGGTGACAGTCGTTGTAGGGGTGGGTGCAGGGGTGCAGCTGGTGGTCCTGCTGGTGCTGCAGCTGGTGGTCCTGCTGGTGCTGCATGTTGACTTGCACCGGATGTGCCAGGTTGTTCTTCATCGTCCGAGGAGGACAGAGGCTGTACGACGCCAGTGAGCTCGGCATCCTCTTGAGCCTGGGACTGGGACTCCTCAGCGTCTGCTGCTGTGTCCCCATCATCACCTGTTTTTGGGAGACACAAACAATGTATGTCATGTTTCTGCAGGCATCAATGGTTGACACACATGACAGTTGTGACTGTGCCTCTGGGTGCGGGCCTGTACATTGCATTGTCCTAAGTCGTCACAGTCAGGGGTTGATATTGGTGTGGCACATTGTCCTGCATTATTTGGGCATTTCTATGTATTTTCTGGGGTGTGAACATGGTCTGCATTGCTTGTGTTTGGTTGACAGCCGGACCTCCTTCCCACCCACCCAGCCAGCCAGATATCCCACCATGGAACGTGCTTGCATTGCAGGGAGTGGAAGTTGTCTCTCAGGATGTCAGTCAGTGGTGTCCTGCTGTTTGTTGGTGCACAGTTGGCAGCAGGGCCTTGTGCTCCCCACAGCAGTAGCCAGTGTCAGCCATCTTGTGAGTCCTTCTCCACTCCCTGTGATGTGAGCATGGTTCAGGGTGGTGTTGATGGGCCAGTTGTGAGGCTGAGCAATGTCTGTGACTACGACTCCCATCATGCTATTGCCTCCACCCCCTTCCCAGCATGCCCATGCTTCCTTCCTTTTGACTCTGCTTCCCTGTGGGGTGGGCTGGCTGTGCTGACAGGATGGCTGGGAGTGTTGTCCTGGCAGTTGTTTGGCTAAGAGTCCCAAGAGTGTCCCTGTGCTTCACACAACATAACCCAGGGTGGTGGTGCTTTGTGGGATCTTGTGTTAGGATGGAGGGCATTGCATTCTACCAGGTGGGTACTGTGGAGTTTGTGTTGGGGGGGTGTGAGGGGAGGTGCTGGTGACTATAGTCAGTGCTGCAAGTCCCCCTTCCCACCCAGCCAGCCAGATATCCCACCATGGAACGTGCTTGCATTGCAGGGAGTGGAAGTTGTCTCTCAGGATGTCAGTCAGTGGTGTCCTGCTGTTTGTTGGTGCACAGTTGGCAGCAGGGCCTTGTGCTCCCCACAGCAGTAGCCAGTGTCAGCCATCTTGTGAGTCCTTCTCCACTCCCTGTGATGTGAGCATGGTTCAGGGTGGTGTTGATGGGCCAGTTGTGAGGCTGAGCAATGTCTGTGACTACGACTCCCATCATGCTATTGCCTCCACCCCCTTCCCAGCATGCCCATGCTTCCTTCCTTTTGACTCTGCTTCCCTGTGGGGTGGGCTGGCTGTGCTGACAGGATGGCTGGGAGTGTTGTCCTGGCAGTTGTTTGGCTAAGAGTCCCAAGAGTGTCCCTGTGCTTCACACAACATAACCCAGGGTGGTGGTGCTTTGTGGGATCTTGTGTTAGGATGGAGGGCATTGCATTCTACCAGGTGGGTACTGTGGAGTTTGTGTTGGGGGGTGTGAGGGGAGGTGCTGGTGACTATAGTCAGTACTGCAAGTCCCCCTTCCCACCCAGCCAGCCAGATATCCCACCATGGAACGTGCTTGCATTGCAGGGAGTGGAAGTTGTCTCTCAGGATGTCAGTCAGTGGTGTCCTGCTGTTTGTTGGTGCACAGTTGGCAGCAGGGCCTTGTGCTCCCCACAGCAGTAGCCAGTGTCAGCCATCTTGTGAGTCCTTCTCCACTCCCTGTGATGTGAGCATGGTTCAGGGTGGTGTTGATGGGCCAGTTGTGAGGCTGAGCAATGTCTGTGACTACGACTCCCATCATGCTATTGCCTCCACCCCCTTCCCAGCATGCCCATGCTTCCTTCCTTTAGACTCTGCTTCCCTGTGGGGTGGGCTGGCTGTGCTGACAGGATGGCTGGGAGTGTTGTCCTGGCAGTTGTTTGGCTAAGAGTCCCAAGAGTGTCCCTGTGCTTCACACAACATAACCCAGGGTGGTGGTGCTTTGTGGGATCTTGTGTTAGGATGGAGGGCATTGCATTCTACCAGGTGGGTACTGTGGAGTTTGTGTTGGGGGGTGTGAGGGGAGGTGCTGGTGACTATAGTCAGTGCTGCAAGTCCCCTTCCCACCCAGCCAGCCAGATATCCCACCATGGAACGTGCTTGCATTGCAGGGAGTGGAAGTTGTCTCTCAGGATGTCAGTCAGTGGTGTCCTGCTGTTTGTTGGTGCACAGTTGGCAGCAGGGCCTTGTGCTCCCCACAGCAGTAGCCAGTGTCAGCCATCTTGTGAGTCCTTCTCCACTCCCTGTGATGTGAGCATGGTTCAGGGTGGTGTTGATGGGGCAGTTGTGAGGCTGAGCAATGTCTGTGACTACGACTCCCATCATGCTATTGCCTCCACCCCCTTCCCAGCATGCCCATGCTTCCTTCCTTTTGACTCTGCTTCCCTGTGGGGTGGGCTGGCTGTGCTGACAGGATGGCTAGGAGTGTTGTCCTGGCAGTTGTTTGGCTAAGAGTCCCAAGAGTGTCCCTGTGCTTCACACGACATAACCCAGGGTGGTGGTGCTTTGTGGGATCTTGTGTTAGGATGGAGGGCATTGCATTCTACCAGGTGGGTACTGTGGAGTTTGTGTTGGGGGGTGTGAGGGGAGGTGCTGGTGACTATAGTCAGTGCTGCAAGTCCCCCTTCCCACCCAGCCAGCCAGATATCCCACCATGGAACGTGCTTGCATTGCAGGGAGTGGAAGTTGTCTCTCAGGATGTCAGTCAGTGGTGTCCTGCTGTTTGTTGGTGCACAGTTGGCAGCAGGGCCTTGTGCTCCCCACAGCAGTAGCCAGTGTCAGCCATCTTGTGAGTCCTTCTCCACTCCCTGTGATGTGAGCATGGTTCAGGGTGGTGTTGATGGGCCAGTTGTGAGGCTGAGCAATGTCTGTGACTACGACTCCCATCATGCTATTGCCTCCACCCCCTTCCCAGCATGCCCATGCTTCCTTCCTTTTGACTCTGCTTCCCTGTGGGGTGGGCTGGCTGTGCTGACAGGATGGCTGGGAGTGTTGTCCTGGCAGTTGTTTGGCTAAGAGTCCCACGAGTGTCCCTGTGCTTCAAACAACATAACCCAGGGTGGTGGTGCTTTGTGGGATCTTGTGTTAGGATGGAGGGCATTGCATTCTACCAGGTGGGTACTGTGGAGTTTGTGTTGGGGGGTGTGAGGGGAGGTGCTGGTGACTATAGTCAGTGCTGCAAGTCCCCCTTCCCACCCAGCCAGCCAGATATCCCACCATGGAACGTGCTTGCATTGCAGGGAGTGTAAGTTGTCTCTCAGGATGTCAGTCAGTGGTGTCCTGCTGTTTGTTGGTGCACAGTTGGCAGCAGGGCCTTGTGCTCCCCACAGCAGTAGCCAGTGTCAGCCATCTTGTGAGTCCTTCTCCACTCCCTGTGATGTGAGCATGGTTCAGGAGTGGTGTTGATGGGCCAGTTGTGAGGCTGAGCAATGTCTGTGACTACGACTCCCATCATGCTATTGCCTCCACCCCCCTTCCCAGCATGCCCATGCTTCCTTCCTTTTGACTCTGCTTCCCTGTGGGGTGGGCTGGCTGTGCTGACAGGATGGCTGGGAGTGTTGTCCTGGCAGTTGTTTGGCTAAGAGTCCCAAGAGTGTCCCTGTGCTTCACACAACATAACCCAGGGTGGTGGTGCTTTGTGGGATCTTGTGTTAGGATGGAGGGCATTGCATTCTACCAGGTGGGTACTGTGGAGTTTGTGTTGGGGGGGTGTGAGGGGAGGTGCTGGTGACTATAGTCAGTGCTGCAAGTCCCCCTTCCCACCCAGCCAGCCAGATATCCCACCATGGAACGTGCTTGCATTGCAGGGAGTGGAAGTTGTCTCTCATGATGTCAGTCAGTGGTGTCCTGCTGTTTGTTGGTGCACAGTTGGCAGCAGGGCCTTGTGCTCCCCACAGCAGTAGCCAGTGTCAGCCTTCTTGTGAGTCCTTCTCCACTCCCTGTGATGTGCGCATGGTTCATGGTGGTGTTGATGGGACAGTTTTGGGGCGGGCAATATGTGTTACTGCGACTCCCATGATGCTATTGGCTACACTGACTTGGCCAGCATACACAGAATTCCTTCCTTTGAGTGGTCTTCACTGTGTGTTGGTGTTGTTGTGGTGGCTACATGTGTGGATGTGTTTGTTAGTTCTATTTGTGCCACTGCCTAGCTGTAGTTGTGGTTGTGTTTGTACATGTGTTGGCACAGTTGGATGTGACTTTTTTGATGGCATGTGTTGTGTTTATCTGACTGACATACACATTTTGGGATGATTCTGTTCTAGTTGCTGTGTAATTGCTATGAGTGCATGGTTTGACTCTCCCCTTGACAGTGATGTGTGTGTTTTGTGGCAGTTTATTGTGTACATTTGTTGTGTACTCACCAGGCTCTGGGATGTCCTCTAGTCCATATATGCTCACTGGCGGAAGGATGGCCCGCACCTTCTCCTCCCAGGGCCTGAGGTATATTGGCTTGGCAGGAGGGCCACTGCCGGTGTGTTGGCTGTTGATGTAGTCTTTCTTCAGCATGTCCCGTACCCTCCTGCGCACGTCATACCACCTGTTCTGGATGTCCGTCTTTGTGCGCCGACATGGTGATTGGGCGTTCACCCTGTTGATGATCCTCTCCCACATCTTGGTTTTCTGCGACATGGGGGTCTGTTGGACCAGAGTGCCAAACAGCTGTGGCTCCACCCTGAGGATCTCGTCTACCATGACTTCCAATTCACTATCTAGGAACTTGGGATTCTTCTTGGGGGGCATGGTGATGGGTGGTGATGGTGGGTGATGTGTGTGTTGGTGTGCAGGTGAGGGTGTGTGAGTGTGTGTTTTGCTGGGTGTATGTGAGGTAGGTATTTGTTGGTGTGCTGATAGTGTGTGGCTTGTGTGAGGGATGAGCTGTGGGTGTGTGGTTGCTTTCTCTTGGGTGCTGGCAGTGGAATGGCATTTGCAAAGGCTCATGGTAGTGATTTGTGTCCTTTATATAGGTGGAGTTGTGGGTGTGTCCTTGTTCTCTGTCCCCACCCCCCAGTATTTATTGGCTTGGTAATTGCATGTTTGGCCTTTTTTGGGTGATTTTTCCTTTGTGCTGTTTGTGTATGTTGGAAACGTTCTTGTGACCGAGTCGGACCCTGCATTGGTCTCGTACGGTGTTTTCCGTTTCGTTCACGCTGTGTTTGTGCAGTTTTCTATGCTGCGTACGCGTCGGTCGCGGTGTATTGTGTTGCTTCGGCTCGGTTTTGTATGCGTGTCGGTCGTACGGCTTGTCCTCCGTCCGACTCGCTCGTGGTTTCCGCGCCTTGCATCGTACTTAGCGGTTTGGAGTTAGCGTGTACGTTTTGGTCGGATTTGTTCCGGGTGCGTGTCGGTCGGTTGGATTCGCGTGTTTTTCCGGCCGGATTGCTGTTTTCCGTGCGGCTCGGTCGGTCGACTTGGTTTCGTTACGTGTCGGTCGGATTTTCGCGCCTTGCATCGTACTTGGCGTGTCGGGCGCCACGGGTACGTGTTGGTCGGTATTTTTTCCGGATCCGAGTCGGTCGGTGCTTTTTCCGGCCCGAATCGGAATCGACCCCTATATGTGAGAGTGAGTGATTGTGAGAGTGGCTGTATGGATGAGTGTGTGCTTGTATCAGTGACTGTATAAGAGAGTAAGTGTGTTAGTAACTGTATGAATAAGTGAGGTGGTGTGTGTATAACTGTATAGGTGAGTAAATGGGAGTGTGATTGATTCTTTGCATGACTGACTAGGTGTGCGAGTAACCCTATGGGTGAGTGGCAGTGTGTGAGTGTCTGTATAGGTGTATGAGTGCATATGATAGTGATGTATTGATGAGTGACTGCATGTATGAGTGACTGTATGGGTGAATAAGTGGATGTGTGTGTAGACCTAGGAATCACTGAGTGGGTATGTAGTAACTGGTATTGGTGTGTCTATGGTTTCGAAAATGGTAGTCTGCATTTTAGAGTGGGTGTATCACAGGATATATTAGGGTATGAGGAGGTGCATCAGATTATCACGTGGATGATGTCATCAGTGATGCCATTTGAGATGTCATCAATGATGTCATCAGTGATGTCACTGACCATGTCATGAATTATGTAATATGTGACGTCATCAGCAGTGCATTGCGGGGCGCGAGTTATAGTTAGCTCAACTAACTATAACGGCCGAATTTCTCTGGTTTTGTACGAGTGAAATGTCCAACTACCTATAACGGCCCTGAAACCTATGGTTTTTTCAGTGAATTTCAAAGGTTTTTATTTTGGAGGGAGGCCTCGTGGCCCCCCTCCTGAGGCCTATAATGGCCCCGGGGCATTGCCTACTTTAAAAAAAAAAAAAAATAGTACGGGAGGGGGCTGCGTGGACCCCCTTCCCTTGGCCACTTCTGGCCCCGGGGACCCCATCCCCCGGGGCTTGGCCAGCCTGGTTTTTGTTTTAGGAGGGGGGGCTGCGTGGCCCCCCTCCTAAGGCCAATTATGGCCCCGGGGACCCCATCCCCCGAGGCCGGCCTTCCGTTTTTTTAAAATAATTAATTAAAAGGGAGGGGGTTAAGTGGCCCCCCTCCCGGGCCACTTCTGGCCCCGGGGACCCCATCCCCCGGGGCCAGCCCTCAAGTTGGGGACTGCTGGGGGAGCCCCAATGCCCCCGCGGTCCCAGCCGGCCCCCCGCCTCCTGCGGGAGCCGGCATTGCTTTTGGGCAAGGGGAGCTGCTAACATGCAGCTCCCCTTGCCCAAAAGCAATTCTGCTTTGCTTGTTGGAAGTGAGAGCAGGTTTCCTGCTCTCGCTTCCAACAAGCAAAGCAGTGTTTGCAATGACAGGGCGGGAGCCGCACGGCTCCCGCCCTGTCATTGCAAACGGCAATGTCCTGGGGTGGGCACCCCGGGACATTGCATTAGCCGGCCCTGGGGGGTGGCGGTCCCCAGGGCCATGAAGGGCTCCAGAGGGCCCCCTCCCTACATTTTCAAAGCCCCGGGGAGGTGGTGGTCCCCAGGGCCGGGGGTCCGCTATGGTCCCCCGCATTTAATTTAGTGTATGCCCCGGGGAGGTGGGGATCCCCGGGGCAGTGTGGGGGGGCAGGAGCCCCCCACACTTTTTTATATTAATTTAAGCCCCGGGGAGGTGGCGGTCCCTGGGGCTTGGGGGGCCCGCGAGGCCCCTGCGATAATAATGAATGCCCCGGGGAGAGGGCGGTCCTCGGGGCAGCATGGGGGGCAGGAGCCCCCCCACGCATTATTTTACAAGCCCTGGGGAGGTGGTGGTCCCCGGGGCTGCGTGCCCCCCACACATTATGCATAAAGCCCCGGGGAGGTGGCGGTCCCACATTGCCCACGGGACCTGGCCCACCTGGGGGCTTAAGAAAAACAAAGCGCGGGAGTCCGCGCTTCATTTTTTTTATTTTCTTGGCCGGATTCGCGCACCCAGCGCAAATTCAGCCGATTTCTTTTTTTAAATGCTTTTTTGGGCCCTGGGCGTCCTTGAGGGACCCCCTGAGCAGGCCTAGGGGGGCAGGGTGTGTCTACCCTGTTTCTACCCTGCCCCCTTTTCTTGTTTTTCATCTTTTTTTACTGTTTTCTTGTGACTCGGTTACCGAGTCACAAGATGGCTGCCAACACATTCTGGTTTGGAGTGTTGACAGCCAATCAGAATGAAGCTCGTGCTCGGGAGGGTTCGCAAACCCTACTCGGTACTCAGATATTGATATTTTTATTTTTTTAATTTCTCAGGAACTACTGAACGGATTTACACCATTTAAAAAAAAGGTCGCTTTCTGAACCAAGAGCTACCTTTTTGCCAAATTTGGTGTAATTCCATTCAGCAGTTCGGGCTGTAGCCTGTTCCAAACATTCCTATGGAAAATAACATGGGGAAAACGTGTTTTGGGACCCCCCTTTTTTCTCAGCTCCCGCTTGACAAATCACCCCGAAACTTTCAGGACAGGAGCTGACCTGAGTGAACCATTAGTTTTGAACATTTCGTGAAGATTCGTCAACCAGCGCCAAAGATATTGGCAAAAGAAAAAACGCTTTTTGAATAGAAACAAGGTCCTAACTGTAACTACCAACTAGTATAGTATATACCTATATATATTCACCAGTAGGTAGTTATAGTTAGGACCTAGTTTCCATAGGAAAATTATTTTTTGTTTTGCTAAGAACTTTGGCGCCATTTGACGAATCTTCACAAAATTTTCCAAGCTAGTTTGCCACTCAATTCAGCTGCTGTTTGGAAAGTTTTGGGGTGATATATGAAGCGGGGGCTAAGAAAAATCAGGGAACCCAAAACGCGTTTTCCCATGCAATTTCCCAAAGGGATTTTAGACCTCACTACAGCCCAAACAGCTGAACGGAATGACACCAAATTTGGCAGAAAGCTAGATCTTGGTTCAGAAAGAGTGATTTTGTTATTTGCTGTAAATCTGTTCAATAGCTTTAATAGTTAATTAAAAAGAAAGATTTATGTATATCTAGAAAATCGGAGGACCCATGGATCTGGCAGATCTCATACTGAGATCTGATTGACTGCCACCACTTCAACCAGGAAGTGGTGGCAGCCATCTTAGGACTCGGCCGAGTCCTAAGAAAAAAGACAACTAAAAACACAAGGGGGCAGGGTAGGAATACACTACACCCCTAGGACTGGTGGTGGGGTCTCACAGGGACCCCGCCTGAGGCCAAAAACTTTAGTTTTTTTAAATGTTGATGCAAATTTGCAGAGGATCTGCAGCAAAAACTCTTTTTTAAAACAAGCGCAGTCTCTCATTCTTGTTTTATTTATGCCCCCAATCGAGCCAGGTCCTGGGGGAAACAGTAAATATATTTGGGGGTAAGGGGGCACGCGCCCTAAGGTAACTATAACTAAATGTATTCACTGAAAAAAACAAAGGATACAGGGACTTCATAGTGAGAAAATAAAAAAACCTTAGAAACTCACTAAAAAAACTAAGGTTACAGGGACATAAGAGTTAGGTTCAGATTTTACACACACAAAACCAAAGAATGTCAGCACTTATAGTTATAGTTATCTCAAAAAACTATAACTTGTGCCATAAGGTAACTATAACTCGCTCCCTCGCTATGCACTGCTAATTACCCCATATCACTCATGACATCTTCTAATCCATCATTGAAGATATCACTGCAACATTGCAATAAAATTATTGATGAGAAAACTGTGCATGGAGGGGCGTGAGTTGTAGTCACCTTAGGGCACGAGTTGTAGTTTTTTTTATATAACTATAACTATATCTGCTAAACTTCTATTTATTTTATTTTATTTAAAAGGTTTTATATGGCACTGAACATGACCCGTGAGGGTATCAGGTACGACATTAATACAAGCATAGAAGAATAACAAATTGAAGGATGAGACCTTCCTAGGAGATCAGAAGGATAGTAGTCATGATCAACAAATAAGAATGCACCAGGTAATATCAATCACTATAGGGTATGAATTTGATTTTACGCCAACCATTTGTTCATCAGAAATTATTCACTTCTATTTTGAAGGAGGTGGTCGATGGTGTCAGACAGATTTCCTTCGGCAAAGAATTCAAAATTTTCAGTGCGATGCCTGAAAAAGCTCTGTTGCACGTTTTCTTTTTGCGGAAAATCTGTGGTTTCAGCAGCAGGGAGCTAGTACTCCGCGATGATCTACATCCGCCACATAATTCCAGCTTTTGTGCCAAATATCTGGGAGTATTGAAATGGTGGGCTTTATGAGTCATGTAAGCGATTTTTTGTTAAATTTGTGCTTCATAAGGGAGTCAGTTTAGGGTTTTCATATCAGGAGAGATGTGTTTGTTTCTTTTTGTTCCGGTGACGAGTCTGGCCGCAGCGTTAAGAGAAAGGCCCGTAAAGGAGCCAGCTTGTATCTGGGCAGGCCATTGAGCATAGCACTTCCGTAATCGAGCCTGGGGATGACTAGGGCTTGGAATGCAGATTTAAGGTCGTCCTGGGGGAGGAAGGGTTTTAATTTCCTTAGGATGCTCATCTGGTAGTTTGCTCCTTTGGTGGCGTTACTGATGTTGCTCTGCAAATGTAGATGTTTGTCTAGTATAATTCCCAGAGGTCTCGCAGAGTCTACAAAGTGAGGTGTACAATTGAGGGCAGTTACATGCTTCATCCAAAGGTCAATCTTGAGATTGTGTTTGGTTGGAGTAATGAGGAGGAATTCCTTTTTGATGGCATTAAGGTTTTAGATGGTTGAGAGCAAGCCAGTTCTGAGTATTTTGTAAAATAGCATTGAGGGTACTGAAATCATCAGGGGAGGAGATTTTCAGGTACAATTGTGTGTCATCTGCATACATGAGGTAATGAATGTTGCAGGATGACAAGAAGTCTGCTAAAGGTTCCAGGAATAAGTTGAAGAAACTGAGAGAGAGGGCAGATCCCTGTGGGACTCCCAGGGTGACCGCAGAGGGCTTGGATAGAGAATGGTTGACCTTGACTCTTTGGGTTCTCTTATGGAGTAATGAAGTAAACCATTGAAGGACAGCCCCTGATAACCCCATCCTTCTGTCAAGTAGGTTTAGAAGATTATTGTGTTTCACAGTATCGGATGCTGACAATAAGTCAAGAAGGATATGAAGACACGCTTCATTCTGATCCAACATTGATAATACATCATCCACTATGTGTGTGAATGCTGTTTCTGTGCTGTGACCTTGGCGAAAACCAGACTGGTATTGGTCTAAGAGTTGGTAATGATCTATGTAGTTGCAGAGTTGGATCTGTACACATTTCTCGATAAGCTTCGCCATAGTGGGAATGTTGGAGATTGGGTGGATATTGTTTAAGTCTGAGCAATCTGCCCTTGGTTTTTTTAGGATGGGGGTTACCTGCCCTACTTTTAGACAGTCAGGGATAGTGCCTTGAAGGAGTGAGGCATTTACAATCTTGGTCCATAAAGGGAGGATAGACGATTTGATCTCCTTTTAAGATGATAATTGGAGGTAAAGGGTCGATGAAGTGATTGGAAGGTTTCAGCACTGCAAGCAAGTAGTGAATGTAGCTTTCCTTGACGGGAATGAATGTGTGCCAGCATTGTTTTTGGGGGAATGCCCAGGGTGACCAATAGGTATAGCAGACTGTGATCGATGACCACTGGTGAGTAAGTTAGTTGGTAGCTGCTCCCTCATTGTTTGTAGCTCCTTTTCGATAAATTTTGCTTTTTCCATGAAGAAGGAGGCAAAGTCTTATCAATTTGGAAGCTTGTTGGACCCAATATCGGGAAGGTTAAGTTGGTTGTTGGATTGCTGCTTGTCAATTTCAAAAGTTTTTGGGCCAATTTTTAGCTAGGTCCAGTTGAGTTCTAAAGAAGTTGGCTTTCGAGTTTCTGATTCTTTCATTGTAAGTGTTTCTCACTGATCTTAACCTTTTCAGATGCTCCATGGAAGGTGAGGATCTCCAGGCTCTTTCTGCTAGTCTCAAATTGCGTCTTTTAGTATTGACGTTTTTGTTGAGCCAAGGTTTAGAGACTTGGTGGATAAATTTTTTAGTTTTAGGGGAGGAATCGAGTCAAGAATGTTCAAGATGGAGGAATTGTAATGCTTTCTAAGGTCGTGGACGTCCACCAGGTCGGCCTGGTAAGTCAGGTAATTGTTACTGAGGGCCCAAAATCATGTAATACGGTAGTGGTCCATCCAATCGCAAGGCAAAATTGACTCCAGTGTAGTGTTGCCCCATTTTGCAATGATTAGGTTTAGGGTCTCTCCTTTATTGTGAGTAGGACGATCACAAATTTGGGTCAGTTTGAGGTCTGATAAAAAGGATTTAAAGGTGTTTCCTACCTGGTCATTCAGGTCATTCCAGTAAAGGTTGAATTCTCCAAGGAAGATCTGGGTAGCTTGTTGAACAGCGTTGGTTGAGATTACTTCCATGACTTGTTCGATGAGAGCTAGCTAGTCTCCAGGAGGGTGACAGATCAGGTGAAGTTTGCAGATAAGTCTATTGTTGCTGATGATATTGATGCAAAGGTATTCTCCGGCAGGAAGGGCATCAGTAGCTGCCTGAGTCACAGCTAGGTTATTACGGTAAATGCAGGCAACTCCCCCATCAGGTCTGTAAGTTTTGTCTAGTCTAATGATGTTGTGACTAAGGGGGAACAGTAGGTCTAAAATAGGGGCGGATGGGTCATTTAACCAAGTTTCTGTCAGGATAATGAGGTTGAGCACATGTGTGCTGTTGAGGTCATAAATATCAGACACAGGACTAACAGCCAATCTGCAATTAATGAGCATGCATTTCAGTTGAGTATTGGAGTAGACTGTGATAGAACGATTGGGGTTGATATGCTTGAGATTGGCTTTCTTAACCCCTCTACGGTTGTGACTTGGTTGTCTGTAAGGATTACTTAGGATGGTTTGGATTTGTCCCAGCAGAACTTGTTGGTATCTTTATTGGGGGTGTAGGAAAAGAGTAGTACATGGATGTTGCTGTCTGATAGGCAATCAGTCAATCTCCTGGGACAAGAGGGCGAATTAGGGGCAGGAGTGGATTTCCTATTAAAGTGTGGGGTGTGAAGGTTGTGGTTAGGGAGCGAAACATATTTGCAGCCAGCTTTCTTCCTCTGAAAACTGTTAGGCCTTTGGTTGAGTAACACCTCAGTGGTTAAGGATGTAAGTTTTAGAATATCTTCCTTGAGATGTAGCAGGTTAAGTGAGATCTCATCAAGGCAAGATTCCAAAGAGGCGTGAGGGGAGGTGGTCATGGTTTGGGAGGGGGGTCAGGTTGGGAGTGAAAGTTAGTAGTGGAGGAAGGGACAGTTTGAGGGTCAGTAATAACGGGCCCGATTCACAGAACTAACTTAAGACAAAATCCTAAACTTACTACCATTTTGGTATTCACAGAAGGCACTTACTTACTCATTTTGAGTAACTTACTCATTTTGTGTAACTTACTCATTTTGTGTAACTTACTCATTTTGGTATTCACAGAAGGCACTTACTCATCAATGAGTAATTGCCTTCTGTGAATACCAAAATGAGTAAGTTACACAAAATGAGTAAGTTACTCATTTTGGTATTCTCAGAAGGCACTTACTCATCTATGAGTAAGTGCCTTCTGTGAATACCAAAATGAGTAAGTTACACAAAATGAGTAAGTTACACAAAATGAGTAAGTTACTCAAAATGAGTAAGTGCCTTCTGTGAATACCAAAATGAGTAAGTGCCTTCTGTGAATACCAAAATGGTAGTAAGTTTAGGATTTTGTCTTAAGTTAGTTCTGTGAATCGGGCCCATCCTGCGGTGGGATTGTCAGAGTGGTGAAGGGGATAGCCTGAGGGTGGCAGACGGGGGGGAGTGTGCTGATTGAGAGATCTAAGAGTCATGTGGTTCGTCATGTTAGGGGTATGTAATCTGGTATATTCATGGTCTGTGTACTGGTAGGAGATGTGGGAATATAGGGAGGACCATATAGGGATAATTTGTGAGGAAGAGGTGAAATTGCAGGGGTGGGAATAGGACCCGGAGAGAGGGATTAAGTGGTTGCAGTTGTGGAGGCATCTGGTGTATGTGGACTGCAGCGTCAAATTAAAGAGAGAGACTCAGTCCGGGCAGGGAGTGAAGAGTCTAAGGTAGGGGTGGGCAGAGATAAAGGGGGAGAACATGGGCTAACACTGGAGAAAGGGCTGTATGAAGCCGGTTTATGGAAGGGCATACGTAGGGGTGCAGGAGTGATATCAGGCGAGCTGGGATGACTTCGGTTAGGGGTTGAGTTCTTATTATTCACAACTCTTTTTATGATAGGGAAAATCTCGTCCAATACTGCTAGATTGTCATTAGAGGATTGAATTATGATGATTCCATTATTATAGAGAGATATGGTAACGACTACCCTGCAGAGGGGTGAACGGGATACAGATAGCCTAAGCCAATGGGGTGTTTTCCTGGAGTTGGTTATTCGGAGCAGGGAGTAAATGGCAGTTCTCCACTGTGCACATCTTTTTCTGTAGAAGATGAGGTCACTAATTAGCGTACCCTTACTCGAACAGAAGTATGGGTCAAAGATTAGGGTTTCAGGGTGGGATTTGAGTAGACGGTGTTTGAGGCTTTTTACTGCATTTTTTGAGAGATTGGGGGGGGGGTATTTAATTGTGTAGGCATTAAAGCCTGTTGGTTTTAGTGTTACATTCATAGCTCGAGGAGACATAGCTAAAGAGAAATAATGCTTTAAAGTTAGTGGATATTATAACGATACCCAGAGAAGGCTCATAGTGAGGGGGCCATGAGTAAGCGATTACAGTAGCCAATGGGCCAAAGTGCGCCAAATAGGTAACATGAGGCAGTTATAGTAGGCGTTGGAACCAGCAACCCTTCAAACCATTCAAAGATGGGATCCCCAAATTGAAATCAAGGCTCCTAGAAGGTAGGAGAGAGCCTTAGCCCATATTCAGTTTCCATAGACCATGTTGTATGCCAAATTGCCCTTCCAATGAAGGGCAGTCGTCTTGAAGTATTTCCTCAAGTGTAATTGGAGGAGCTGAGGGCCAATAGGATGATACAACAAGAAAGCAAGATTAAACAGGAGGCTTATGTATTAAGGAGTTAGAGCTAACCACCCTACCAAGCTGGCTGCCACTTTTGACATCTGGGTTCCTAGGAAGCAAGAGTTAATCTTAGTCCTTTTACAGTTTTTATAAAGCTTCACCTGGACAGAGTCCTTTGTCCATTTCTGATTCCCATGGAGGAGGCCCCCATCTTGAGAGACTTCCTTGCGGGGGGCCAGAGAGAAAGAGCAGAGGGACTCCTAAAATGGAGGACAGGAGGAGCCCCCAAAAGATCCCAGCGAGGCGAGCATTGTAGTTGTGGCTCGAACAGCAGACTTGACAGGCAGCCCCACCCCACCCCCTCACTAGAGTCCAGCAGTACCAGGGGTTGCTAAAGGAAAATCCTAGAGAGGGGAAAGGCACCCCGGTCCTCAGCGATAGGAGCGCTACGGCAGCGCAGGGAGAAACTCAATGGCCCTAAAGAAATCAGGCAGACAATGAAGGGCAGAGGAAGGGGCACCTGCTGAAGGTGGGCTCGGGAAGGAATTCAGTCCGAAATGGTCTAGAGTGACTCCAAAGCTCATCCGCTCCCTGCCATCAAGCCAGGGACACCTCAGGAGCAGGGGTGTTAGTAGGGTTATGGTTTTATGGGTGTAAAATATGAACCTAACTATAATGTTCTTGTAACCTTTAGTTTTTTAGGGAATTTCTAAGTTTTTTTAAAATTCTAATTCCTAACTAGAACATCCCTGTAACCTTTGATTTTATATATATTCACTGAAAAAAAATAAAGTTAAAAGGATGTTATAGTTAGGCTCAGGTTTCACTCGTACAAAACCAGTGAAATTCAACAGTTATAGTTAGCTGGGATAACTATAACTCGTGCCCCAATGCACTGCTTATGACCTCACATATTACATCACTCATGACATCGTCAGTGACATCACATATTACATTAACCATAACATGGTCAGTGACATCACTGATGACATCTCAAACGACATCACTGATGACATCAAGTGATTGTGAGTGTTTTCTGAATGTTTATGAGTATTAAATATATATACTAAGGTACTACAAAAGTTTAATTAGTATACTACTAATGAGTGATACTATTTCTAATATATATTATGTGAGTGGCTGTGTGATGTGTGTATCTGTGTTGAGTGGGTGTGTGAGTGGCTGTATGGGTGTATAAGGGGTGTGTGAATAGCTGTATGGGGGAATAAGTGGGTGTGTGAGTAGCTGAATCGGTGAGTGAGTGGCTGTATTGGTGAGTGAGAGGCAGTGTGAGTGGATGTATGGTATGGGTGAGTGGGTGTGTGAGTGGCTGTATGGGTGACTGAGTGACTGTGTGAATAGCTATATGGGATGGTGACTGGGTTTATAAGTGGCTGTAGAGATGAGTGAGTGGCTGTTTGAGTGGGGGTTTGGTTATCTGAGTGGGTGTGTGAATGGCTGTATGGAGTGTGTCTGTGTGAGTGGCTGTGTGAGTGCTTGTATGGGTGTGTGAATGGGTATGTAAGTGGTTGTGTGGGTTTATGAGTGGGTATGTGAGTGGTTGTATGGGTGAGTGAGTGGCTCTGTTGAGAAGCTGTATGGGTGAATGAGTGGGTGTATGAGTGGCTGTATGGGTGAATATGTGGGTGTGTGAGTAGCTGTATAAGTGAGTGAGCAGCTGTGTGAGTGACTGGATGAGTGAGTGGCTGTGTGAGTAGGCATATGTAAGTGAGTGGCTGTGTAAGTGGCTGTACGGGTGAGTGGGTGTGTGAGTTGCTCTAGGGATGAGTTAGTGGGTGTGTGAGTGGTTGTATGGATGTGTGAGTGGGTGTATGAGTGGTTGTCTGGGTATGTAAGTGGTTCTGTGGATGATGTCATCTGTGATGTCACTGACCATGTAATGAGTGATGTAATATGTGAGGTCATAAGCAGTTCATGAAAGGGTCTACAACCAGATGCTGTGGGACAAGGCAGGTGCAGCAGGACAGTCCACCTCTACAGCACCCTTGGGAGAACCATCATCAGCTGCAGGCATAACTGTACCAGCTACAAAAAACGAGGGTGCGCAGCTTAAGCAGTTCAGGTAGACCAGTGTAGGTGAGAAAATATAAATTCTTTATTTGAAACTTCTTTTAAAATTCATTAGGTAAAACATTCCAGCCAACGCGTTTCATTCCCATATAGGGAACTTCCTCAGGGCTGTAAAAGTATAACATAAACACATATATATTACATATAAATCATGAAGCACAGGACTTACAAACAACATACAAATTATGCAAAAAATCACATACAGACACACTAAACCATATTACTGCAAATAAGCAACACAAATCTCAAAACAATTAAATACCCATTTAGTTCAAACACCAAAGAAAAACACATATACAATAACAAAACAGAACATATAAAACAACCATATTGCTGTTAATACAGAGTAATTACTTATACTCCATACTGGCAGTAAATACCTAAAATCTTGTTTAAGAAATCATTGAGATATAACGTGACTTAATGTCTTAAAGTTAAGTCCACAATTTACAAATTTTAAAACATGCATACTTGACACATGTAATAGCAAAAGGAGAAGAAAAGAAAGAGAAGAAGACAGAGAGAGAAAGGACAGAAAGAGAACAAGAAAAACAAATAATTAGATGTTATATTACCAGAGCGGGAAGTGACAGTTTAGTTAACCAAATCCAACAAAAAGAGAGAAAGGGCAAACAACAGAGTAAAAAATGAACAAATCTAAAACCTCCTAACATCTGATATAAGGTAGGAGAGCAGCGTACAGATGTTAGATATCTAAAGATCTAAAGAGAAAATTGAAAGATATCATATATAGCTTCTTACCAAACAATATATCACGTATAGCAGTACACTACGAATGGGTATCAGCAGAATAGTTGTCACAAATGGAGCAGTATACTCCTATGTGCTCCTACATGACAATGCGGAAAAATACAAATTAGTCTACTTGATTGTATATAAGAAGAAAGAGCAAGCTACAAAGTAGACTAATTTGTATTTTTCCGCATTGTCATGTAGGAGCACATAGGAGTATACTGCTCCATTTGAAAAGCCATCGAGTCTAGAACAACTATTTGTGACAACTATTCTGCTGATACCCATTCGTAGTGTACTGCTATACGTGATATATTGTTTGGTAGAAGCTATATATGATATCTTTCAATTTCTCTTTAGATCTTTAGATATCTAACATCTGTACGCTGCTCTCCTACCTTATATCAGATGTTAGGAAGGTTTTAGATTTGTTCATTTTACTCTGTTGTTTGCCTCTCTCTTTTTGTTGGATTTGGTTAGCTAAACTGTCACTTCCGCTCTGTAATATAACATCTAATTATTTGTTTTCTTGTTCTCTTTCTGTCACTCTCTCTCTGTCTTCTTCTCTTTCTTTTCTTCTCCTTTTGCTATTACATGTGTCAAGTATGCATGTTTTAAAATTTGTAAATTGTGGACTTAACTTTAAGACATTAAAGTCACGTTATATCTCAATGATTTCTTAAACAAGATTTTAGGTATACTGCCAGTATGGAGTATAAGTAATTACTCTGTATTAACAGCAATATGGTTTGTTTTATATGTTCTGTTTTGTTATTGTATATGTGTTTTTCTTTGGTGTTTGAACTAAATGTGTATTTAATTGTTTTGAGATTTGTG
Source organism: Calotriton arnoldi (assembly GCA_963921515.1). Taxonomy (NCBI): domain Eukaryota; kingdom Metazoa; phylum Chordata; class Amphibia; order Caudata; family Salamandridae; genus Calotriton; species Calotriton arnoldi. Next base: position 319,249 of record CAWUFW010006486.1, read on the forward strand.
TTGCTTATTTGCAGTAATATGGTTTAGTGTGTCTGTATGTGATTTTTGCATAATTTAGTATGTTGTTTGTAAGTCCTGTGCTTCATGATTTATATGTAATATATATGTGTTTATGTTATACTTTACAGCCCTGAGAGGTTCCTATATGGGAATGAAGCGCGTTGGCTGGAATGTTTTACCTAATGAATTTTAAAAAAGTTTCAAATAAAGAATTTATATTTTCTCACCTACACTGGTCTACCTCGACTGCTCAAGCAACGCACCCTCGTTTTTGTAGTATTTTTGATCTGGAACACAGTGGCGTCATTCAACGGCTGACGCAGAGGTTGTTTGCACAGCGATCACACGTATAGGAACTGGCACGAGGTGCGGCATAGGAAGTCCGCCGTTGTTGCTTTGGGATTGTTATAACTGTACCAGCTGCCTGCGAAGAATTACGTGAGATGGTTACTCACTGTGTGAAATACCACATGCTTGTCGCTATAAACATGTCTTCTGTGGGTGAATTCTTGAATACATTGAAGAAGCATCGCTGTTAGTTTTTTTTTTCCTTCCAGTTGCCACTTAATGTTTTTTGAACACCGAAGCCAATTGCTTCTTTGCATTTCCACTACCTTACCCTTTTAGTACCATGTTTACTTTTTGTTGAAAAAAAACAAGAAAGAAATAAAAAAAACTGTTAAAAATACCTTGTACAAAAAAAACCTGTTCTTTTTAGAACCACCATCTGGTCAACCAAACAGCTAACTCTGAGTTTTTAAAGAGTCAGTGATTGTATCGGTGTGAGACTGGGTGTGTCAGTGGCTGTATCGGTGGTGCCTGGGTGTGTCTGTGGTTCAATCAATCAATCAATCAGTAATCTTATAAAGAGCGACTACTCACCTGTGAGGGTCTCAAGGCACTAAGGGGGGGTGGATCTGTGGTTCAATCGAAGAGCCAGGTCTTGAGGTCGCTCCTGAATTGCAGCAGCAATGGGAATTGCCTGAGGTGCAGATGCAGGGAGTTCGAGGTCTTCGCGGCGAGGTAGGAGAGGGATCTTCCTCCAGCCGTGGTCTTGCGGATCCATGGGATGGTGGCCAGGGCCAGTAGGGCAGAGTGGAGATGTCTGGTGGGAGCATAGTAGTAGAGTCGGTGGTTGAGGTATGCGGGTTCGGCGTTGTGGAGGGCTTTGTAGTTGTGCATGAGGAGCTTGAAGGTGATTCTTTTGTTGACAGGTAGCCAGTGAAGGTCTCTCAGGTGGCAGGAGATGTGGCTGCAACATGGGATGTCCAGGATGGGTCTGGCGGCGGCATTCTGGATGTTCTGGAGTTTTTTTTAGAGTTTCTGGGTGGTGCCGGCATAGAGTGCATTGCAGTACTCAAGTCTGCTGCTGACAAGTGCATGGGTGACCGTTTTCCTGGACTCAGTGGGGACCCACTTGAAGATCTTATTAAGCACGCGGAGTGTGTGGAAGCAGAAGGACGAAACCACGTTGATTTGGTGGTTCATACAGAGCAAGGAGTCCAGGATGATGCAAAGATTTTGTGCATGGTCCGTGGGTGTTGAGGGGGTTCTGAGCACTGCGGGCCACCAGGAGTCTTCCCAGGTGGAGGGGAGGAGCCCAGGATGAGGACTTTGGTCTTGTCTAAGTTAAGCTTGAGGCAGCTGTCCTTCATCCAGGTGGCAACTGCCTTCATCCCGTTGTGGAAGTTGCTCTTGGTGGCTGTGGGTTCATCTGTGAGGGAGAGAATCAGCTGGGTGTCGCTGGCATAGGAGACTTTGTTGATCCCGTGGCTTCTGACGATGGCTGCAAGTGGGCCATATAGATGTTGAAAAAGGTGGGACTCCGGGAGGAACCCTGAGGCACTCCACAACTGATGTCTGTGTGTTCTGAGTTGAACAGTGGAAGTCTGACTCTCTGCGTTCGGACGGTGAGGAAGAAGCGGATCCATTCTAGGGCTTTGTCATGGATGCCGGTGTTGTGGAGTCTTGCGCAGAGGGTGTGGTGGGAGATGGTGTCGAAGGTGGCTGAGAGGTCCAGGAAAATGAGGGCAGCAACTTTGCCTCAGTCGAGGAGGGTGCGGATGTCATCTGTAGCGGTGAAGAGAGCGATCTCGGTGCTGTGGTTGCTTGAGAAGCCCGATTGGGAGAGGTCCAGTATGTTGTACATTTTGATGAACTCAGAGAGTTGGGCGTTGATGGCTTTCTCAATGTCCTTGGCTGGGAAGAGGAGCAGAGAGATGGGTCTGTGCTTTTTTCGGTCTATTGGGTCGGCAGAGGGTTTCTTCAGCAGGTGGTTGATCTCTGCATACTTCCAGTCTTCCGGGAAGGTTGCTGATTCGATGGAGCAGCTGATGGTGCGGCAGGGTTCGGGTGCAATGGAGGTGCTGGCTCTGTTGAAGATGTGGTGAGGGCAGGGATCCGCTTGGTCTCCAGAGTGGATGCTCTTCATGATCCTGACGGTGCCATCAGAGGTGAGGGTATTCCAGTTGGTCAAGGTCTGCTGGCGTCTGGAGTCATTGGGTGCAGTGGTTGCAGGTGGGGTGTGTGGGTCTTGGGTTGCGAAGCTGTCGTAGATCTCCTTGATCTTGCAGTGGACGAAGGTGGCGAGGTTGTCACAGGTTGTATCAGTATGTGCATGAATGCATCAGTCTCTGTATCAGAGCGTGGTTAGGTGTGTCAGTAGCTGTATGAGTTTGTGCCTGGGTGTGTAAGTGGCTCTATTGATGTGTGAGTGGATGTGTAATGGAATGTATGAGTGTATGCCTGGGTGTGTCAGTGGCTGTATCAGTGTGTGCCTGGGTGTGTCAGTGGCTATATCAGTGTGTGCCTCGGTGTGTCAGTGTCTGTAGCGAAGTGTGCCTGGGTGTGTTAGCATCTGTATTAGTGTGAGTTGGGTGTGTCAGTGGCTGTATCAGTATGTATGTGGGTGTTTGAGGGGCTGTATCAGTGTTTGGCTGAATGTCTAAGTGGCGATATCGTTATGTGACTGGGTTTGTCATTGGCTGTATTAGTAGGTGCCTGGGTGTGTCACGTTCTGTATTGGAGTGTGGCTGGGTGTGTCAGTAGCTGTATGAGTGGGTGTCTGGGTCTGTCAGTGGCTGTATTGGTGTGTCCCTGGGTGTATCACATACTGTATTGGTGAGTCCCTGGGTGTGTCAGTGACTGTACTGGTGTCAATCGGAATGCGGCTGGTTGTGTCACTTGCTATGTCAGTGTGTGCCTGGGTGTGTCAGTGTCTACCAATGTGTGTTTGGGTGTGTCAAACTTGGTATCAGTGAGTGGCTGAGTGTGTCAGTGCCTGTATCTGTGTGTGTGTGTGTGTACAGGTATTTTAGAGGCTGTATCTGTGTTTAGCTGGGTATGTAAGTGAGTGTATTAGTGTTTGACTGGGTGTGTCAATAGCTCTATTGGTGTGTAGGTGGTTGTGTCAGTTTCTGTACTGGTGTTTGCCTGGATGTGCAAGTGACTCTATTGATGTGTTAGTGGGTGTGCTGTTGGGTGTATGCCTGAGTGTGTCAGTGGCTGTATCGTTGTGTGCCTGAGTGTGTCAGTGGCTATATTGGTGTTTGCCTGGGTGTGTCAGTGCCTGTAACAATGTGGGCCTGGATGTGTTAGTGTATGTATTAGTGTGTGGCTGGGTGTGTCAGTGGCTGTATCAGTATGCATATGGGTGTTTGAGAGGCTGTATTGGTGTTTGGGTGAATGTCTGAGTGGCTGTATTAATATGTGAGAGGGTGTGTTATTGTCTGTATGAGTATGTGCTGGGTATGTCAGTCTCTGTATCGGAGTGTGGCTGGGTGTGTCAGTGGTTGTATCAGTGTGTGCCTGGATTTGTCAGTGTCTAACAATGTGCACCTGGGTGTGTCAGAAGCTGCATCAGTGTGTGCCTTGGTGTGTCAGTGGCTATATCGGTGTGTGCCAGGGTGTGTCAGTGGCTATATTGGTGTATGTCTGGGTGTGTCAGTGTCTGTAACAATGTGTGCCTGGGTGTGTTAGTGTCTTTATTAGTGTGTGGCTGGGTGTGTCTGTGGCTGTATCAGTATGTGTATGGTGTTTGAGAGGCTGCATCAGTGTTTGGCTGAATGTCAAAGTGGCTGTATCCAATATGTGACTGAGTGTGTCATTGGCTGTAGGAGTATGTGCCTGGGTGTGTCAGTTTCTGTATCAGAGTGTAGATGGGTGTGTCGGTAGCTGTGTCACTGTGAGTCTGAGTATGTCAGTGGCTGTATCAGTGTGTCCCTGGGTGTTAGAAGCTGTATCTGTATGAGCTTGGGTGTGTCAGTGGCTGTATCAGTCAGTGCCTAGGTGTGTCAGTGACTTATTGGTGTGTGCATGTATGTATAAGTCTCTGTTTCAGGGTGTGCTTGGGTGTGTCACTAGCTGTATCAGTGTGTGCCTTGGGGTGTCAATGTCTAACAATATGTGTCTGGGTGTGTCAGACTCTGTATCAGTGTGTGACTGGATGTGTCATTGGCTTTTTTAGTATGTGCCTGGGTGTGTCAGTTTCTGTAGTGGAGTGTCAGTAGTTGTATCAGTGTGTGTCTGGGAATGTCAGTGGCTGTATCGGTGTGTCCCTGAGTGTATCACAAGCTGTATCAGTGAGCGCCTGGGTGTGTCATTGACTGTATTGGTGTGTGCACAATTGTCTCCGGCTCTGTATCGGAATGTGGCTGGGTGTGTCACCTGCTGAAGCAGTGTGTGCCTGGGTGTGTCAGTGTCTAGCAATGTGTGTCTGGGTATGTCATACTCTGTATCAGTGTGTGGCTGGCTGTGTCAGTGCCTGTATCTGTGTGTGTACAGGTGTTCAGCAGGCTGTATCGGTGTTTGGCTGGGTGTGTGAGTGTATTAGTGTGTGGCTGGGTGTGTCAGTGGCTGTATCAGTATGTGTATGAGTGTTTGAGAGGCTGTATCGATGTTTGGCTGTATGTCTGATTGGCTGTATCAATATGTGAGAGGGTGTGTTATTGGCTGTATGAGTATGTGCCTGGGTGTGTCAGTCTCTGTATCAGTGTGGATGAGTGTATCAGTAGCTGTATCACTGTGAGTCAGTGTGTCAGTAGTTGTATCAGTGTGTGCCAGTGTCTATATCGGTGTCAGTGGATATGTTGGTGTGTGTCTGGGTGTGTCAGTGTCTGCAACAATGTGTGCCTGGGTATGTTAGTGTCTTTATTAGTGCATGGCTGGGTGTGTCCTTGGCTTTATCAGTATGTGTATAGTGTTTGAGAGACTGTATCAGTGTTTGGCTGAATGTCTAAATGGCTGTATCGATATGCGACTGGGTGTGTCATTGGCTGTATGAGTATGTGCCTGGGTGTGTCAGTTTCTGTATCGGAGTGTGGATGGATGTATCAGTAGCTGTATCACTGTGAGTCTGGGTATGTCAGAGGCTGTATTTGTGTGTCCCTGGGTGTGTCAGAGGCTCTATCAGTGTTAGCTTGGGTGTGTCAATGGCTATATTGATTAGTGCCTGGGTGTGTCAGTGACTATTGATGTGTGCATGTATCTGCCAGTCTCTGTATCAGAGTGTGGTTGGGTGTATCACTAGCTGTATCAGTGTGTGCCTGGGGGTGTCAATGTCTAACAATGTGTGTCTGGGTGGGTCAGGCTCTGTATCAGTGTGTGGCTGGGTGTGACAGTTGCTGTATCTGGGTGTGTAAGTGAGTGTATCAGTATTTGGCTGGGTGTGTAAGTGGCTCTATTGATGTGTGAGTGGGTGTGTTATTGGGTGTATGCTTGTGTGCCTGGGTGTTTCAGTGGCTGTATCGATATGTACCTGAGTGTGTCAGTGGCTATATTGGTGTTTGCATGTTTTTTTTAGTGTCTGTAATAGTGTGTGGCTGGGTGTGGCTGAGGCTTTATCAGTATTTCTATGGGTGTTTGAGAGGATGTAGCGGTGTTTAGCTAAATGTCCACTTGGCTGTATTGATATGTGAGTGTCCATATGGGTCTGTGAGTTCATGTGTGAATGGTTCTGTGGGTTTGTGACTGGATGTGTGACTACCTGTATGGGTGTGTGTGTGAGCGGGTGAGTGAGTTGTTGTATGGGTGTGTGAGTGGTTGTGTGGGTGTGTATAAGAGTGTGTGAGTGGTTATATGGGTCTGTAAATGTGTGTGTTAGTGGTTCTATGGGTGTGTGAGTGGTTGTGTGAGTGAGTCTCTGAGAGGATGTGTGAGTGTCTGAATGGGTCTATCAGTGGGTTTGTGAGTATCTGTGTGGGTCTGTGAGTGGGTGTATGAGTGTCTGTGTGGGTCTCAGTAGATGTGTGAGTTCCTGTGTGGGTATGTGAGCACCTGTGTGAGTCTGTGAGTGGCTGTGTGAGTGCCTGTGTGGATCTGTGAGTTGGTGTGTGTGTCTGTGTGGGTCTGTGAGTGGATGTGTGAGTTGGTCTGAGTGGGTGTGTGAGTGTCTGTGTGGGTCTGTGAGTAGATGTGTAAGTGTCTGAGTGGGTCTGTGAGTGGGTGTGTGAGTGTCTGAGTGGCTCTATAAGTGGGTGTCTGAGTGGGTGCCTGAGCATATCTGTGGATCTGTGAGTAGGTGTATGAGTGCCTGTATGGGTATGTGAGTGGATGTGTGAGTGCTTTTGTGGGTGTGTGAGTACCTACATGGGTCTGTGAGTGGGTGTGTGAGTGCTTTCATAGGTATGTGAGTGGGTGTGTGAGTACCTACTTGGGTCTGTGAGTGGATATGTCATTGCCTGCATAGGTCTGTGAGTGGGTTTCCAAGGGCCTATGTGGGTCTGAGAGTGCCTGCATGGCTCTGTGAGTGGGAGTGTGAATGCCTGAGTAGGTCTGTGAGTGAGTGCATGACTGCCTGTGTGGGTCTGTAAATGGGTGTCAGAGTACCTGTGTGGGTATCTGAGTAGGCCTTAAAGTGTTTTTTTTCCACAGTACACTAAGATTTGCGAATCCGCTGTTGATTTACACAGGGGCCACGCGGAGCCTCTCTGAAGTTGCCTCACAGTGTCACTCTCTGAAATTGACATGGTACAACATGGCTTCCTCAGCTATCAGTTCAAGATCTATTATGCCAATCATATATGGATGGGTCCCAGAATATTTTAAAGATTGAGTGTGGTCCAGATCATTTCAATAGCCTGTTTGGATTTTTTGGTGAGTGAGAACTAAGGATGAGATGTGACTGGCTTCAGTTAAATTCACAAAAAATAATTCAAAATGTCTGAGATAGTTAACATGGCTCAATAGAAAGCTGGCTATAAGCACATTGCCTGATGCTGTTGAATAAGAGTTGCCTTTGTTCAAGAAGATACCAAATCTGGTGCCTCACCTTGACAACTCTCTTTTAATGGATGCCTAGGCTCATTTGTTTACCAAAAATAACATGTTCCACCTCAATTGCCTGAAAAAGATTTACAGTGAGTACTTTCTCTCTAAAAATTAGCCTTTTCAGCTAAATTATTCAATGTGCTTTATTGGGTAGTCCTCGCATTGATGCAGCACGTCTGGATTTTCAATGCATCGTCCCTCAAAGCTGATTCTTCATTGATGTGGCACCGCAGTAAGGAACTGAGGCCACATGTCCGGAGATCGACGCATCACCTTCCATTCCAGTAAGGAACTGACGCATCATCTCCCCTGAAAGAAAGGAACCAACGCATCACCTCCCCTGCCTAGCAGGAAGGAACCGACACATCACCTCCCCTGCATAGCAGTAAGAAACCGATGCATCACCTCCCCTGTGGAGTAATGAACCGACGCATCACCCTGCTTTTCCGGCACCTCGCCTCCCCTGCGCCTGCTTCATTTTAGATTTTTGATGCAGCCAAGGTACTTTGTGCTAATAGAAGCGCATCCTTTGATTTCTATGGACTGAACTGACTTAATCTTTGAAAAGTGATATCTTGTCTTGTGTATGTTGTATTCTTGTCGTTTTGGTCTTGTTTTATGTAGATACAGTTTGGCTATTGTTCTACACTGGTGTGGACTCCTTTTGTAGTGTTGTCACTGTGTTACTGTGTGTGTATGTACAAATGCTTTACACATTGCCTTTGAGATAAGCCTGACTGCTTGTGCCAAGCTACCAAGGGGGTGAGCAGGGGTTATGTTTGCTGTGTGACTCCCTTGCCCAGACTAGAGTGAGGGTCCCTACTGGAAGAGGGTGCAAACCACTGCCAACTAGAGATCCCATTTCTAACATTGGTGGTCAGTTATGAGGATAGGACTTGTGTTTGTACTTTGCATGCAGTGATTGGTGTACACTACTACCAGATCGCAGACCATTACGAACCAGCATACTGTTTTTTATTTTCTCTTTTTTCTTGCATCTCTTTGATCCACTATCATGTCTCGGTCTGGGGAGCCATCAGCAGCATCTGCAGAGTTAGTGTTTGAGCAGGAGAGGTTGGTGTCTCAGCTCAAAAAGTTCTACAGAGATTCGAGTGTTCTTTTAAAGGCCTCATTAGAGAGGAGGAGCTACAAAAGGCACTGAGGGCCTGGCCGGCAGCCAGGGAGGCAGATGAGCACTCAGAGGAGGAGGTTGTGGAGTAGAAGGAACAAAGTCTGCACTTGGAATGCTGGAGGAGCCAGTATCCTCTGTGGGGCAGGGGGCCAGCCTGAATGGTGGAGGAGCTCACTCCAGAGCTGGCAGCAGTGTTCCCTCTCCAGGTCTGTCCCCAGAGGAGCTGGAGGACAAGCAGGAAGCTAGAAAGTACAGGCTGGAAAAGCTTCAACTGAAGCATGAAAGGGAGCTCCAGCTGGAACTAGCGCGACTCAAAAGGGAGGCAGAAAAAGAGGCTTTGGACATAGAAAAGAATACATTGGCCATTGAGTAGAGAAAAATTCTTTTTTTTTTTTTTTACGGAGTTTTATATAGCACGAACTTGACCCGAAGGTATCGGAGCGCTTTACATAGCACCAGTTGCATTACATGAGGACACATTCATTTTTGTTCGGCACAGGGAGATTAAGTGATTTGCCCAGAATCACAGGATGTTCAGCGTCATTGCCAAGACTCGAACCCAGTTCCCCAGATACGAGGTTGACCGCCCTAGCCGTTAGGCCAACTCCTCTCCCCTTTTTGCTCATGAACTGAGAATGAGAGAGTTGGAGCTCGAGTTGAAAGCCAAGAAGGCTGAACCCAGCTCAGATGGAGGCAGCAAATGTACCAAGCCCAGTACTGAAGAAGAGGTTCACACACCTAGAGACTTGGTTTCTAATTTCAAGGAGGGGGTGGCATACACCAGTGGGCTCGGGCATGTGAGATAGCTCCAGAGGTGTGCATGGTTCCTGAGGAGGATTGGGGAAATGACACAGGGAGCCATATTTGTGGTGGTGGGAGGGGCACCCTTCTGGCTCCAGAAGGGAGTGGCAGGGAGAGGTGTATCCCCACCATGGAAGCCCTGGTAGAGGAGTATGAGGTCACTCCAGAGGAGGGTAGGTTGAGTTTGAGGGGCAGTCTGAAACTGTCTCAGCAGTTGGGGGATGATGTTGGGTACTTTTTCAAGGCACTGGATGGTTGGGTGAAGGGTAGTATGGTAAGTACATGTGAGGGGCTGTACAATTTGATTGCTGGAGAGCATATGTCCAGTCACGATTTTCCAGAGCTATGCCAACACCCACCGGAGTGTGAGTTCTCTGACCCCAGGGAGCTAGCACTGGAGGCAGGCCATTTGGTGGATGCCAGAGGATTTGGGAAGGCATTTGGGAGTGATCCTAAAGGGAGTGATTTAGGTTTCCCCCAACCGAGGGAGGCGGGGGAGGTCGCAGTAGCCCCGATAGGTCCCAGTGTAGTGGGGTGGGTAGCGGGTCCCATGTCCTTTCTCAAGATAGGAGGAGAGGTGGCGAAGGGCAGAGGCTCAGGTTGCCCAAAACCCAGTCCCAGAGCCCGGATGGTTCACAGAGGGAGCACCAGGAGGGGGGCCTAGTCTGTACCAGGAGACCCTCCGCTAAGGGGGACCCCATAGTGTCTGGAGAACTTGGGGGGCAGCTGTCACAAGCATCCCACCAGTTCTGGTGTCTGGCAGTACCACTCCAGAGAGCAGGGTGCAGAAGTCCAGATGGAGTGGTGAGGGGGAGGCAGTCCCCAGTGGGTGAACCTGAGGGTCAGGGGCCAGCTCTAAGGTCAGAACCCCACAGGAATGACCCTGGTGATGCCACTTTTGGCTTGGGAGGACTTGATGCTCTGTCAGATGGACAAGAGTCTTCAAACCTGCGCCAGGCAGACTCTCGCATAACACATGAAGAATGTGTTTCCCTTGGGGGGGAGATAGGCGTACTCCCTTGGAAGTCCTGGCTTGTCAGACACATGCTCAGCCTAAGGGTATAGACCCTGGTTTGGGAGACCAGTTTCAGGTTGGCAATTCTGAACAGGTGGGAGAATTGTGCAGGACAGCTGCAACAAGCGCCCCGACAGTTCTGGAGTCTGGGGGTACCACTTCCAAAAGGAGGGTACAGAGCCCCAGGAAAAGGGGCAGGTGGAGGAAGTACTCGCCCCTGACTCCTGTCCAGCCTAAGGTTACAGACCCTGGGCTGGAGTACCAGTCTCAGGATACTATCCCATAACTGGTATGAGGGAGAGTGGACAAAGGGTGCCAGTCACCTGGGGCTACCGCCCCCCACTCTGAAAAACCACAGAGCTTGGAGAGCCTTGAACGGCCTGAGGCCTGGTTCTTGTCAGTGACAGCTGTCAGTGGCCCCTGTGGGTTGCTGTCCTGATGGCCAGAGTTACCCTTAGGATGGGGACAGAAGTCACACCCCGGGGTGGAATGGGCCACACCACTGTGTTGGCCATGGTGGTGCTGTCTGCATACTGGGATACATCTGTGAGCAAAGTAAGGTTAGGTGCTGCGCAGATGGGATTCACAGGTGAGGAAAAGGATTCCTCAAACGTTAGCTTAGTGGACCCTGACAGTATAGACAGGGGGATACAACTGGGTTCATTCAGAAAGGTGTAGAACTGGAAGGTGCCCCTGCTGTTGCGGGACAGGGTCCATGTTCTATCGCCCTAAGCTGGGAAGTTCATCAAGGTACTGATTAGTCTACCCTGGCTTTAGGATGAAAGGGGGATGTGTTGGACCTGGCCCTTTTTTGCAGGGTTATCCCCAAACGTTTTACCTTCTTCCTCCTTTTTTTCTCACCTGTTTTGTTGGTTTTAGGACTCTGGGCACTTTACCACTGCTAACCAGTGCTAAAGTACATATGCTGTCTGTCTAAATTGTATTGATGATTGGTTTATCCACGATTGGCATATTTTATTTATTAGTAAGTCCCTAGTAAAGTGCACCAGGTGTGCCCAGGGCCTGTAAATCAAATGCTACTAGTGGGCCTGCAGCACTGATTGTGTCACCCACATTAGTAGCCCTACAAACAGGTCTCAGGCCTGTCACTGTAGTCTCTGTGAGTGCAGTTTTAAAGTGCATTTCGACCTGGCAGGTGCACGCACTTGCCATGTCCAAACCTTCCTTTTTACTACATCTAAATCACCCCTAAGTTAGGCCCAAGGAAGACCCATGGGCAGTGTGCAGTGTATTTAAAAGGTAGGACATGTACTGTTGTTTGTTACATGTCCTGATAGTGAACTACTGCTAATTTAGTTTTTCGCTATTTCAAGGACTACCTCTCCCAGAGGGTAACATAGGGATTGCCTTGAAATATCTTTTAAGTATAATTTCCCATTGGGAGCAGATAGAGAGTTGCAGTTTGGGGTCTCTGAACTCACAATTTAAAAATGCATCTTTTGGTGTAGTTGGTTTTTAAATTGCATGTTTGAAAAGGCCACTTTTAGAAAGTGGGCATTTTCTTGCTTAACCATTCTGTGCCTCTGCTTGCCTGTAGAATACACATCTGGGTTGGCTGACAGTTGGGCTCTTGTGCATTCACTCCAGACAGTCACACAAAGGGAGCTGAGGAGTGCCTTGAATATCCTGATGGCCCTTCACCAGGCTGATGGGACTTCCTGAGCTAGAGTGGTGGGAGGAGCTGTCACTAACACCTGACTAGTGCTAGGCTTGTCCTCACACAAAGCTTTTTCCACCCTCCTGTAGTGTGTCTGGAGCCAGGTCAGGGAAAGGCAGGGTCTTATGTACTACAAAGACTTTCCTTTGAAGTTTGCCTACTTCAAAAGCAGAAAGGGGTATAAGTATTGGACCTCTGACAGCCCAAAATCAGACTGAGGACATTCTGCCAGGGAGAAGAGTTGAATTCTGTAGAAGGACTGCCACTCTGCCTGTTGCTTTATTGTGCTGGCCTGCTGCCTGCTGCTTCTGCCCTGGGAGTGAAAGGACTGGACTTTGCTTTCTGTATCCTGCTTTCAAGGTTCTCCAAGGGCTTGTGCGTGCTTGCCTCCTGTTAAGAAGTCTCAGGGCCATCAAAGACTTCACCTACTAGTGCCTGGGCTCTCCTGCTGGGAGCCCTGACTTGCCAAGTGCTGCCACATCTCTAGTTCCTGGGCCCTTGGAAGTTTAACTTGGTGAGAAAATCCACACATCGACTCTCAGCCACTGTTTTATTGATGCAGCACCTGCTTTGAGGCTGAAAAATTGCTGCAGCGTCATTCCAGAGCATTGTGTCTCTGACGCCCGTGGCACCCGCTCCGACTCAGACACAGCACCTGCTTCGCCGCTGAAGAATCGATGCGGTGAAATCAACGTTGCACCTGTATTGCCGCATTGACACAGCGTGTCTGGATTTTTGGCGCATCGTCCCTCAACGCCGATACTTCATCAATGTCGCACCGCAGTAAGGAACTGAGGCTGCATGTCGGGAGATCAACGCATCACCCCCCTTCCAGTAAGGAATCGACGCATCACCTTCCCTGACAGTAAGGAACCGATGCATCACCTCCCCTGGTAGTAAGGAACCGGCACATCTCCTCCCCTGTGGAATAAGAAACTGGACTCATTTCTTTGCTTTTCCAGCACCTCACCACCCCTGCGCCCTGCTTCATCTTTGATTTTTGATGCATCCAAGGTACTTTGTGTTAAAAGATACCTATCCATTGATTTCTATGGACTGAACTGACTTAATCTTTAAAAAGTGATATCTTGACTTGTTTATGTTGAATTTTTGTCATTTTGATCTTGTTTTATTCAGATAAATACTGGCTACTCTTCTAAACTGGTGTGGACTCCCTTTGTAGTGTTTTCACTGTATTACGTGTATGTATGCACAAATGCTTTACACATTGCCTCTGAGATACGCCTGACTGCTCGTGCCAAGCTACCAAGGGGGTGAGCAGGGGTTATCTTTGCTGTGTAACTCCCTTACCCTGACTAGAGTGAGGGTCCCTACTGGGGCACGGTGCAAAGCACTGCCAACTAGAGACCCCATTTCTAACATCCAGGCTGTGTCTGTTAAGCTGATTAGACACTCCACCCTTTCCAAATTAATAATTGACTTTCTGACACTATGTATGAGATGTATAAAGCAAATACAGTATAAAAAAAGGATTGCACTAGCTCTATAATTACACAGTATTACAGTTGAAATAGTGTGGATGAAGGAACGGTACAAAACTTGGAAGTTAAGCTCTTTATTTCTTTAACTATTTTGTTGTTTAATTGGTTGGCTAAGCACAACACATAATCTACAGCTCTCGATGAGATTTGCCTACTGGTCAAGCCAAGCAACCCCAAAGACGAGTTATCTTTGTGGAAACATATTTACACTAGAAGATTCTAGCGGCTAGAAAGTGTTAATGGATATCATACCTCGCAAAAAGAGTGTGAACACTTTCCGCAGTACTCTGCCTGTCAGATACACTGCATTACTCATCTACTAGGCCCCTGCGAAGAAAAAGAGAAAGGCCTCCACAAAGCCTAGACGGCGGGTGTTATCCTACCAGCCTTTCGGCTCTAACTGGGTACGCTTGCACTTTGTCTTGTTCTCCCATCTAAAAATGACCTCCATGCTTTCATGCATCTTTTTGTGTCTTTTTGGGTTTCCAAAGCGACCAGATATAGAACAGGTCACTTACACAGCTCAACCAAACCTTATGTGAGAAAGTCTCATAACCTCCATAGCCTTCTGAAGAATGTCCCCATATAGGGTCTTCACTGCATTACAGTTGCTGGAAGAGAAGAATATGACCTGAGAATTCTTTCTCTACTCAGGCTTCTGACACCAAACGTTCCTCCCTCGGTGATCATTCAGTAATATTCTCCAGGACCAACCTCAGCAGGGACAGGGGATTCTCTACACTAGATCTACATGATATCCATCATCCATCACTGGTGAAGATCCCCATATACAGGGAGCATCCACCTCTAAACACATACTAAGCAACTGACTGGAAAGCAAAATACAGCCTATGTGAGTGATTCCTAGTCCTCAATGGTCAATAGGGTGTCTGTCCAGGAGTCAAGCAAATCGGGAGGCATTTGTGGGATAGCTTTTATAGGGGGGCAATGGGTTGCCTGTCTGAAAAGGTAGAACTGGCCCCTCGATTTATTATATTTTGAACGAGGAGACAAAGTTAGTAAGGAAGTAATAGCTACTATCTGTTCACCCACTCTTCTTAAAACACTATGGGGCAGATTTACAAGCCCCTTGCGCCACTTTTGCGTCATTTTTAACATGGAAAAAATGACGCAAAAGTGGCACAAGGGGCCTGTAAATCTGCCCCTATCAGTATGTAACAGAAAAGTAATGGAAACTGAAAATACGAGTGTTTGTTAGTTCGAGGTAACACAATAACAGGGAATTACCATTGAATAGATCAGAAACTCCTTACACAAAGTGAATGAATTTCTAGAAACTGAACGCCTTTCCCTCAGCGAATCAAAAACTTACTTCTAATTTATCAGCCTGAGCCAAAAGAAGAAAATAACTGAACGGGGTTTTACAACGAATGAGGAAAGTGTGAAGTAAGAGAGAGAAAAAAGCGAGAAACAGATAAATAGAGTAAGCAAGTGTGACATTGCACTAAGGGGTGAAATGAAAAAGGAGGAAGAAAGAAAGAAAGAAAGAAAGAAAGAAAGAAAGAAAGAAAGAAAGAAAGAAAGAAAGAAAGAAAGAAAGAAAGAAGGATGAATGAATGAATGGAAGGATGGATGGAAGGGTGGATGGAAGGGAGAGAGGGTGGAAAAGAAAAAGGAAGGACGTTGATCGTGAGTTAGAGGGAAAGGAATTTTGGAAAATTATATAAATAAATGAAAGGGAAGAAAAATAGAAAAGAAAAAAAGAGAAAAAGAAACTAAACTAAAGCAAACAAAGTACTCCTAGAAAAAACTATAAAGGCAGAAAAGGAGAGTAAAAGTGAGAAGGCAAAAGAAAAGAAATGAATGGCTGATGACAGTATAAAAGAAAATATATAATTCAGGGATGCGGTGCTGTACCTAGGAAGCCCCTGAGTTCCATATTTTTATCAAGTTTCCTCAGCATGAAGTTTGCCCATCACTCAACAGGGATCGCCTGTTCCCAAACATCAATTTAATAACAATTGAGTTGTTCCTAAGTTTCGAAGAACAAACTTAACAATGGTCCTTCTTTATGGGAATGCAAAATGTTTTTAAAAGTACATTTCAATTAGAACTAGGCTCAACCCGCTAACGAAGAGCAAGGTGTTGTCAGACTGGAAATTCTAGGTATGTGGAATTTGGCTTTCGATCTTGGAGCTCAGTCTTGTTCTCGCATGTTTACCCAGCCTCGCTTCCCCGTCTGCCTGCGAGCTACGCCGCTGACCACTCCTTCCATGAAACTTTGACCTAGTGTACTGTGAAAACATTAGCATAGCTGCTAATGTAGTCACACGGAAGTGAGGAGGCGCTCTGCGGATAATAGTGAGGGTACTCCCTGTTCCTCACAGACAGGAGCTGGAAATGAACTTTAATGTGCTTCATTCATCTCTACCCGTTTAAAAGAGTTTAATTAATCAGTGTCCTCTGCGGAATTCAAGTGTCAAACTGAAGCGACATTTTATTTTTACGTGATTTTTTGTTGCTTAACAATGGGATCAACTGGAAGTGAAAATATTGAACTTTTTCAGCACAGCGAAGAAAACTCCGAGGCCAAATGTGATGTCACCGATTCCATACTTCCTGGAGATGAGGTAGGGCGCGGAACCTGCTCTTTAAATAGCGAAATGTATGTTTACGTAGAAGCGCTGGCGGAAAATTGTCTTTCCTTTCCCTCAATCAATGGATTTTAAAAGAACACATTCTGAACGTTTCAGGTGCTTTTTCACCGGTCGGTAATTGCGCGACGACGTGCTAATGACGCGAGAATACACAGCTATTTAGCTCTCTTCTGATGGAAGTCTCACTCTTATTATATCCCCCCTGCATTTGATCTTTAAATGGAGCCAGCCATTCCATGAATGATGTCACAATATGTTTCCAAACTCAGGCAGGTGTAATTTAGCAAAGGAACATTCTAGAATGCTTATCGTTGGTGATACTTTTTGTTGTTTGGCTAGTTGAATAAAACTATACCTTTCTCTTCTATGTAGAGGAGCCCTTTTAGGTAGAATTGTGTTTTGGGAAATTTTCCCTACCCATGTTAAAATGTAATTTCCTGACACTTTCTTTAAGGTACACTGTCCATGTGTGTGTGTGCTGGGTGTGGGGGGATGCGAGGGGGGGGCGTTAGGAGGGTGTGATTCATTATTTCCCTGCTGTAAAAGAGCGTTAGCACATATGATTTATTTTTCTTCTTACCTGTCTAGAAGGCCTGTCAAAATTCGGGTGATGTTGCCCCTTTTCTACCGCAAAAACAGGCTTTATTGATTTTCCCACTCTAGAAAGGCACATGATCAAATTACATGTATTTCTACTGTTGGGAAACTGCCTGCAAGAGATATTTGAATGCCCACCAGCGGCTAGCCGTCAGACCTACCCACTTACTGCCGAATCGGCTCCGGCAGTGAGTGGGTAGGTCTGACGGCGTACTTGCCTCTAAGCAAGTGACACTAGGTAATTCCCAGTGTCCTCCCTGCAGAGAGTTGTTGTTGATTATTGCCAACCCCAAAGGGGTCGGTCATCCAAATTCAGGTACCACACTGTAGGTTTTAGGTTTGGTTAATCAGGGTCACATTACCAGACAACCAACCACTTTATAGATAGCTTTTTAGAACTTTGGTCCTGACGAATTGCCACTAGATCTGAAGACTATTTAGATAAGAAACATGTTGACCATTTGACTTTGCGCCATCCCTGAAACATTACTTCAGCAGTGTGCCACCCTGTTTTAATTGGGTTGGAAGTCTCGCTGATTAAAATAATTTTCTGGAGAACTTCCATGTCCCTTTTTAAATCAGTACTAAGAGCACTCACTTGCATCACATCCATCTACACACCAAGGCCCCATACCCACACGGCACCCAACGGCACTTTGGAATAAAAGATCTCCGGCAAAGAGCCCCTCAAAGGGAGCCCGTCAGGTATTGCAGCGCCGACCTGATGAGGAGCATGCCCTATGATGAAGCATGACACCCTGCCGGGTGTGTGAGGGCCTTAACTCCAATAGGAGGAATCCCCCATTCCTCCTATAATTTTTGGACTGTGGACCACCCAGTCCTGTTGTCCTCTCCCTCTCCCCTTCTTAGGAACTGCATACCTTCTTGTATTGAGTAATAAGACAATCACATATGTCTTAAGATCACCAATCTGTTTTGATTATTTTTTAGAGTACAGAGTATCAGTAAAATCATTGATATCTACTGTATCACTCAATATTTGTCAGATTTAGTGTTAAAGTTGCATCAACGCGTTTTGGTGGATTCCCAGTATTTAGATCCACCTTCTTCAGGATGAATAGGTTTCTCCTTCAATTTAATTTAAACCAACAACAATATCTACACAGAAAAACATAAGAACAAAAATCAGCCCAATAAATTTCTTTCAAAATGTGTGTGCACCCATTTTATAATTATCTTGAATCTTACAAATTACTGTCTTTTGGTCTTACAACCTTAATAATTACTGATATGGATAAAAATCAACCATCAGTTACATAGTGCCAAGAAACCACTTAGGATGAAGATTTGCTAAGTACAGATGCTGTGTTAAATTATGGAAGCAAGTTACATTATGAGAACTCATTACCGGTGGGCACCCCCAAATCAATTCTTAATAAACTTCAGGTCACCAAATCTAAGTTGCTAGGGAATTCCTAACCTGGCAAAAGGAGCTTACATTTCCAGTGGCGCCAGAACTCAGCGTGCCACCAGATAACCTGGAGAGAGGTCAGCAGAAGAATCAGCACTCAAGATTACCTTTGAATAGGTTTCCTTATAGCAATTGCTGCTTGGTCAGATTCAGACTGTCCAATTCCATGCATCCTTCAAACCTGCTGATAATACTTCCCAACCTGTTGCCCTACAAACCTAACATCCCGCTATTGCATTATAAATAAGGCTTCCAGTTTTCAGTTTTTACTGATTTTTACAGATAAATACAGACAGAAAACAGTCTATTTCCTGTCTGTAAGAAGCGGAAAAATACAGAAAATTGTGCTTCGTGTGAGTGACTCTCCTTGTTGTCCTTCAGAAATTCCAGACCAACTGCTAAGCAGATAGACACTATGGAGATTTAAAAACAGGATCAGATTCCAGTCGCGGTCCGTGTAGGAGTGCCGGCCGGGCGGTGAGCGTGAGGCGGGGGCGGGGCAGGGTGGGGGGTAGCAAAGTACGGATTACGGACCAATACAGGTAAGTAAACATTTAAATCAATAAAACGAATTTCGTTGTGAGCGCTGCATCGCCAAATGCGATGCAGTGCGCGCAACGAAATTCGTTTAATTGATTTAAATGTTTACTTACCTGTATTGGTCCGTAATCCGTACCCCCACCCTGCCCCTCCCCCGCCCCACGTCACCGCCCGGCCGGCACTCCTACACGGACCGCGACTGTCAGATTCCCTTAAATACAGGCATATGCTAACATATTTGTATATATTGTTCATATTTACCTGTTGGGTTACTTTTTTGTTATTTTTGGCTACTTAAGTTGCTAAAACATAACAGGCATTAAAGTATGAGTGCATCTTCATCAGTTAAATAAATGTGGAAATATACCATTTTACCACTCCATTTATTCTTAAAACATAAAATAAATATGGATAAATACCAATAAAATGGCCAAAAAATAAATATGGATGAATACAGACAGAAACGTTAAAAAAATAAATACCATAAAACCGGGAGCCCTAATTATATATTACTAACAATTTAAAAAATAAACATTTTAACTTATAAAGAATGATACAAAAAAAGTATAAGATATATACTAACAATACTAACACCTAAAATGAATATTTTAATTAATATATATTCAACTAAAAGCAATATTTTTTACAATGAAATTTAAGTAAACAATATTAAATAAATCAATTCTATTTGAAATATATAACAAAAACGATATTCTTGACGACAATATTCTGTGACAAAATATTTCTGTGCTAACAATATTTTTTACACAGTATTTATGTATCACAATATTTAAAATTCACACTTTTATCCAGACACCCCCACAATCAATGACAAAAAGCTCCATTAAAACATAGATTGAGCAGGCTTGTATGCTGACCCGAATTTGTACCTATATAGAAGCACTTCAGAGATGACAAGCACTAGACATTGAGTGGTGTTAATCCCTCCCTCCCCCATGGAGTAGAGACCGGCAGTAAGGGTGCTAGTTGGGCCTTTGAGCCCGGGCCATACCACTGTGGGCCAAGGGAGTGATATATGGGTGAACCTCTCCGCCAGGCGTGGGCTGATCGGGGCATCTCATGGACGCTGTGTTTTTATATGTGTGTATCTCAGATAATGCTGCAATGTTCTGTTGTTTTTATGTTTCTTGCATTCTGCATAACAAATGCTAATAAAGACAAGTTTAAAAAAAGAAAAGAGATGCCCAGCACTGACTAGACATTTAGGACCAGGCTGCAGTACTAATTGTAATTATATCATAGAGGCAAACAATTGAATGGTGTGGAGACTAATTAGCAACATTACTTTAAGGTGTTCATTCACCAGAGAGGAAAGATTGAATAAGAACTTGTTATAACCTACTTGTCTGGTTTATGCATCCTCCCCATTGTTGTGCTCTGCCTTGCTTCTCAGCCATTGGTGATGTCATTTGGAATGCTGAGAATGTTTGTGCTTGAGTGAGATGAGTTGGTGTGAGAGGGCTGAGCAGCAAGGAGGCTGCTCCTGGTGCGGCATATATTATGGATCTTACCATCATCCTGAAAGCTGTAATTGAAGAAGCATCTTAATGAATAAACCTGTTACCTATTTCTACACGACCTGACTACGAGGTTTACCTCATTTTAACACTGGCGACGATTTGAATTACGAACCTGCGTGTGTTTGAACTACATTTCAACTGCTGTGGAAACCTGAACTTACAACAGTGAATACTGATAATGGACTGTACTATTGGAACCTACTTAAGAAATTTTCTGCTAAAGAAGCTTGAAACTTGGAGGAAAAGAACGCCGTCACTAGCCCCACCAGTGTCCTTTACCAACTGGACAGCCTGTTTGAGGCGTTTCACCTCCTTTACATCAAGGTATTTTATGAACATTTCTGTGCTGCTGCGAATTTAAATGTGCTTTGTTGCGCAAGGAGTTACGGAGTTCTTATCTAAGCTCTGATCTAAGCTTTCTGTTTTGAACTTGTGTGTGACAGCTGCGTGTTCCGGCAACTGTTTGAGTTTTTATTGCAGAATTTTGGACAATTCTGCACTGTCAGGGAACTTACTCGACGCTTTGCCAACGTGATGCTCATAGTGCCATTATCGGCAACTTCTCCCACCCCCCGTCTGAGCATGCAAGAATGAATAAATACACAAGACAACTTTGTAGTGGGAAAATATTGCTGCAGGTTTATTCCATACAGGAGTATGCAATATGTGGGTTATCTTACGGGCGATCCAAGGGCGGGGCAGCTGTACCAACCTATGCTGCCCCCGCCCGCCTGGTGAGCCAGCACTGTGGGGCACCCCGTCAGTGCTACCTTTGATGATCCTCTTCCGGATCACGTGACACGTTGGTCTGTTCTACTCACGCCCTTTTCAGGGCGGAGCGTAGCAGGGCAAACCCCCAGTTGGTCAGGCCCCCAACCGCCCGAAGGACTAACGGGGCGCCGTCGCGGTTTTCCAGGAACCTGCCCTGAGGCTCCTGGTCTTTGGCTCTGGCACCCCTACTGTGCCGCGCAGAGGTACCCTTACTGTACCGGTCTGCCGCAGAGGTACCCTTACTGTACCAGTCTGCTTCCAGATCGCCCTGTAACTCCGCCTGCAACACAAAGGAAAACATTAAAGCATTCAGAGTACCCTGTCCACCAGCCAGGGCGCCGGGTAAGAGGTGGGGTGGGAGACGGCGTGGCTGGCGAACAGAGACCGCCAGGAGGGGCAGAGGAGGCATATATGCCCTCCCCCCCTTGTCGCACCGGAAGGACGTCACAGAGGCAACCTAGCTAGAGGGCTCCTCAGAACCCCTCCAAAGACTAGAGTGGGTGGGCAGTGCCAAAATGGCACTAAAGAGCCGCCCTGCTGAGGTGGCCCCCTGCGGGGGCCGCGGACAGCCGCATTTTTCATTATGTCAGCAAGCTATTGACAACTGTTCTTTGGCATGTTTCCCTGTCTTATCTACAAAAACGTTTCTCCAACTACAAGCATTTTTACTTTGGTCTCGGCGCAGGCTGCAAGAAGGGGCCATATAGGGTGAGACTATTTTTGTCTTTTGAATTGCCCTATGTCGTATTTGTTAACAGTGCAGCCTGTTAAACAGCCATGCTGCAGTTCGAATTTCAAATAGTGCGCGTGCTGTTAGCAGGAGCCTCACCTTTTGCCTTCAAGAGTGCATTGTTCAAATTCCTCTTGTATTCCTTTCTCGAGCACTGGCTTGATTGAGTGTGGGACGATGTCATTGTTGTCTGCCTGCTGAGAGACGCTCTGCTGCGTTGACGCTCCGTGAACCATCCTGCACGGCGTGAACTACCTGCATCCATCTTGTGAGTGGAGCCAGCTTGTTGTCATCGGCCTGTTGCTGCCTCACTTCACAAGAAAGTTTTTCTTTTTTGCGCTTTGCAGAGAAATGTGCAAGCCTTTCAAATCAACTTAATCTGTTGCAGTGTGAGACTCTCCTTCTGTCTTCAAGTGTTCTTCCTTCAAGTTCCTCATGGATTCCTTTCTTGAACGCTGGTTACAATCTACTTTTCTTCTCAGCATCTGTGCTTCACGTCATTTTCTTCATCCAGTAGTTTCAGGCGAAAAAAAAAAGTACTTTTATATTTTCGTTTCTGGTGGTGAACATTCTTTCCTGCTGTTTTCTTCAATGTTTTCATCAGTGTAGTACAGTTTTCACCAGTATTCATCCGGAAACGTTTACAAGTGACTCTCTAAGCACTGTCTCTCTGAAAGTGGCGCTACATCACAGGTTTGGTTTCGTTAAGACCAGTTTTTTTTTCCTGCAGACCACGGTGACTACTTTATTTGTTTTATTTTATTGTTTTCTTGGGACAGTGTCATACTTCGTGTGTGAGGTCTCTCACCTGAGGGAAATGTTAGCATCCTCAATGTTGCCTTTGATGTATAATGTTCTAATATCTCATTATTGATTCATGTTTCCTTAGGTTCAACGCTTCTTAGTTTGAGTGTGCTTTGCTTGTGCTGATTCTATTGTCTGCTCGTGTTGAGTACTGGTATTTTTATTTCTTTTAACCTTAACATGATTGTTTATTAGTGTATACTTGGAGTTGTGTTCTCTATTACGGTGTTCAGTTTCATAGGGAGGTTGTTCCCTATTACGGTGTTTCTTAGGGAGGTGTGTTCCCCTATTACAGTGTGCTTGTTTCTTAGGGAGGTGTTTCCCCTATAGGGAGGTGTGTTCCCCTATTACAGTGTGCTTGTTCTGTTTCATAGGGAGGTGTGTTTCCCTATTACGGTTTCGTTCAGTTTTATTGGGAGGTGTGTTCCCCCATAGGGAGGTGTGTTCCCCTATTACTGTTAGTTCCTTTATTACGGTCTTATTCTGTTTCTCAGGGAGGAGTGTTCCCCTATAGGGAGGTAGTTTCTCCTATTACATTTTGTTCAGTTTCAAAGGGAGGGTGTTCCCCCATAGGGAGGTGGTTTCCCCTATTACGCATTGTTCAGTTTCAAAGGGAGGTGTATTCCCCTATAGGGAGGTGGTTTCCCCTATTACGCTTTAGGGGGGTTTTGGAATCCCCAGTCCTACCATGTGTTGTATATGTGCAGTAGGGGGGTTTGTAATCCCTAGCCCTGCCATATGTTATGTAAGTGCAGTAGGGGGGTTTCGAATCTCTAGTCCTGCCATGGGTTGTTTCTTATTTTTCCTAGTTTGGTAGTTTTTGTAATTTGTGATGAATTTATGAGACATGTCATATGTATGTTTTATTATCTTGCACTCATTTGTCTTTCTAATCATTATAAGGGGGAAGATGTGTTATAACCTACTTGTCTGGTTTATGCATCCTCCCCATTGTTGTGCTCTGCCTTGCTGCTCAGCCATTGGTGATGTCATTTGGAATGCTGAGAATGTTTGTGCTTGAGTGAGATGAGTTGGTGTGAGAGGGCTGAGCAGCAAGGAGGCTGCTCCTGGTGCGGCATATATTATGGATCTTACCATCATCCTGAAAGCTGTAATTGAAAAAGCATCTTAATGAATAAACCTGTTACCTATTTCTACACGACCTGACTACGAGGTTTACCTCATTTTAACAGAACTCTCATCACGTGCTAGAGTTCATTCCTCCAGCAAAAGGCAAATATTTGAGTAGGCACAGTGACTGCCTTTCAGTGATTCAATTTTCTGATCATACAAGAGGGTCCATGGACTAAAGTAGTGTGAAGACTGGTCCTCAGTGTTACTTGTATGTAACCTTACCAAAAATGCCAGAGACCGCCCTGGCACATAGACTGACCTAAAGTATAGCCTATATGTGATCAAACAAAAGGCCAATTACTGGATGGACATGGAAACTGCACTGCAGGATTATACACATGTAATGATTACCAAAGAAACCAAGGACCCAATGAGGTTGCAGGAACTGGATTGTAGTTCTACATAGGTGAGATGATATGAAAAGGTCAATGACTGAATGCACATGCAGAATTCAGTGCAGTGTTAGGTATAGTTGCTCATTCACAAGTTGACAAAGAGTGCATTAGCATGGACATTAACACTGATCATCACCCTCTAGAAAGAGGCTAATGATTCACATACTACAATTCTTTAAGCCTCAAAGGTAGTAGAAGCTCAGCATTGAGTGAAACAATGCCTGCATCTCATTAGAATCATTTATATATTAATATGTACTGATGTAGAGATAGGTCCTTAATTCACTAATCCAGAAGTCTGTAATGCCTTCAAAGACTTCCCATGGTATCATAGAGAGGAACCCATGGGCTGTGTTACAGAGAATTTGCACTAGTGCAAATAGCAGTGCAAAACCAGTTTACTCTATTTTTCCACTTTTATAATCCACATGCTTGAAGTAGGCGTGCGGGGATGCTGCAGAATCCACATAATAAACATGCTTAAATTCAGAAGGTGAACAAGCAATAAAGATGCCTTTAAATTTAGTTTTCATTTTGTCATCTTTGCCATGCATTCAAAGACGGAGATCAAATGTCAGGCTATTTCTTCTGACAAATTGCTGCTTATTCTTTCAATATGTAGATTGCTGTTTACTTTACTTTCTCTGACAGCAAAGTTCGAGGATTTTGTAAAGTGAACTATCTGACAATCTTGCTGGGGTAAAGGAAGAGTGAAATGAAAGGCTGTGGGATGTCAGTTTTTCGTCTAACACACATTTAAATACCTGTAAATGAACAGTGTAAATAGTTCGAAGTATATCAGCAGTTAGGAAAGCACAAATGAAACACATTTTTTATAATTTTTTAAGTGGGATGAAAAAATGCGGTTAATATGATCATTTCAAGATGCTTTATTGGGTGATGTGCTTATCATGAATATTTACAGAAGCCCAATTTCCACACATTATTCTTTGTTTGTTATATTGCTTTATCAGTAAAACTACATGCCAGTGTGAATTCCGTTGCCACGGCAATGGAAAATGTGCTGTTTATAAATGACTCTGCACTACTACATATTTGTAACAGTGTGCTCCAAAATGCACCACCGGCTGCATGTCATTTATGACAATCGCTGAATTCAGTGATGTAACATTGATGGTATCACGCCCAATCCGAATATTGTTCCAGCATCACTGTCCCAGTCCATATTAAAGGAACGTTTTTCACTACAGCAAATATATAAAATAGAGGAGCAAGTAAAATGTAGCAACTTTCTGGAGTTGTTTCACATTCTAGGCGGGTATAAACAATCTGGCTGTCCCCTAAACAGAAGCATCTGCCCTTTTAACATTCTATTTAAAATTGTGGATTTCTGGGGATCCTACGCTATTAATGACGCTGGACATGCACTTTACAACCTCATCTATTCCAGTGATGCTGGACATGTCTGAAGCACTTTACAACCTCATCTATTCCAGTGATGCTGGACATGTCTGAAGCACTTTACAACCTCATCTATTCCAGTGATGCTGGACATGTCTGAAGCACTTTACAACCTCATCTATTCCAGTGATGCTGGACATGTCTGAAGCACTTTACAACCTCATCTATTCCAGTGATGCTGGACATGCCTGAAGCACTTTACAGCCTCATCTATTCCACTCTGTTGAAAAAGTGAGCGAGGTTCTGTGGGTGTCCGATGTTTAACTCATTTTGGTGGATTGCAGGGCGGGGATTTGTTTATTGGAGAACATGCAAATCCACGAAAAACCCTTTCACCACCTCCTGATAGAACTTGAGGTAGATTTCAAAATCAGAAATATAAACTGGCTCAATCTGAATGAAACCAAGGCAGAGGTTCAGATTGTGGTTTATACACATAGGCCTAAAACAGGGAAGTTTGCCATATGACTCTTTCAAAGTAGTTTTAATGGAAATTCCCATAAACAACAGATTTAAAAAAGTTTGAGTGACACTGGACTATCACTTGTCCATGATAGGCTGCAAAAGAGCAAGAGGCGTCAAAGGAACAAAATCGAATTATGGCTACTGCTTGATTGCACCCATCTCTAAGGGCAGATCAAACAAAAACCAGTCAGCAAAAGCATAGTCAATCTATTTAAAAGTGTCGATACTCCCAAAAGCTTGTAGAAGAGACATTGGTTTCCGGTATCATGTAGAATCCATTCTTTTAAAGTTTTATCTGTTGCTCATAAAGCAGCGTACATAAATGTTCCCAATTACTTAAAAACAATTTCAAATCTTACAACCTACGAGGTCCTTGAGATCCATAAATAAAATACTGTTCATTCTTCGGAAAACCTTGAGAACATAAGCAGGTGGTAGCTTGTTCTGTAGCACAGCACCAGCGCTTTGGAATGGCTTCCGGGTAAGCTAGGTAGAACAGAACAGTTTCTTCATTATAAGAAGCACAACTTTTCTGAAGGTATTGTTTTTACTTCAGTGTGCTTCGCCACAAGTGCTGGGTTGCCTCTTCAGGTACACGGTGCTGTATAAATGTTCTAATGATGAGGATCCATTGCTCCACATATATAGTACACTTTTTTGTTCATAAATTATTTTACCCGTCATATATATTCGTAATGAACAACCTAAAGCTATTGCCCCTGAACAGCTCTTTCCTGTTGCATTCTTTTTGATACTTTTGTAATGAAACAATGAAATAGACTGATTTTGCTTCAACATATGGACCCATTTTTCATATTTGAAAACTGGATAAAATGTATTTGTTTCTACATCTTGCTATATAAACATTGCAGGTTTCTGCAATATTTGCCCTCGTTCTAATGCAATTTAACCCAATCCCTACTTTAAAGGAAGTAACAATGGTGCAAATGGATTATCCTACCTTGTTGAACCTTTTCAGAATGTGTATTATATGTCTCCTTATGTCTGTCGGTATAGAGCCAGCAAGCTCTCATGAGCATGCCCAATAGAAAAAGGTCATTGTTTCTTCTGAGAGATGTTGAGAATTACACCCCAACCTACCTGTGTGTTCCGCTCACAAAGACAGCCTGACAACTGTCTGCTTTAAACAAGCTTCTTTAGTATAAGAGAGTAGGCTGCAGACCAGAGAGGAGGCATAACAAGTACTAATTGTAGGATAATGATATTAGTTTTATTTATGGTGTTCTCCCCGGACAGTGTAGAAACCCAGGGCATGATTCACAAAGCCGTTTCTATGAGTAAGCATGTCATACCCCTGAACAACACGCCTAAGGAGGTGTAATACACAACTATCATAGAAAAAGCTTTTAAATCAAGGCCTACTTCTCTCAGTTATGACCGTAAGTGTGAGAGAAAAGGCAAGAGTGAAAAAAGAGAGTAGAGACCTAACAGGAATGTGGTGCGATTACTTACCCACCCACGCCCTCTTCCACCCAATCTGTGAATTCATCCACCTCTTCATCAACCCACAACCATGCAGCTACCCATTTATGCATTAGTTCCCATGCATTCATCATCCTGACACCAACATACCCAACCAGCTCTGTGCACACTCATCTCTTCTTCATCCACCATGCATCCACTCATAAACTCATGTATTTATCAATACACTCACCCACACTCATACATTAATCTGTCCCCAAAATCAGACCATTGCATTCCTCCATCCACCTATTTACCCCATGCACTGATCTATCGACCCACATTAATGTATTCAACCATCTATGCAGCTTTTCACCCACGTCATGCATGCATCCATCCATTCATCAACGCATACAACCAAATCCATCCCTCTGCTCATTCATCCTTGTACTCATCTGCACTCACACATCCACTAATATATACCCATCTATCAGTAGCTGTATGTTGTTGTGTGCCTCTTTGTGCATGTATTGAAATCAAACTTATTGACTTTGGCAGTGCAAGTTGAAATCTAAATTAATTTTTTTGTGCGGACAACACTAGCTCTTTAGACATGTTCCAGGAATATCAGATCAATAATGCAGCGTTAAAACATCTTTAAAAATATAGAAGGGTACAAAATGTAACATTGTGTATTTGTCTCCTCCTGTATCGGTTACCAAACCTGTACTTTTGTGATCATCAGATCAAGAAATGAAAGATTTGTTATTTTATCAACAGTAAAAACATCTACACCATATCCGCAATGTCGCAAGGAACTGATTTCGTCCTCAAACCAGAACAGGCAAGTGCAGTGCCTACCAAACTTTTTAGCACCACAACCCAATTTTTAGAACTACAAACTTTCGCAACCCACCTAGCTTTAATGAACATGAGAGGGTGCGATTTTTTAAATGTAATATCGATTGTTTGTAAACGTCAAAACCTTGACCATACTCTTTGATATCGGACTATGGCAAAGATATTGATCTGTCCATAAAATTAGCAGATGTTGAATTGCACTGGAACATATTTCAGAGTGGGATGCTGGCCTGTGGCATCAGTTCACTAAAACCACAACTCTTCTGAAAAATCTTAGCGTTAACACTAGTGATTCTGAAATTAGTTTTATATACATTACACAAGGTTAGATTTATTTTATTTTGAGCACAGAAGAATAAGTGATTTACCCAGAATTAAAGAATGTTGAGCCAACACCAGGACTCAAACCTGGTTCCCCAGATCCAAAGTTGGCAGCTCTGGCCATTAAGCCACATCCATATTTTGCAATTTATGGGTGAAAGTAATACACAAGTGGTATGGCTGTGTATAATCACACATAGTGAGAACATTCTTTGTTGAAATGGCTTTGTGAAGTAAAAAAACAGCAGCACCAAATACTGGAAGGTTTACCCAGAGTCTTGCTTGGGAATACTTGCAAGGGTTTGTTTTAAAACTGGACTTAGGGACGTAGTTCAGCACCTTTGTACTGGTGCACAAATAGGCATAATCATTTAAAATATTACATATAACTTACATATAGACAAGAACCCACCAAAAATCAGCTTGTGACCCACCAGTGTGTCACGACCCACAGTTGGGATTTATGATTTGGTCCACATGCCTTAAAAAGACAGAAACATTTTCTGCTCCACCATTCCTTGCAAAGGTATGTGAAATCTCTGATAGTTTAGGCTTTGCTTAAAGGCTAAGCGTTGATAAATACAACTGTGTCTCACCTTAAATATTTCACTGTTTTCCAGTTGAAGTGTGCAGTGCAAACATGTGTGAAATAAATACCTGTGCACCAATGCCATGCCTTATCTTTGAGCACATTTTCACCTATGGAACAACGTAGACTACCATATGTTTAGTATGTACAAGCATATCGATGTACAAAACACTAGTTGAAGAATATTGGTTGCAATTTGCAACCAGTATTGTTGCAACCACTGTGGAATTTTCCAAACAGACCATGAAACACCAAGAAATGCAGAGAATGAAAGGCCTGTCCATCCAACCATAGAGGTTGCCTTAAAAATGCTGGCATTTTGTGCAAATTGCAAATTGTGACACTGGTCCCAAAATATTGGTATCAATTTGCGATCAGTATCTTTGCGAGCAGTGTGGAATTTTGTGAACAATCAAGAAACTCGAGAAAATGCTGAGAATGAAAGGCCTACCCATACTTGGTGCCATAATAAGGTTGGCATTCCCAACACTCCCCTTTTTTTCAGTTTCATTCTAAGTTGGCGACAACAGGAAGGAGGAGGCCGCTGCTGCCTGGTTTGGGCCACTGCCATTACTGGTGTAATAATATCTCTGAAGAAGTGAATGGTTATTAAATTACAAGGAAACTCATATTTGAATTTGTTTCTTTAGCGTGATTCAGGATTACTGACAAAATGTCCTTCCCAATACTTTTTCTTTTTTTTCCCCTCGGGAGATAATTTCAATTTCCCACTCTCTGGGAAGCCTCAGAATCAGACTTATGGTCCTTTAAATCATCTCTTTGACTACGGCCAAACTTTATTTATTGCATCTTTTGACATTTTTAACATATATTATATATTTCATCTAAAAAACAAACATTTATATAAAGTTAAGTAAATAAAACATATTTTTTTTATTGTTGAATAGAAAAATTAAAATTATATTTACATAGTATTGTATGTTGTACATTTTCATAATTTATTTTCCATTGTTTAAGAGTTTTATAACATTTCTTAAATTTTTTAAATCATATTTTCAACATTGTTTTAACTTATCTATTTTCCACATATATTAAATATTTGTATATAATGTATACTTTTACTTAATTTCTTTATATATATTTTTTTTAACATTTTATCCCAATATTTTTTATACATTTATTTAACATTTCTACAATATTTCCCATTAATTTCTGTGGGGTATAGTCTTTTGTCTTTTTAGTTTCATTTAGCAGCCATTTTTGTTTACCGCTACCTTCTATTTTGTAACCTGTTTGTGTTATTTTTATTCTATTTTCCCGGAACCAGGTCAGGGTAAGGTTCTGTTGTTCTTTGGAACAGGTATTTCCTTTTTTAAGGATTTTAAAAATGTTTTAAGGGTAAGGGAAGTTTAGAGGGGCGGTCTAGAAGGTAGTCTCACTCTCGCTCATGGTCCAACAGCTTCAGCTTGCCAGAGTGAGTGGTAAGGCTCTCATCCTTGTCCACTCCAGGGTGCAAATTGTCAGCTATGGTTGCTTTAAAGCCAAGGCTTTTAGCCTTCCCTGTGGGGTTACGCAGGGATCCTCTCTTAGTCTAACTCTCCTTAATTTGTATGCATTCCCCTCGCAGAGCTTGTTTGCACCTTCGGTCACCAAGTTCTTTCCTACGCAGACAACACACAAATTATTGAGTCTTTTTTGGAAAATGTGCCTTTTATAGATGATAAATTTAATCAGTGTATGTCCATATCAGCATCTGGATGAAAGATGAGTTTCTAAAACTGAATGCAGAGAAAACAGAGGTGCTGGTGTTTGGAGCACAAGATTCCATTTGGACAAACGCCTTGTGGCCGAAGGCATGTGGTCCTCTTCCTATCCCTGTTAAGTCCGACAAAAATCTTGGCGTTATTTTTGACAAGGCTCTCAGTTTTGAGGCACAGGTTTTTTGTACCGCTAGCACCTACTTCTTTATTAGTAGAGCTCTTAGGAAATGTTTTCCCTATATCCCTTCTGAAAAGCGACACTCAGTAGTCATCGCTTTGTTCACTTCACGCCTTGACTACTACAATGCACTATATCTGAATATTAACAGCTCCTCCCTTATCAAACTCCAAGTGGTACAGAATGCGGCTGCATGCCTCATTCTGAATATTCCCAAGTGTCTCTCAGTCAGAGAGGTTATTTGCACCCTCCACCGGCTTCCTGTCAGAAAGTGGATCTCCTTTAAAATGCTTTGTATGGTCTTTCAGGCACTTCACCATAAAGTATCGAGACATCTGAACTCCCTCTTTAATTGGTATCTACCACGCAGAACTCTTAGGTTATCTGCTGGTAGAAAGGTGATTATTTCCAACTATCATAGAGCCAGATGGGGAGGTTGTGCCCTCTTGGTTGCGGCTGCAAAATTGTGGAACTCGCTGCCTATTGACATCGCAGAGGCAGACTCCTTTTCTCATTTTAGGAAAAATTTTAAAAAATGGCTTTTCTCTTTGTAAAACCAGACTCGGGGATGTCAGGATCGGTTGGGACTGCATTTCTTTGGTTTAGTGCTTTGACACCTTGGGTTTAGTGTGCTTTATAAATATGTTTTTCATTTAGTTCATTTTTATTTCCAGTTATAGTGTTGTTTGCTAAGTTATGTTAAATTATCTTAGTTATATTATTATGGTTAACTATTATGCATGTGTATTTTTGGGAGTATCATGTGTTTTGCTGGTGGGTTTCTTAATTTAATTTACAGGTTTATATCTAGAAACATGTCCTATGGGCATGAAGAGTTAACTTTTTTACTGAAATAATCTTTGGTTTATACTAAACCAATGGTTTTTACTTTGATTTCAGTTTTTGTTTATTTTCCTGGAGCGTATATGTTTTTTAAAACACTTTTTCAGGTTTTGTGTGATTCCTAGATACTTTGGATTGCTTCGAGGTATTTCTATTGGATTTGTTTTATTAGTGCATTTGTATGGGAGTTGGGATAATATTTTTCCCATTTTTGTTGGATTACTATTTTTCATTAGATGGATGCAGAAAAAGATCTGCAGCTACAAAACAGTAAGTTTTATTTATTTAATTTCATTTTTGGGTGGGAAATGTAATTGAATGTATTGTGTTAATATTATTTGATTGATATGTGGAATTGTTTGGTCTATGTGTTATAATTAATTTATGTGATGGTTTGAGGTTTTTTTTACATTCTTGGTTGATGATGGTTACATTTTATTTTAAATAATTTTAAATAGTTTATTCATCAGTCTTCATTAACATTGAAATGTTAATTTATTTTTGGACTGATGTAATAAATTATTATATTTATTATTTAAAATAAAAAAGATTTGGGCCTCAGTATGATGTCGGTCTGAGTTGCCTCTGACCGACACTGTTGCGGATTTGGAACCGACCGACCTCAGGTCGGCGGTTCCGACCGCATTATTTGGAAATCGCCCTCTGCACAAGCTCCCATTGAGAAATGGGAGTTTGTGAACATCTCTGCACCGTGTGGCAGGCACCTCACGGTGCAGGGATGTTCAGGGGGGCACCATAGGTGCACCCCAAGCACAGATGCGGAGGGCCAGGGGGAAAAGGGGGCCCTGCTCGGGACCCCCAATGTTGCTTTCCGACAGCCTGTTCATGTCAGAAAGGCCGATATGGAAAGGCTGTTGGAAACTGACATCATCATCCCGACGGCGGAAGCGCCGTCCTTAAGGGATTATGAGGCCTTTCCGACTGACCGATGGCTCCATGAGCCCGTCGGAAAGCGGCGGTTGGTCCCTCCAACTGCTGCCTCTGACCGCACCCATCGTAATGCGTCAGTCGGACCGCATCATAATGAGGGCCTTGGTGTGTTGACATAGAAATAGTCGTACGTTTTGAGGAGTTTGGTAGGTTACTATTTATTTTATAATATGCTTTTGGCTGTTACTTCTAAGTAATATACTCCTTTGCTATTTATGAAGAGTTTGACTTTAAATTGTAGCACAACATACATTCTTTTGGTTTGTTTACTAAGTTTAGGGCCAATCTGGGTAACAGATTGTTCCATTCTTGGTTGTTGGTAGCTTTCCTCATTTTGCAAAGAAAATTGTATAGTGTAGGTTGGGCTCTACCTAATGTGGATTGGTAGGCATTGTGCCATCCTTCAAGTGTATTGTTTGTTTTGGCTTCCTGTGCCAAGGTGCTGTCATAGACATTCTACCAAGGTATTTGGGATTTGGGTTGGCGTCTGTGTCCTGAGTGATGCCGTCTGCCAACCCAAGTGCCTTAGAAATAGTCCATTAGGGGCTAAGGATGTCTTCATTTTGTTGGTAGAAAGGTGTTTTTCTTAGTACATTGTTGTGGTTGGCAACCTCTGTGACAGGGACATGGGCTAGTGCTATCATTTAAAAAAAATTAAAAGCAAATTGGCTGTTTGTAGAATATTCTACGCAGATTTTTGGAGGTGCCTCCATATAGTATGATCGAAATCATAGTAACAGCCTTGTGTGGCTATGTGAGGGTCAATTTTTAGAATTGTTTGAACAATGGCATGCTCAATGTCTATGATTATTTTTTTGGGGTAGTAATTATTTATTTAATGTTTGATATTGTTTAAGAGGTCATATTAAGTGCAGCTTTATTTATTTGGTAGTAGGGCATATACAAAAGGGATATTTATATTTTGATATTCACCAAGAATGGTGTATATCAGAGTAAATGGTTTGGGACACATTTTGAAGGTCCTATCCATCATGCAGATTTCACATTGTCTTAGTCTAAGTACATTTTCTGCTGTAGAGAGTCTTAGAATTCATTTTTTGTTATTTAGGTTGTCATTTAAAAGGAAAGGTTCCTCATTATGTGTCATTATTAAATGTTCCGGTATGCCTATGTCTTGGTGTATTCTAGGGGCAGGTGGGGTATCGCTGGTGGCTTTT
Source organism: Calotriton arnoldi (assembly GCA_963921515.1). Taxonomy (NCBI): domain Eukaryota; kingdom Metazoa; phylum Chordata; class Amphibia; order Caudata; family Salamandridae; genus Calotriton; species Calotriton arnoldi. Next base: position 353,156 of record CAWUFW010006486.1, read on the forward strand.
TTTAGTTTATGCAATTAAATGTTTTAAAGTGGGGATAAGTATTAGTTGGCCTGTGATGTGATTGGGAATTTCAGGTAGCATATCTTTAAAGATTTTGCTCACAGGTTCCTGGGATCTAGTGCTTTCTTCTCTTATATCCTGCAATTCTCCCTTACTTCTATTTCTGTGATATTTGGAGGATGGTTGTGCTCTCTTACATGACTTACAGCATCATATTTTGTAGTTGCCCTCCCATAGCATGCATTAGAATAATATTTAGTACATTTCCAATTTATAGTTTTTGTTGAGGCACTTTCTTGGCTGTAGGCATAGCGCATGTGATTTAGCAACTGCTTTCCTTTCTGGGAAGTGATATACTTTGCAGCTTCTGTCATTGTATCTGAACGTAGTGTAATAGTATAAATAAATGTATAGAATATTTTAAAGTTTGTACATTTATTATTTACATGTAAAAATAAGCAATTGCTTCTATTCTGTATACTTACATGTATGTTCTGTTCAGATCAAGTGTCTCCAACCAGTCGATCTTGAGCTGTCAGTAGCTCCCAGACACCTTCAGAATCGCTTGCAGTCTTGAGTTCATTTTTAAATTAGCACAGGGTCACATTTTTCTTTTAAAGTTTAGGGAAGGCTCAGTCAGATTTATGACCCAGAATAGGGCTGGGGCGCAGAGGTGAAGAACTGTACTAACTTATTTCACTCTTTAATAAAAGCCCATGTCAACTCAATATTGGAGCGATAGAACAAAATGATGTTTCTGAACGCTTTTAAATGTGAGAAAATAAAAATGAGAAGTTACCTTAATGATTAAGCTAACTCTTCTTTTTACTTTTTTCCCCATTTCTAAGTGTTGCATTTACAAACAGCAGGCCTCTTGCTCCCAGTGGATAGTAGACACTGTGCCATATGTATAACTGAAAATACAGTCATTTATTTTAAATGGGAGAAATTTAAAGTGCAGAAAAATGTTCCATATTCTGAACATTTTTGTAGAACATTTTTCTGCACTTTAAATTAGACTCTCAATCACCCATACACATATATCCCATTCATATGCACACATGTTCATACATTCCCAAAGACCACGTTCTCACTGACACACATGGCAGCCCTGTCATAGTTCCCCTAGTCAAAGTATTTTGTTCAAACCATAGTATCTGGCTCTTTGTACAATAGGCTTAAAGTCAATGAGGCTTGGCATTGGGGTTTCTGGTAACAATGTGTAAGTTGTTTAGCCTTCAGTAGCTCGTGATGATTTTTATTGATCAGAAGTAGCTCTCACCACAGAAAAAGGTTGGAGTACCCTGGTTTAGATGTTTCACGCAGTTTTGTAGATTTTCTGTTGGGGGTGTACTGATGTGGGGCAGGTGCTTTCTTTTCAGTTGGATAAAAAAATCATAAGTTTCTTTTTAAATTCTAATTTCTTGGTAGTTTGTAGAGGTTGAGGGAGTTAGGTTTATTTTTGCTCGCTATTTGGGAGAGTTTATAGTTTTGTATTCATTTATGTATGCTTACTTTCTTATATCTTTTTGCTGGTTTGTGAGAGTTGTTGTTTTCTCAGTTTATCGCTATTTCAAGGCATGGGTTTTTCTTGTAGGAAATTTATATAAAGAGATAGAAGTTGGCAAGTATTTTAATAATTATTTGTTATTTAATGTTTTTAAGTTTAATAAGAATTACGTTTTAGTTTAAATATAAGCTTTACTCACTTGGTTGGGTAGTTTTTGAACGTATATATTTCTTCTGTAATGGTCTGGTGAGAACATTCTGCAGAGTTCCTCATCTTGCAGAGTTTGTCGTTTTTATAGTAATTAGTTGTATAAATTAGGGTGCCTTTTATATTGTTGATTTAATTGTTTGTTTGATCTTATTGGTTAAAGTTGTTTATAGTTTAAAACTATTGGTTGGTTTAGTTTTAGTTAGATTTTTTTATTCGTTCAGTCCTATGGTAAATGCTAATTTAGGTAATATTTTTGATGCGTGAAATATTTAGGTTATAGTTTAAATGTTTGTAGTTCATGTTATTTTTTTGGGTGATATTGCTATAATCTGTGTTGTATATTTGGGGTGAATAATTAAGATTTTGTTGATGTCATATATTTTTATTCAATTTAAGTATGTGTATAACCTATTTTGGTTTTATTTGAAGTATTTGTTCCAGTTAAAAAAGTGTTATTTATATATTTATTAGTGGTTATTTAATTATGTTGGCGATAATATTGTAATCAATATTGTGTGAATTGATATTTTTGATATATTATATTTTTATTTAAAGGTAATGGTATTTTTGTATCCAGTATTTTTATTTTCAATATAGTTAAAAATCGATTTTATAACAACGATATTTGTGTTCTCTATGTTTGTGGTTTTAGTAGTTGAGCATAGGAAGTCGATATTTGTGTTGTCGATATTTAATTTCTGATATATTTGTGTTTCGATATTGTATGCATCGATATTATGTCAGTGATCCAGAAGTTATTAGTTAAAGATGGCACCTAAGTTTTGAGCAGAAGAGAAAGAAAGGACGAAAACCAGGGAGAGAACAGAAGTCAAGGAAAGAAAGGAAGCAAGATCTTAGTTGTTAAGGGGTTTGCGTGAAACAAGGAACCAACCATAAACTGTTTTGAAAGAAGAGAGTAGGTTACCACACCATGAATCATCCAAAAATAAGTGCCCTCATGTTAGAGATGGTCCTTCTGCAATATAAAATGTTCTCTGTAAATTACTCTCGTGTTCCATGGCGCTAGACTCTTGTTCTGAAAAATACGAAGAATCAAATAATTAAATTAAAGACAAGAATAGTTTATCAAAAATGTTACCAGGGCTTATATAGCTCGTCTTATACTACAAATGACAATGGCCTTGTATGGATAAGATGATTCCATTCTGCAACATTTTTGTGCACTGCTCCAAGAGTAGCTGAGGTATGGAAGTAGTAATCAGTAAAATTAGCATGATCTTTGGGAATTCTTTGGATGTAAGTACCATTTTGATTATGTGGAGAAATTACATAAACTATAATCTACCCAAGGCAGATATGTAGATTTGTCCATCTGCCTTGCTTAGAATCACACTACGCAGAGCACTGGGGTAGATGAGGCTTACACCTCCTAATCATGCTGACTTGATGAGTGCTTCTCAGTTACATGATAGAGAATTTAATAGATAACTAGTATCACTTTGATAGCTTGTGTAAGACAACTAGAAGGAATTCAGGGAGCATCTAAAAATAATGGGGCGCAGGTGTCAAGTGCACTACCCTCACCAGAGGGTTGTACATACACAAAGCTGTATCCAAGACTTGTAATAGATCAAACAGGGATTCCTGTTTGGATGATCATTGAGCAAATACTATGAAACCTGAATACTGAGAGATATTTCTTATTCACTCTTTCCACAAGGGTTGAAGTGCACTATATCTTGACAAATTGTAATGCTTGTTTTCATTTATTGATCCTTAGAAAACAATATATTGTTTACACAAACATGTGTATTGTGTTTGCAAGCCAATGTATTATGCATGGGGGGGCCATACCATAATACATCTACTGCTACATTTTCAGTGCAAGTCGGCATGGCATTCATCCAAACCTGTATGTTATGCATGTGAGTGCTTTCATTTCAGCATATAACAAATTCAAATCAAAACATTGTACAAGTAACCCAAAATACTACACATACAAACAAGTACATAATTACGATGAACCAATGTATTTATGGGCTTATTTATGAGAGCCCTGCCTCACTTTTGCACCACGTAAAGTGGTACATGTGTGACGCAGGGCTCTCTTAATGATTTATGAAGCCACGCAAAGCCACCCTGCATGGCTTTGAGTGGCCTCATAAATCATGAGTAAGATGACGCAACGCAAACCGCTATGCCGCTTTACTCTGCACCCGGGAGGCGTTCCATGGGCGCTGCAGTGGGTTTTACCACGCAACACCCATGGAATTTGACGCTGCCCCAGATTTACAAAGTGATTTAAACCTGGGAAAGCGTGAAATCCATTCGCCTCCAGAGCTGAGGCGTAACGAGGAGAAATATGTTGATTTTTCTTCGTTTTTTCTTCTTTCGATGTGTGCTGTATAGTGCAGATCACATATTGAAGAGGAAAACGCTTCGTAGGATTGTTTTTGTGCGGGAGGGTGCCCCTTCCTGCACAAAAAATCCTGTCTGCAATGGAGGTACCCTTGCATTATAGTGCAAGGGTGCTTACATTGGCGCTAGGCTGCCAAAATTGCGCCAGCTCAGGTAGAAAGGACAGGAATGCACCGAATTACCTAAATGCGGAGCATTCCTACCCTTTCACTTTGGCTTAGGGCAGCGCAGCAAGGTGTCTTTCTGCACTGCCCTACGCCAAAATGCCATAAATTAGGCCCCATGTCCCTAAACCTGTGTATTATACATGTGTACCCATTTGTTAATCAGGCATATCAGTCATTTATACATGCAAACCTGTGTGCTTTCCATACCAACCAGTCAATTACAACGGCTCAACAATACATTCTGGGCCATATATATGAAAATGTTGCGTCATTTTTGCATCACGCAATGGAGGGCATGCGCGACGCAACCCTTAAATGCGATTTATCAGGCCACACAAGGCCACCTTGCATGGCCCTGATTAGCTGGATAAATCGAGAATAACTCAATGCAACACAAATCGCTTCATTGCATTACTCTGCCTCAGGAAGAGGCATTCCATGGGTGGTGCATCAGTGTTTCCACGCAACACCCATGGATTCCAACGAATTCCCTGATTTACTATAAGTGGTAGACCTGGGAATGCACCAAAACTGCTACACCTCCCCAGGTGAGGCGTAACGAGGAGAAATATGTTTATTTCTCCTAATTTTTCCTCTTTCTATGTGTGCTGCACAATGCAGCACACATAGAAAGACGAAAATGCCTCAGGGGATTGTTTTTATGCAAGAAGGTGACCCTTCCTGCACAAAAACAATCCTGCTTACAACGCAGGCAATCTTGCATCATGGTGCAAGAGTGCATGTGTTGGAGCTAGGCAGCACATTGTGCACCAGCACTAGGGAAAGGCAGGAATGATCTGTATTATGTTAAATACTGCACATTCCTGCCTTTTCCCTGTCATGCAGTGCAGCAAGGTGACTTGCTGAACTGCGCTGTGTGACATATTGGTAAATATGCCCCTCTGAGTATATACCAATATGATACACCTTATACACTTGTATATTATATAAAAAATAGTGGGGCATGTTGCCATCCACAGTGTTATGCATATGATCCATTACAATATGAGGATAAATCACAGCAGTGTGCTTACAAACCGATACATTGTGCATGCACACAATTGTGCTATGCATATACACCAGTATTCATCTTACATGTACCAATGCACTGGATCAGCAGAGGAGGTTGAAGGTTATTAAAAACAATAGGCTAGGATATAACTGATGTGCTGTGTGTAAAATCACACACCTTAAACTGTATGTTTTCTCTCATAAGCCACTGTTCTTGATAAAAACACCAATAGTCAATCTGTGCATATTGAATTGTATGGCACTTGGAAACCAAAAGAACTGTATCCAGTACAATACCCACAAGGACATATGAAATATGTTTAAACATTGTACCATGGGGGGCGTGGCCAAGATGGCGGCGAGATAGGACGTGCGTCCCTATCCCTCCGGCGCCGTTATTATTTAGCATTGTATTATCGCCCTACCTGGCGCCCATAAGACCCTGCAGACGGGTGAGCGGCATTGCGGAGCTGTCCTGGACCCGATGGTGGGCCCCGTTCTGTGATCGGTGCGCTCTGCTCCGCCGTGGGATCCCTTCCGGCCCCGGCCTTGTTGCGGCCCAGCGGGTGAGGAGCGGCCGGGTGGAGAGCCGAGCACTGGTGTGAGCTGTGGTGCTGCCTGGGGCGACCTGCCAAGAGCGTGTGGTGGAAACGCACTGCCCCCGGCTGCGTTGAATTCCCGGCGGCCCGAATGGGGACGGGTCCGTGGAGACGCGATCCGGAGACGGCGCCATTTTGTGGCCTACAGCGAGGCCTGCCCGGGCCGGGATGACTTGGTGTCCCTGAAAGATCTGTGGAGCGGTGAGTGAATCGGGGCCTCCCGGCGCCCGACGGGTCCTGCTCTGGTGCGGTGGCTGAGGGCTACGTCCTGTGCTGGTGAGACGCTGCCCAGCAGACATTACAGGCGAAGAGACGCGGGCCTAGGAAGGCAGCGTTCGAGTGGCCGGAGGGCTCGGTCCGCAGGTCGGCGGACGGAGGTGTGCCCTGATAGTCTCCGGAGGCTGGGAGCGGTGAAAGCGGAGTAACGTGGGGCTGTGCTGCGGTCTGCCGGATTTGTAGCTGCCATCGCGAGGGGCCCGGCATCTACCGACATCATAGCACCACCACCCACAGAGTGACTTGTCCCACTGTCCAGCCCCATCCGGCCCTGCCTTGCTGCGGCCCGGCGGGGAGAGGGCTATTGGGGACAGAAAGAAGGCTGTCGTGGTCGGCTGTGCCCCTCGGGGTGCCCGTGGGAGTGGTGTGCCTGTTGGGTCCCCTGCGGACCGGGTTCCTGGCGCAGCTGCGTGAGCAGGGACCCGGAGACGGACCTATATCGGAGGTGGTGGTAGGCCCTGCTGGTAAGGCCTTGATTCGGTGCAGCGGAGAGAAACGGAGCCATCTGCGGAGGCTGTGCCATATGCTGAACACCGCAGGTGAGGAGCAGTGAGAGTGACGGGCGTGTGAGCGCGGTCTGCAGATCGGCAGACGGAGTGGTGTCCTGCTTGCCCCTGGGGGCTCACGTTGGTGACTGTAGAGGCGGATGGCCTTGAGACTTAAGATTGCAGCGTGACTGGCGGCGAGTGCCTAGGAGGTCCCCCTGTCTTACCGGAGCCACCTTCTAAGCTACACAGAGGGGAGAGGGGGCCCTCATGCGCCTCAGCCCCTGGCGGACATTGGCTCCCCCTGCTAACATTTCCTCTTTGCATCCTCCTAACTCCCGCACTCACCCTATACTGCCAGGTCTGGGCATATCAAGGTGAGCATTGGCAGGAGCTCCAGCGAGCGGGGAAGTAGCCATGCTGGTGAATGGACATACTAAGGAACGCGCCTGAAACACTGCAGCGCTGCAGGCGGCTGACCGCGGGGTGTTGCTGCGGAGGGAGGGAGCCGGTAGGAGTGGAGCTTTGGCCTGATCCCCCGGTGCGGTAGTGAAGGGCCTGGGCTTGGCCTGGGGCGGTCACTTGACGGGTGTACGTCCTCACAATGTCTTCCGCCAAGGGGAGAAGAGACAAGTCTCTGAAGGACCTACTACGGAAGACCTCGGAGAATCCCGCAGCGCAGACCACGACGGGAGCAGCGCTTTTGGACGGAGAGGATGCCCCAGCAACAAAAGCTTTTATGGTGGAGCTCTTTTCCTCCATTAAAGAGGACATACAAGAGCTTCGTTCGCAGCTGTCAGCGGATCTCCGAGAGGTGCGGCGAGACGTGGATGGCATTGGAGAGAGGGTGGCGACCCTAGAGGAGCATGACCTAAGTAGAGAGGACGATATGCACCAGCTGCAGCAGGAAATGCTGCGTCTCCGGGACCAAAACATAGACCTACAGGCCCACACGGAGGACCTTGAAAACCGCTCTCGGCGGAATAATATACGGATCCGAGCAGTACCGTGGAAGGGAGAAGGTGATGACCTCCGTGAATATGTCAATGCTCTGTTCCTGCAGATCCTGGAGGATGAGGAAACGCCTGAGGTCCAAATGGACCGTGTCCACCGAGTAGGGCTGCCGCGGGGTCCGAAGGCCCCTCCTCCTGACATTCTGGTCTGCATCCATAATTTCCAGCTCAAGGAACGTATCCTTCGCAGAGCTAGAGACCTTAATCCGATCCGCTTCCGAGATCACTACCCAGTTCTCTATCAAGACCTAGCAGCTTCAACGTTAATGAAACGGAGAGACTTCAAGCCTATCACCAACCATCTCAGAGAGCAACAGATTCCTTACTCCTGGGGTCACCCCTTCCGCCTTATCTTCAAATACCAGGGCAAACTATTGCAGATACGCTCTCTAGAGGATGCATATGAGAAGCTAAGCTTAGAAAGGCCATCTGCTGGAACAATGGAGGAACATCCACTTCGCCGCAAGCGTAGACGCTCCTCGGGATGGCAGCGAGTGGGGGGGCCACAGCCGGGCGCTGCACCGGACATAGCTACTAGCAAGCTTGAGAGGGAGGAAGCCCTCTCATCAGTCACGCGAGTAACTGACAACCCCATAACACCCTGAGGTTCTTCAATTGGCATCCACAAGGGCACTCTAGTCGGCGCCGGAGGGAGGCGGCCCTTCGATGAAACGTAGTGCTCCTGCACCCTAGACATCGGTGTGCTGAGCACGGTGATCTTCGAGAGTTCTGGGCTTCGACCACGTCTTCCCCTGTATGACATGACCCAATCTGGGGGAAGCCACGTCCCCTGGAACATTTGTATTATCTGACGGACATAAGTCACCTTACTGGTTCTTACAGTTTTGCTATTTTGCTTCTTTCTTTTGTTTTTTCAGCAACTTTGGGGACTTGGGGTTTATGGGATTGTTTTTGGGGCTCCGCATCAGTTCATAGGCAAGAATGGCAACAGCCCAGGCCGTGGGTCCTGGGGGACTTCGCATTTTCTCTCCGGCAGGTTTGGCAGGTGTTTAGCTTAAACAGAGTGCAGCACGTGTGGCCAGGCGCAGGTAGGCTATTCAACGCTTCCCCTTTTCACCTTGTTAGATTCGATGGGTAGGGATTTGAAAATCGTAAGCTTAAATGTCCGTGGATTGAACAACCCAGTCAAACGCGCTGCAATACTTTCTCTCTTAGAAAATGCTGAGGGGGATATATGTTTACTACAGGAAACTCACCTGTTGCCCAAGGACACTAAGCGAATGCGAGATAAACGCTTCCCTCTGCAGATGTGGTCCTCGGGGGCTGCTAAGAAAAATGGGGTGGCGATCCTCTTTAGCGCACGGTCACAATGCAAAGTCATTTCCACAGTAGCAGACATCAAGGGCAGGTTTTTAGCAGTCCGAGTTCAATGGGGAGACACGCACATGACAATAGGGTCGCTATATGCCCCAAATGAACGGCAAGAACCCTTCCTACGACTAGCACTCTCTGAGGTACTTGCCTCGCCGGATGCAGCACTCTTGGTGGGAGGTGACCTGAACGTGGTAATGGATTCCGCGATGGACAGATCAGAGCAAAGGGCGCATCAAACGGGAGCACTGTCTCAGGGAGGGAGGCAGTGGTTATCTGACTGTGGGCTGAGCGATGTGTGGCGACCAATACACCCGAATACACGGGACTACACTTACTACTCTGCAGCGCACAAAACTTATGCACGATTAGATCACTTTTTAGCCTCTTCCCCACTACGCTCTGCCTTGCACACGGCGGAGATCACTCCCCGTTCCCTTTCGGATCACGCCCTCATTTCAGTACAATTAACCTCTCATGGTGCGCGCTCCTCACCGTCGGGCTGGCGTCTTCGCGACTCCTATCTACACTCCGAGGAGGTCACTGATAGAGTCCGGAACGCTATTGTACACTACCTAGCCGACAATGATCTCCTGGGCACTCCTCTTGTGGCAATTTGGGAAGCCTTGAAACTAGTGGTGCGGGGCGAATTTATTGCGATTGCCGCTTCCTTTGCGCGTCTACGCAGGGAAAAGCGTGCAGAACTGGAGAAGGAGGTGGGAGAATTAGAAGCAGTTCATAAGAGGACTGGAGCCCCCAGAGTCTGGAGGGAATTGGAAACACGGCGGCGTATGCTAAAACACCTAGATTTAGACAGGGCAGAATATGCCCTCCTGCGACTGCGACATAAATTCTATCTCAGTGGGGACAAGGGAGGGAAAATGCTAGCACACAGATTGCGAGCGCGTACACAGATGACCGCGATTCAGGCGATTCGAGACCTGGATGCGGCGGAGAATACCACAAACACCCTCATTGCTGACACCTTTCGCCAGTTTTACCAAAGCCTTTATACTAAGGGGTCCACTAATTCCCATAACATAGGGGAATACTTGAACTCCTGCGATATTACTCCTCTGGTTAAATCATCAGCGGACACATTGGACTCTGTTATTCGAATAGAGGAAGTCATCTCGGCGATTGCTCGCTTAAAACCGGCCAAATCCCCGGGCCCAGATGGCTTTTCCGCACTGTTTTATAAAACATTCTGTGTGGAGCTGGCTCCCCTTTTAACGAGGCTTTTTAACTCTTTCCTTGAAACCAAGGAAGTGACGCCCACTATGTCGGAAGCGGTTATTTCTGTCATCCTTAAACCGGGAAAGGATCCTAAGGAGTGCGGGTCATACCGGCCCATCTCCCTCCTTAACGTCGACGCGAAGCTATTCGCGAGCATATTGGCAGCGCGTCTCGGTCCCTTGATGGACGGCCTGATTGATCCGGACCAAGCCGGTTTTATCCCGACACGGCAAGGAGGGGATAACACCAAACGACTTCTCCATCTCCTAGACTACATCCACCGGTCCCGTATGCAGGCCTTCTTCCTTTCTATTGATGCGGAGAAGGCCTTCGACCGAGTCGACTGGAACTATTTGTTTGAAGTCTTACGGGCTTTCGGATTCGGCGATAACTTTGTCCGGTGGGTACAGTGCCTATATGCCTCCCCTAAGGCTGCAGTGAGAGTGAACGGGTGTAAATCGGCCCTGTTCCCCATTGCCAGGGGCACGCGGCAGGGATGTCCCCTGTCTCCGCTGTTATTCGCGCTCTACATGGAGCCCTTTGCCCAACGCATACGATCTAATCCCGACGTGGTGGGTATCAAATTTGGCGCTGACACACATAAGATTAGTTTGTACGCTGACGATGTTATCCTCACACTCGTGCAGCCCCAGTCGACCCTAAGACATTTGTCGAGAGAGCTCCACGCTTTTGGAGAGGTGGCGGGATTCAAAGTTAATTTCTCTAAATCGCAAATTCTTAATGTTTCGATCCCCGAAGCTGAGATCCAGGACCTACAGCAGGATTTCACCTTCCACTGGGCCCCCAACGACATAACGTATCTGGGTGTTCGCCTGACCTCATCCATTACCAAAATCACGGCCCTTAACTACAAGTTATTGTTGGAACAAACGACCAAGGCATTGTCTGCCTGGTCCCGTCTTAACCTGACATGGTACGGGAGATTAGCGGCAGTGAAAATGACGGTGCTCCCACGCATCCTATATTTATTTCAGATGCTTCCGGTAACCCCCCTCCGGGCACCCTTCGAAAATTACAAGGGCTTCTAACCAAATTTCTATGGGATAATAAAAAACGCGACTTGCGCTATCCCTAGTAACCTCTCCGAAGGCTAAGCGGTGGACTCGGCTTCCCTCTGGTGAGTGCATACTATCAGGCATCTTACCTTCGCTATATCACGGAATGGAATAGGCCCTTGTCCAGTAAGCACTGGAACTTCATGGACCAAACTGTGGCTGGATGTAATATCTGGCGTGAGCTGTGGCTCCCGCGTAAACACAGGGCCTGGGGCCTATACTCCTCTCCGGTTACATCGCCGACACTTAAGGTGTGGGATCAGTTGGCGCGCCAAAGGGGGTGGACTACGTTCCCCTCCCCTATGACTCCTATTGTGGATAATCCTGATTTCCCACCAGGTTGTGCATCGCCAGTCTTTCACCGATGGAGGGAGGAAGGATGTAAACGGGTGGGCTCGCTCTTTGACCTAGAAGGCTTGATTCCCTTTCTCCAATTGCGCACAGAGCACTATGATCTACCTGAATCAGACGCTTTCCACTACTCACAGCTTGCACACTGGGTGACGCAGCCCTCGCACTTCGCACACATGTCCCGCCCCTTGACGACATTTGAAAAGTGGCTGGTCTATAAGAAGGATGACCGTAAACTCATTTCTGAACTCTACGCTATGATCATTGCACGTCCCCAGTCACAACGCACAAGAGCACAGGTTCGATGGGAGACTGAATTAGGACGACCTCTAACACAGAAAGAATAGGAACACATCTTTTACCGGGCGCATCACACTGCTTCCAATTCCGCGGGGTCGGAATCTGCGTATAAAGTGGTTACTTATTGGTATTATACTCCAGAGCGCATCAAAACATGGGATAGAACTAAGTCAGACCTCTGCTGGCGGGGGTGTGGCCTTACTGGCTCCTTGGTGCATTTGCTGTGGCATTGCCCGAAACTAGTGCGATACTGGACAGCAATTCTCGATGACCTTGATGCAGCGTTTCAGATTACATTTCCAAGAAAGCCTGAGCACACACTACTGGGACTTCCCCACACAGGGGCCTTCCCCTTGCGATCACTGAGGGGTAAGCAAATAGCCTTGGCTTTGCTGGCAGCACGGCAGGTGCTGTTGGCGCAGTGGGGATCCACATCAATGCCGGATCCTAGCGATTGGATCCGGAGGCTTTGGCATCTCTTAGCGATGGAGCGTATTTCGCTCCGTGTAGATGGGAAAGGATCGGAATATGCCGAAATATGGGCCCCATTCTTGCAGCTTCTTACCAAAGACATGAGGGAGGTGACATGCCCGAAATATTTACAAATACTACAACTCATTCCACTGACGCCGCCAGGTTCCTCTGTTAAGTAATGCGAAGGATACTAGCCAGGGATTGATAGTTAGGAAGAGGAAGAACAATAGGTCCTGAACTGATGCGGAGGGAGGGAGGGGGGGGGATAGGGGGGCTAGGGCGGAGGGAGGTAGGGTTGTTTGTGTTTTTCTTTTTGGTTACAATTTGCTCCCTAAAAGTGGTATCTCAGATAAGTGCCTTATCATCGTGTTATAGACTGCATATTATCGCGGGGTTGGCCCCTGGGGTGTAGACCTGAACGCTGTGTACTGTCTTTAAGAGTATGCTCTGCCGGCGTCCTGATGTAGGCAGCTAAGCTGTGTATTATGGCTCTTCTACCACGTAATAAAAATGATTGATTCCTAAACATTGTACCATTGTACTTGGTGTGTGAAACACTATGACTGGTCTAAAATAATATGTGTCACATAGGAGACAATTACATTTTGTCCTGATCTCCACATTTGGCGGATACTGTTTGCTGCTTGCACCTATGGGCTTGCAACAAGAGAACAAATTAATGTAGAGCAACTGATGGAACTTACTATCTATGAGACTTTTGCTGGCCACTAGAAGATGCATTTCCCATTGGTCTATGTTACATGTTCTCATCTTCTGGAGTCCACGACCTGCTTATTGGAACCATGTGAGGCTTTGTAGCCTCAGGGAAATGAGCTAGATTCCTTGAAGGGTCATCAGTGGCCTCCAGTAGACAATCAATATTAAAAACTTCAAACAAACAGGTGACAGAGATATCACCGCGCCCAAAGTTTTTTTTGTATAACGTGAATCTAACTCGCAATTATATTTTTAAATTGCAGGAAGGGGAACATCCAGGTGTTTCACAACTTAGGTAATGAAAAGCAAGCTTCATCCCACCTTCATTGTTATACCTCACCCAATAATTCTTCTGAAGCTTAGCATCTCTGGCACAATAGGCAAATGGTGATTAGGACTAGAGGTACTGCGGGTTACCCTGTATTTCAAATTGAGGGCTTCTCTAAGAAATGAAAGACATAAGTCTTGAGAAGCGATGTTCTGATACCCAAGCAATTCTTTTGAGACCTGACATGGAAGTTCTAATGGTGCGTTTCCTTAGCAGCCAAAGGCAGCAATCTGCATTCATCTCACCCTCAAAGAGGGAATCTGTGACAGTTAGAGAGAGGGGGAATTGTTCTAGAGATGCTCCATGGCAGACACATTTGGATTTTCCCAGCTCAAACTCTTCAGTCTAGCCCGGCAAGCACTGACAAAGGAGAGTAGAAGGGACATCCTGATTGAAGCAGCCTAGCGGGAACACATTGAAACTTTAACTCCTCTCAAACAAAATTCCTCCAAGACTCTTAAACAAATAGACAGGAGACGAAGGGGAATTTCTGTCAACTGGGGGCAACAGGAGCGCAGAAAAGCTCAATCACTCAAGACTAATGTTGCACCTAGATGTAACTATTCACCAAACAAACAAAGTCCAAAGCTTTTGGCCGTGGTCATAAACAGGGCAATTCCCACCAAAAGGTCCTGAAGAGAAAAATGTAAATATTACAAACAGCTTAGACGTTAAGGCTGCTGCCCGTAAGACATATGTAAGAGCCCCATGATTACAGATAAGAAGTGACGTGGGTACCTAAATAAGTGATAGCCCTACACTGACGGTAAAAAGCTGAAAAATTCATTAAACAAGGTCAGATGGATTTCTTACTACTATTCGTATCACATTTCATGTGCCAGGCTATGTAACCTTACATTACAATTCACGCGTAAAATTATTCTCCATTTTAATTTCTGCAAATGGTGAGCAGTTAACTGTTTAAGTATTTTGTGCTTAAACATTACCTGGAAACATTTGAATGATAATCGTTGTTAATACATAATATTTCCATCAGAAATCTTTTTGTATGACCCCCAGCACATTTGGTTCAAACTGTTCAAAGAGCAGCAAGTGGCCATTTCTGTTTCCACCTGAATGACTGAATGATTCACCAATAAAGGAATTAATCAATTCCCCCAAACTTCCCTCCCAAAACCGCAGCCTTGCTTATAAAAATAAGCAAGTAGCCATCACCCCTAATAGTGTCACTCACGTGTCTTTATCAGTCTGCCATCTATTGTGGGATAGCAGGCCCAAAGCTCGCAGCCAATTGGGGTAAGTGAGGCCTCTAATGCCTTGGTTAAGATACTCCAGAGTTGGGTCCGACATTGTAGTGAATTTGTCAGATGCGTCCTGCAGATCGTATGCTATATTTTCTTTGGCTAAAACTTGCCAAATCTTCTGCAGCCAGATGGAAGTGTTTGGGATGAGGGACGTGGCCATTTCATGTGTAATAGTTACCATAAATATAGATGAGAACCAATGTTAGAGAAACAAACCAAGCCACAAAAAATCAAGCACAACAGTTTCGTTCATATTTCTATACTTTTTAAGCACTTATGCTGAGGGATGACTCTTTTAAAATGTTAAGAGTCGTGGTGGTGGTAGAATAGGAGCAAAGGGGAGGTTGGAGGCATTCACTGGTCCAGGATCTCTAATGAACCAATCGAATGTATGTAGATCTTCAAGCCTTGTCCTGAGTTTGATTTGAAATCTAAATTTAAATGTCTAGAGGAAGAGCCTGGACTGTGAATTTACAAGTGATTTTTTAGATACAATGAAAAGATGAAACAGTAACCCCTACTTCAAATGTGTATTATTGTGTTGTGTTTTAGTGTGTGTGTGTAATCTAAAAGGGGATTCACACATCTTGGGTCTAGAATGTAGCCACTTGAACAATTTTGATGTTCGAACTCTATATTGTAAGGCGGACATACATATGAACCAAAGCCACAACTGCTTTTGTATAATCAAATTGTATTTTATTGCTGCATTTAAAGGAAAGAGAGCCGCTGAGACAGATTGAAGTAGTGCCTGGAAACAATGAACAATCTCATGACATACCTTCAGGAAAATGTCCAAATGGGGTAAGACAAAGTTATAAATAGCCATTGATTTCATAGTTTTTTCTAAATTAATGTCATTTTTTGTGTGCTGAAACATCAATTTGTCTCTAAATGGCATCCTCTGACCAAGAAGCTGGGGGCAGATCACTCTTATCAAGAAGCTAACTGGGAAGATCACCATGGAGAAGGCAGTTGTCACAAGGCCACATATTTTGTAGGTATTGTATCCTATTAAAAGAGAGACGCTGCCAAGTGGAAATCGATTTAACACCTGTTATTGGTCTAAAAAGAACCCATTCTGTCTATTCTGCGGATTCTACTTTTGCATGAATATTCTGAGGGGAAAGAGCCTCCGAATCCCGAGTGCGTAACATCACAACATCTCAGTGTGTCACAAGCATTAATAGAGGCAAAAGCTCAGGCCTTTTTGTATCTGAAAGTGCTTTTTCATTGATAGGGAATTTTGTGTTTGTGTGGTTGTGTGGATGGGTGAATGTGAGAATGAGTCAATGTGTGTATGAAAGAATCGTTGAGTGTATGGATAGATCAATGAGTGTGTGACTGAGTACATGGATGGATGAACGGGTGAGTGACTGGGCGCGTGGACAGGTGAGTGAATTGATAAGTGAGTGAGTACCAGCAAAAGAGAATGGCCTCCTGCCAACATCAGGTGTGTGGCCATTTATGCATTTACTTATTTTCCTACCCATTCATCCATCTTTGCACTCATATGTTCATCGAATGATCTAACCCTCTTCTCACTCACCTATTCATACATAGAGGCTCTCTGTCACTCGCTCACATATTCCTTCTCCCTCACCTAACCATGCAACCAGTCACTTATCCATTTATCCATACTCTCACCCATCTATTCATTCATCTATCCTTTAGCTCTTTTTTCCATTCAACCAATCCAGAATCCACACAACCACACACACAAAATCACAAATCAACGAGGATGCACTTTCACTTAAGAAGGCCAGTCTTCATGGTTTTGCCAATGATTGTATGTAACTGAAAGTGAACGTGAATTTTTGTTTGTGAGAGAGTACGTGAATAGGTGAATGAATTGATGAGTGGGTCCACAGATGTATACATTAGTGACTGAGCGCATGCATAGATGAGTTAATGAATGAATGTATGAATGAATGAGCAGGTAAGTGCATGACTAGATGAACAGGAGAGTTCATTGATATAGATAAGTGCATTGAAGGGTCAATGGTAAATGAGTAAATACATGAATGGATATATGGGTTTATATGGTGAAATGGAAGATTGATAGACCTTGGTGTCTTTTTGCAGAATACTCTGCGTGATGCAATGCTCAGCACTGCTTGCCCCCTTGCCAATGCAATACTGACTACACCCTGTTCGCTCACCTTAATCTCGTTCTGCAAAAAGGAATTACACCTGGGCTCAGCTCCTCTGAATGTGACAGAAAAGCAAACACTGGCTGAACTGCGCCTGGAAGAAAAAAAGTGAGCAGCGGACTCCCTCTACCTACCAACCACATCTGAGCATCAAACACTAAGAGCAGCTTGCACCAAGCACGATATGTGATGTGTCCATCACTAAGGACCCACTATTAAGTGAGAGTTAAGTTCTGATCCTAGTGCACAGGTCAGTGTATGGAACACCTTCTAGTTGCTTGACAAGATTCATCACTTCCCAGACGTCTGATATCCAGTGGTAAGAATCTCTTGGTTGAACCTGAGACGCAAAGGGTAGAAGAGAGTATAGTCAAGCCTTTCCCGCCCATACATACACACTATGGAACTCCTTACCTGAACAACAATTATGTTATGGTTTGCTTCTGCCTTTTGAGAAATCCTTTAAAATGTACCTTTAATACTGTGGTCTAACATTTATGATTCTCGGATTCCCTATCGGTTGTTCAGAATGTTCTTGGTAGTTGTATGTCTTTTGGCTTGTGTGCAGGTAGGTCCACCTGTGTTTGTGTAGGGTTGGCTGTAGACGTATTAATGTCTGTGTGTGTGTGGGGGGGGTAACTGTAGTAATATGTGCCATCTGTGTCAATGTATATGTGAATGTGTCGGTGAATGCACTGTAACAAAGCCAAAGCTATTGGATTTGTTAATGCTTGTTGGGCGGTCATTCCTATGTTCGTAATAGAACAACAATTCTTAAAATAAAACTGCTTTTGATAACAGCACTATATATAAGCTATAACATTAGATGGTGATAATATTTAACCATGTTATTTGTGTTTATCTGTCTGTAATTAACGATATTGCTTTTGGAAACGCGGATGGAGAGGTGTGGTGCAGCGGCCAGGGCAGCTGACTTCGGAGCACAGGGTTCACGGTTCGATCCCCGGCTCCGGCGGCAGCTCAGCTCAGCACCATGTGACTCTGGGCAATAGCTCACTTAATTTCCACTACGGCCCCCAGCGCCTTGAGACCCGTAAGGGTGAGTAGCTGCGCTATATAAAAACGGACTTACATTTTTTACATACCTCTAACCTCCTAGTTGTTTAAGCCTACATTCCACTTACCTCTGTGATAACAAAATAAACATGGCTGTGTATGGCTTTGCACCTTTTTGTACAATTACTGCCTTTCAAAACGTTTAAGAAAAATTAGTTTTTTGCTACAAGGAGACTTTTAAAGTGTACACCACGTGTGTACAGATTCGTACAGTAGAGTTTTTGGCTTACTTTATAAATAGTCGAACCCGCTTACAGAACATTTTTTCTCAGAGGGATTCCACACAAGATTAATATGAATATTTCAGCTTGAGCTATTGATGCTTGTACTTTGGTGTGCAGCATCTATGGCAGCTCTGACCCAATACATTCTACACATGGCCATCCAAAGGCAAGGTGAGGGAGAAAGTAGACCCACAAGTAATCCCATTAACAGATGGGCATTAGGAGGATGATATAAAAAAACACCTGTAAGAAATACAAACATGAAAACAGCATGTTGTCTGAGAGGGTTCCTTGCTTTTCAACCACATATGTGACAATTTGGTGCCTGGTCCCCTCCCCTTAAGAGACAAGAATATGGGGTACCTGTAACAGTGTTCGGCATAGTAGATTAACATCATCTCTTGTAAAGCCTGTTCAGCTGGTCCTCCATTCATAAACACTCTTTGTACTCACTCTTTCACCATCTGTTCTTTCTCACTACTATACAATTGGCCCTTGGACAATATAAGGCAATCCTTTGATGACAAATGGACAAGTTCCTCAGGAAGTCTTTCGGAAGGTCTGAAGTGAAGTTAATTCCATTATCTGCAGTAAGGATCTTCTGTATACCTTTGTTATAAAACACTTCCTTAAGAAACTCAGTGATCACATTAGTGGTTGCATTGTATACATATATCAAATTTACTTGATTGGAATGATAATGAGTACCAGTGTAATTTTTTTAGAGAAACACTTCCTGTCTATGGAACCAGTTATGTCCAAAACTACTTGAACCCATGGATAAGCAGGTACCCCTACAAGGGAAAGGAATTTTCTGACAATTTTAAATGTGTCACTGCAGGACAATTGTAGCATGACAATACTTTATTCTGTTATGTTAACATAACATAACATAACATAACATACTTTATTCTCAACTTGAGAGTGTAGCCCAGGCTATCAATAACATTCCCTGAGTTTGTCATGCTCCTTCCTAGATGTCCCTCATGAGCCAGATCAAGTAACTTTCTTCTTCTTGCAGGTGGTGGGACTAGTTTGTTTCATCTGTTCATTTTTAAATTTCCACTAACCTTTTAAACAATCAGAAGTATTCCCATGTTTTGTAGGCCAACCCTTATAGATTCCATCACAAAGTTCTTTTACTTCAGTGTCATTCCTCACACACTTTTCCATTCACCTTCTTTCACACCTGACATGTCAACTGAAAGTACACAATTTTCTATCACACCTTCTTCATAGCTCTGGGAATCTAAAGGCATATGAGAAAGGCAATGACTGCTACATTCTCACAACTCAGTAAACGTTCTATCTTGAAGTAAAATCCATCCAACATTAACTACTATCTGAAAATCCCAGAGGTAGTTTGGTCTTAACTCTTGGAACAGAAAACATATGTTAGTGGTTTGTGGTCTGTCCTTATCACTAAAGGGATTGACCATAAGAAAAGTGTAGAATGTTTAACTAGCTAGTAACATGAGAGTGCTTCCCTCTCTATTACAGAGTAATTGGATTCTGCATCTTTTAATGTGGAAGCAAATGCCACTACTTGTTCCTTCCTGTTCACAACATGTTATAAATTAGCCCTTTTTTGCTTGCTTTAGTGGTCAGAATAGTTCTTCGTGATGCCTCAAAGTTGTTATTGGTAGAGGTAAGGCAATATCCTCCTTTACTCCCACAAAGGCCTTTTGACATCCCTATGACCGATTAGAATGCACTCCATTCCTAATAAGTGCCTTTCTCAGTTCTACTTTGACTGAGTAATGCTTTACGAACCTTGCATAAACTCAGCAAGTCCCAGAAAGGAATTACGTTCTTCCTTACCAGATGGCGGGAAGAGCTTTCATCAATGCTTTAACCAGGTTCAGCTTAGACTTGGTTCCATTACAGGATGTATGACCTAAATATTCAACTGACGCTATATGAGTGCAACACTTTTCTCTTCTAATTGTGATACCTGCATTTTTTAATTTCTGTAATACGGACCAAAGAGTATGTTTTTGGACTTCTTCCAAGGTACCATAGCAAAGCATGTCATTCTGATAACAAAGGACGCTGAGTTACCTACGTAATATGTTCTGCATGATCCATTGAAAAAAGGCAGCTGCGGAAGTAAGCCCAACGGACATTGTAATGTACCTGCATGCTCCAAGTGTAGCTATAAACTATGTCAGTCAACGTGAACCAGATGTATTTCTAAACTTGAGGGTGTGCTGAGGCTAAATCAAGTACACTAAAACAAGAAGTATCCTTGACTTTCTTATTTAGGCCTACTACCCCTCCTGGGGCATAGGCCATCCACCAGGACTCTCCAGCCATCTCTGTCTTTTCTTTCAATCCGACTCCAGGTTTAGCCCATTTCCTTGCAGTCAGCCTCGAGCCCTCGTGCCAGGTGTTTCTACTTGGGATTCCTCTTTTCCTTTTTCCGTAAGGGTTCCAGGTCAGGGCTTGCCTGGTGTTGTTTGACACAGACTTGAAAGGGGTGTGACCTATCCAGCCACAGCTTCTTTTCATGATTTCTTCATGGGCAGGGGGTTGGGAAGTCTTCTGCCATAGGTTGTTGTTGCTGAGGAAGTTTGGCTAGCGGATTTGGAGGATATTTCTCAGACAGGTGTTGATGAAGGTCTTGACTTTGTTGGTGGTGGTCACTGTTGTCTTCCAGGTTTCTGCTTCATACAGAAGGATCAATTTTACGTTGGTTTTAAAAAGCCTGATCTTGGTTTGCCCCATTAGGTTCTTGGAGCTCCAGCTCTTCTTTAGCTGAAATAAGGTAGCCCTTGCTTTGCCGATTCTTGCCTTGACGCCGGCATCTGTGCCGCCCTGTTTGTCTATGATACTGCCCAGGTAGGTAAAGGCCTCATCCCCTTCCAGTGCATCACCTGCAAAAGTGACTACAACTGTGCTGGCTGTGTTAGCCTTCAGGATCTTGGTTTTTCCCCTGTGGATGTTGAGGCCAAGTTGTGCTGATGTGGCTGCCACACTGTCAGTCTTCTCTTGCATCTGTTGATGGGTATGAGAGAGTAGGGCCAGGTCGTCTGCAAAGTCCAGGTGGTCGAGCTGCGTCCAAGGTATCCACTGGATCCCATTTCTTCTTCCTGCTGTGGATATCTTCATGAACCAGTCTATGGCCAGCAGGAAAAGAAAAGGCGAGAGCAAACAACCCTGTTGGATTCCCGTCCTCACTTGGAAGGATTCTGTGAGTTATCATCCATGGACTATCTTGCAGGTCATTTCCTTGTAAGAGTTCCTGATGGTTCTTATGAGTTTATATCGCACACCGTAGTGGTGGAGGAGTTCCCAAAGGGTCTCTTTGTCCATGATGTTGAATGCCTTCTCATAGTCGTTGAAATTTACATAGAGGGGGGAGTTCCATCCCATCGACTGCTCACTGATGATGTGCAGTGTTGCAATCTGGTCTGTGAAGATCTATCTTTGTGGAAGCCGGCTTGCTGGTCTCTCAACTGTGTGTCAACTTGTTCCTTCTTTCTGTTCAGGATGACTCTGTTGAACACTTTGCCTGGGGTTGATAAAAGAGTTATCCCACCGTAGTTTGCGCAGTTACTTAGGCCTCCTTTATTGTGGATCTTGATGAGATATCCCTTGAAGTCTGATGGCACCTTTTTCTCTTCCCAGATCCTTCCAAACAGGGGATAGAGAATGTCTACTGATGTTTCAATGTCTGCCTTCAGTGCCTCCGCAGGAATGTTATCCGGTCCTGCAGCCTTCCCATTTCTCAGATGAAGAGAGAAAGGAAAAGAAAGCTGCAGTCAACACCAGCCGAACAAAAGCAGAGAAAGCGAAAGCTCAGGACAAGGACACCGGAACCAACAAGGAAGCAAAAGAGAAACTTAAGAGCAGACAAGCAAAGATTCATCGATGGCCTTGCCACAGATGCCCAGACACCATATTACGAATAGGGTGCACTTTTGTTGTTTGCACCATGGCGCACCTTCCAGAAGATGCACCCTGCACAAACAAGGAAAGTGCACCATATTAGAAAGAATGTGCTGTTCCAAAGGCAGCCGCAAACTCGTGCTGCCCTGGGAGCAGCGCATTCAAGTGAAATATGGAGCAGCTGTTTAAAAGCTGCTCCATGTTTTGCTGTGCAGGCGGAACACTTTAAGGGGATTAGAGATCCCCTTGTAGGCGGCTGCAGTGGGATGTCTGAGGGGTCCAAGGGACTCTGTTTCTCCCCCAACCCCATAGGGCTGCCTTTTGGAGACACACTGTAAGTGCGCCATCTTTTTGTGGTGCACTGAAAGTGTGCCTCTTGAGGGCATGTTTGCCTCTGCGCCGGCATCGGTAATACAGTGTGGGCACAGAGGCAATGTGATTCCCTCATATGCATGGGGCACATCCCCATGCACAATATTGCTGCTGCAACATGTGTATTGAAGAATGGGATACACAAACATCTGCGGCTCCTTCTAAAATGTCATTGTGCCCCGGGGACACTCAAAGCGGGTGTACATGCTCGTTGCGCCCCTGGGGTTCAATACGGGCCCAAAAAGCAGCAAGCCATAGAAACTTGAAAGAACTCTATGATATAAAGAGGATATTCTCCAGCAGATACAGCAAGCCAAAAAGTCCTGTTAAAGACAAAGCTGGGAAGATAATCATGGGTAACGAAGGCCAACAACAAAGATGGGCAGAGCACTTAGAAGAACTGCTGAATCAGACAGTGCCACAGTCTCCACCAGGCAGACAGCCAGCCAACAAGGACTTGCCAATTGACTGCAGCAGACCAACCAAGGAAGAAATACGGCAAGCCATCAAATATCTATCCTTGACTAGACTCAGCATATCTTGTATTCTCAGTAATGGATATCGTTCTACCTTAATTTGGTTATTTAAATCTCGAAGATCCACGCACAGCCTGATATCAGAACCATTGGATTTGGAAGTTAGGGGTTCAACCATTCTGAACAGTCAATGGGTTCAGTTATACAGAAACAGCCTGTCAATCTTTAATCTGAGGGATTCATACATTAAATGTGGAATATGACGAACCTTATGTACCACATGTTTTGCATTAGATTTTAACTTGATGCAATGGTGATATCCAGATAACCCCAATTGATCAGTTCATACCTATGGAAAATCATAACCAACACCTACCTCCTTTCCAGAAAATGAGTTGTGAACTGGTAATACAGGATCTTGTTGGTGTCTCCCCCTAACAAGATAGATCAGGTTTCTGCTATGCATACTTTGCATGCTGTAGACCTCCCCCTTGAATGAAATTTTCATTTGAACCATTACTTTCAGGGATATTGGTTCACCATTCTAGCCCCACTGTTTGATATCTGGATGTTCTAACTCAAGGAAATTGTCACAGAATAATTGATAAAAGGTTTGACTGTTTAGTAAAGTAAAGGGGGGGACAAGAATCAGCAAAACCTGTAACTATTTTTCAGTCCAACATAATGTCACAAGGACGTTTTCTACGTCATAATTTTCAAGTATTTGAAACATCAGTTTCCTTTCTTCTTTTTCACATTGTTCAAACCATGTTGATACTTTTGCTAACACAATCTCTATCTACACATGCAAAGTGGCCTTTCTTGCCACACTTGTGACACATAGCATTCCTTGCTCGAAAGTTGCTGTTATTTGCTATATGGTTGTTAATACCACATTAGTAGCATTTGTTCCATTCTTTAAATTGGGACATTTTGGAATCAGTGTTGCCTCCATTACTGTACCAATATTTATCCTTCTTGAAGTCTTTAACTACATTTAAATCTCTTTCACTCACTACGGTGTGCGCTCTATTATGTTGGCTATATATGTTGCGTCTTTTAGATTTGGATTCTTAGATAATCGTTTATTTTGTATGTGCATTGCTTTTACATCATACTAGTTGCTCTCAGATAAGAGAATTACACAAAGCACCAAAATTCACGTTTGCACGTCCCTTTTCAAAAGAGCTATATATGTGTCTACCTATTCATTTTAACCTTGAACCCTGGCTAAAAATTATCTATCCAAATTGATCTAGTTTTCTCAGAGCAATTTGATAAGCATCCAATTGATTGAGTTTTTTTTTTTTTGAAGAAGAAGAAGAAATCACACACTAAGGGAAGAACATGGCGGCCAGCGCGTAGCCGGTCACGGGAGCACCCTCGGAGCGGCGTGAAAATAATCGACCACCATCTGAATGAATTCGTTTGAGCCTGAGGAGTTCTAAAGCTGGAATGATTTTCCCTATAACATAAAATCAAACTTACGTGCGGTACA
Source organism: Calotriton arnoldi (assembly GCA_963921515.1). Taxonomy (NCBI): domain Eukaryota; kingdom Metazoa; phylum Chordata; class Amphibia; order Caudata; family Salamandridae; genus Calotriton; species Calotriton arnoldi. Next base: position 377,576 of record CAWUFW010006486.1, read on the forward strand.
AAGTGGCAGAGTCGAGCAGAGTTGCGGCGGCCGGCTGGTGTGTGGGGGGTAGTGCGGAGTCAGGAGTTAGCGAGATATTCGTGTGCGGCGGCAGCAGAGGTGACTACGAAGCGGCCGTGGAGAAGGGCAGCCCTGGAGCTACGCAGGGGAAGAGGCGCAGCGGCCAGGATCTCCTTCCGGGGGAGAGGTGGACGCGGTAGTAGCGGGCTTGGGTGCGCGACTGAGAAAGGCCACGGCGGGGGAATACAGCCAGACGCGAGTCGGGAGGAATTGGTAGAGATTCAAAGTTGTCCGCTTTTCCAGGAGCAGGAGCCAGTGTTAAGTCTGAATTCATCTAGCGGTAAGGAGCAACATATTAAAATAAAAGTTAATCGGGGCAATAAGACAACAGTACAAGAAGAGCTGCCCCCACGCTATGCGTTAAAGAAGTTAATGCAAGGTACAGGAGAAAGGCAAAGGGGTGTAACAAGCTCTGCTATAAGTTCTGCTATAAGTTTACAAGGCTTTGAAGTGGAGGAGGATGATGAATTAGTCAGAAATAAGACAAATAAAGCTAGTGGGGAAAAAAAAACGGCACGGAAGCGAACAGCAGGTCAGAAGACAAAAGTGACTCCCTCTTTAAAAGCATATTTTAAAGTTTTGCCCCAAATAATAACATTGGTGGATAGTAGGATGGAGGCAGTTACTACTACAGGGAAGGAGTTGAGTATAGAACAGGCCAAAACTTCTGCAGAATTAGGTCCAGAGGATGCTATAGACTGGAATAAAGATGCATCCCCAAATAGTTACCAAGTGCTTGCTATGCCAGCCACGGAGGAATGTATGAGCAACCAGCCTCTGGTTGAGAAGATACAGGAGAAGCTAATGCCAATGCCAATGCCAGCAATCACGAGGCAAAGTCCAGTGCAGCCAGGGAGTGAGGATCCTACTTTGGGCGTGCTGTTAAGGGCTCTGTCGGTGGAGATTAAAACTAGGTTTGAAACCTCGGAAGGGAATCAGAAGGAAATAAGGCAGGCCTGCGATACTCTAGAGAAAAAGATGGATGACCTCTGCAACAGAACAACTATGCTGGAGGGCGAAGTGAAAGAGCATAGAGAGAAGGTAGTTACAAACTCTGTCGAGATAACAAAATTGAAATCTGCAGAAAGAGAATGTCTCGACAGAGTTGAGAGACTGGAAAATTTCCAGAGAAGGAATAATATAAAAATCTTGAAGGTGCCAGAAGGGAGGGAAGGAGATGATATAAAAACCTTTGTAGTGCGGTTAATAAAAAAAGAGCTACAGGTTGAAGAATCTGAAGAGGAAATAGGGAAAGATATTCAACGTGTATATAGGGATCCGTATAGGCTAAATATTAACAGGACAAAGCCCAGAAAGATTTTGATTAATTTTCTAACTTTCTCCTTAAAAGAAAAGATACTATCAAAAGCTCTCAGTCTGAAAAAGATAGAGGTTGATGGGGTCAAATATGATTTCAGATCAGATATTTCAACCACCACCGCAAATAGGCAATGGGAGTTAGGGAAGAGGATGGATCCACTTAAAAGGTTGGGAGCAGTAGTCCAGCTTCAATTTCCAGCCTTTTTGAGAGTTATGCTTGAAAATAAAATGCATATTTTTCACTCCTGTGAAAAGGTGGATGAATTCATAAATGACCTTCAAGCACATGGTCTGTAATCTCCACCCTACCCTACCTGCTTGCTTGAAATTAACTGAAAATGTAGAGATGGATAGGCAAGCAGGATGGAATGTGAAGGGAAAAGGAGAGGGAAGCAAATAAAGAAAAAAAGGAACAGTGTAAAATTCTTAGAGAGAAATAACAACAATTAAAATACTAATAGGAAAAGAAAAATATAAATATAAATAGATAAAATGAAATACATAACCATGTTTAAGATAGGTGCATTCAGATGGTGAATATTTTAGAAAATTGTTCGCTCCGAGGGGAACCCACATGGCCTTTGGCCTTGTAGAATTGGGGAGGGTTTTTCCATGGGAGGGGGTGTATAGGGTGCACTGGGTGGGGAGCAGTAGGGAAAAAAGAAAAAAATATAGTTCCTCTGAAGCCTCTTTTAATGTCTCAGAAGCAGATTATTCACTGGGTGGATACCGATGATGGGTGAGAGGAAGGATGCTATTATTAAAATTGTATCTTGGAATTTAAATGGTCTTAGGGTTAGGGGAACGAGGGCGAAAGTACTCCAGTATCTTAAAGACTGCCCAGCTCAAATTATAATTGCTCAAGAGACACACCTAACAGAAAAAGAAGCAACAGATCTGTTCAGGTCAACAAAATGGATTGCCCATATGGCATGTACAGCTCAATCAGCAGTGACAAAAGGGGTAGCAATTTTAATCAAACGAGGGCTACAAGTAAATCTAGACTCCTTTGTATCTGATAAAGCTGGAAGATGGATAGTAGCCAAAGTAAAAATCTTAGCTCATCCCTATACGGTGGCCGGCTACTACGGACCAAACTATGATGAAGTGCAACCTTTAGGTGAACTGATGGCCGAACTTCTAAACTCTTCAGATCCCATTATTCTGGCCGGGGATTTTAATGTAGTGTTAAATCCTGCTCTAGATAAGTCTTCAAACAGTAGAGCACAGGTAAATCCTAAAATGCTTGGATTAATAAAACAAATGATGGAACAACTAGGCCTGCAGGATGTATGGCGGCAAAAAGCTGGGTCACAAAAAGGATTTACATACTACAACAAGAAGTATAAACATCAGTCCAGAATAGATTACTTCCTCATAGACTGCAAGTTAAAAGATGATGTGCAGCAGATTGATCACATAGGAGTTCATCTGTCCGACCATTCGGCAGTGATGCTTAAATTGAAGATCAGGAAGGTGGGCACTCAATCTAGATGGACTCTTGATCGCACGATATTGCAGGACGAGGGAGTTATTCAGTTACTTAGAAAAGAGACAGAAGAATTTTTTGAGTACAATTGGGGGTCCACTCTCCCTGGAGTGATGTGGGATGCCTATAAGGCTTTTCTAAGGGGCAGACTTGGGACCTTGGCTGCGGAGAAGAGAAGAAGTTATTACAAGGAGCTGGCGATGATGGAGGAAAAGGTTCGCTCTCTAGAGGATAAACTAACTAATCCAAGGTCAGGAGAGGCGGCTAGGACAGTGTGGTTGCAGGAAGTGTCACTGGTTAAGTCTAGTCTAGCAAATCTATTACAAGACAGGGTAAGGATGAGATGGGAGGCCAGCCAGATGGCTCATTTTGAGTATAGCGAAGGCTGCAGTAAACTATTGGCCTGTAAGGCCAAAAAAGAGCAAGCAAGAAATAGAATCGAGGAGGTGATTTGCGAACAAACGGGGACCCTGATTGGTGAGAGTAGCGGGGGTTGAGCAAACGTTCCATAACTTTTTAGTAAAGTCTACCGTGAAGAGCTCAATCCATCTGAAAATAATTTAAAAATATGGCTAGGTCAGGACGCAGGAAACTCGCTGACACCAGAAAAATCTGATTATTTAAATAGAGTTATAGATATTTCTGAGGTAGAAAAGATAATTAGTCAGCTCAAGAATGGGAAAGCACCAGGGCCGGACGGCATTCCCCAAGAGGTTTATAAAGTTCTGGCATGCACTCTATCCCCCATATTAGTGAAACTTTGTAACGATTTTTTTGTTAATGGGTTTGATCTGCCAGTCTCTTGGAAGGAAGCTACAATCTCTTTAATTTTGAAGCCTGGTAAATGCCCTAAGAAATGTGACTCCTATCGGCCAATTTCCTTATTAAATAGTGATTATAAGCTATACGCAAAGATCTTGGCAGACAGGTTGAATGGTCTAATGGTTGAGTTAATAAATGATGATCAGAAAGGGTTTATTCGGGGAAGACTCCTGAAGGATCTGACCTTTACACTAGTTGGCACAATCGACTTGGCGACCTCTTATACCCTTCCTTTGGCTGTGGTGGCCTTAGATGCCACCAAGGCCTTTGATCGAGTGAACTGGGTCTATTTGAAAGCAGTAGTAGCCTCTATGAATCTAGGTACAAATTTTTGTAATGCACTGGCTGGATTCTATCGAGCCCCAGAAGCTAGAGTGTTAATTAATGGCTCTCTAACTAAGCCTGTGATCATATCCAGAGGGACAAGGCAGGGATGTCCTTTGTCGCCCTTGCTCTTTAATCTCCACATAGAGCCCCTAGCAAGGAAAATTAGAGACGACCCCGAAATTTTACCCTTTAATTTTATGGATTGGGAAAAAAAATTGGGGCTCTATGCAGATGATATTCTGATATACACTACAAATTTACAGAAAACATTGCCCCGTCTGATGGCTATAACGACAGATTTCGGGAAGGTGTCGGGTTACGAGATCAATGGTGATAAAACTGAAATTATGACCTGGAATATTGAAGGGACAACCGGGAAAGACGAAATCAGATATCTGGGAGTTATGATAGCTCATGATATTAATAAAATAACAAAACTTAATTTTGATAAAGCCCGGAAAGAGATCATGAAACTTCTGAAAACCTGGTCTTATCTTCAGCTATCACTCTTCGGACGGAGTAATTTAGTTAAAATGATGATCCTCCCTAAGCTCACCTTTTTATTTGATTCCATTCCCTTGCCTTTCAAGAAGGAATGGATAAAGAAGCTACAAAGTGAGCTCTGTTCTTTATCTGGGCAAGTAAAGGACCAAGAATAGCTTGGAAAAAGCTGAGGAGGAGGGTTGAGAAAGGGGGCTTAGCCCTGCCGGACTTACTTTTCTACGCTTGGGCTTTTCTTTTGAAAAACGGGAAGTGCCTTTTTAATATACCTAGTCGAACCATGACAGGTGGCTTGTGGTTGATAATGTCAAGTTTGGAACCAGGAGGCAATGAGGGTTTTCTTTTCAAATATGCAGATCCAAAAATTTTCAAAAAGGTCAGGTTAAAGATACTGAGGGGGCTTGCAGAGACATGGAATAAGGTCAGAAAAATCCTAAAATTTCCATACTACAGTTCATTGGCCCCCATTTGGGATGGACCCGGAGCTCCGGAGTGGACAAAAGATGCTCTTGCTAAACCCTTGTTGGAGGGTGGCCTCATACGCTGGGAACAGTTAACAGTAGATGGCAAGCTCATTTCTTGGGAAGAATGTAACCAACAAGCAAATTTTAACCTATCTAGATTTAAATATCTTCAAATGCGAAGTTGGTTTCAAGATCCAGAAACAAAGATAGGTGATCAGAATGACTTGGAAACTCGACTAAAACAAGAGTCAAACCATAAGAAGGAGTTAGCGACTATCTACTGGTTAATGGTTGAAATCGAGGATGGAGACTTTACGCTGCCTGCAGAGTTATGGGGAAAATACTTGCCGGAACCATCGTTGGAAAATAACTGGCAAGTATCAATGTCTATGCTATTTAAAATAGTAAAGCCTGCAAACCTGAGGAGAAATCATCTTTTTTCTATTCACAGAGCGTATTGGTCTCCTCTGAAACTGTCAAAGTTTGGTAGAGGAGGTGATGTCCCCTGTCCAAAGTGTGGTAATATGAGAGTGGATGACGTCCACATGTTTGTTAAATGCCCGGAATTGCAATTCTTCTGGAGTGAAGTGTGTAGGGCACTGTCTGAAATGTTGGAGCTCAACGTTAAGGTAAGCGTTATGCTTATTATCTTCGGGCTGATGGAACCAGAAGTTATAACTACTAAAAATCAGGCAAGGTTTATCTTTTATGCTGTACTATTGGCACGGAGGGAGATATGCAAGTTGTGGGTGGCCACCTTCCCCCCTACCCTTGATAACTGGTTGTGTTCTATTAAACATATAGCCACTTTGGATAGGAAAAGCTCCAGAAATGTCAACTTTGGCTCCCGTTTTTCGAATGGTGTGATGTTTTAAATATTAACAGGAGTGGTTTAATGGTCCTATGATTAAGCCTTCTCAGCCTCAGCAGGTTTTGGGTGTGGGCTCTTGTTGCCTAGTCTCCCGGTTGGATAGTGAGAGGGTTGAGACAGACAAAAAAAGAAGATAGGGTACACGGAGACCATGCCCGAGGGTCATACAGAACTATGGTCTCTGTTTCTTTTCCCTAGCCTTTCTTACCCGACCTGTTTAAACAGCACATGAGTTCAGGTCCCGATTGCCCATTAACATGTGCAAGTGGAAGAACGACATTGTTTTTTCTTTCCATTAAAGAGGCTAATGAGGACAAAAAAAGACAACAACAAAAAAGCATCCAATTGAGCATTTTGTCCCTCTCTTCCAACTTTATGTTGGTCTTGTAGTTTCTCATAAACTTTTCTTCCTTCCACCGCGAAATTGTGTAATAAAACATGTTGTTTTCATAGTGGCTAACACATTTCTCCCCATTTGCTATATGATATGATTCAGATTGGTGCACCTTTTATTTCCAGAGAATGATGGGTTCACCTAATCATTTTAAAACGGAGGAGTTTGTCACATGCTTGCTGTAGACATGTTCCAAAAATGAAAAGAAAAATGAACAATAATAATACTTCAATAACTTCAGTTAGTAAATACAGCACAATGGCTGAAACTTAAATTCTGTTGCTTCCCACACAAAGCATTTTGTGTAGTTACCTGCTATATGATGTAGTGATATCTGGTGGAAGCACAGAGCCCAGATGTAAAAGCTGCAAGCAGACCAATAAAGAAATGTGTGCAATAAGTACAAGCTCTGCACTGCCCTCATTTAACTTCCTACGGGTGAAGAGCAAATTCTTAACAGCAGGGCTGGAAAGGAGGAGAAACACGTGTAGAAGTGAGATCACATTGGCACAGCAGGCTCCAGCTCACACTAACTGGTAGAAAGATGGTAACTTCTGTTTATCTGGATACAAAACTCAGGAATACAACAAGCACCATAGATGATGTTGCAGTAATCCTCCATGTGCTGGGCCACTCTCCAATCTTCATTTTCTCACTTGTGTCACACACAACAGTGCTGTAGAGTTGCTGGTGTTCCGTGACACAGTGGTGGTGACTGGAGATGGACCTCATTGCTCCTTCTCAGTGTGGAAAGAGAAAAAATGCTGCCACTCCTGGTGACTGGCATGACTTCACTGAATGACTGTCCTATGGGATGACTCAAAATGTAACTGATAATGCCAGCAAAGCAATAGCTGAGGAAGGCAGACCCATTGCCCTACTCTATGTATAGAGTCCGCTGGGCTAATCCAAAATATCAATGACACTTCCACCAAAAGAATTGTTGAAGGCGGCTTATTGACAAATTATTTCTGCAAGTGGAGCAAGCCAAGTCCATATCCAGGCTTATACTCAATACACAGGAGCTACATTTTCTTTAGTTGATCCTGCCGCACTTCCTGCACTGAACTATTTATTTTGGGTCTTTTTGAAACTTTCTAAAATTGTTTGATTTGTTCCACTCTTGCAGTTCAACTTGGATATTGTTCAATACATTCACTATCCTTTCCTTTACATATATGTCTTATTATTCAAGAATTGTGGTCTGATATCATTTATTTATTCATTTATTTTATTTATCCATTTGTAAAGCGCCTGGTTACACCTACGGTGTGTCCCCGCGCTAGAACAGACTCTCAGTGAGGTAGCAGGAGCTATTGTAAGGTATCCAGAGGCATAAAATAGTAGCACTTGCGGATCATGATACTAATTTGAAGATGGAAACAGCCGTGTCTTTAGGTTTTTGCGAAAGGTACTTTCGCGGGGTTCAGCTCTTAGATCCGCAGGCAGTGTGTTCCAGGCCTTTGCTGTGAGGTATCTAAAGGAGCGTGCACACATCCTCGCTTTCTGTATTCTCAGCACAGTAACCAATGCCCTGTCTTTAGATCTTAGGTTCCGTGCCGGCGTGTAGGGTGTTATCACGGATTGGAGGTAGCGTGGGCCTTTTTTATGCAGGATTCTGTAGCAGTAGCACATGGCCTGAAACATGATTCTCTTCTCCACAGGCAGCCAGTGCAAGGTTGCAAGGTTGCCAGTGCCCTCGCAACTGTTGCTCTTTTTGGGAGGTTCAGAACTAGACGAGCTGCCGCGTTCTATATTGATAGGAGCTTGGTCAGACCTTTTTTTGATGCTCCCAGATATAGAATGTTACCATAGTCCATCTGGGAGGTGACCAGGGCATGCACTATTGTCTTCATCGCATTGGTGGGTAATAGGTCAAGGAGTTTTCTTAGGACTTTAGGAGTCCCGAAGCATTTCCCCGCCACTCTCTGGATTTGGCTTTCAAACGTCAGTTTTGAGTCAAACCAAACCCTGAGGTTTTTAACTTCTACCTTCGGGGTTGGTATTTGTCCTCAGGCCACCATGCTGATGTCCATATCGAGGGAGCCTTTCCAACTATCAGCACCTCTGTTTTACTACCATTGAGTCTCAAACAATGGTTGGACATCCACGAGGCTAGCTCCTCTACACATCGGGAGAATTGGTGGGCTGTCCGTTCCGGGTTCTGAGACAGCGTGACAATCAGCTGAGTATCATCAGCGTATGACACAATAGTCACATTATGACCTTCCACTAGCTTTGCGAGTGGGCCCACATACAGATTAAACAACGTGGGGCTTAAAATTGATCCATGTGGGACCCCCTGCGGCAGGGGGATGCTCTTGGATGTATGCGTATGATGTAGAACTTGGAAGCTCCGTGAGGAAAGAAAGGACGTCATCCAGCGTAGAGCAGCTCCCCTGACGCTGCATTTCTCTAATCTTTTAAGGAGGAGACCAAGGGAGACGGTGTCAAATGCCACGCTGAGATCCAACAGGATCAGTGCAGCGGTCTGCCCTTCATCAGCATATTTCCTTAGGGTTTCTGTGGCCAGGAGTAGCGCTGACTCCGTTGAGTAAGCTGCTCTAAAACCAGATTGTGAGGGATGAAGCAGATCATTCTGGTTAATATGGTTAACTAGCTGCTTGTTGGTTACTTTCTCTGCGATTTTTGCAAAGAAAGGTAGTAACAGAAGTTGAAGGTATTTACTGTTGCTTACATTATATTGTATTGGAGGGTGGTGTATTTTCCTGACCTTGGTGGGTTCAGGAGGGGGAGTCCCGAAGTTTGCAGGATTACAAACAAAAAAAACAAAAAAAGGTGCCTGGCTGTCAGCGACAAACCGGATGGTCAATATGCAAGAATTAAAGTATACGTATTGTGCGGTTCCTTGTAGTGCTCTTCAGTAGACATATGTATATTGATGTATGCAGTGAGTAACAAATGTGAAATGTATTGTATTATGGAAATGGGGAAAAATAAAGTAAAAAAAAAAAAAAAGGGTAGTAACGAAATGGGGCGCAGATTTTCCAGCACCGAATGGTCTATTGACGTTTTTTTTTGCAATGGACGCACTATTGCTTGCTTCCATTTATGGGGAATTTCAACCAGCTGAAAGGAGCGCGCAATTAGCTCAGAGATATGAGGCATAATGATGTTGCCTCCTTGCATTAAGGGCTCTGGACGTGCTGGGTCTAGAGGAGATCCCGACTTAATTGCTCTGGCTATGTTCAGCTCTTCCATCTCAGGCACCCTAAATTCATCAGGGATTGGTCCCTCAAATGCTGTTTCCGAAACACATTCCGGATTCCTACCCTGACGTGCGTCCGCTGGAAAGGCGTCATAAATTTCAGCAACTTTTTCTGCAAACAAATCAGCCACTTTATTGCAGTTCTCCACTGAGGTGGGTATTGGGTTCATTATGCTTTCGAGTGATTTGAGGGATTTCAAGATAGAGAACATTTCTTTTGAGGAGTTACTGGAATTTTCAATCTTTTCGGTATAGAAGTCACAGCGTGCTTTCCTAATAAGCGCGTGATATTGTTTTAGTTCTTTTTTATAATTCGCCCTGCTCTTGGTACAGTAGTCCTTCCTCCACCTGCGCTCAAGTTGTTTACATTCTTTTTTTGCCCTCATTAATGTATTAATGCTCTCGTCCGCTTAGTATTCAGTGTGGTCCATGGTGCTAGTTCGTCCAGTGCATCTGTTATCCACTTTTCAATCTCCCTATTAGATATGTTTATATCCTCGTCGAATTTAGGGTTGGCATTCAGAAGTGCCTACGAGAATGTCTCCAGATTGAACCTAGTCCACTTCCTGCATGTGATTTCCTGCTTAGGCAGCCTTAGAGTAGGCCTGTGCGAAGGCATAGTAAAGGATACTAAGTGGTGATCTGACCAAGGAACTGCCCATGGCATCCCTACCTCTATCTGAGCTGAGTTGGTAAATATTGGATCCAGGATATGACCCACTTGATGAGTTGGAGCGTTCACTTTTTGCACCAGGTTCAATGCCATAAGGTCCTTACATAATGATTGTGCTTCCAGTTTCTCCATATTGTCAAGTCAAGTCAAGTCAAGGAAAGCTTTATTCGACTGCATTTTTTAACAATCATAAAAGCACAACATTCATAAATTTACACACAATCGAAACAACCACAATCAAATAGCAAAATTTAAAAATTCACAATAAAATTAGTACGACCGTGATAAAACCATCTAATAAGCAGCAAATGCCCATTCAGTTACAGTTCATCAATTATAATACTTTTCCTTTGGTGGAGTACCTTCTTCAAGAACATTGCTAAGCACCAGGCTATATGTTCATTCTCCAAGAACTGAAGTTTAATTAGTGCCGGGCGGCATTGCCTCAACCCCTGATGTTTTAAAAGTGGAAGAATCCATACTTTCCTTAACGCTGTATAAAATTTACAAAATAAAACTAGATGAATAGTGGACTGGTCAGAATAATTATCACACAGACATAATTGCAGTTTCCGTGACCAGTCATTCATTTTAGGAAAGGTCACGAGTCTGTGGACATTGTCCAGTCTAAATCTGGTTAATAGCCGCCTGTCAAAACCAACAGGTACAAATGTTAAGTATGGTTCCATGTATAAAGTGGTTAAAATTAACTGATGTTGTTTAACACTGGGCTTTAAAATCTCTCCCGACATTCTTATTGTAACCAATAACTGGAGACCCTCCTTTCTTAGATCCTTTCTGGTGATTGCCTGCATAGATATAGGGTCAGAAAAATATTCTGCGTGCCCTAGGTCGTTCATAAAATCACGCACATACCTAACCCAGGGGATCTTTAAGACCCCTTCCAGTTTAAGGCAATCCTGTAGAATCTCCCTGTTTAACTTGGTCTGCTCTTTTGACCAAATCCTGTGCCACAGGAGGATGGGTTCCAGTTTTATAAGGTCGGGGATGAAGGGAAGGCCCAGCTCCTCATGGCATGCATAAGAAGAAGTACTGGCTGGAACCGATAAAATATATCTTAAAAAGGAGTTTTCCACTACTTGTATCGGGTGGGTTTTAGCAAAACCCCAGACTCCTGCCCCGTACATTGCAGTTGTAGTGCATTTAGCTTTGTAAATTTGAATGAGCTCTCCTGGCGGTTTCCTACCTAGCTTCTTATTGTCAAAATGTAGGTTACGGTCACCTAGGATTAGGAGATTGTTGTAGCGTAGAGCTGGTTGGACAGCTTTCTCCCCCAGGCTTGATATAAATTGAGCCGCAGGGCCTGGTGGGCAGTAAATCAAAAAACCGCTATGATTTTACCTTCCGCTGCAGAGAGAGTGAAAAAGAAGGCCTCACATTTCTCCAAATTGGCTTCCTTTATGCAGCACTTCATTGACAGTTTGTAAATTATAGCGATTCCACCTCCTCTTTGTATTAACCGATACTGTCTCAGTATCCCGTAGCCTTACGGAAGCGCATCCAGAATATCTGGAATGTAGTCCTCGTTCAGCCACGTTTCTGTGAGAAACAGGGCGTCGGGCTTTTTTTCATTCAGGATCTCAAAGATCTCGTATTTATGTTTCACTAACGAGCGACAGTTCAGTAGAAGTAAGTGTAATTTAGCCGCCTGATATGTCGTCTGTTTTTTTGGTCCAAGATCCTTGTTACAGCTCCCGCATTTTGGTGACCCCGCGTCCGCTGTTATATTATGCCGGCAAGGCTCCGAGATCAGCGGCGATAGGTTATGTAAAGCGTCCGCTGAGTACTGTATAATTTGTTGGGACTTCCAACCAGCAGGGGTTCTGGCCCCTGGTCCCGTCCGGGCGCAGACGGCCTTGCCTTTGGCGCGCCAGCGGCGTGCCCGCTGCGCGTCCGTGTCAGGGCTCTCATTTATCGGATCGGGAGAATTCCTGTCCGATAACAACTAGCCCGCCAACTTTCCAAAATGGCGGTCGTGTGGCGTCTAGTTCGGGGCTAAAGGAAGAGATCCACTTCCTTGTTCCACAGAGCCGCAGAGAAAGGCCCCAGCCCTCCTGACCTAATCTACGCCCTTTGAAGCAACCTCCCCAGCAGGTAATATGGCCTCACCTGCACCCTGCAACACGCAGCAGTGCAGGGGGTCGAACAGATTATTTCCAAAAATGTGCAAAAGTGCAAATACAGTACTTAGGATTACACCAAGGTCAGTAGTGAAATGTTAAAAGCGTTTTTAAAATGTCCTTAAAACAAACACCCGATCCCCTTCACAATAGAAACACCCCACTCACTCACGAGAGACCATATTATCTCTAGTTCTAGGATTAGCCCATAGACTACAGTGCATAAGGCACTTGACCAGGATGTACATTATATAAGAACACAGTGCAGATGAGGGCAGAATGAGCTAGAAGGATGTGTGTAGGAACTCCGGATTGCTGAATGGTGTTTCTATTTGTGCCCTCCTAAGACAGTATCTCCAAATGCTGACACCTCTTCTCCACCAACGTCCACCTTCATCAGCTAACAGACCCTATGTCCCAATTGTAGTGATTTTCTTTTTAGTTAAAAACATAGGCTTCAAAGAGGGACACATCTCCTGACCCTATTTTTTAAAGTTTCTGTGTTCTTGGACAACTTTGTTCCTCACTGTTCGCAATAGGAAATAGCAGTTCTCTTGCGGACTGGTGAGCTGCCTGAGCAGCTCTCCATTGAAACTTTACGCCGACATTTGCAGCGCCATCTGCAATAGCCTGGGATACTATGGCCCAATTATGGTTGCCCTTATTAATTGTGATATTTGCAGTAACTCCGGATACCGCAATTACAAATTGAGTGATAAGCGCCACACGCCTCAATAATGTTCAGCAGGTAAGCCTGTCAAAACATTACTAGAGAAAATACACACTAAATGGTACATGCATATTTTGATGCAGTAAGCACCAAATTCTGCAATTTATGCCTTCTTTCCAGGGCAGTAATCATATTTGTGTGCTATTTATCACAATTATACTGTCCAATCCCTGCGGTCATATCAGGTGCGATCAATATCGCACACTGTTCCTGGATGTCATTAATCTGGACCTAAGACAGCATCTTGAGTCAGAGGCCCAACCAGACACCCCCATCCTAAAACTATGCACTTGACGTGCATTATGGGTTTCTTTTGATGTAGATTCCCTTCTTGCAGATAACATAAATGATTTCCTCAGCTGACTTTGGTGCAGTTGCAGGACATTCAAGCAGCCCTAGTGGCACTGTAGGTTTCCTCTAGTAGACCCTTATAACAGACTCTTGATTTGGCTAAGCAGCCTAAAGTGATACATAGCAGTCTCTCAGAGTCATGCAGAGACTACCACCTTAAAAGTTGCAACCATTAAGCATGGTGTGGTAAGGTTCATCTCTTTCTGAGACTAAGGGCCTAATTAGGAGTTTGGCAGTCCATCGGACCACGAAACCCGCGGTGGAGGTACGATTGGGGACCGCAGCACCAGCGGTCCGACTGCCGTATTATGACTACAGTGGTCGGACCACCATAGCACCACTGCAACCTACGGGAATTCATGATCCCTGGCAGTGGTGGGGTGGTCTGAGGCCACAATATACTTGGCGGTGCCACTGCTCCACCGCCAAGCATATTACTTGTTTTCTCACCCCCAGCGGCCTCATGGCGGTGCTCACACCATGAAAATGCTAGCAGTGAGGAAACTAAGGGGGCCCTACAGGGCCCCCTGTTGTCTCAGGGCCTGGGGATACATGCAGGGGGGCACATGTTGTGCCCCCCTTTGTGCATGCACCCCAGTTCCTGCATGGCATGGACTGCAAAGTCCATGCTGTGCAGGAACTTGCTCTGGCGCTCCTTTGGCGCTGCAGTTCAAAGGCTCACATATGAGCCTTTGAACTGCACCACCGCAGGACCACTGCGCCGCCTACCAGACCACAAAATGACTCATAATCTGGCGGGTGGTCGACTTTGGCGGTGAGGGAGGGGGGGGCTGGTGTAGCGGGCCGCTCCCACCCTCCCAAAGTCGTAATCAGGTCCTTTGTCTTCTTCAACAAAGGACTGACCTTTGATGACACCAAAAGCAACTTAGAGCAGTAATCAGTATCCTTGATACGGCTGCACACTTCGTACGGTGCTGTGTCAGACACAAAAAAACAAGTTAGCATTAATGTATGAGAAGGACCCATCTTCCAAGTTGGAGAAAATCCTACTTTTTCTTGTATTTTATTTTTATTGACCTAGTTTGTTGCTGTCTTATCGCTCTATGCAGTGAGTGGCTGGAAGACAACTCTGACAGGATAAGCTTTCCCCATAAAACGTGGTAGTATTTTGGATGAACTAACATATCTGTCTTTTGAGTGTGTTTACTGTATTTGTGTGCAAACTATTCAAGTGGCTAAAAGGGGAATACCCCCTGTAGGCCACTGCAAAGCTTTCACCACACATATGTGGGACTGAAACCCGGTATATGGAATAAAATGTAGCCATGATACACTAAGAGAGTCTCGGAATTGAAAGTGAAAATAAAACCAATTATGACATTCAAATGGTAGATCTTGTTGGGGCTAGGGACTGCACATCTATTTACTGATATCAGTCTAAATTGCTCACTTGTATTCCCTGGAAACATAAATATGACACCATTCCCAAGTCTACAGCCAGAGGGAAAAATAGAGGCTAGGAATGTAAATAGAAAGACCTATTGTGAACTAAAGAGGTATTGTGGCAGGTCAGACTGTGTTGTCAAATGTGGGATTGCATAAGAACTTAAGGCCATATCAGTGCAAAACATACCAGACCACAGGTTCATGTATAATTAATCAGTTCCCCAACCCAGTATTTATAGCATAAGATTATTTGAAGTCTTACCTGCTTCTCCAAAGGTACAGAGGCTGCCGAGTTCAAGGTTGACCACCAGAATACAGCCATTAAACACAGGAGAACTGAACACCCTCGGCACAAAAGATTAAGAAAGGTAACAATGTAGAAAATAAATACTATTTGAGGCCCTGAACATGAGGGAAACCAAGGAACTCTACAAAACAAATGTGCAGGACGGAGAAACCAGCTGGGAAACTTATAGCACACAAGAAGTTGAAAGGCCAGCACCCTAGTGCTGATTCTTCTTATACAGCCCTGGAACCTTTCCTGTGCTATCTACTCCTTGACCTGCTTGTATTCTGTGTCCCACCTTATTTTATGACCGAGTATCCACAAGCTGCCCTCCACCTCTTCATAGACCTATCACTCTTCTCTTCTTCCACCTGATGCATTGTGCTGGTAACAATTTTGTCTGAGTTTCGTCTGAATCTTTCTGATCCTGGCATGACGGAGAGTGATTCCTTATTGATCTTACATTAAGTAGTCAGCTGTAGGTGTGCCTAGAAGCAGCAGGACTCGGACGCATAATTCTAAGATTTAAAACATGGACAGATGCTGTGCTCCCTTATCTGTGTCAATGCAAAACTTGGCCAAAAGTGCACTTTCTGTCTGAAACTGTCAACATCTAATGTATAGTTCTGAGCCATTTCAAATGCCATTCGTGAATGAATGAATGAATGACCAACTTATATAGCGCGAACAAATATGTGTGCAAGTTTAGCTTGAAAGCAGCTACATACCCCATCCTCTCCATAGTTTACTAATTAGGGTCAATAAAAATTATTTGATGAAAATTCCTTTTATTGCAAATATCACATCAATGACTTACAGAAATGTTGCTACCTGTGTTCCTTAAATCGATTTTAAAACCAGTTTGCCAAAGCTACTGCTGATTAGAATCTTACAGAGCACCAGTGATTACTTTTTGACTCATCTTCCCAGCCTGGTGATGAGGTGGGAAAAATGCAAATGGCTAACAAATAGAAAGCTCCCAGAAACAATGAGCTTCCTGTCTCTCTGGCCTGCTCCTGCGTGGCAGCTGTCCATTGGGGCACAATGTTGCTGATTAAATG
The DNA here is from genome assembly GCA_963921515.1 of Calotriton arnoldi. Classification (NCBI taxonomy): domain Eukaryota; kingdom Metazoa; phylum Chordata; class Amphibia; order Caudata; family Salamandridae; genus Calotriton; species Calotriton arnoldi. Next base: position 393,702 of record CAWUFW010006486.1, read on the forward strand.
AATAGACACGCCAAGGACTGACAGGTCAGCCTTTCCTTATATATAATAAACACCTGGAATAGGATATAACAGGTAAGCCCACAGGCCCAGACAAAGAAGCATCGTTCTTTTTGTGACATATAATGGAAACAACTCCAAGGAATTCCCTGGAAGGAAGGGGACCCCAAAGACACCTTTGCACCGCACCCCATAGGAGACTAGAAGAAATGTGTTTCACTGTTCAGCTGAGTGCTGGCATAGGCTGACTTTTAGCAAAGCTCATGAAATTCAGGATGATAAGAATACCAAGACAGTGGTATTGAATTCCTTTATGTCTAAGGAAGGACTGTTGACTGATCAAGCTTTCTTTTTTAATATTGAACACCAAATTCTACTCTGAGGGAAAAGCAAGGTTGTTTCTTGCTAAACCTTCCTAAAGAGGATCAGGGCTCATGCAGGAGTGTCTACTGCTGCGGATTAGTGGAATATTGGTTGGAAAGAAGGAAGATTCAGAAGGAATAGGGTGAGCTGTGTAATTCTCGAGAAATCCAACCGGGCCAGTTACCAGGGCCTCTTGGAACACTCCTGGAATGTCTGTAGACAATAGGGGCACCAGAAAAGATGATAATTAGCCTTTGGACTTAGAAAGTGCTTGACTTCTGAAGGCTCAGGGCAAGATGCTAAGCCTCAGTGGCTGTTTTGCCCAAGTTTGCCTTACTTGGAGCATATGAGTAGCTTGGTCTAAGTTACTTTGAGACCATGAAAACAAGGTGTCTACCTTAGTGAAATCCTGTTTCAGCGTTGGCTTCTAGCTTTGACCCACTAAAGGATTTCAACCTCCAAAAATGCTTCTACGGGTGAAGATAAAAACTGTTCGCCAGACAAGCCACTCACCGTTTTCTGGCCCCAGCAACATCATGCCTAAGTACTAGTCCTCCATAGAACATGGCCAGGGTTGAATCAGCAACCTCTCTCCAACCTCGTACCATCACCAGCCTACCGCAAAGAATTTCTGGAACTCTAAACAGTGCTCCCTAGGGTAACATTAACTTTATCGCTTCCAGTTGGTTTCTATTGATGTTTGTTTTTGCTATCCCTTTAAAAACGTGTGACTCCTGTTCTACTAAACCAGTTCTAGTTTATGGAGCCTTTCTAATCATTTGATGTTATCCTTTTTTTCATTTGAGGCATATTTATTTCTTAATTTTAGTTTTTGGAGCTCTTGTTATTTTGTAACCTGATGGAATTATAAAACATTTACGGTTGATCACACCATTCTTCTCAAGAGAGGCATTTTGTTTAGTGTAGCATCCACCAACTACACAACATGGTGTCTTTAGTGGCAGCTTTTCTACATACGTGAGGACAATCTAACTCTGGCTTTGAGGGTGAGATCTGGCTGGTGGAATCTCTACAGCCCCACGCTAGCCCCAGGTGCCCAGTAGGAAAGGAGAAGTATCAGAGCATCATTTTGTGCTTCTCCAAGTTGAACTGAAGCTTAAGTAATAGACAGACAGACAGACAGACAGACAGACAGACAGACAGATAGATAGATAGATAGATAGATAGATAGATTTGCTTGATAGACTGTGTCTACTAAACATAATTCTTAATTTGAATCTGAACAGATGCTGCAAACGATATCTTTCCAGTCGAAATGTAATATAATTCATTTAAGTATGGGACGTAACGTTTTATCATGCTAAGCAATATTGCTCTCTAAAATATGCAAACATTACAGAAATATCAGTATTTCATGCATTGTTATTCGTAGAAAATATAAAGCCTTGATTCCACGAAGCATTTAGAGTGCAAAACGCTAATTATGTTTTCTTTTTTTATTCTTAGAGGCAAGATATACGGAGTTTGTGTACTAAACCTGTCTATCGGAAATGTACTCTCTGGATGGCCACTGCATCTGTATTTTTAATCGTCGTCTTTGTAATTGTCATCAGTTTAATTATGTATTCAAGTAAGTACTTTGCATCGCTTCAGAACTTACAGTTCTTTGGAGAATATCCTGATGCTGCAGGTAAAGGCAGAAATGAAAAGAAGAGTCGTAATCTCCTCACTACCTTACTTTGTGTGTGTTTGTGTGTGTGCATGTGTTTGAGTACCCAACACACGTGCCTAGATCTTTTTGCGTTTTTGGCACACCAGTAATAATAATAGTGACCGAATAAAACATTTTTTTTAAAGAAGCATTCTAATTAATATTTATTCACACATTTATTACAACAGTGCAAAAACCAAATTCCATGTTATTACTATAGTAAAATTTACCTACCAGAAATACTCCTTTCAGGGAGAAGCAGGCGCTGGAGTGGTGCAGGTACAGTTTTCGGAGTAGGGGTGCTGCCATCAATGTTACATCAGTGAAGTCATAGGGTTTGTGAACAATCCAAGCGTCACACAAAGAATACATATAGCAAATAACCGACGCACTCCAATTCAGCAAAAAAAATGCTAAAGGTGTAGTTTGTAGCCGGTGGTGCATTTTGGAGCACACTGTGGCAAACTACTAAAGAATGGTGTGGTGGCGCACTGTAATTTATAGACAGCACATTTTCCACTGAAATGGCTAAAAAATTTGCACTGACATGCAGTTTTACTGATAAAACTATAAAGGGGACGAACGATAATGTATGAAAATTGGGTTTCAGCAAATATCTATCATTTGTACGTCACCAACTAATGTGTCTTGATTTGTTTTGATACTATTAAATTCTTTGTTTCCATCACACTTCAGAATTACAAAACATTTGCTTCATTTGTGATTTCCTAGATGATATTGAAATAATGTTACAGTTAATTTATAGGTATTAAAATGTTGTTATGTGTTACAAAAACCCTGACATCCTACAGCCTTTCCTTTCACATCAGCAAGGTTGTCAGATAGCTTATTTTTCAAAATCCCCTATCTTTGCAGCCAGAGGAAAAAAGTAAACACCAGTCTACATATTCAAAGAATAAGCAGCAATTTGAGAGAAGACTTAGCCTGACATTTGACCTCTGTCTTGGAACATAGAAATAAAGGCATCTTTATTGGTCATTCACTTTCAGAACTCCAGGACGTTTATGCCAGGGGTGCTGTGGCACCCCCAGCACCCCTACTTCCAGCACCTATGAATAGCTGTGGAAGTCATTGACGTTTGATGACAATGGACCTGTAGCAGTATTTACTTTTTGCAGTCAATTCTTTACATTAAATGAAGCTCTCAGAATTCCAATATTCTATTACAAGTTTCTGTAAAAGCAAATGAGCAAACCGAATATGCCTTGCCTGTTCACTCAGTGAAAAACAATGCCCATCAAACATTTGCTTTCCACAGTAAACATTTCCTGCTCAAACCGTCTGTTTGTGATTTCCTCCTTTTATAATTCGTCTACTATAGACTTGCACTGAAGCGCAGTACAGTTTTTCTTTCCCTCATATCTGTGTCCAAATTGACCTGATCTGTAAAATGTCACAGTCTACATATGTTGCTTCACATTTGTGTGGAAACACTAGAGGGTATTTGTTTCTCAGGAAAAAAAGTGTGTGTCAGGATGGATAATGGCAAGGGGGGACTTCCTTATTAGGAAGTAGTGCCCTCACACACCCGTGGGGGTGTCATGCTTCATCATCCGGCTTAGTTCCTCGTGGGGTCGGCGCTGCAATACCCCACGGGCCCCGGGAGAGCGCTCTTTGGCGGAGATCTTTTAAATATAGCCTCCAAGGTGTGTGGGGTAAGTGAAATGGTGGATTAAATCTACCTAAGGGGTACCATAAGATAAATTTAATCAGGGGTCCCCTTGGTATGAGTAAAAATGTGTGTGTAGATTGTGCTTCCAATTATGAAGAATGGCAATCTATCAATATGTGTAGGTCGACATGTTTCATGCCTCAAGGGTCCAGGAGGGATCCGTGACATTTCTTCAGGACCAGAAAACAAAAAATGATGATAGGTATCTGTTAGAACTGGGGGTCTATAGTTGGCAGAGGTAGGTACCTTTGACCAAATAGGGACCCTTGCTTCTAGTCAGGGTAAGGGGGATACACTACTAAAATAACCCCTGCTCACCCCCTTGGTAGCTTGGCACGAGCAGGCAGGCTTATCTCAGAGGCAGTGTGTAAAGCATTTGTGAACACATACAGTAATATAGTGACAACACTACAGATGGACACCACACAAGTTGTAGTATAAAAATAAGTATTTTTATATAGACTTAACACAAGACCACAAACTTCCACAATACTGTACTTCAAAAATGGTAGAAATAGCTTAGTTCTCTTAAGATGTAAAATGCGACACTTTGAGTTCAATGTACCTTAGGATGCGTAATGCTATACAACGAAAGTGTTGCAGGGAAGGTGATGCGTCGGTTACTTACACGCAAGAACAGTGATGCGTCGGGTCCCTACTGATGCGTAGGGGATGCGTCGGTTCTTCTCGGCGTGGGGAGGTGATGCGTCGGTTTCTTACTGCGCTTCCGTGGTGATGCGACCAACAGCGCCGTGATGCGATGAAGATCCGGTGCAATGCGACAAAGATGGCGTCTTCTTTTTGATGCGACACGATGCGTGCACGCCCGACGGCCGTGCGGCGACTCAACGATTCTTCTGAGCCACGACAGGCCCTGCGACACGCTTCCCGGTGATGCAACGGCGTCTGATGCAACGGCGACACTCTTGTCCGGCGATGCGAGGCGCTTCGGCGATGATGCGACAGCTGCAGCGACACGCTTCTCCGTTGATGCGGCGGCATCTGATGCGACGTCGATCCTCTTCTCCGGCGATGCGAGGCGCTTCGGTTGCGGCGGCGACGCTTCTTCTTTGTGAGTCGCGCTTTCAGCTCCTTGCGACACGCAGTCCCTCAGAAAGCCCAGCACAGCAGCAGGCACTTCCAAAAAGACTCTTGGGGAGCTGGTTGGTGAAGTCTGTTGTCCCTGAGACTTCAGCAGGAGGCAAGCTCTATCTCAAGCCCTTGGAGATCCTTCACAAGTTGAAGAAAGTACACACAAAGTTCCTCTCTCCTTTCTTTGGCAGTCAGGCAACCACTGCAGGCCAATCCCTCACGCTTAGGGATAGTCTCCTACTCAGTTTCTCTGGTTCCTCTCCTCAGCAAAGGTTCTTCTTGTTTCCCAAAAGTGATCTAATGTTCTGGGGTCTGGGTCCCCCTTTTATACTCATATTCTCTTTGTTCTCTGAAGGCAGAGAGGCCTTTGCCTAGTCCAAACCAGTTCTGGTCAGTCCTGGAGCACTTTGTTTACAGGACTCTTTCTTTCCTTTGACAGTGTAGGCCAGGGACATCAGACACACCACAGGAGGTGGAGCCATCATTGTGGAGGGAAGGCACAGCCCTATTCAGACCCCAGGTGCAACTCCTCCCACCACTCTACATGGAGATCTCTCTATTCAGCCCTGTGCTGACTCACCCTGTCTCCTGGAATCCCCAGCCCCTGTCACTCAAACTCCAGACAAGGAATACACAACCTAGCAGAGGCAGGCTTGGATAGTTAGGCAAGAAAATACCTATTTTCTAAAAGTGGTATTTTCAAACACAGAATGTTAAAACCAACTTCACTAAAAGATGTATTTTATCATTCTGAGTTCAGGCATACTAAATTCGTTTTTCTACCATGTTCCCTGGGTCAGTTAGGATTATAAGATGTTATAGTCAAACTGCCCATTCTGGCCTATGGGGAACAGGTAGCCTTGCAATAGTGAAAAACGAAAATGGCTGTAATTCACTATTAGGACATGCCACACACACCAGGGCATGGCCTACCTTACACATACAATGCACCCTGCCCTAGGACCTACCTTAGGGGTGACTAATATGCAGGAAAGGGAACGTTTGGGGACTGGTAAGTGGGTGCACTTACCAAGTCGACATGGCAGTACCAGACTTCACACAGGCTCTGCAATGGCAGGCCTGAGACATGCTTTCCACGCTGCTCCGGTGGGTGGCACAACCAGTGCTGCAAGCCCACCAGCAGCATTTGATTTACAGGCCCTGGGCACACGCGGTGCACTGTACTAGGGTCTGACAGTAAATCAAATAAGCCAATCATGGAGTCACTAATCCATCCATCAATTTATAACAGAGAGCATATGCACTTTAGCACTGATCAGCAGTGGTAAAGTGCCCAGAGTCATAAAACCAACAAAAACAGGTCAGAAAAAGTACAGAAGGAAGGCAAAAAGTTCAGGGATGACCCTGCAAAAAGGGCCAAGTCCAACACAACCCCTTCCAGCCAAAACGCAGGGTAGACCAATCACTACCTTGATGGGCTTCCCTGCTTTGGGCGATAGAACCTGGACCCTGGCCCACAACAGATGGGGCATATTCCAGTTCTATGCCAATCTGAACCTATTTGGATCCCTCTGTCCATACTCTCAGGGCCCACCAAGCTAATCCATGGGGAACCCTTCTCCTCACCTGTGGACCCCACCTGTGCAGCACCTAACCTTAACTTGCTCACAGGTGTATCCCAACAGACAGACAGCCAGCCACAGTGGCCACTGACCGTAGTCAGTGATGAGACCCAGGCCTTATGCCTCTCAGGGCTCTCAAACCTCTGTGGCGTCAGAGAGCGGGGGGCAGTAGCCCCAGGTGCTTGGCACCCTTTGTCCACTCTCCCTCCTGTCAGGTCAGGTATGACATCCTGACACTGACCTACCAGCCCCGGGCCTGTACCCGGCGGCTGGACTGGAGACTGGGGTGGGCTTTCCCACACCCGGTCCTCCTCCTCCTCATTGGGGCTCTGTACCCTCCCACCTGGAGTGGTACCCCCTTCCAGAATTGCCAGGGCACCTGTGGCAGGTGTCCTGCACAATTCGCCCACCAGTTCAGGGGTTCTATCCTGCAATTGGGCGTCCAGGTAAGGGGGGACACCCTGAACCTGGTCCTCCAATCTAGGGTCTAAACCCTCCAGTTGAACCGGGGTCAGAGGCGAGGACTCCCTCCCTCTGCACCCCCTTCCAGAGTACTGCCCCCTCCCATCAGGAGCGGTACCCCTAGAAGACAAACCGGTCAGGACACTGTTTACAGTTGTCCCACCTCCCAGGTCAGACAACACCTGAACCTGGCTTCCCAACCCAGGGACTAAACCATGCAGCTGAGCACCCGCCTGGCGCACCAGGACTTCCTTGGGAGAACGCATGCCCCCCCTGAGGGTGACACATAACTCATGTGTCGTGTGACAGTCTGCCTGGCGCAGATCTCCCGACCCCTGTCCCTCTGACAGTGCGTGAAGATCCCCCAGGACAGAAGTGGTGTCACCGTGGTCCTTCACCGGTGACTCAGCCCTTCTGGCTGGCCCCTGACCCACTGGTTCTTCCACTGGGGACTCTTTCCCCCTCTCACCCCTCACTCTGGACTTCTGCACCCTCCACTTAGGAGTGGCACTGCCAGACACCAGAACTGATGGAGGCCTGCTTACAGACACTCCCAGTTCCCCAAACACTAGGGTATCCTCCTCAATGGGCGGCCCATCAGGACAGACTAGGCTCCCTACCTGGTGTTCCCTTAAAGAACCATCCAGGCCCTGAGACTGGGTTTCGGGCACCTTGGGACACGCAGTCCCACACTCACTCCTTCTCCGCAGAGACAGGACGTGAGCCCCTACACCCCTCCCACTACCCTGGGACCTAGCTGGGCTACACTGAACCTCTCCCACCACTCTGGGTTGGAAGACACCTGAGCCACTCCTCTTAGGGTCACTCCCCAATGCCTCTTCAGACCCTCTGGAATCCACCAAAAGGTCTGCCTCCATCGTGAGCTCCCTGGGGTCAGAGAACTCACACTCCACCAGGTGTTGGCATAGCTCTGGAAAATAGGGACTTACAATATGCTCTCCCTCAATTGGATCACACAGTCCCACCAAACTATCCTGCACCTCACCATCCAGTGCCTTGCACACGTACCCCACACCATTCTCCTGAGACTGGCAAGACAGTATCTGACTGTCTCTGTCACTCAACCCACACTCTTCTGGGCGGTCTCCACATTCACACACCAGGACTTCAACCATGGGGGAACCCCTCTCCCTGCACCTCCCATCTAGAGTCAGTAGAGTGTCCCTCCCACCACTAGGACTATGAACCCCTGTGCCAGTTCCCCAATCCACCTCAGGGACACTGCGCACCACTGGAGCTACCTCACATCCTAGAACCTCCTGGTGTATATTAACCCCCTCCTTCAAGTCAGGCGCCACATCTCTGGGTATGTGTACTGCTCCCTCAGCACTAGCTAATTCAATTTTGCTGCCACCATCTGAGCTGGACTCCACCTCCAACTCAGCAAAGCTCACTTCTTGAGCTACACACATTTTCTTTTGCTGGGCTGAGGCACTCATGGCCTCAAGCCTCTCGAGCTCCAAATCAAGCTCCCTCATTCTCAACTCATGCTCCATTTGCATCCTCTTTTCCTCTAGGGCCAATTTCCTAGTTTCTAACTGCCCATTCATTCTTGCTAGCTCCAGCTCATGCATCCGGCTCCCCTCCCTGTCCTCCAACTCTTCTGGGGACAGGCCCTTGGCAGAAACACTGCTACCTGCTGGGGAAGTTACTCTCCTCCCCTCTGGACCCAATGGCCCTTCCAGCTGCTCATCTGCATTCTCAGCCCCCTCCTCATTCTCAGGGGTATTCCTTGCTTCGATCCAGGCCCTCAGCGCTCTTTGGAACTCATCCTTCTTGGTGAGACCGGTCATAGCAACTTTAAATTTCCTGCAGAAGTGCTTTAGCTGTCTCACATTGTAGCATTCTAGTTTCTCCTCTTCCCAATCAAAATCAACAGATGCTATGGATGCTGCTTTATCCATTGTGGTTAAACTTGGCAGTTCTTGGCAAAAATAGAAAATCCCAGGAAAAACAATATACCAAAAGTATGTGGTTGCGTTTTGGTCTGCACTCACTAGTAGTGTTCACCAATCACTGTATATGAGTCACAAATGCAAGTCCAGAATCCTCACCGCTGACCACCAATGTTAGAACTGGGGGTCTCTAGTTGGCAGAGGTAGGTACCTTTGACCAAATAGGGATCCTTGCTTCTAGTCAGGGTAAGGGGGATACACTACTAAAATAACCCCTGCTCACCCCCTTGGTAGCTTGGCACGAGCAGGCAGGCTTATCTCAGAGGCAGTGTGTAAAGCATTTGTGAACACATACAGTAATATAGTGACAACACTACAGATGGACACCACACAAGTTGTAGTATAAAAATAAGTATTTTTATATAGACTTAACACAAGACCACAAACGACAAAAATCCACAATACTGTACTTCAAAAATGGTAGAAATAGCTTAGTTCTCTTAAGATGTAAAATGCGACACTTTGAGTTCAATGTACCTTAGGATGCGTAACGCTATACAACGAAAGTGTTGCAGGGAAGGTGATGCGTCGGTTCCTTACACGCAAGAACGGTGATGCGTCGGGTCCCTACTGATGCGTAGGGGATGCGTCGGTTCTTCTCGGCGTGGGGAGGTGATGCGTCGGTTTCTTACTGCACTTCCGTGGCGATGCGACCAGCAGCGCCGTGATGCGATGAAGATCCGGTGCAATGCGACAAAGATGGCGTCTTCTTCTTGATGCGACAGGATGCGTGCACGCCCGACGGCCGTGCGGCGACTCAACGATTCTTCTGAGCCGCGACAGGCCCTGCGACACGCTTCCCGGTGATGCAACGGCGTCTGATGCGACGGCGACACTCTTCTCCGGCGATGCGAGGCGCTTCGGCGATGATGCGACAGCTGCAGCGACACGCTTCTCCGTTGATGCGGCGGCATCTGATGCGACATCGATCCTCTTCTCCGGTGATGCAAGGCGCTTCGGCGATGATGCGACAGCTGCAGCGGCGGCGACACGCTTCTCCGTTGATGCGGCGGCGTCTGATGCGACGTCGATCCTCTTCTCCGGCGATGCGAGGCGCTTCGGTTGCGGCGGCGACGCTTCTTCTTCGTGAGTCGTGCTTCCAGCTCCTTGCGACACGCAGTCCCTCAGCACAGCAGCAGGCACTTCCAAAAAGACTCTTGGGGTCCCTACTGATGCGTAGGGGATGCGTCGGTTCTTCTCGGCGTGGGGAGGTGATGCGTCAGTTTCTTACTGCGCTTCCGTGGCGATGCGACCAGCAGCGCCGTGATGCGATTAAGATCCGGTGCAATGCGATAAAGATGGCGTCTTCTTCTTGATGCGACACGATGCGTGCACGCCCGACGGCCGTGCGGCGACTCAACGATTCTTCTGAGCCGCGACAGGCCCTGCGACACGCTTCCCGTGATGCGACGGCATCTGATGCGACGGCGACACTCTTCTCCGGCGATGCGAGGCGCTTCGGCGATGATGCGACAGCTGCAGTGTGCAGTGGCAACACGCTTATCCGTTGATGCGGCGGCGTCTGATGCGACGTAGATCTTCTTCTCCGGTGATGCGAGGCGCTTCGGTGATGATGCGACAACTGCAGCGGCGGCGACACGCTTCTCGGTTGATGCGGCGGCGTCTGATGCGACGTCGATCCTCTTCTCCGGCGATGCGAGGCGCTTCGGTTGCGGCGGCGACGCTTCTTCTTGTCTGTTTCACCGAGAATGAGATTTTCAGGAGCCCCCAAGCATGTGGAGATGTTGTGTGAGTGAAACATGAGAAATAACTCACCAGCATCCCACCATCCATTTCATGGATTATAATTCTCCTATCTCTTGGCAGAGGTTGAAAGAAATATCCATCTCCCAATACTTTTGGTCAGCCCTCTTCATCCATTGGTCTGTTCAAGTGTCAATAACATTTGGCTTCCACTCACCAGAGCATTCAGCATGGGGCATTGGGGCAGCCCACTTGACCAATTATTTCCTTTCAATGTGAGTGATGTCATTTTGCATGTGTACATCCACCTACAAGTGGTCCATTTCAGTGTCAGGGCTGAAATGCCAATCTCTGCTTTCATTTATGCTTTTATGCTTTTATTTCATGTTTTTGTACATATTTTTCTTAAATGTGCCCACCACCTTTTTAAACCACAGCATTTTTTTTTCTTTTTCCTTTGAATGTCTATTGCATATGTTTGGAAAAAAATCAGGCTTACCAAGGCTAGATTTATTGGCTTTGCCAATTGTTGCACTTATTATTTTTCAGTAGTAAATACCTTGTGGCATGTAGTCTTTTTGTGTGGAAGTTTATGTTTTAGATACTTGCAGATTCTACGCATGTATTTTACGAACATATAAACATTTTTTATTGTTTTATAAACAAAGTATGTTACATATGTTCAAAGAAAACAGAGGCTTTTTGTGAATGCATGTCAACAGTAGAAATTTCGGTTTCATATCTCCATTTCAGATCAGAATGTCCCACGGTACTCAGGTCCCGAGAGATCAACTTTCACAAGATGTAATGCTTCATTGCAACCACCAATTTCCTGCTGACATTGATTTATAGGTCAGCATGAAACAAGAATTTTCACTTGCATTTCAGACTTCCGGGGATGGTAAGACATAAACTGAAGTGCTATTAAGTACTACATGACATATTGTAAGAAGGCAAATATTTATTTCTGCTGCCGCAAACCAGCACTCACAACTGCAAAACGAAACAGGAAAAATACTAGACCCTTTTAAAAGTACAAATATTGGACCATATTTACTAAATGTCATGCAACACAGCGCAACAAATAAAGATGCTGTGCTGTATTGCGTAAACGAGAGAGCAGAACCTTCGCTGGAGCCCTTTTGGCTGTGATGCGCCAACGCAGACACCCTTGACCTATAGAGGGTTGTGGTAAACACAGGTTTTGTGCTACTTCTAGTACAAAAACGATGCTTTAAGGTGTTTCCCCATTTGTATGAGTGCTGTGTAATGGAGCACACAGGCAAAGAGGGAAAGACGAGGAGAAATTAAAACATTTCTTCTTGTAATGCTTGCCTTAAGGAAGCACTGGATTTTGGTGCAAATCTGTTTCTACAATTCTTTGTAGATAGGTATTTGCATCAAAATCCATGGATGCTTGCATGGGAACGCCTGTGCCCTACCCATGGACCGCCCCTGACACAAAGTAGCGCAAGACAGCGCTTTGCGTAGCTTTGCGTTACTTTTGATGACAATCCAGTGCAAATCGTGATTTGTATTGGATTGTAAATCCCACCACTACAAGTTGCATCAGGTTTGCATTAAAAAAGTAAAGCAAACCCGACACAAAGTGTTTGTAAATCTGGACTATGGTACGTAACAAAACTTTTGTGAAAATTACCACATTCCAGGCACATTGTGTAATCAATCAATCAATCAATCAAACATTTATAGAGCGTAGAAAATCACTGTGAGTGTCTCGAGGCGCTGGAGATGTTGGCTGCTATGTGGTGGTTTCATCATTCGAACATCCAGGACTTGAGTTGTTTTCTGATTTGCTGGAGCGATGGTGTGGTCCTGAGGTGCAGGGGGAGATCATTCCATTCCTCGGCTGCCAGGTGCGAGAAGGAGCATCCTCCGCTGTTGGTTCAGCGGATTCGTGGGGTGTTTGCGAGGGAGAGGGATGCGGATCGAAGGTGTCTGGTCAGTTGGTGGAAGGTCAGCTGTTTGTTGGTGTATGTAGGACCTTTGTTGTGCACGGCTTTGTAGGAGTGGATCAGCATCTTGAACTGGCATCTCTTCTGAATCGGGAGCCAGTGTAGTTTCTTGAGATGGTGTGTGATGTGAGTCCTTCTGAGTAGGTCGAGCATGAGTCTTGCCACTGAGTTTTGTATTGTCTGGAGTTTCTTCAGGAGGCGTGCAGTGATTCCAACATAGAGTGTGTTCCCATAGTTCAGTCTGCTGGCGATGAGGGCCTATGTGACGGTCCTTCTGGTGTTGACTGGGAGCCATCTGAAAGTCTTACGGAGCATGCAAAGTGTGGGGAAGCAGGCTGATGAGACTGTGTTGACTTGTTTCTTCATGGATAGCTTGTTATCCATGATGATGCGGAGATTGCAGACATGGTCTGTCGAGGCGGATGGTGAGCCAAGTTCCACGGGTCACCATGGCGAGGTGTTGTTCCCAAAGATAAGGACTTCCATCTTGTTCGTGTTGAGCTTGATTCAGCTGCCCTTCATCCATTCCGCAACGTTCATCATGCATCTGTGGAAGTTGGCTTTGGTGGTGGAGGGGTCTTCGGACAGTGGGAGGATGAGCTGGGTGTCGTCAGCGTAGGAGATGATGTTGAGTCTGTGCAATCTTACGGTGCCGGCCAGGGGGGTCATGTGGGTATTGAAGAGGATGGGGCTGAGGGACGATCCTAGGGGGACTCTGCAGATGATCTTCTTGGGCTCAGAGGTGAATGGTGGAAGGCGGATCCTTTGGGTTCTGCCAGTGAGGTATGATGCGATCCATCTGAGGGCGTCTCCCTGGATCCCGACGTGGTAAAGTCTGTTGATCATGATGTGATGGGAGAGGGTGTTGAATGTGGCGAACAGGTCCAAGAGGATAAGGGCTGCCATTTTTTCCGTGGTCCAGGAGGGCTGTGATGTCGCTAGTGGTTCCGATCAGGGCTGTCTCGGTTTCTGTGAGAAAGATGACATCCGGGGTGAGGGATGAGATCGTGTCCCAGTTTCCATGGCGTGTTTACAGAGTGATTGTGTGTTGAGTAGGATGCATTGGAGTTGTGTCGTGGTGGGCTCAGTTGATGTGGTGGATTCGGCCGTGTTTCCGGTGTCTCTGGTGTCGTTGGTTGCTTCATTGCTGAAGGTATGGTGGCAGTGTCGGCAGGAGAATGGTTCTCTATTGGTACATGGGGGTGTTGGTGTGGCCGGGGTCAGGGGCTCGGAGGTTTGCAGCGGTGTAGCTTTGTAGGGTGGAAGAGCCAGAGGTCCTGGGGCTGGTCTTGCGCCAGGCATAGACGGGCACAGACCGGCTTGCCTATGGTGTGCAAGCTGCGCACCCTCTGCGCGCAGCCGCACATCTGCCTCCATAAGTAGTCCTGGGAGATGAGATGGGCTGGCAGGGAGGCAGGAGAGCGGGAAGCAGGAGAATCGGCGTCCAAAACAAAACAGCGACAGCAAAATGAAACAAATAAAGTAGAGTAACAAATAAAGTAGAGTAAATCAAATTAAGGGCAAAGCAAAACAAACCAATAAAGTAATGTATATATTTATGGGTAGGCAGGGTCTCCGCAGCGGTCTCCGCAGCGGTAATGAACCAGGGACTCAGGGACTGGGGCGCGGTCACTTTACTAGGGAGCCAAAACAGATGCAAGCAGGAGGATGATGATCAAGACCACGGAGGTCAAGGGCTGCTCACAGGGGCCATGCAGCTGCCCCCATAGGTAGTATTGGGAGGTGGGAGGGTCCGGCAGGGAGGCGGGAGGGCAGGAAGTGGGAGAAATGGCGGGAGAATCGGCATCCAAAACAAAACAGCAAAACGCAAAATGCAACAAATGACGTAGAGTAACAAATAAAGTAGAGTAAATAGAATTAAGGGCAAGGCAAAACAAACCAATAAAGTAACCTAAATATTTATGGGCAAGCAAGGTCTCCACAGCAGGATCTAACTGTGGGCTCAGGGACTGCGGCACTGGCACTTTACCAGTGAGCCAAAGCGGATGTAAGTGGCAGCGGGATAGTAGTGATCAAGACCAAGGAGGTCAAGGGCTACTCTGTATTCAGAGAATCTGCCTCTCCCAACATTTTCCATTTTCTCTTTCTGTACAAGAGTTGATATTCTGAGATGTTGCACAACCTCCTGGTTGACAACATGAGGGTGCTAGGAATTTTGTTGTCATAAGTGAAATGGACATTTTGAACCTGAGTCTGTGTAGTTTTTATTGCACAAGTAAAGTCACTAGTAGATTACGGTTTTTGCCTTACCCATAGTTACCTGCTTCCCTACATTTACAATCTGTTGTAGTTTGCACAAGCAATCTCTCAGTATTTCAGTGCAAGCAATAGTTGTCACCAGAAATGAGATGGGCGTTTTTCTCGTGAGTTAACCTTAAAACCATTTTAACCTCGGATTTGAAACTGGATGAATGTTGGCAATCTTGTATTCACTCGAAAGTCTTGATCTTAATTCGGAGGTAGCCATGCAAACAAATTTATAGGGAGAGCTGAGCAGAGGCTTGTCTTGGCCCTAACAACTGAAGCACGTACTGAACCATCGAAAGACCAATCCTTTAAATCGCACAACAAATGACTTGTAAAAATATCACTGCTTAAAATGAAACACAAATTGTTGATAATTTTTTATGTTTCTGTTTTAGTTAAATATATCTTACTCTAATAAACTACAGGGCTAACTGTAGGTTGGAATTGCTTGTAAGGGTTTCCATCTTTTATCATTATAGGTGTATAGAGGTGCAAAGTTCTTTACTCAGGCCCACACAACTTGGCATGTGCTGGAAGCTGGGATATAGATATTTTTTTTTATTCTGTGATTAATTAAAATCATTACAAATCTTGTAAGCGTAAAATAATTAATAAATTCAACTCATACAATCAAGTGATAAAGGTTATTTAAAAGACAAACCTGAACACTGCCAATGAAATAAACTACAACGAATAGCTGTATTGAGAGATCAGCATGTCGTGGGGGAACGTAAGACATGCCATTAAAAAGTGCAATAAATAGTCTCTCATGAAAATAGCTATAAAGTACAAAGAGCCAGATGTACTAACTTTTGGAATACCGATATTCTAATTGAGATTCTCTCCGTATCGGGATTAGGAAATCGGTATTCCCAATTGTTAGAACTGGGGGTCTCTAGTTGGCAGAGGTAGGTACCTTTGACCAAGTAGGGGCCCTTGCTTGTAGTCAGGGTAAGGGGGCTACACTCCTAAAATAACCCCTGCTCACCCCCTTGGTAGCTTGGCATGAGCAGGTAGGCTTATCTCAGAGGCAGTGTGTAAAGCATTTGTGACCGCATACAGTAATACAGTGAAAACACTACAAATGGACACCACACCAGTTTAAAAAAATAAGTAATCTTTACTAGACTTAACACAAGACCAAACGACAAAAATCCACAATACAGTATTCAAAAATATGACTTTAGAATGGTAGAAATAGCTTAGTTCAATGTAGATGGTAAATGCGACACTTTACTCTCAACCTACCTTGGATTCGTAACGCAATGCAAACAAAAGGGTCGCAGGGAAGGTGATGCGTCGGTTCCTTGCTTCGGGGGAGGTGATGCGTCGGTTCCTTACTGCAGCGCAGGGGAGGTGATGCGTCGGTTCCTTACCGGAGAGAAGGTGATGCGTCGGTTTCTTACTGCGTTCCGGTTACGATGCGACAAGATGGCGCCTCGATGCGATGCGACGATCCGGTGCGATGCAACAAAATGGCGTCTTTGATGCGATGCGACAACGTTTATGCGATGCGTGCACGCCCGACGGCCGTGCGGCGACTCAGTAGACTCTTGAGCCACGACAGGCCCTGCGACACTCTTCTCCGGTGATGTGACATGCTTCGTCGGTGATGCGACGGCAAACAGCTGCGGCAGCGACACGCTTCTTTGGCGATGCGACGGCAACTGCTGCGGTGGCGACATGCTTCTTCCTTGTTGCGTCGCGCTTCCAGCTCCCAGCGACACGCAGTCTCCAGGGGGCCAAAACAACAGCAGGCACCTCACTGCAGGTAGAATTCCCAGCAAGGAAATTCAGGGGGAGCTGGTGGTGAAGTCTTTGTGTCCCTGAGACTTCAGAACAGGAGGCAAGCTCAGCTTCAAGCCCTTGGAGATCTTCCTCAAGATAGTAAAAGTACACACAAAGTTCCTCTTCTCCTTTCCTTGGCAATAAAGTAACCACTGCAGGCCAACCCCAAACAGCAAACAGCTCGGGCAGTAATCTTCCTTCAGCTTCTCCGGTTCTTCTCCTTGGCAAAGGGTTCGTATTGATTCCCAGAAGTGATCTAAAGTTCTGGGGTCTGGGCCCCAATATTTATACTGCAAAATCCTTTGTTCTCTGAAGGCAGAGAGTGTCTGTGCCCAGCCAAAACCAGTTCTGTACTCCCTGGTGCAGCTTCCTGGCAGGAGGTGGAGACAGCATTGTTGAAAGCAGACCTGGCCCAGGTAGCTGAAAGGAAATCTCCTCCCCCTACTCTCTATTCTATGAAGGCTCAGGCAAGTGAAAGGAAATCTCCTCCCCCTACTCTCTATTCAATGCAGGTCCTATTCAGCCCAGCCCTGACCCATCAGACTGCTGGAGCCAAAGCCCCCTCCAGCCCCCTGTCACTCACAAACCAGACATGGAATACACAAACCTAGCAGAGGCATGCTGGATGGTTAGGCAAGAAAATACCTACTTTCTAAAAGTGATATTTTCAAACACAGAATGTAAAAATCACCCACACTAAAAGATGTATTTTAACATTCTGAGTTCAGGAATACTAAACTTTATTTTCCTATCGTGTTCCTAGGGTCAGTTAGGATTATAAGATGTTATAATCAAACTGCCCATTCTGGCCTATGGAAACAGATAGCCTTGCAATAGGGAAAAACGAAATTGGCTGTAATTCACTATCAGGACATGCCACACACATCAAGGCATGTCCTACCTTTCACATACAATGCACCCTGCCCTTGGGCCTACCTTAGGGGTGACTAATATGTAGAAAAGGGAAGGTTTAGGGACTGGCAAGTGGGTGCACTTGCCAAGTCGACATGGCAGTCCCAGACTGCACACAGGCTCTGCAATGGCAGGCCTGAGCCACATTTTACAAGCTGCTTCTGTGGGTGGCACAACCAGTGCTGCAAGCCCACCAGCAGCATTTTATTTACAGGCCCTGGGCACACATGGTGCCCTGTACTAGGGTCTGACAAGTAAATCAAATAAGCCAATCATGGAGTCACTAATCCAATACAACAATTTACAATAGGGAGCACTTGCACTTTGGCACTGAACAGCAGTGGCAAAGTGCCCAAAGCATCTAGACCAGAAAAGACATAGTAAAAACATAGGAGGCAACAGTGAAAAAATGGAAGGGAGACCCACGCCAATGGTGCCAGGTCTAACACCAATGTATGAAACTCTTTTGAGTTTCATTAGCGATTCCTAGTGGGTGGCAAATAGACCTACCTCATGCATATTAATGAGGTAGGCCACAATCTGAATTTGCGACCCATTAGGAATTGCAGCCATCACAGGGCTGGTGGCCTGCTGGGTTTAGCAGACCACCATGTCTGTGATTGCTGTTTAATCAAGGCATCTCTTTTTTTGGGGGGTAATTGCAGCCCATTTTCCTCAAAAAAACGGGATGCGTGTAAAAAGAAAAAAGGAAACTTTGCAGGTTAATTTTTTAAGAGGAGGCATGGGTCCGTGGGACCACTGCTCTTAAAAAATATTTGTTTTCCATTGACCCCTTCCCATTTGCAAATGGGCTACCTTCTCCTTCAAAGATTCGGTAAAATATGAATGTTTTGCGAATGTTATTCGATTGCAAAACATTCATACATCCCATTCAGATTCGGTTTTTGGATGGGATGCCCCTTCCAAATACAGAATCGCAAACACAAATTGCTATTCTGTAACAAATTGAAATTTGTGTTTTGTACATTTTTGAAAGCATTTTTCTGGCCGGAAACAGCAAAAATGCTTCGTACTTGCAGCTCAATACCTATAAAATGCAAAGTGTCTACTACTGGGGGCATGCCAAGCCCCAAATATGTTCAAAATCTGGCCACCTACGATCTCTCAACACATTGGGTGTGTCAAATACAAACTCATAAGATCGATGATGAGTCGTTTTAGCACAAAGTAGGCCGCTGTCCATGAGGTAGGCTAAAAGGTACTTATGTTAAATGTTAGAAATGGGGGTCTCTAGTTGGCAGAGCTAGGTACCTTTGTCCAAATAGGGACCCTTGCTTCTAGTCAGGGTAAGGGGGATACACACTTTAGCTAACCCCTGCTCACCCCATGGGTAGCTTGGCACGAGCAGACAGACTTATCCCAAAGGCAATGTGTAAAGTATTTGTACTCAAAACACACAGTAATACAGTGATAACACCACAAATGGACACCACACCAGTTTAGGAAAAATAAATTATCTTTATCTAAACTCAACAAGACCAAAACGACAAAAATCCAACATACATGTAATAAGAATATGGCTTTTCAAAGGTTTCAAGCAACTGGGTCCATAGTAAACTATGGATGCGGGATTCTACACAAAGTACCTGTAGATGTGCAAAATTCACAAGGCCAAACAGCCGCAGAGATGGGAAGCATCGAGAAACAAAGATGTGTCAGTTCTTGGGTCCTTGGGGAGGCGATACGACAGTTCTGCTGCACGCAGGAAAAGTGATGCGTCGAATCTGGACTGTAGGGGGAAGTGATGCGTGGACTCCAAGATGGTTCTGGTCCGCGGGTGATGTGTTGGGAAAACTTGCCAAACAGGTGCGATGCGTGGAAATCCAGGATGCGCTGGTGATCGATGCGGTGGCGGCAAGCGGCGCTGCGTCGGTTTCTTCAGCCACGATCCCACGATGCATCAGTTCTTGCAGCCGCGACAGGCACTGCATCGTCTCGGCAGCGCCGCAGCGATGCATAGAGATTCTTCTCGCACGGCAGAGCTGCATCAGGAAAACAGCCGCAAGAAGGGCGATGCATAGATTTCTTCATTTCTTCAGGTTTCTTCCAGCTCCCAACAGGAGGAACAACTTCCAGAGGCCCAGAACTGGAACAGGTACCTCCTGGCAGGTCAAAACTCTCAGCAGTAGAGTTCAAGGGACCTGGGGGGGAAGTCCACAGCAAAGTTCCAGTCTTTGTCCTTTCCTTGGCAGAAACAGAAACTGCACGCCACACAGCACACAGCAAAGGGGCAGTACTCCTCCTCACAGTTCTTCAGCTCTTCTCCTTGGCAAAGGTTCCTCTTGAGTTCAGAAGTGATCTAAAGTGCTGGGGTTTAAGGTCCACCACTTATACCCCATTTTGTCTTTGTTCTCTTTGTGCAAGCGTCTCTGAGCCTAGTCCAAACCAGTTCTGTCTTCACTGGTGCAGTATGACCACAGGTGGTGGAGACAGCATTGTTTAAGGGAGACAGGCCCTATTCGGGTGCAAGGAAATCTCCTCCCAATACTCTAAATGCAGCCAAGCCCCATTCAGCTCAGCTCTGAGTCATCCAGGAAAGGCCAGGCACACCTCAACCCCCCCAGTGGCTGTCTACACTGAATGCACATCCCCAGCCCCTGTCACTCCAAACCCAGACAGTCAATACACAAACCGGCAGAGGCACACACAATGGTTAGGCAAGAAAATGCCTACTTTTAAAAGTGGCATTTTCAAACACACAATTTAAAAACCATCTTTACTAAAAGATGTGTTATTACATTTTGAGTTCAGAGAGCCTAAACTTTATCCTTCAATCTTGTCCCAATGGGAAGTTATACTTGTAAAATGTTACAAAGTATTTCCCATTCTATTCTATGGGACAGATAGCCTTTCAATAGTGAAAAAACGAAATTGGCAGTATTTTACTATCAGGATATGTCACACACATCAGTCCTACCTCTCACATACACTGCACCCTGCCCATGGGGGTACCTTGGGCCTACCTTATGGGTGTCTTACATGTAAGAAAAGGGAAGGTTAGGGCCTGGCAAGTGGGTGCACTTGCCAGGTCGACATGGCAATTAAAAACTGCGCACAGACACTGCAGTGGCAGGTCTGAGATACCTTTTCAGGGCTACTCATGTGGGTGGCACAATCAGTGCTGCAGGCCCACTAGTAGCATTTGATTTACAGGCCCTGGCACACTCAGTGCACTTTACGAGGGGCTTAACAGTAAATCAAATATGCCAATCAGGGAGAACCAATTGCAATCACAATTTACACAGGGAGCACTTGCACTTTGACACTGATCAGCCGTGGCAAAGTGCCCAAAGCATCTAAGCCAGCAAAAACGAAATCCAGCACAGCATCAAAAATACAGGAGGTAGAGACAAAAAAGTCAGGGGAAAACACGCCAAAGATGCCAAGTCTAACATTAAAACATTGGACTGACATTAAAAAAACACATTATCAGCACTCCGATCAGTTTTATCTTTCTGGAGCAGCTAGTGAGGTATTGTGTATCCGTCGATCAGGCCTGCTCAGGCCCCACTTGTGGTCAAAGGCAGTGAGCATTCCACCTCTCATCACTAGGAATAACTGCTCAACTCATCGGTTGCGTGCATCATGTATCTTAGGAAGCGAGGTGTTAACTGGCTGCAATCTCCTGTCAAACACGTTTTCACCGCCACCTTGCAGGAACAAACATTCAATATCCTGAAAAGAGGTTTCAGTCAAAATGTTCTTAACTGCAACGGTTTGCTGCAAATGCAAACAGTGTGAAGAAGGGACTCCACAGAGGCATTACATAGCCTGCATGTTCTATCAGCATTGCCCCCAATTTTCTCCATACCAATACCATAAGAAGCAAGCCCAACCTATATCTCATCAGCTGCCTCTGTTTTGTTGTTTGCCATTGCTTGTGTTAGATAATGTTGTGTGGTGGGCGGACTGTAGAGCGATATAGCCAGATTGGCATGGGATTTTTTCGTTCAACTCCACCAGATCTAGGTGAACACAAAGTAATTTGGCCTGTTTGTTTAACAATTTGGATTTATTTTGCCAAGCAGCTTGGTCACCCAAATTCTTCCAGCAGATAGTTCTCTCAAGCCCACCTCAACATGAGATTTCCAGGGGGAACAGCTAGTTTTTATGATTAACAGTAGGAAGTGTTTTATTGAGTTAGATGTGTCCTCCATTAGCTTTGTGCAATATGTCAACAATGAAGAACGTAGCAGCAGCTGATAGCTCATTAGATCCAGCTATTAACATACATGATGAAAAGTAGTGCTCTGTAGTTTGTCCAGAAAACTAGCAGGCTTGCTTCTAAAGGCTACCATGCTATCTATCAACGTGGGAGTTAATTTGCATTCTTTGATTTTAGATATACGATTGCTTTAGATAAGCAATTGTTCAAATGCCGTACTCAGTACTCAGTGATTGTGCAGCACTTTTAAGAGGTTGATTGTGGGTGCTAACCCAGCCTCGTTCCTCAAACCACCCTCCCGGATACTTATAGGAGGTAACTCTTTCTATTTGTATGGAGTCAATGTGCCCGGTTCTCTTTTTCTTCACTAGTCGGCCAAAGGAGATGATGTTGGTTTTGGTGGTATTTATCTTCATCACATTTACTTGGCAGAAAGTTGCTAAATCTTCTAAGGATATTTGCAGCCCCACTGCCGTCTGGTCTACGGGTATTATATCATCCACATATTGTAGGATCTTCAGGGGCATCCTGACAATTTTGGGGGTTAGGCTCTTGCTGACTAAAAGGCCCTCTCCATATCAGCCAGATAAAGATTAAAAAGCAATGGTGCTAGTATACAGCCCTGTTTCAGGCCCTTGTTCAGAAAAGCTTTCTTTGAGATAACCCATTTCTATGTTAGTTTTATCTTAATTCAAGTACTGGTATACAGTCAGAGGATTGCTGTTAGCAGGAAATACGAAATGCTCCATTTGCTTAATTTGGCCCATAACTCTCCTCTTTTGATGTTACTGAACGCTGTGGTGAAAACAGTGAATGCAGTGTGTAGTAATCAGTCCTTTTCGAACAAAGTTTTGTATACCACTGTGGCCAGTATGTTGTCTTCGGTACTACACCGTTTCTGAAATCATGTTTATAAATATGGGATCAGTTGTTTCTTGGTTGCCAATTGCTCCAGGTCTTTTAGCAGCAGCTTTGCATAGCACTTTCCTTCCTCATTCAGAAGGGCAATCAACCAGTAATTCTCTGGGGATTTTTGTGATCCTTTTTTATGGATTGGTACTATCAGGGATCCTCTCCAGCTGACTAGGATGGAATTTGACCAGAAACAATGGTTGTAAAGCAGAGAAAGCATGGAGGCCCATATGGATTGGGCTTGCTTAAAAATGGATACCAGGATCACGTTGTGGCCTGGAGCACCTTCACTTCGTATTGATTTAAGAGCACTTTCGACTTCATGGCTTGTCATAAAATGACCTTCAGCATGCACTTGGTCTTGATGAAGAGTTGTGTTTACTATGTCGAAGGGAGCAGGCCTAATAGCGCTGTTCACATACCACTGTCTGAGGTATCACATACCAGTTGCATGGTCAATGTTCAGCTCTCTGTTCCTCTGGCTTGTGCAAAGGAGCATGTTATTGGCGGCTGGACTATGTGGCTAGTGTTTTGTGGAAGGCTCTGTGGTCAGCATTCTGACCATACTTCCAAGCCAATTATAATATGACTAGGGAGACACTATGCGCTGGTCATGAAAATCAGGAAAGCATGATCACTCTTTACCATGGGAACAATCTTGAAATCCACTTTGCAATGGAAGTTGGAGATTGTAACCTAGGAGTAGTCATGTGCTGCCAAATGATGACTTGAAAAATGGGTGAATCCTCTGCTTTTTAGATTACTTGCAAGGGCTTCACTCTTTTTATCCCTCTTCTGGATGTTTACAGTTTTCTGCAGAAGATTACAATATGGATTGTCCACATCATGCCAGTTAGCGTCTGCTGCGATGAAAAACAGATTAGAGTTGAAATCCCCCAGCACAATCCATGTTTCTTGGGGATCTCCTGCCATGAAGTCTCTATTTGTGGCCAGAAGGGCTTAAGGAGTCTTTCTTTTCTTTATTTGGCGAGGATTTTGGTAGACATTGTAGATGATTAAAGATTTTACTTTACCTTTATTGTCTCTGCCATGTTTAAGTTTATTTAAGTCTATTTCCGAACAGAGGATGCAAAGGTTCACCATTATTCTGTTGTGTATGTATATGGAGACCCCTGCAGGATGCAGAGACCCTTGCAGGATGCATGGCGCCCACCCTGTGCTCAGGGGACAACAGGCCTAAATAACTCAGGGTAGTCAACTATTGGAATAGAGTCCGAGGCCCAGTTTTCCTGGAAACAAATCAATGTCCTTGATTATCCTCTGCATTTCGGGTTTATTACTCAGACCATTTGCTCCCCTGATGTTCCATGAACATAAAGTAATGGGGGAGCTGTTTCTGGCATTCTCAGCGCTAGGAACCTTTATGGAGCACTGCAGGAAGCCAAGACCACTGATCACCAGCATTATCTTTAATTATACGTCTCATTCCTGAACCCTCTCCTATGGGAGCTAAGATAGTGAGGGATCTGTCTCCGAGAGCTGAAATAGCCGCACCATTGGCGGCGTGTAATATTGATGCAGAAACACTGCAGACTAGGTGAGCACAGCGATCTTCATTTGGAGTCCGTTGAGAACGGGAAGACATTTGTTCAAAGATGGTTGGATATTTGGATAGGACCGGGGTAATTTTTCTAATTCCCCAATCTGCAATAATTTTGTGATTTTCTTCCAGTTACCGGACAGTAAATTTAACAACCATACATTTGTTCTTTTCCCCGTCGGCTCGTAGACAGAAGGCAACTGTATCAATGGCGCTGGAGGAGATTGCCTTTAGTCCCAGTAAAGCTTTGCATAACTTAATTATGTTGCTTTATTAAGGATGTCTTCTCGACCACAGGATTGATATTCTGGATATAGGATCATATCCCTTTTCTCTGGTAAATGGTTCAATTGGGAATGTGAAGATTTACATGTTTGCTTTGGTGATACGTGTGAATATATTGTTGTCAATTGGTTCTCAGGAGAAGCTGGGGTTTCAGACATGGTTTCTGGTAACTCAGTATTCTCTTTTGTCATTCAAAAGCTAAATTATCACAGTGTTCCCGAATAAGTCACCTGCAAATTATACATATTACTTATTCAATCAAAAAAGATCTGCAAAATTAGTATAGAGCTGTCTCATAAACTACATAAATTAGGAAATGCATATATGTTGTCCTACATATAACAGATGTAAACGTATGATAACTAGAGCACACAATTTACATGTTAATATTACTGGCCATCATTGACTTAGCACACACAGGGACACATTTGCTATTATTTAATGCAACACCGTGCAGCAACCAAAGATGCTACATAGCATTTGATAAAAAGGGAGAGAACGTGACTGCCATTATCTTCACAAGCACCGGCGTACAATCACCTTGCCTTGCACCACACTCAAACGTTTGCACCATACTACAAAGATGTATACATTAGTCTAGCTTAGTTACCTCCAGTACAAAAATACTTTCCCCTCTCTAT
Organism: Calotriton arnoldi; assembly: GCA_963921515.1. Lineage (NCBI taxonomy): Eukaryota > Metazoa > Chordata > Amphibia > Caudata > Salamandridae > Calotriton > Calotriton arnoldi. The sequence goes on from CAWUFW010006486.1 coordinate 418,773, forward strand.
ATGTATGCTATTCAGTGCAGCCACATGCAAAGTTTGATTGTTTTTTTTAACAAAATGGCAGGCACTGGCTAGGGGCACAGAGAGCGGTACCTGGGGAAACCCTTAATATGGACTCACCTACTTCTAGTAGTGGCATGCTTCATCATAGGTATCTTCCCTTCACTCGGTAGGAGAATAGAACCAAAATGGGCTACAACTATATCGGAGTATGTATTACAGTTTTTCTTCTAGACAAGTACAGGGATTCAGTTTTTCTACAAATGACTATGAGTATACCCCAAAGATATCTCCTTTATTTGGAGGATACCCGTGTCATAGTTTCTACCATCATTTAAGCAGTCTCGGGGGGCTGTACTATTTCTTATGAAGCACTAGCCACTTGCAGTTAGCCTGTCCTTTTGAGAAATAACGTGATACAATATTCTAGGATGAATAGTTATTTATTCCAGGTATCTGCGAGAAATCATTGCAAAAACGATATATGCGTGACCGGAAGCAGAACGCAATTAGCCATAGTTACCTAAATTTAAATTGGCAGACTGGTAGATATCAATAACGGGGTCGACTTCCACCAAGCAGTTACAGGTAACTTCACAATGAAAGAAAAGCTTCAGTTGTCTGTGATGTTACTTTGAACCTTGAGGATGTAGACACCCCTTGTTGATATCTGCAATCTACATCGTTATGTTGAGCAAGACCACCACGAATCTCTCCCTTCTCATCTTTTATGTTGTGCAATGCCCCCATGAATATCTCCCTTTGCAAGCTCACTGTATGAACTACCGGTGCAGGAAATGATGGTTAATGTGGTACTCATACAAAGAATGTACCTGTTGTCCTGCCACCCTCCAGTGCTCCCTCATGGACTCCATCTCTCCTTCCCTTAGAATGCCTACAATCAATACCTGATGTCTCACTCTAGCCTCCAGACTCTCCTCCTCAGGAGTCCTTATTAAAAATGTATAGATATTTTTCAAATAACAGGGCAATTCATTAATTGCATTTCTGCACCTGATTTACATGATATCACCACAAATGTAACTTTAAATGCAGAATAACTTATAGAAAAAGGGTTTCCACTTGTATTTCTGCATCTGTTAGTGCTAAAATAGCGCCAGCCTTTTGATAATGCTAACTGGCACTGTTTTCATCTGCCGCAATTTAGAATTAGCATGTATTTGCTTCTCGCGCATTTTATAGAACTTTTGCACAGTTACTTCAATAAATGAGGGCCCTTGCATCCTTTGGGCATCTCACTTCCATCCTTATTCCATCCTTATTATTCCAATTTATTTTAAAATAACAGACCTTGCATTCTCCAACCATCCACCACGTTTGCATTCACCCCCCACTTCCTGTCCATTTAAAAGCATACCTGCTGTCATCCACCTTTTCCTTTTTCCCTTTGCTTCTCCCCTACATTGCAGAGGGAGAAGTCAGTGCTGTGCTCCATAGCGCCATAGCTACAGCCTCAGTGAGCTGTTGCCCAGTACATCAGAATTAGTGTGTCTGGTGGATCTATGCAGACTCCATAACATTCCCTGTCATTCGACCAATTCCTTCGCGTCTGTGGAGAACAACGGGAGATAGGAGAAAATGGAGGCGACTTTAGATTAAGATATTCTCTTAGACCACATACCTCTGGTCTGTGGGGGTATGCGGGTGAAAGAGATGAGAGTCGGAAAAATGATCTCTCCTAGGGCCAGATGTAGGTGGCCAAATAGCGAGCGCTAACGCTGAAATTCGCAATGTAGGTAAGTTGAAACCTACTAGCAAAATAAGGAATCGCAAAATTGCGATTCCTTATTTTACTCTTGCATTTAAGGAATCGCAAATTGCGATTCCTTAAATGCAATGTAAGTAGCACAAAAGAAAGTGCACTTTATCCTTAAGGAATCGCTAATTACCACCAACTTCAAGTTGGTGGTAATTAGTGATTTCCTTTAAAAAGCACTTTTTTGCTTTTGTTTAAGTGCCATGTGGCACACATTCATGCCCTTAGGGCATGTATGTGCGCCACATGTGCGCACATGCACAGTTCAGGGGTGCAACAGGGTGTCCTTTTGGAACCCTGGCACCCTTGAAGTAGTGCCCGCAATTTGCGAGTGCCTCTTGGTGACTCGCATAATTGCGGGAGTATCTCTATTCATTCCTATGGGCCTCTTGGCCCATAGGAATGAATGGAAGGTACTCCTTAATTGAGAATCGCAATTTGCGATTCACAATTAAGGAATATTAAGGAATCGCTAAAAATATTGCGATTCCTACCTACATGGCATTTTGCGATTCCTTAATAGCGATTCCCTAAAAATCGCTATTAAGGAATCGCAAACATCCATTTACCTACATCTGGCCCCTAGTTTTCTAAGTTCATTGAATTCTGCAGAGGCCTCGAAAAACATTAAGACAGTTTTTATCAGAAAGAGTTTGGATAGTGTTTGGTGTTTGGTGTTTTCTGTGAATGTTATAAGCAGAGCCCTTGAAGGTGGCTGTCCATGGCCCTGATCATGTTAGCTCTGTTTTGACATCCATTTTACACCATCAACCATACCATTTTGTCAAATGACTCTCTGAAATTGGTGAAATTCTGCCCAGGCGCAGGTTGTGTGGTGGCCATTAAGGATTGGATGAGTTATACCTGACTCAAGCTTAGTTTCAGCAAATGGAAATTTCTGTGACAGGAACATATCACAATCTCATTCTGTTAATTGTGCTTTAACCATGGGTGAGAGCCCAAGATCTCACCCATGGTTAATTCTTCACTTGAGGTGAAGAATTAAGGTTTCAGACAGGGCTCTGTTCTGCCTTCCGTCCACATATTGCTGCTGTAGCATCCCCATAAACATCTTCTCACTTTTTCCATATCCTCATTATTTTAAAGAGGTCAGTGCTGCTCCCACCCGCTACTCAAAGGTCTGTGGTTGCTTTAGCACCTCCTCCTGAGTGCATTTTGAGGATTCTTTGCACCTGTGTCTCCTTGTCTGTCTGCTCCTGAGTCTGTCACTGATTCAGAATACTACAGCTGGACTTCTGACTGAATGGAGGAAAGCGAATATATGTAATAGAATGCTCTCCTAAAATTTCAACAAACTTCACAATTTTAACAATAATAATAAATCAATATTTATGGTGTGCAGCCTTGGTATTTGCTCTGCCAAGAACATACGTGTAAATACTATAGCCAATAGCTGGTAACCAAACGGTTAACCAGACCCAAGACTCACTTCCTTTAGGCCTGCAGGCTTCCAATATAAACAAGATAAACTGATAATAATCAAACGAAACAATAGTGTCCAACTCTTCAATTGTTCCATTATTGAAGTCTTGAATTTGGCAATCTTCTATATGCATACGAAATGAAGATCAAAATATGTCTGCAGTGTGTTATAATTCAAGATCACAGTAAATAGTGATATCCCACTTCATGGTGAAACCCTTCATAAGGGATAAATGACGATACCATATGGTACTCGCAGATGTTAAGGTAGCAATCGTATTTCAAATTGAGAGCATGTCGAAACGTTGGATCACAAGGATTCAAATGGACGTGCTTGAAAAGTGAAAAGCCATCTCCCGCCCCGTGGTGACTGTGTAATGGAGGAAAGACCAGGAAACAATAAGAATGCTGAAGCTAGACATATGACACATTAGAGGAGAGACTCATACCTTTGGTCACTCTCTGTTACATGTTACAATTAGAGTTTAAGGTCCCGTCCTATATCTAGAGCACAAATCACGGGGTGGTCTTGACACAACCTTCCTGTACGGCATCTTCCTATATATTGACCCAAAAGAAGATTTTGTTTATCTTACCAAGTTTTGTTATCACTGCCCCATGAGTTGTTCCTTTTCTGTCACAACCTGTTATAGAATGCTCATCCTGTATGGCTTAGATTGGCAGACAACCATCTTGTTTTCAGAAAGATTCTGGAAATCTGTTGGCGCAGGGTTGAGAATTCTGAAATTTGTAGTAAACACTGCACCCCCTCCACCCTGTGATTTTTCTTGATCAATTGTAAAACCTTGGTAAATTCACATACATGCATAATTATGGAGTTACAAACGCCAGCTCCACGTGTAATCTCTAATTTTGCAGAGGAAAACTCAGAATAGGAGATTTTTACAGCACCAGGTTAATACTGCACCCCATTATTTTGTCGCTACCAGGTGTAACGACAAAATAATGGTCGCCCTCAAGTCCAGATTCTTCTCAGATGAAGTATCCGAAGCTGGCAGCCACAGATCAATCACTCTTACCATTCCACCAAAGGATCTCCCCTCAGGAAACTGCTACAGAAGGTTGTAGAGCTTTGTCAGAGAACAAGAACCACTTGTCATTTCCCTGGGGGCACAAAATATCTTTCCAGTGTCTGCTCACCAATAAATACAGGGAAGGGATTCATTTATGGCATGCATGCATTTTTCACTGGAAATCCTGCGGGAAATTTACCAAGGAGGTCCCTCAGCATCACCTAAGATCTATCTCCCAGTCTTGAGCAGTTATGTAGAAGGGATAACTCTTTTTAAATGTTTTGGTTAATATTTTGAAACAGATTTCCTCTCTTGAAAAAAAGAATCACATCATTTGCTGCAAAAGTATATATTGATATTTTTGTCTCACAAGGTTGTATAAAAAAAATGTCCTGCTCTTTCTTTCTGTGTGTTGTCCTTCCCCCTGCAGCGTTACTCCTGGATATATGTTTTTAAGCACTCGATCTCTAAATAGCCCTGACATTATACAAATAGACATACCCACGTTCTCGTTCATTCTCAGAAACGTTGAGGCTTATTTACAAGCCCCGGTGCGTCACTTTTCCCCATGTTAAAAGTGACGCACCGGCGGCGCAAGGGACTTGTAAATAAGCCCCTTTATACCTTGGAAAGCCCGCAGTCTTTGCGCTAAAAAGCGAATATCCAAAAAATAATGTCATTTTCTGCCGATAGGAAGGCTATGCCCTCGCATGCAACCGAAATCATTTGTAACACTTCCTGTTAACGTCTAACTCGGGATAACAGCCACTAAAAGCAGCCGTCACTCTATTAAAAATTAAAAATACTTCGACCAGAGGAAATGCTGCTTATTGCAGATAATGCCTCCCCAACGAGCCTGCTTGAGGAAATTGAAAATGGGTCTCTAAAACCTATTTTAAAAGACTTCCGTATTCCTGAATACAATTTGCAGTATATCAAAGTTGAGTAAGGGACGTAGTTTCCATTGGTGCACCTGGTGCACCTGCACCAGTGCCCAGAGGCCTGAGGGGCCCTCTGAACTCTGACTATTGTTGTCTTTTATAATTCAAACAGCAGCCAGAGGGCCCATTTCCTTCCTTTTACTAGGGCCTATGACACACTGGCTATGCTACTGAGTTGAGTCGCTGGTTCTCATATCAAACAACCTCACCCCAGACTTAATTATTCATCCTTTGATGTTTAATATTAGGGGTTGCTTTTACATTAGCAGTTCCCTCCCAACTAAGACCCCAGGCACCCAGGCTCCCCGACTAACCCCGCTTGAATTGTCCTCACTGGCTTTTCTGGGTGATTAGGACTTTTTTGGTGTATACATTTAACTAAACTGTCCCTAAAAATTATCCATGAAAATGGAGGGGGGGGTTGGCTGGTGCTCATCCATGACCCTGACTGTCCTAATTGGGGATGACAGACCCAGTTAAGAATAAATGTCCTGTCTTCGGTTGATCGGAACAGATGTGCTGAGTAAAGGTGCCCCCACATGAGAGTTGGTACTAAGTATACCCACCTTTGTGCATTCGTAGGAGGGGCGGGCATGTCCCCCAGGCGCCTACAGACCATACAGAGAGGGCTTAGTATAGAAGAGCAAAGATGTGAGCATAGAATCTGCAGGAGGAGACAACTCCTGGTCATTGAAGCTGACACAGTGAATCACCAAAAAACATAACACAGCGTAAGGAACGAAACACACCTCAGTGAATAAACACTCCTAGCAGTAATGATCAGATGATGAACAGCTTCCCACTAAGTGCTACAGCTATCCTTAAAGGTTTCCCCGCTCTAGACTTGAACTGAAACCCACTCACTCATACCAAAGTAAAAAAAAGTTTTAAGATTTTTGATTAAAAAAACATATTTGGCAGACTTTATTAATAGATGGTAATTATTTCTTAAATTGAGCCCGGCTCAGCTACTTAGAGTAAAGAGAAGTGACAAATAAAAGGGACTTAATCATGAGGGGTTACCCGGCACTGAGGTCTTGTTTTTATGCACCTGCAGTGTGCAAAGTAAATTCTTTTAACGTTGTATTTTTCTGGCACTATTATAGAATTTGTTGTGCAAATGTCTGCAGCCTCTTCTGTAATACCAAAGTCCCCCAGGGGTATTGAAAGTGGGAGCACAAGCTTGTTACGCCCCCCCTCCCTCCCACACTGTATATAATACTGCTCCTGGTGTTTTCGTCCACTTTGTCCTTCCTGCATCGGATGCACCAACTACCCACTCCCTCTTGTGGTTCTTGTACCCTTGTTGCATCCAGATCACTCCAACTCGTCAGTGTGTGACAGCCGGGCTGTTTGCAGTGCGAGACATGGTAGTTGGTTGTGTTGCCGGTGGCCTGGTTGGGCGCTGCAAGCAGTGGGGCTTAAGGTTTGGATCCAAGCCTGGAAACGGCCCTGGAGGACTTTCCCACAAACATACAAGCACACCATGCTACACAGGAATACAACTCCTTTCAAGGGCTGCTTGCAAACATGCTACAGTGATTGGCGCAATAATAAAACATAGGGGCATATTTACAAGAAAATGATGCATCGCGGTACTGCAAGCCATCTTGTTGTGCTGAGCTGTGTCATTAGGAAAGTGCAGGGATACGTCGTATTTACAACAGTATGACTCATCCCTGTGCCATCCTCTGTGCTGGCACACATTTTGCTGCCTAGCGCCAACACAGGCACCCTTGCACCATGGTGCAAGGGTGCCTGCGTTGACAGGATGATTGTTTTTGTGCAGGAAGGGACCCCTTCCTTCACAAAATAATTGATGCCGTTTTCCTCCTTCTATGTGTGCTGCAGAATGCAGCACACATTGAAAGAGCAAAAAACGAGGACTACTAAAGGTATTTCTCCCCTGGGAAGGCGTTAGAATCTGACACATTCCTAGGTTTACGAAACCTTGTATATCTGGGAATGTGTCAGGTTCCATAAATTTTGCGTGGGAACACCCACAGCAACACCCATGGAACACCCCTTTCACGCAGAGTAATGCGTGAAAGTGGGCCATATTTACAAGGCCATGAAAAGCCACACAGGTTAGCTTTGCGTGGCCCTATAAATATGGGCAGGCACGCTGCGCCACCGGAGAGTCAAAAAAAGTGACGCTCCAGTGACGCAAGGGACTTGTAAATGTGCCCCATAGCTCTTTATTTTAGCACTGAGAAAGCTGCCCTTGCTGAGTCACATTGGTAGTCACAGGCTGCCCCACACAGTCATGAAATCTAAGGTCACATCACAGTGGGGGAGAGCAGCTGCCAGTGGTTGCATCTAAGAATGGAATGTTGTAACAAAGGTGGCCTTTGTTTTGAAGAAAATAATTGGAAACGCAAATAACCAAAACCCATAAATGTACATTATTCCAATCAGTGTGAAGCAGAGCTTTGTTCTAGTGAGCTGAGTTTTTACTTTATAATAATGCATTCCATGGTGACAGTTCATCATTTTATAATTAAAAAGCACGGATTCCAAGCACATCATAGGCAGGAAGGGTGTGCTGTTGGCAAGAACACTGTCTCCCATAACACTCACATACTGACATTTCATATGTTGAGTGTCGCATAATTGTACACATGAAATGTGCTCCCCCCACACACAGTGCCTGTGCAAAAATGCACATGAACTGTAGAAGTAACATTCTGGAAGGACAGGGCTGGGATCCCAAAAACATCCCTAGCATCTATCTTCTATCCAGCCCTGCACCCATCCTCCCATCTCACTCTTTCCATCCATACAGTCTCTCTCTCTCGGTCTCTCTCTCTCGCTCGCTCTTTCTCTCTTTGTCTCTCTCCTCCCTGTCTCTCCCCCACATTATTCCCCCACTGTACCTGCTGCAATAAACCCTGGGAAGCAAGAGAGTCTTTTAAAGACCAAGCAGCAGTCCTGTGTCTTCAAAAACCAGTCCCTAGCCCCCCTGGGAAATGCCCAGTGAGTTAAATGGCCAGCTTGGCCCTGAACAGGGAATGCCCAGAGGGAAAGGGATGTAGAAAGCTTGGTAGCAGCCACTTTGGGGATAATTTCAGCAGAGCCATTGTGAGTCATCAGAGAGGAGGCAGAGAATGGGAGGTGTTGGATAAGCATGGCAATTTATCTTTGCAAACCAAGGACGGGCGCAGTAGCATTGCAAGAGTGACATGGGCCCAATGCGAGCATGGAAAATGGCCCCCCTTGCAATTTGTTGGGTAGTAAAACATCAATAATTGGGGTGCAGAGAACCCTCATAGGCATAGACCACAGCAGATTCCCTAAAGCCCCAGACAAGGGGTCACTGGTGCACCAGGTGTAGTTACCCTACACCTGGTGCAACATTAACCCCTTGACTGGGGCTGTAGGGCAATTACTGTGGTAAAGGTGCCTTACTTTCTTAGGGTAGGCAGTTGAAAGTCTGCATCAGAGCTGCTCGCTTTCTGCATGTAACGTTGTACATTCCAACATACTAATGTATAGGTACCTTAGTTAAGATGCACATATTTTCCCTTTACACGTTTCGCCACCTTACCTAGAAGTGCATATTGTGCCACTAAAAGTGCAGCAGCCTGCTGAGATGTACCTTTACTATTCCCCTCAAAATGTAGCGCCCTTCTGAGAAGTGCCGGGTTTGTCCCATTATGAGTATCAGCACGCTGTGGGAAGTGCATGTACATTTCCACTGACAAATGTCCAGTTTCAGTGCAGTGCCTTCTGAAAAATGCATTTACTATCCAGTTCATGCAGATGTCCTGGTGCTACTGTCTGTGCTGGTCCATGAAAGCTGCTTCAGGTTCCAGGTAGTTGGTGCTGGTGCCATTCAATTAGAAGTGCAGTGGCCTCCTGAGAAGTGCCTGAACTTTTCTGTGCAAGGAATCACAACCTAACAGGAAGTGCCTTCTAGCCATCTACCTTAACTCTAAGCATCAGTAGGTGTGTAAAGAATGGAATACTGACCCACGAGACCCTCCTGTCATGTCCAAATAGCGTCAGTAACAGGGGACTCCCAGGCATCAGTCTGCCAAACAAGATCTTATATCCCTGCATTGGCTTCCTCTGAAGAAAAGGATCGATTTCAAAGCCTTATGTATTGCCTTTTGGGCTTTACACTATTCCGGACCAGACTACTTAAAGCACCAGTTTCGCTGGTACCTCCCTCAAATAAATCTTTGCTCCTCCAAAGCCAATCTGGTTGAGGTCCCAAGATTCTGGCTATCTAGTTGGGGAGGTACCAGTTTCGTTAACTCCACGTCTTAACCGTGGAATACCCTACCCACCCACTTGAAATCTTTGCTGAACTGTTTCCATTTAGGAAAGCCCATAAGACCTGGCTTTTCGCCCTGTAGTCACTGTCTATGAGTGTCTCAGGCATTTCCTGTTTTCTCTTCATTTTCTCATCTATCATCTTGCTTATTAGGTTGTGGCGCCTAGACACCTTCGGGCATTAGTCCGTACTTTATAAATATAAAATCAAATCAATACCCGGCTCGGTCAACTACACTAATGCCATTTGACCCTTGGCGAAAGTCCTGTGCATGGAACCCTCAAAGTGAGTGATGGCAATTATCTTATGATAGTGCCCGCACCCCTCATCACCCGTGAATTAATATTAGTGTCTAACTGATAGTCAATGTCAGCTTGCTTACAGGGGCAAAATCAAGGTGCTAGCTACCAAAGCGATAGCTCACTTCTAGTAACATGCACATGAGCCAACTCGTCATGTGAAAGATGCTCATAAGCAAACAGCTCATGGACATGTTACCTCTTCTTATGTTGCAGGCTGATCATGCACATTCTGCACAGATAAATGTATGTGTTTGGCCCTTTGTACTTTTTGCACTTGAAATCCGGCTCCAGGCTTCTTTGTGAACCAGTCCCTTCGCGTTTATCTTGTGCACACACATCTCACTGAAGCCCTGTGATACATACTGTGCGCTATAATTTCAAATGTCTTCTTTAATTGCAGCAATTTATTCAGATGACGATGGGTATGAATCATTAAAAAATGGAAGCTCACAGTATTATACTGGCACACTGAAAATCAGTGACCAGTGCACCAGTTCAGAAGCCCTCTCCGAACAGCTTACGGAAAGGGTAAGTCTTCATATAGTTACATTTTACTCCTTTTCTACTACCGATGTAAAACTTGTAATACACCAGCTTTCCAAGTACCAGAAAGTAGCGTGCACGTCAACAAAACAGCTAATAACTGGCAGGTGTAATTCATGTTTTTTCCGCCCATGGCATTATGGGCCTCATGCGTCATGCATTTTTAGTCATCATTGTAAAATACATGTTCATGCATTTCTTACGCCACTTTATATGCAACTCTTCAGGTGAATTTACCATAAGGCAAAGCTGGTCTGGAAACAGTTCTGTTTTACTGCAAAATGCCTCACTACCTGTATAATAACTGCGTCTCTGTGAGGGATCTGTTCGTACCGGTCGCCAAACACGTAGCACGATGAAGCATAAAAATAAAAAAAAGAGAGTGAGAGTATATATATATATATATATATTCACTGAAAAAACCATAGGTTTTAGGGACAGTTATAGTTAGTTGGACATTGCACTCGTGCAAAACCCGTGAAATTCCCCCATTATAGTTAGTCCAGCTAACTATAACTCGCGCCCCGCAATGCACTGCTGATGACGTCACATATTACATCACTCATGACATGGTCAGTGACATCACTGATGACATCTCAAATGACATCACTGATGACATCATCCACGTGATAATCTGATGCACCTCCTCACACCCTAATATAACCTTTGATACACCCACTCTAAATTACAGACTGCCATTCGCAAAACCATAGACACTCCAACACCAATAACTACATACCCACTCACTGATTCTTAGGTCTACGCACACATCCACTCACTCACCCGTACAGTCACTCATACTTACGGTCACTCAGTACAGGACTATCATATGCACTCATACTCCTATATAGACACTCAAACACCGCCACTCATCCATAGAGGTACTCACACACCTAGTCAGTCATGCAAATAATTAAACACACTACCATTTACTCACCTATACAGTTATACACACACCAGCTCACTTACTCATACAAATAGTAGCACATTCTTACGCTCTTATACAATCACTGATACAAGCACACACTCATCCATACAGCCACTATCACAATCACTCACTCTCGCTTATAGCTATTTATATACTCCAACACACATATATACTGCCTTTCACATATGTAGTTACTCACACATGTACCACTGGGACATACATTCACTCACTAACACACTCTTACACACACTTACCCACCCATACAGTCTATCACAGTTGCACTCTTGAAACCATCCACCCAGTGAATCACCCACTCACACATCTATGCACAGAGTTGCACACACCCTCCCACACAAACACTCAGGCACCCATACAGATACTCAGACAAGCATTCAATAACTCATATAGACACTCATGTAGCTATTCACAAACACATGCAGCCACTTACACAGCAACAGACAGACGGATACAGACATTCACCCAGTTTAGTCACTAACCCATGCATTCAGTAAGATACGTTAAATCACTCACTTATAGAGTCAGTCACGCACCTACTAAATCATCCATACAGACACTTACACACCCACTCATTCTTCAATACGTCTTTTCCTATATATATTAAAAATATATAAACTTTACAGAAACACACAGTCACTGGATGATGTCATCAGTGATGTCATCAGTGATGTCATTTGAGATGTCACTGACCATGTCATGAGTGATGTAATATGTGATGTCATCAGCAGTGCATTGCGGGGGCGCGAGTTATAGTTAGCTGGACTAACTATAACGGGGGAATTTCACGGGTTTTGTACGAGTGCAATGTCCAACTAACTATAACTGTCCCTAAAACCTATGGTTTTTTCAGTGAATTTCAAAGGTTTTTAAATGCTAATTTGTAACTATAACGTCCCTGAAACCTATGGTTTTTTCAGTGAATATATATATATATATATATATATATATATATATATATATATATATATATATATATATATATATATATATATCACTGAAAAAACCATAGGTTTTAGGGACAGTTTTAGTTACTTGGACATTGCACTCGTACAAAACCCGTGAAATTCCCCCGTTATAGTTAGTTCAGCTAACTATAACTCGCGCCCCCGCAATGCACTGCTGATGACGTCACATATTACATCACTCATGACATGGTCAGTGACATCACTGATGACATCACTGATGACATCTCAAATGACATCACTGATGACATCATCCAGTGACTGTGTGTTTCTGTAAAGTTTAAATATTTTTAATATATATAGGAAAAGACGTATTGAAGAATGAGTGGGTGTGTAAGTGTCTGTATGGATGATTTAGTAGGTGCGTGACTGACTCTATAAGTGAGTGATTTAACGTATCTTACTGAATGCATGGGTTAGTGACTAAACTGGGTGAATGTCTGTATCCGTCTGTCTGTTGCTGTGTAAGTGGCTGCATGTGTTTGTGAATAGCTAAATGAGTGTCTATATGAGTTATTGAATGCTTGTCTGAGTATCTGTATGGGTGCCTGAGTGTTTGTGTGGGAGGGGTGTGTGCAACTCTGTGCATAGATGTGTGAGTGGGTGATTCACTGGGTGGATGGTTTCAAGAGTGCATCTGTGATAGACTGTATGGGTGGGTAAGTGTGTGTAAGAGTGTGTTAGTGAGTGAATGTATGTCCCAGTGGTACATGTGTGAGTAACTACATATGTGAAAGGCAGTATATATGTGTGTTGGAGTATATAAATAGCTATAAGCAAGAGTGAGTGATTGTGATAGTGGCTGTATGGATGAGTGTGTGCTTGTATCTGTGATTGTATAAGAGCGTAACAATGTGCTACTATTTGTATGAGTAAGTGAGCTGGTGTGTGTATAACTGTATAGGTGAGTAAATGGCAGTGTGTTTAATTATTTGCATGACTGACTAGGTGTGTGAGTATCTCTATGGATGAGTGGCGTTGTTTGAGTGTCTATATAGGAGTAAGAGTGCATATGATAGTCCTGTACTGAGTGACCGTAAGTATGAGTGACTGTACGGGTGAGTGAGTGGATGTGTGTGTGTAGACCTAAGAATCAGTGAGTGGGTATGTAGTTATTGGTGTTGGAGTGTCTATGGTTTTGCGAATGGCAGTCTGTAATTTAGAGTGGGTGTATCAAAGGTTATATTAGGGTGTGAGGAGGTGCATCAGATTATCACGTGGATGATGTCATCAGTGATGTCATTTGAGATGTCATCAGTGATGTCATCAGTGATGTCACTGACCATGTCATGAGTGATGTAATATGTGACGTCATCAGCAGTGCATTGTGGGGCGCGAGTTATAGTTAGCTGAACTAACTATAACGGGGGAATTTCACGGGTTTTGTACGAGTGCAATGTCCAAGTAACTAAAACTGTCCCTAAAACCTATGGTTTTTTCAGTGAATTTCAAAGGTTTTTTAAATGCTAATTTGTAACTATAACGTGTCTGAAACCTATGGTTTTTTCAGTGAATTTCAAAGGTTTTTTAAATGCTAATTTGTAACTATAACGTGTCTGAAACCTATGGTTTTTTCAGTGAATTTCAAAGGTTTTTTAAATGCTAATTTCTAACTATAACGTGCCTGAAACCTACGGTTTTTTCAGTGAATTTCAAAGGTTTTGTAAATGGCAATTTTTAAATGTATTAATTGTTATATTAATTTTTTTCATACTGATTTACTACATTTCTAGAAACAATTTTTTTTTACATATTTTATTTTTTAAATTACATTGTAATTACATTATACATTACATTACAAAAAATACTTTCTCAGAATGAATTACTTTAGTTTAAATACTTTGCAGATAGGCAATAGACTTTTAAGTACAGTAGTTACAGTTGTTGCAATGGGCAACACATTTTCAAACACAATGCAACATTCAGCTCAATGTGAATTTCTAGTTAAATGCAATTAGTTACTTTATGGATTACTTTTGTAACCACAGGACTGGATCCTAGATTCAGTCCTGGTACATCTCCTGTAAACAGTTGAGTAAAAGCGTTTTGGTTACAGTCGTGATTTTTAAGGAATATTATTGTATTTTAAAAGTTGACACTTAGAAACTTTTTCTCATAGAATCACCAATGTTATCCTATGGAAGGAAATTCACTTAGCAGGTAAAAACTGTTATCGTTACTTTTTCTTACTCAGTGTTGGATCCTGGATCCAGCACTGGTGCATCTCCTGTAAACAGTTGAAAAAATGCGTTTAAGTCATACAGGCGATTTTTAAGGAATATTTGTAGTTTGTGAAAATCAACACTTTGAAACTTTTTTGCTGAAAACCAGTCAATCTTAGCCTATGAAGGAAATTCAAGTTACCGGTAAGTACGGTTAAAATTACTTTTGAGGATCAGTACTGGGCTGAAAGATGCAGCACTGAGGTCTCTCCTGATAACAGGTGAGTAAATCGGAATTCGTATTTCGGCTGATTTTAGAGGAATATTTTAAAGTTCCAAAACTCCACACTTAGAAGAATTTCCAAGTGAAACCAGTCAATGTTAGCCTATGGAAGGAAATTCAAGTTACTGGTAAGTACGGTTAAAATTACTTTTCAGGACCAGTACTGGGCTGAAAGATGCAGCACTGAGGTCTCTCCTGATAACAGGTGAGTAAATCAGAATTTGGATTTCGGCTGATTTTAGAGGAATATTTGTATGTTTCAAAAATCAACACTTAGAAACTTTTTCAGCAAAAAGCAGGCAATGATATCCTATGGAAGGAAATTCAAGTTACTGGTAAGTACGGTTAAAATTACTTTTGAGGATCAGTACTGGGCTGAAAGATGCAGCACTGAGGTCTCTCCTGATAACAGGTGAGTAAATCGAAATTCGTATTTCGGCTGATTTTAGAGGAATATTTTAAAGTTCCAAAACTCCACACTTAGAAGAATTTCCAAGTGAAACCAGTCAATGTTAGCCTATGAAGGAAATTCAAGTTACCGGTAAGTACGGTTAAAATTACTTTTCAGGACCAGTACTGGGCTGAAAGATGCAGCACTGAGGTCTCTCCTGATAACAGGTGAGTAAATCGGAATTCGTATTTCGGCTGATTTTAGAGGAATATTTTAAAGTTCCAAAACTCCACACTTAGAAGAATTTCCAAGTGAAACCAGTCAATGTTAGCCTATGGAAGGAAATTCAAGTTACTGGTAAGTACGGTTAAAATTACTTTTCAGGACCAGTACTGGGCTGAAAGATACAGCACTGAGGTCTCTCCTTATAACAGGTGAGTAAATCGGAATTCGTATTTCGGCTGATTTTAGAGGAATATTTTAAAGTTCCAAAACTCCACACTTAGAAGAATTTCCAAGTGAAACCAGTCAATGTTAGCCTATGAAGGAAATTCAAGTTACCGGTAAGTACGGCTAAAATTACTTTTCAGGACCAGTACTGGGCTGAAAGATGCAGCACTGAGGTCTCTCCTGATAACAGGTGAGTAAATCGGAATTCGTATTTCGGCTGATTTTAGAGGAATATTTTAAAGTTCCAAAACTCCACACTTAGAAGAATTTCCAAGTGAAACCAGTCAATGTTAGCCTATGGAAGGAAATTCAAGTTACTGGTAAGTATGGTTAGAATTACTTTTCAGGACCAGTACTGGGCTGAAAGATACAGCACTGAGGTCTCTCCTGATAACAGGTGAGTAAATCGGAATTCGTATTTCGGCTGATTTTAGAGGAATATTTGCACAATGGTGAAGGGAGGGGGCGGGGCCTGAGGTTACATCTGTGCAAACGCGCCCCGTGGCGCGTTTTAAGTTGGGGGATTAAGTCCCCTTGAATCCTGAGGGTCCCTAGGGGCCAACTAGCCCACCAGGAACCTCCAATATGCGCCAGGGGCTGCGTTGCAGAGACGTGTAGAGAGGCCACACCCCTTTTACACCTCTCTGCAACGCAGCTCTGTGGCGCTTTCTGGATGTACCTGTTGGGCTAGTTGGCCCCCAGGGACCCTCAGGATTGAAGGGGATTTAATTCCCCATCTTAAAACGCGCCACGGGGCCTGTTTGCACACATGTCACCTGAAGCCCCGCCCCTCCCTTCACCACTGTGCAAACGCGCCCCGTGGCGCGTTTTAAGTTGGGGGATTAAGTCCCCTTGAATCCTGAGGGTCCCCGGAGTCCAACTAGCCCACCATATACCTCCAAAAAGCGCCACAGAGCTGCGTTGCAGAGAGGTGTAAAAAGGGGCGTGGCCTCTGTACACCTCTCTGCAAGGCAGCTCCCTGGCGCATACTGGAGGTTCCTGGTGGGCTAGTTGGCCCCCAGGGACCCCCAGTATTCAAGGGGAATTCGCTCTCTCTGCAAACGCGCCAGGGGCGCGTTTGCAGAGTGGTGAAGGAAGGGGCGGGGCCTGCGGGCCCGATCGTTTTTTTTTTTGTCCCCTGAAGGGGGCTGTGTGGCCCCCTTCCTTTTTTCTGTTTTTGGGCCCTGGGGACCCCATCCCCCAGGGCCTTACCCCTTTTTTTAAATTTCAAAATAAAAAAAAAAACGGGAAGGGGGCCGCGTGGCCCCCCTTCCCCGGGCCTGTATTGGCCCCGGGGACCCCATCTCCCGGGGCATGGCCTCTATTTTTATTTTTAATATTTTGAGGGGGGCTGCGTGGCCCCCCTCCTCTGGCCATTTTAAGGCCCGGGGACCCCATCCCCGGGCCGGCCATACCCTTTTTTTTTTTTTTTTATTATTTTTGAAAACTTTGGGGAGGGGGGCCGCGTGGCCCCCCTCCCGGGCCACTACTTGCCCCGGGGACCCCATCCCCCGGGGCCTGGCCTCTCGTTGGGGACTGTGGGGGTCCCCAAACCCCCACAGTCCCGCCGGCTCCCCACGTCCCTTGGGAGCCGGCATTGCTGTTCCACATGGGGAGCAGCTGACATGCTGCTCCCCATGTGGAAAAGCATCGGCTTTGGATATTGGAAGAGAGAGCAGGTTTCCTGCTCTCTCTTCCAATATCCAAAGCAAGTTTGCAATGACAGGACGGGAGCCGCGAGGCTCCCGTCCTGTCATTGCAAACAGCAGTGTCCCGGGGGTAGGCACCCCGGGACACTGCAGGAGCCGGCCCTGGGGGTGGCGGTCCCCAGGGCCATCAAGGGCTCCAGGAGGGGGCCGCGCGGCCCCCCTCCCATCGTGTGCACAGCCCCGGGGAGGTGGTGGTCCCTGGGCTCTGGGGTCCGTAACGGACCCCCATATTTAAATGTTTAGTGCCCCGGGGAGGTGGCGGTCTCGGGGCGTGTGGGGGCTGGAGCCCCCCACACAGGTTTTTCATTTAAAAAAAGAAGCCCCGGGGAGGTGGTGGTCCTCGGGGCTGCGGGAGGGCTCAGAGCCCTCCCGCAACCATTATGCATAAAGCCCCGGGGGTGGTGGTCCCCGGGCTTGGGGGCCCTTAGAGGCCCCCCACACATAAAATTAACCCCCCCCAGCATGCCCCCGGGACTTGGCCCACCCGGGGCCATTAACATCGAGCGCGGGAGACCGCGCTTCGATTTTTTTTTTTCGGCAGGATTCGCGCACCCTGAGCGCATCCTGCCGATTTTTTTTTTTTAAATGCTTTTTTTTGCCCAGGGGGTCCTTGTGGGACCCCTGAGCAGGCCTAGGGGTTAGGGTGTTTCTACCCCTGCCCCCTTTGTGCGTTTTGCGCACTTGTTTCTTTTTTTTTTCTCGGCGGGATACGCGCACCCTAAGCGCATCCCGCCGATTTAAAAAAAAAAAAAATCTTTTTTCTGCCCAGGGGGTCCTTGTGGGACCCCTGAGCAGACCTAGGGGGTCAGGGTGTTTCTACCCTGCCCCCTTTTTGCGCTTTGCGCACTTGTTTCTGTCCCTCGGTTCTACCGAGGGACAAAATGGCTGCCAACACTTCTTGATTTGGAGTGTTGACAGCCAATTAGCATGCAGCTCGTGATCGGGAGGGTACGCGGATCCGACGCGCCCATAGATATATATGTGATTTTAATTGTGAATTTCTCAGGAATTACTGAACGGATTTACACCATTTTAGCAAAAGGCACCAGTCTGAACCAAGGGCTACCTCTTTGCCAAATTTGGGGTAATTCCGTTCAGCAGTTCGGGCTGTAGCTGCGACTAAAGGTTCCTATGGAAAAATGAATGGGGAAAACGCGTTTTGGGACCCCCCATTTTTCTCGGCCCCCGCTTGACGTATCACCCCGAGACTTTCAGGGTAGGAGCGGACCGGAGCGCCCCAACAAGTTGGAAGCTTTCGCGAAGATTCGTCAACCGACGCCAACGTTATTGCAAATAGAATGTCGCGGATTTCCTATGGATAATAGGTTGTAACTATAACTATCTACTGGCGACCGCCAGTAGATAATATATACATATATATATATATATTCACTGAAAAAACCATAGGTTTCAGGGGCGTTATAGTTAGTTGGACATTTCACTCGTACAAAACCATAGAAATTCCCCCGTTATAGTTAGTTCAGCTAACTATAACTTGCGCGCCCGCAATGCACTGCTGATGACGTCACATATTACATCACTCATGACATGGTCAGTGACATCACTCATGACATCACTGATGACATCTCAAATGACATCACTGATGACATCATCCTTGTGATAGAGTGGCAGACCTCCTCTCACCCTAATATAACCTTTGATACACACACTCAAAAATACAAACTAACATTTTCAAAACAATGGACATACCAATACCAGTTACAACACACCTATTCAGTAATTCCAAGATCTACACACACATCCACTCATTCACCAACAGTCCCTATACAGTCACTCATACATGTACTCACTCATCATATGTACTCATACACCTATACATCCTGTTACACACCGCCACTCATCCATAGAGTTACTCACACACATAGTCACACATGCAAACAAAGTATCAAACATCCATTTACTTGCATATACAGTTATACACACACTACCACACTTACTTCTACAGAAACTTACACATACTTACTCTCTTAAACAATCACTTATAGAAACACCTACTTATTTGTACAGGAACTCTTCCAATCTCTCACTCTCACATATACTCACTTATATACACCAATACTCACATATACTAGTTTAAAACATATTTAGTTACTCATAAAGACACTATTGAGACAGTCATTCACTCACTAACACACCCATACACATACTCATCCACCTATACAGTCCTGCACACATGCTGTCTTCAACACATACAAACAGTGAGTCACTCATTCCTGCATCTATGCACTAAGTAATACCCCCACCGAACCATACAGACACTCAGACACTCATACTGATACTCAAAAAACCAACTAATAACCCATATAGACACTCATGTAGCTACTCACCAACCCATGCAGCCACTTATACACAAAGTGAGAGACTGATACAGATATTTTCATATTTAAACATTACTCACTAACCCATGTATTCACTAAGATACACTTAGTCAGTTATACAATCAATTTTACAAAACAAAATCATCCATTTAGACACTTATATACCCATTTATTCTTCCATCGACCTTGAGATATACATATATAAAACATATTTAATTTTCAGAAAAACACACATTCACTGGATGATGTCATTTGAGATGTCATCAGTGATGTCATGAGTGATGTCACTGACCATGTCATGAGTGATGTAATATGTGACGTCATCAGCAGTGCATTGCGGACGCGTGAGTTATAGTTAGCTGAACTAACTATAACGGGGAATTTCTATGGTTTTGTACGAGTGAAATGTCCAACTAACTATAACGCCCCTGAAACCTATGGTTTTTTCAGTGAATTTCTAAGGTTTTTTAAATGCTAATTTCTAACTATAACGTGCCTGAAACCTATGGTTTTTTCAGTGAATATATATATATTTATTATACTATGTATACATGTGAAAATGTCTCGGTCCCCTGTTTGCCTCGGTGGCACGGAAAAATGGGTGGAACTGACGTCAGCACGCCGACGAGGTTCTCTTATGGCTCCGATGACGTCATACGGTGTCGCGAGCGGAGCCGTGCTATTATGACGTCCTCGTTGACGTGGGAGAGCTAGGAAAGAATTTCCGTGGAATGCTGGTGCAGGGGATATTCACCTAAGTGTTCAGGCTAGTCCTTTGGGAGCAACTGTTTATGTTGCCACTCCAGAAACCGAAACCAGTGATCCGAGGGCAGAGGACCTGCAGATGGCACACGAGGTGGGGTGCCCAGTCGTGTGCACCGGCGGGGCAGCGAAGTGACAAGCACCACAACCCACAAAAAAGGTAACGAGGGCACTGAATAACACAGGATCTTCTCTTTGTATCTGGCAGGAACAACGAAGTTAAAATGCCCTAGTACCAAAATGTAGAATTAGTGCTACAACGGTCTTCAAGAGGACCTTGCGATGCCGCTTCTGCCTCCCGTACCCTGGAGGTGGCACATGGGTCACGCGGTACGGTCATACTGCGGTGGGACGCACACTCGTTGACCTCTCATGGCACTGCTCCACACTTCAGGGAGGACGCTTTCCATTAGCTATGTTTTCTGATGACATGTCGCGCCGGCCCCGTCCAACAACAGAACTCCTTTAGATCCAAACAGACTCTTCCACTCTCTCAAAGGAAGTGAAACCAGGCCACGCGGACACTTTCACAATACAACAGCCGGGAATGCACTTTTCGGTAAAAAACACATCCCTTCCTCCTAATTAATCAAATAAACGTCTCACTGAAGAACAGGGGCCAGCTTCGATCGGTAAACAGCTGTTACAACGACTTTTACTTTGCGATACCATTACAACGCATGCATTACCACGCATGCGTTGTACATCACGAAGTCATTACTACGCATTTTTAGAACGCATGGTCATTTACCACGCATGCCTTTACAACTAATTTTGTTGTAAAGGTATGTATGGTAAATGACCATGCGTTCTAAAAAACATGTAGACGATCCATGTCGTTGTAAGGAAACAGAGGCTGTTCCGTTTCCTCACAATGACGTGAAGCAGGAACCACGAGGAGAGAGGAACCACAAGGAGTGAGAGGTAAGGGGGAGTGGGCATGGGGTGGGGGTTTCTTTTCTAGGGTTTAGGGTAGTGCAGTGGTGTTTGGGTGGTGTAGGGGGTCGTGCTGGGGGTAGTGTTTTAGGGTTTAGGCTAGTGCAGTGGTGTTTGGGTAGTGTATGGGGTCGTGCTGGGGGTAGTGTTTTAGGGTTTAAGGTAGTGCAGTAGGTAGGGGGTTGTGCTGGGGGTAGTGTTTTAGGCTTTAGGGTAGTGCAGTGGTGTATGGGTAGTGTAGGGGGTCGTGCTGGGTTAGTGTTTTAGGGTTTAGGGTAGTGCAGTGGTGTTTGAGTAGTGTAGGGGTCATGCTGGTGGTAGTGTTTTAGGGTTTAGGGTAGTGCAGTGGTGTTTGTGTAGTGTAGGGGTCATGCTGGGGGTAGTGTTTTATGGTTTAGGGTAGTGCAGTGGGGTTTGGGAAGTGTAGGGGTCGTGCTGGGGGTAGATTTAGGGTTTAGGGTAGTGCAGTGGTGTTTGGGTAGTGTAGGGAGTCATGCTGGGGGTAGTGTTTTAGGGTTTAGGGTAGTGCAGTGGTGTTTGTGTAGTGTGGGAGGTCATGCTGGGGGTAGATTTAGGGTTTAGTGTAGTGCAGTGGTGTTTAGGTAGTGTAGGGAGTCGTGCTTGGGGTAGTGTTTTAGGGTTTAGGGTAGTCCAGTGGTGTTTGTGTAGTATAGGGAGTCGTGCTGGGGGTAGTGTTTTAGGGTTTAGGGTAGTGCAGTGGTGTTTGGGTAGTGTAGGGGGTCGTGCTGGGTTCTAGTGTTTTAGGGTTTAGGGTAGTGCAGTGGTATTTGTGTAGTGTAGGGGGTAGATTTAGGGTTTAGGGTAGTGCAGTGGTGTTTGGGTAGTGTAGGGGGTCGTGCTGGGGGTAATGTTTTTGAGTTTAGGGTAGTGCAGTTGTGTTTGGGTAGTGAAGGGGGTAGTGTTTTAGGGTTTAGGGTAGTGCAATGGTGTTTGTGTAGAGTAGGGGGTAGTGTTTTAGGGTTTAGGGTAGTGCAGTGGTGTTTGTGTACTGTAGGGGGTCGTGCTGGGTTCTAGTGTTTTAGGGTTTAGGGTAGTGCAGTGGTATTTGTGTAGTGTAGGGGGTAGATTTAGGGTTTAGGGTAGTGCAGTGGTGTTTGGGTAGTGTAGGGGGTCGTGCTGGGGGTAGTGTTTTTGAGTTTAGGTTAGTGCAGTTGTGTTTGGGTAGTGAAGGGGGTCGTGCTGGGGGTAGTGTTTTAGGGTAGTGCAGTGGTGTTTGGTTAGTGTAGGGGTCAACCAACATGAATTTGTCCTTGTGTGATGTAACCAATGCTCATGTAAAGCACTCCAATACCTGACCAGTCTGCACTATATAAAACTGCAAAAAAACTAAAAATAAAAAGTGTTTTGCACACTTCTGTCATTGGGCTATACGTGGGCTACCTCTGGGTGATATTTGTGCTACATTTGGGCTCTTTTTTCTCTGGTGGCCATCTTGGGAGACTTATTTGTTATGAAGTTTCCTAATTTCCTCATTTACTACAGTCTCCTCAGTAGGAAATGCTTTCAGTTTTTACTTTGATTCCATCAAGAAGGCATTCAGATGTGTCACACATTTGCCATAAATTCAGAATGTTAGCACTCTAGTTGTTCATTAGATCACTGTAGTAAAGCTACTGCTCACCAAGGAGTTAACTGGAAGTCTACTGCTGGTATTGAAAGTGATTGTTTCAGTCTGCATGTCAGAATTTTCTAATGAAATAGAAGAGGATTTGAGATCTCACTTAAAACATGCCCTAAATTTTCTTTTTGCAGCACTAACCAAAATTTCTATGGCAAAATGAACCCCCTCATTTTGTTCCTTTTTAAATTAAATGTTTTAAGTGTTACCAGTTTATTCCAATTAAGATGTCTTCAGGTGTGCCATACTTTTGTCATAAGTAAGACTGTTAGCGCTCTAGTTGTTCTTTAGAACACTCTGGGAAGCTGCAGTAGAACACAAAGGCATCAACTGACAGGCTGCTCCTGTTGAAATATAACAGGAAGATATTTGAGATCTCACTTGAAACATGTCCTAATTTTTCTTTCTACAGCACTAACCATAATTTCTATGACAAAATGAACCCCATCATTTTGTTCCTTTTTAAATTAAATGTTTTAAGTGTTACCAGTTTATTCCAATCAAGATGGCTTCAGGTGTGCCATACTTTTGTCATAAGTAAGGCTGTTAGCACTCTAGTTGTTCTTTAGAACACTCGGGAAGCTGCAGTAGAACACAAAGGAATCAACTGACAGTCTCTGCCATTGTTGGATGTACATGTTTTACTGAGAATGTCAGACTTCATTCTCACATGACTGAGAAAGATAATGTGAATTTACAGAAAATATGCTCTCATTTTAGCTTCTGGAGCACCTTCCAAAACTGTATGGGACAAGCACGTGAAAATAGTTTTCTCTCAAACATGATTCATGATATCCCAGCAGAAGGTTTTTCACAGGGTAAAATCACCTTAGAACACACCACAATTCCTGAAATTAGTATGGTACCATCAACAAATGAATTCTAATGTAACTAAAGTCTGTAATCACCCTTTATAGTTCTCCTTTTGGTAACCCTCAAAATCTTTGATTCACTACAATGCATTTCAATGGGGTACTATCATGTATATTGGTCCCAAGATGGCTGCCAGCAATTCCAGGATGAAGTGCTGACAGCCAATCAGATCTCACGATGACATGTGTGGTTAGGCTCCGCCCAGATATATATGTGTTTTTACTTTTGATTTTCTCAGCAACTACTGAACGGATTTACACCATTTAACAAAAAGGGTTCTTTCTGAACCAAGAACTACCTCTTTGCCAAATTTGGTGTAATTCCGTTCAGCAGTTCGGGCTGTAGCCTTGCATAAAGTTTCCTATGGGAAATTGATTTTTTGACTCTTATTTTTTTAATTTCTCCGCAACTACTGAACGGATTTACACCATTTAACAAAAAGGGTTCTTTCTGAACCAAGAACTACCTCTTTGCCAAATTTTGTGTAATTCCTTTCAGCAGTTCGGGCTGTAGCCGTGGCTAAAGTTTCCTATGGGAAAATGAATGGGGAAAACACGTTTTGGGACCCCCTTTTTTCTCGGCCCCCGCTGACGAATCACCCCGAAACTTTCAGGGTAGGAGCGGACCGGAGCGGGCCATAAAGTTTGAAAATTTCGCGAAGATTCGTCAACCTGACGCAAGAGTTATTTCAAATAGAATGTTGCGGATTTCCTATGGAAAATAGGTCCTAACTATAACTATCTACTGGCAACCGCCAGTAGATAATATATATATATATATATATATATATATATATATATATATATATATATATATATATATATATATATATATATATATATATATATATATATATATATAGGCACACATATATATATATGCGTAAACGAAGGAAATGCCTCAGGAACAAGGGGAAGGCGGCAACAGAATCGCTATTGGAAGAAAAACAAACAATAGAGGATAATACGATTGTCAACCTTACAAACATTGACTTGGATCTGGCAGAGAAACAACTTTTGGCATTGGGCTTATCCTTCTGCCCAGAAAGTAACTTTGGATATTGTAACACCCGTGTAGATGTCTACAAATTCATTAGAAAAATTAAACTAAGGAAATACTTCACGATAAAAAATAATCTGGAGCATGAAACTAGAATAAGGCAAGAACACAATACTAATTTAAATATACAAGGATTACAAGTAAAAGATATGTCACTTGTTCGGACCCTACATGCCCTAAGTGAAGAAGACATCCAGTTCAGTAACACACAAGAAGTGGCAGAGGCAGAAGGGATCAATATATCCAAACCTGGACACAGTCCATTTAAGCCTATTTCGACTTTTGTACCCACAATGCCTCGTGATGCGATTGATATTTATCATGATAGTGTCATAGAAGAGCTAAAAAAATTACAACATAAAACCAAGGCATAGCATATCATACCCAGTGATCAAATGAAGTATTAATGAACAAACTAAAAAAGATCGATACCATCGTTATCAATAAATCAGATAAAGGGGGCAATGTTGTGCTATGGAGTAAGAAAGATTATATCAATGAGGCATATCGGCATCTTAATGATGGGACATGTTACAGCAGAACAAATATGGCACATGTAAGAACGATACAAAGAAACTATAAGGACGAACTGAGTGTATGGAGAAAAGAAAGCCTTATTTCACGTGATGAGTTTATGTTTTTAAATAAGGAATCTCCAGTGTTACCAAATATATATTTTATACCGAAAGTGCACAAAAATTAATTTCCTATTCCAGGAAGACCTATTGTATCATCGATTAACAGCACTTTCGAGAATACATCTAAATATGTTGATTTTTACCTTCAAGATTTTGTCATTAGTTTACCAACGTATATAAAGGACTCTACTGATTTTCTATTTCAATTGAGTAGCCTGAAGTGGTCAGATGAATATCTTTTTCTCACCATGGACATTACCGCTTTATATACTAGCATTACCCATACTGATGGACTAAGAGCTGTGGAACATTTTTTGGGCAAGAGACCAATAGAAATGTACTGCCATTGTCAAATGTTAATTAAAATGATCCATTGGTGTTTACACAACAATGTTTTTATGTTTGAAAATGCAGTATTTCAACAATTAAGAGGAGTGGCTATGGGGGCATGCTTCTCCCCCAGCTACGCATGTCTTCATGTGGGCTGGTGGGAGGAGCATGTCCTCAAGTCACAACATGCCTCACTATGGTCTAAACATGTGGTTAAATACTGGCGGTATAT
The DNA here is from genome assembly GCA_963921515.1 of Calotriton arnoldi. Taxonomy (NCBI): domain Eukaryota; kingdom Metazoa; phylum Chordata; class Amphibia; order Caudata; family Salamandridae; genus Calotriton; species Calotriton arnoldi. Next base: position 444,800 of record CAWUFW010006486.1, read on the forward strand.
CGATGACATTTTTGTTGTATGGCATGGGACAAAAGAACAGGCCAATGAATTTGTGGCAATTATCAATGACAATAGTCTCAACCTATATTTCACTGCCAACATTGATGTGTCAGTTGCCAATTTTTTAGACATTACAGTTCATGCAGTACAGGGTAAAATAGAAACCTGCCTGTACAGGAAGCCTACTGCGGGCAACACTGTGTTGCACGCGGATAGCTTTCATCCACAGCACACAATATTGAGCATTCCGTATGGGGAGTTTCTCCGCATACATAGGGCATGCAGTACATCAGAAGCTAGGGCATATCATCAAATGGAGGCTAAAAAGAGACTAGAAGCCAGGGGGTATAAATCCACGAAATTGGACATTGCCATGAGGAAGGCCAATGCAAAAGATAGAGCAGTCCTTCTTGATCCAAATAGGCATGCAGCAACAATAAGAACTGAATCGAGCGAATTGGTGACTAAGGACACCATGGAGATAAGGCTGATCACAAGTTATAGCAGACAGGCCAAAAACATAAAGACTATTATCAATCAGCAATGGCCGATAGTCCTGACAGACCAAACATTAAAAGGGTCCTCCCAACAAAGCCTACGGTCACTTTTAGAAGAGCTTATTCAATGCGCAATGATCTGGTAAAAACAGCCCAGAAATTAACAAATTGGAAAATTGGCTGTCACCTAGAAAGGGCTTTTTAGGTGCAGCTCTTGCAGGGCCTGCAAATTCGGGACTAATACCACTGCATATGTGACACCTTTTTCGGACAGACCCATCGCACTAAAAGCACACTATACGTGTAGAACTGATCATGCAGTTTACATGTTAAAATGTAGCTGCAATTTGTGCTACGTAGGTAGCACGAAACTGCAAGTTCACGTACGTATTTTACAACATCTGCGTGCGATTGTGAACTCCGACCCTGCCTACCCGGTGGCCAGGCATTTCAAGGCAATACATAACAACAACTTGAACTGTTTACAATACTATGTAATTGATGCCGTGGCACAATACAAACGGGGGGGCAATAGGGAGAAAACATTGCGCCAGCTTGAAAACCGATATATTGTCGAACTAGACACTAAGTCCCCTATGGGTTTGAACATTGGAGAAGACCTACATAATTTCCTATGAGAGAGAAAACTACTATAGTGTCTAGTTAGGACATTCATCATGAGGATCATTTTAAAGAGTCGTGTCACATCTTGGGGCCTAGCAGCAACAAACTACCGGGTAGTAAGGTCGGGGGTTTTCCTGTACTAGATTTTAGACATATGGGCATTTTCATCAATATATGCCACAGTGACCGTATATAACTTACATCTGAGTGTTTTTGATTTTCTTACATTGCCTTTTAAACAGAATAAATAAATATATTTTGTTATCAGTGTCAGGGGCTCCTGTGCACTGTCCCCGTGTGGACATGTGGCTCTTTATAGCAATTTGTAGGTCAACTGATGAGGTAGAATAATAAGTATTTATACTATTAAGATAAACCTGTGGCCTTTCATTGGCTAATAAAGAGCAATGGGATGTAATAATCCTATGACATTAAGAACTGCCACCACAATACCGGAATTTTTTTTATTGTATTTTATGCACATTTTTGCACTTGAATTGCACTATTTGGCACTTTAGGCGCTTTTGAGTCTTGACAAGCACTGGCACTTTCAGCTACAGAGCTATTCGAATATTTGTACTATGATCCATAATGCTTTGCATAATGTATTTGTACTTGATTAATGCTCCATTTGCACATACTAGCGTATTTGCAAATTACATATCTAAGAAAAAGCCCGTTTTGCACAACAGCGTCTTTTGCACATGTTCATATGGTTTTTAAATATGTATGTATATTGGTTTTATCCATTGAGAACATATCAATGTGTATATAACTAATGAATTTATATTTGAATTTTTACACTTTTTCATTACTATGGCCGAGTGCCAAATAAATGATACTGATAGGATAGACCTCTATAAATATGATAATACATGGGAATATGACAATAGTGAAAGAGCTATATAACGGAGGTGAATTGATTGTATTTTATACATTATGAAGTGTGTGCCAGCATAGTGTATTTGTACACAGTAACATTGTGCAATTTAGAATTTGTCATGCTTTGTGTAGAAGTTATATATACGCATAGTATTTTTTCTATGTTTACCAGTGCTATTTACGTCATTTTTAAGCGCCATTTTTTCCTTTTAAAATCCGTTTCCGATACCTGTGAGTCATGTGATCAAGGACACCGTCTTGTGTCCGAAACACGTCAGAGACAGCACCGTTTTTATGCACTGCAAATAAAAAATCTGGCACCAGCTATTTATCGAGTCCGTGTCCCTGCGTATGCACGACTGCATGGGGAGCTTTTGTGTTGGATATATATATATATATATATATATATATATATACACACACACATATATATATATACATATACACACATATATACACACACACACATATATATATATATACACACATATATATACACACATATATATATATACACACATATATATATATATATATACACACACACATATATATATATATATACACACACATATATATATATATATATACATACACACACATATATATATATATACATACACACACATATATATATATTATCTACTGGCGGTCGCCAGTAGATAGTTATAGTTAGGACCTATTTTCCATAGGAAATCCGCGACATTCTATTTGAAATAACTCTTGCGTCGGTTGACGAATCTTCGCGAAATTTTCAAACTTTATGGCCCGCTCCGGTCCGCTCCTACCCTGAAAGTCTCAGGGTGATTCGTCAAGCGGGGGCCGAGAAAAAGGGGGTCCCAAAACGTGTTTTCCCCATTCATTTTCCCATAGGAAACTTTAGACACTGCTACAGCCCGAACTGCTGAACGGAATTACACCAAATTTGGCAAAGAGGTAGTTCTTGGTTCAGAAAGAACCCTTTTTGTTAAATGGTGTAAATCCGTTCAGTAGTTGCGGAGAAATTAAAAAATAAGAGTCAAAAAATCAATTTCCCATAGGAAACTTTAGACACGGCTACAGCTCGAACTGCTGAACGGAATTACACCAAATTTGGCAAAGAGGTAGTTCTTGGTTCAGAAAGAACCCTTTTGTTAAATGGTGTAAATCCGTACAGTAGTTGCTGAGAAAATCAAAAGTAAAAGTACATATATATCTATGGCCGCGTCGGATTCGCGCACCCTCCCGATCACGAGCTGTCTGCTAATTGGCTGTCAACACTCCAAACCAGGAAGTGTTGGCAGCCATCTTGTTCCTCGGTAGAACCGAGGAACAAGAAAGCAGTAAAAAGTGCGCAAAACGCACAAAGGGGGCAGGGTAGAAACACCCTGACCCCCTAGGTCTGCTCAGGGGGTCCCACAAGGACCCCTGGGCAAAAAAGCATTTTTTTTTTTAAATCGGCAGGATGCGCGGATCCTGCCGATAAAAATCGAAGCACGGTCTTCCGCGCTTTGATGTTAATTTGCCCCCGGGTGGGCCAAGTCCCGGGGGCATGCTGGGGGGTGTTTATTTTATGTATGGGGGCCTCTAAGGGCCCCCAAGCCCCGGGGACCACCACCCCCGGGGCTTTATCATAAATGGTGCGGGAGGGCTCTGAGCCCTCCCGCAGCCCCGGGGACCGCCACCTCCCGGGGCTTATTTTTTTATTTTTTAAACCTGTGTGGGGGGCTCCAGCCCCTACACGCCCGGGGACCACCACCTCCCCGGGGCACTAAGAAAATTGAAAATGGGGGTCCGTTTTGGACCCCCAAGCCCCGGGGACCACCACCTCCCGGGGCTTTCAAAATGTAGGGAGGGGGCCGCGCGGCCCCCTCCTGGAGCCCTTAATGGCCCTGGGGACCGCCACCCCCAGGGCCGGCTCCTGCAGTGTCCCGTGGTGCCTACCCCCGGGACACTGCTGTTTGCTATGACAGGACGGGAGCCTCGCGGCTCCCGCCCTGTCATAGCAAACTTGGTTTGCATTTTGAAAGAGAGAGCAGGAAACCTGCTCTCTCTTTCAAAATGCAAACCAACTGCTTTCCACATGGGGAGCAGCATCTTAGCTGCTCCCCATGTGGAAAGCAATGCCGGCTCCCATAGGACGCGGGGAGCCGGCGGGACTGTGGGGGATTGGGGACCCCCCACAGTCCCCAACCAGAGGCCAGGCCCCGGGGGATGGGGTCCCCGGGGCCATAAGTGGCCTGGGAGGGGGCCACGCAGCCCCCTCCCCAAATAAAAATAAATAAATATATAAAAAAATAAGGGCAAGGCCGGCCCCGGGGGATGGGGTCCCCGGGGCCTTAAATGGCCTGAGGAGGGGGCCACGCAGCCCCCTCCATATTTTTTATTTAAAAAACAGGGCATGCCCCGGGGATGGGGTCCCCGGGGCCAATAGAGGCCCAGGGAAGGGGGCCACACGGCCCCCTTCCCGTTTTTTTTTTTTTAAATAAAACAAAAAAAATGCTCAGGCCCCGGGGGATGGGGTCCCCGGGGCCAAAAGTGGCTGAGGGAAGGGGGCCACGCAGCCCCACTCCCATAAAAAAAAAAAAAAAAAAACGGCATCGTGCCGGAGGCCCCGCCCCTCCCTGCAGTACTCTGCAAACGCGCCCCCTGGCGCGTTTTAAGAAGGGGAAGTAATTCCCCTTGAATACTGGGGTCCCTGGGGCCAACTAGCCCACCAGGAACCTCCAGTATGCGCCAGGGCTGCCTTGCAGAGAGGTGTACAGAGGCCACGCCCCTTTTACACCTCTCTGCAACGCAGCTCTGTGGCGCTTAATGGAGGTAGCTGGTGGGCTAGTTGCACCCCAGGGACCCTCAGGATTCAAGGGGAGTTAATCCCCGACTTAAAACGCGCCACGGGGCGCGTTTGCACAGTGGTGAAGGGAGGGGCGGGGCCTGAGGTGACATGTGTGCAAACAGGCCCCGTGGCGCATTTTAAGATGGGGAATTAAATCCCCTTCAATCCTGAGGGTCCCTGGGAGCCAACTAGCCCAACAGGTACATCCAGAAAGCGCCACAGAGCTGCGTTGCAGAGAGGTGTAAAAAGGGGTGTGGCCTCTCTACACGTCTCTGCAACGCAGCCTCTGGCGCATACTGGAGGTTCCTGGTGGGCTAGTTGGCCCCTAGGGACCCTCATGATTCAAGGGGACTTAATCCCCCAACTTAAAACGCGCCACGGGGCGCGTTTGCACAGATGTCACCTCAGGCCCCGCCCCTCCCTTCACCATTGTGCAAATATTCCTCTAAAATCTGCCGAACTACGAATTCTGATTTACTCACCTGTTATCAGGAGAGACCTCAGTGCTGCATCTTTCAGCCCAGTACTAATCCTGAAAAGTAATTTTAACCGTACTTACCAGTAACTTGAATTTCCTTCCATAGGATATCATTGCCTGCTTTTTGCTGAAAAAGTTTCTAAGTGTTGATTTTTGAAACATACAAATATTCCTCTAAAATCAGCCGAAATACGAATTCCGATGTACTCACCTGTTATCAGGAGAGACCTCAGTGCTGTATCTTTCAGCCCAGTACTGGTCCTGAAAAGTAATTTTAACCGTACTTACCAGTAACTTGAATTTCCTTCCATAGGCTAACATTGACTGGTTTCACTTGGAAATTCTTCTGTGTGGAGTTTTGGAACTTTAAAATATTCCTCTAAAATCAGCCGAAATACGAATTCCGATTTACTCACCTGTTATCAGGAGAGACCTCAGTGCTCCATCTTTTAGCCCAGCACTGACCCTGAAAAGTAATTTTAACCGTACTTACCAGTAACTTATATTTTCTTCCATAGGAATCCATTGTCTGGTTTTCAGCAGAAAAGTTTCAAAGTGTCTATTTTCACAAACTACAAATATTCCTTAAAAATCGCCTGTATGACTTAAACGCATTCTTTCAACTGTTTACAGGAGATGCACCAGTGCTGGATCCAGGATCCAACACTGAGTAAGAAAAAGTAACGATAACAGTTTTTACCTGCTAAGTGAATTTCCTTCCATAGGATAACATTGGTGATTCTATGAGAAAAAGTTTCAAAGTGTCAACTTTTAAAATACAATAATATTCCTTAAAAATCACTACTGTAACCAAAACGCTTTTACTCAACTGTTTACAGGAGATGTCCCAGGACTGAATCTAGGATCCAGTCCTGTGGTTAGAAAAGTAATCCATAAAGTAACTAATTGCATTTAACTAGAAATTCACATTGAGCTGAATGTTGCATTGTGTTTGAAAATGTGTTGCCCATTGCAACAACTGTAACTACTGTACTTAAAAGTCTATTGCCTATGTGCAAAGTATTTAAACTAAAGTAATTCATTCTGAGAAAGTATTTTTGTAATGTATAATGTAATTACAATGTAATTTAAAAAATAAAATATGTAAAAAAAATTGTTTTTAAAAATGTAGTAAATCAGTATGAAAAAAATAAATATAACAATTAATACATTTAAAAATTGTCATTTACAAAACCTTTGAAATTCACTGAAAAAACCGTAGGTTTCAGACATGTTATAGTTAGGAATTAGCATTTAAAAAACCTTTGAAATTCACTGAAAAAACCATAGGTTTCAGACACGTTATAGTTAGAAATTAGCATTTAAAAAACCTTTGAAATTCACTGAAAAAACCATAGGTTTCAGGCACGTTATAGTTAGAAATTTGCATTTAAAAAACCTTAGAAATTCACTGAAAAAACCATAAGGTTTTAGGGACAGTTATAGTTAGTTGGACATTGCACTCGTACAAAACCCGTGAAATTCCCCCGTTATAGTTAGTTCAGGTAACTATAACTCGCGCCCCCGCAATGCACTGCTGATGACGTCACATATTACATCACTCATGACATGGTCAGTGACATCACTGATGACATCACTGATGACATCTCAAATGACATCACTGATGACATCATCCATGTGAGAATTTAATGCATCTTCTCACACCCTAATATAAGTTTTGAAACACCCACTCTAAATTACAGACTGCCATTCTCAAACCATACACACTCCAATACCAATAAGTACATACCCACTCACTGATTCTTAGGTCTACACACACACATCTACTCACTCACCCGTACAGTCACTCATACTTACAGTCACTCAGTACAGGACTATCATATGCACTCATACACCTATATAAACACTCACACAACGCAACTCATCCATAGAGGTTCTCACACACCTAGTCAGTCATGCAAATAATTAATCACACTCCAATTTACTCACCTATACAGTTATACACATCAGCTCACTTACTCATAAAAATACTAGCACATTCTTACGCTCCTATGCAATCACTGATGCAAGCACACACTCATCCATATAGCCACTCTCACAATCACACACTCTCACTTATAGCCATTTATATACTCCAACACACATATATACTGCCTTTCACATATGTAGTTACTCACACATGTACCACTGAGATATACATTCAATCACTAACACACCCATACACACACTCACCCACCCATACAGTCCATCACAGACGCACTCTTGAAACCATGCACCCAGTGAATCACCCACTCACACATCTATGCACAGAGTCACACTCACCCCACCCACACAAACACTGAGGCACCCATACAGATACTCAGAGAACCAATCCATAACCCATATAGACACTCATTTAGCTAGTCAGAAACCCATGCAGCTGCTTACACAACAACAGACAGACGGATACAGACATTCACACAGTTTAGTCACTCACCCATGCATCCAGTAAGATACGTTTAATCACTCACTTATAGACTCAGTCACGCACCTACTAAATCATCCATTCAGACACTTATACACCCACTCATTCTTCAATACGCCTTTCCCTATATATATTAAACATATTTAAACTTTACACAAACACACAGTCACTGGATGATGTCATCAGTGATGTCATCAGTGATGTCATTTGAGATGTCATCAGTGATGTCATCAGTGATGTCACTGACCATGTCATGAGTGATGTAATATGTGACGTCATCAGCAGTGCATTGCGGGGCGCGAGTTATAGTTACCTGAACTAACTATAACGGGGGAATTTCACGGGTTTTGTACGAGTGCAATGTCCAACTAACTATAACTGTCCCTAAAACCTTATGGTTTTTTCAGTGAATTTCTAAGGTTTTTTAAATGCAAATTTCTAACTATAACGTGCCTGAAACCTATGGTTTTTTCAGTGAATATATATATACATACACACATATATAGTTAGGATCTTGTTTCTATTCAAAAAGCGTTTTTTCTTTCGCCAATATCTTTGGCGCCATTTGACGAATCTTCGCTAAATTTTCAAAACTAATGGGGCGGTCAGGTCAGCTCCTGTGTTGAAAGTTTCGGGGTGATTCATCAAGCAGGGCCAGAGAAAAAGAGGGGGCCCCAAAACGCATTTTCCCCATGTTAATTTCCATAGGAAATTTTAGACATGGCTACAGCCCGAACTGCTGAACGGAATTACACCAAATTTGGCAAAAAGGTAGCTTTTGGTTCAGAAAGCACTCTTTTTGTTAAATGGTGTAAATCCATTCAGTAGTTCCTGAGAAATTTAAAAATTTCTCAGATATCCATGTACCTGGAGCCTGCGATCTGATTGGCTGCCAACACTTCAAACCAGGAAGTGTTGGCAGCCATCTTGTGACTCGGTTGAACCGACTCACAAAAAAAAGGTGAAAAAACGATAAAAAACAAGAAAAGGGGGCAAGGTAGAAAAATCCTGACCCCTAGGCCTGCTCAGGGGAGTCCCACAGGGAACCCCAGGGCCAAAAAAGCATTTCTTAAAACATTTTCGGCGGGAGTCGCGTTGGGTGCACAAATCCCGCCAACATATTTTTTTTAAAACGAAGCGCGGTCTCCCGTGCTTTGTTTTCATTAAGCCCCCAGGTAGGCCAGGTCCCGGGAGCAATGACAAATAATGATGCGGTCAGGCCCCAGAGGATGGGAGCCCCGGGGCCCAAAAGCATCAAGGGGGGGGCACACAGCCTCCTTTCCGAAATTAAAAATATATATAAGAAACTGCAAACGCGCCTCCTGGCGTGCTCTTAGAGGACGTATATGTAAATGTGTATCCCACGCTGTGAGGACCGGATCAGTCCTCATAGCGTGGGTAAACCTTGACAGAACCAGACAAACACTATCTTTGTGTATATCAGAGCATTAGGAGGACCTGACCCACTAGTGTGTTTAGGTACTTTTGAGTGAGTCTATAAAAAAACTGTGTATATAGATAGATAGATGTCACAGTTACTTCCTTTAACACTTTTTTCACACATATTTCAAAATAAAAACCCTGTCAGAGTCACACTTGTTTTCAGGCATCCACTCAAATGAAACATACCACCTGAAGGGAAAATCATAGGTTAGTAAGAAATACTGTTTAGCATGCTAACCCATTGTGGAAATTCCAAAAACAAAATTATCTGCCGCTACCTGATTTATATGGTTTGTGTGGTCAGCAGTCATTCAGGTGCTCAGTATTTTTGGCTGCAGCATTGTTTTTACTGTCCCTTCATTTCACAAATATTTCAGCCTGATAATATTTTCTGCTACGGGGCATTTGTCTAGCTGCTGAATGCTGATGCCAGTAGGATGAAATGATATGCTCCGACTATTACTATTACTATGGTATTACTATTGGCAGTATTACTAGTAGTGGTAAGGCCTTACCTCCAATAACACTACACAGTTATACTACTGTATTAAATCCACTGGCATTGTTTTTGGACTGGAAGCATCAGTAGCATGGACTACTTTCTGGTCAGTTAATGAGCTTATAGAGCTTGCATCTGTTATTACAAGCATCCCTAAAAATGTTGCCATATCTTCATGTTTGGTGGTGCCAGCCCAGTTATTTTTTCTTTTTATAGAGAAAAATTAGAGTTTCTGTGCAAGAATGATGCCGGTTAGAAGTAAACGGAGGGGTATATTTATCATTGAGTAGCGTCGCGCTTGCGCCACTCAAGGTGCCGCAAGGGCGACACAACTACCAAGTCAGATTTATCAAGCCACGCAAGGCCACCATGCGTGGCCATGAGTGGCTTGATAACACTAGGGTAACACTGCCCCAGGGAGACATTCCATGGGTGTAGCGTGGGTGTTTCCATGCATCCATCCATGGATTTTGACACATTCCCAGATTTACCATTACTGATAAACCTGGGAATGCGTCAAAATGCTACCTCTTTCCTCTTTCTATGTGTGCTGCACTCTGAAGCACACTAGAAAGAGGAAAATGTAGCGGAGGATTGTTTTTGTGCAGGAAGGTGCCCCTTCCTGCACAAAAACAATCCTGCTTACAAAGCAGGCACCCTTGCACCAAGGTGCAAGGGAACCTGCTGTAGCGCTAGGCAGAACATTGTGCGCCAGCGCAAGGAAAGGGCAAGAATGCGCCATATAATGTTAAGCGCATACCTTCCCTTTCCCTGTCATGCAGCGCAGCCCGGCAAGGTAGCTTGATGCGTCGCGTTACCTGAATTCTTGATAAATCTGCCCCGGAGTATCTAAAATGTGTGTAGTGTGCAGGAACAAGTTGGTGGAAAAAGAGCCTGGTGTAGAACTTCAAATCTCTATTTGTCTAGATGTTTGTCTGTTATGTTAACGACAGGGGTTGTCCAAAACACAGTGCTTCTCTGTGTACTTGTTGATTAGAAATAATTAATTTATCATTAGAAAGTCTACACAAATAAGCCATTTAGAATAAGGCCTCTTTCTAAAATCAAGACCTCCTTCCAGATTCAGAATAATGGCTAACGCGGAGTGGCAACATTTCTGAAAACAATACTGAAAATAAGAGCCAAGAAATACAGACTTCCTTACAGGAACATGAAAGAAGCTAGCTTTGAGAGACTGGAAAAAACAGACCAGGAAGTGAAATTGGGGGTTGGTCAATAACAAAAGTAGGCCAGCATCCAAGCAAGCTGACATTTTGCTAAAAAATTATTCTAAAGAAAGCCATTGTCTATAAGTCTGAGGGAGTTGCTGCATGGCCTAACAGTGTAACATGGGGAATCATGACAAGGTCTCATCGCAGTCACCACCAGTGGTACTAACAGTATCACACTACCCGCACAATAGAAGGTAAAGACACCCAATAATGATAGGTAAATTAAAGAAGGAATCATAAATAAGAACACTAAGGGGCCGATTCCGATTCGGGCCGGAAATCTCTCCGACCGAGCCGGACTCGGAGAGATTTCCGACCGAATCGGACCCTAGCAGCCCGACCGAACGAGTACGATGCGCACGTATGCCATCGGACTCGATTCGGTCGGACTCCCATTGAAGTCAATGGGAGCCTGTCGTACAATGCGTACGCGGGCTCCCATTGACTCAATGGGTGCGAGGCGGACAAGGGCACCCCCTACAGCGTGAACGCGTCCATGCGCATCGCGGCATACATGCATAGGTAGGGGGGACCTATGGGTCCCCCCTGTGTGCGACTCGCGCGCCTACGCGTACAGGGGGGTCCGACGCGGACCCCCAAAGTCCGGCTCCGACAGCTTTTTCGAGCCGGACGGCGCGAGTCGGTCGGACTGCTCGCGGCGCGCATCGTACTTACCCGGCCGGGAAACGTCTCCATAGCGCGGTGCGAGTCGTGTCCATGCGAGTCGGTCGGAGCGTGTTGAAGCCGCGTTCGAGTCGGTCGGCGATTTCGCGGGTGCTTGCATCGTACTCGCTCGGCCGGACCCGCGTACGATTCGGTCGGGAAACAGGGCTCCGAATCGGATCCAGTAAAGCCGAATCCGATTCGGAGCCCTACCGGCCAAGATCGGAATCGGCCCCAAAGTGGTGGTGGTACAAGGGGCATGTGTGGCTACATTGTACTCAAAGATCTATTCACGTGAATCTACTTTTTACACAACCTTGCACTCCATTTACATGTGTACATACACAAATGCATTGCTGTATAATTTTATGCAAAGGACAATGTGGGCGAATGCAGAAATAAAAAACATAAACAAATATTCTTCAATTACAAGAAGGTAAATGGTGTTTTTAAAAGTCTTTTGAAGATTATCGTTATGTTCTCTGCACTTGATCTCTCTGCCTGAACTCTTAAGGCGTTTAAATCTAGAAACTATCAAATGTACTAAAAGTCTCCTGTTGATTACTCCTGCTTATGTGTTAGGCCCTTCGTTTTACAGTTTGATTACTTTTGCTCCGTTGCTGCTTTAATAGTTCTGCATAGTTTCTTCCCCTTACATTATATTTTCTTTGAGGTGAGATGACGGCATGATCAATCTTTTCAGTCTGTTTGAAGCTTGTGTGTAGATTTGTGTAGATATTAATTGTGAGAAATCCTGGACGGGATGTCCAAAGGCAATCAGAAATTACTGAGCCCCATTTGTATCAACTGGGGTATTTTTTCCCACTGGTGTACTAGGGCTCCTGTACTGCAAACCCTCAAACTGGGGACCAAGTCCTTCTTTCAGCACTTGACAAGGTATTGAGGGAGAGCAGTCCAAAGATGACTTAGGATGTGCTGTGGCCGGAAACACAGAACTCCTCAATGCATCAAATAACACTCAATAAATCATTGCCCAGGTAGTGGTTTTCGATATAAAAGAAAAAGGAAAAGAACTTTAATACACTCACAAATAAATACTGCACACACAATTTAAAAATGGGGTCTCTGAAACTACATGGGGTGCAAAGTGCACAGCCTACAAAAGGTCACAGTGGGCAATTAACTCCCTAAATCTAGAGTAGATTCTGAGGCACCTTGAACCGTTTGTTTGATAGCAGGTCCTAACCCCTAAAACTACAGTAGTCCCTATATGGTCTTTAGCAAATCATAAAAGATATGCAATTATGCCCAGAGACAAATCACTCCATGTTGTACAGTGCATAAATACTACTACTGTTTCTACTACTACTAATTTTAATAATAATAACTGTAAAATACCAACCATTATTAATATTCTTGTGGTGTTATTTGTATCAATACATCTCAAATACAAATAGTGTGCATATCGTAAACTTTGGATTAGGGCATACACTTTATTTGTTTGCAAAAAATAAGGTACCACAACTTTTCCTTATGCCCAATGAGCATTTGTGGTGGCTGTATATGCATACATTTCACACTATTTGGGTTCCCTCACCATGTGTTCCTTACGAGAACCAAGCACTGGATATATTATGTCTTACATGTAATAATAACATACTTGGAGATTATCAGCCAAGTACACGTTTAAGGCATCAGGATTGGTATGTAGAAAGTAGTTGAAAATTTTGCACAACTGAGTTTTTTTCTTTGTTGTCGGAATTGCCATTAATAGTGTATTTTTGCCTAACTTAGGGCTTTGTACTACCTCCCTGAACTATTTTCTGATGTTTCCGTCTACTGATAGTAACAAATGGCCTGTTTATAGTATTGTGGTTTTACCTTCGTCCATCAATGGAGGGGAGGATGCTACATCCGTCACCCTGACAGACAGAGAACTGCTATATTTAGAGCTCACCGCCAGCCCAGCAGCGATATCTGTGCATTCAAAGGAGCAGACCCCACAGCAGCTTCTGTGAAGGTGCTAAACGTTTAGTGCATGGCTGCCATCTTTAAGGCAGCCATACCTCAAATGATTTTGTTTTCACAAACAACCCCCAAAGCAGAAGTTTGTTTATGAAAAAAAATGAAAAGCCCATATACTCGCATACTGGGAATATTCTCTCAGGGTGCAGAGGTCATTAATTTTTTACTGTTTGTAGATAAACCTGGCAGTGACAGACCGGAAGAAAAGGATGTGAAACCATCTGCTCTAAATAAGACAGGCGGGTTGGTGCCCATACTCCGACGACCCCTTCTCTGTTGGAAGTTGGAGTAAGTTTTATGATGATGAAACCAGCTTCGAGTATTGCCATCGGAAAACAGACAGTCTGCCCGACTCATAATTGAGCGGGCCGACCAAGGGTTTGACTGATAGGGTACTCCGTTATGTTTGTGGCTGAGCCCTCTGTGCGCCAAACTCTAAAAAGAGCCTACAGCCATCACTAGCATTCAAGAGCATGACCTGCCATATAGTCTGCAAATTCTAAATTGTGCCATTTTATTCACCTCTTTATTTCCTTGTTTCAGTCTTTTTGTGTCAGATTTTCTTGATATTGAGATGGAAATATTTGAAAAGATGCAAGAATAGTCATATCCTACAGCTTTGTTCTGATTGAGCTGTTGTTGTGTGGGTGTTGCTTTTTGTATTAGTCCGTGAATTTCTTGATGGGGCAGTCCTTGGCTATGTCATGTTGCACAAGGGTGGACCCACAGACAAAATTGTCCAGTGGTCTCCGAGTGATCTGGTCACAAGTGTGTTTGTATTGCTAGGTTAGCTATTGTGATATGCGACTGACAGACTAGGTTTAATGTTTAGTTCTCCAAGAGTGTGAGACCTAAGGCTTCCAAGTTGTTATTGAACTCTACCACCTTCTTTTTGTCTAGGATGTCCATTACTAGTTGACAGAGAAATGTTTCACCAGCATATCCAGAACCATTCTTTCTTGATCTGGGCCTATTTGCAATTTCTAAAAATGTTACTCTAAATTAAATAGACCAATAATGATCAATTTTGTATTTGTTCTACATGTTGAAAGATAAATGGCAGGTGTATCTTTAATGGCTATTTGTACAGATATGGTTAGGTGAGGTCTGAAGCTCTTCGTTTTTTCTCACTCTTAAAATTTCCTGCCGAACTATTTGCATCTTTTTTTAATTTTTGGACATTTTTTCTGTCTTACTGATTTTATGTGCTCTGATAGCTGCCATCTGAACAGATTATATACGGGCTAAAGTACCCCCTGCCGTCCATCATAAAGATATTGAAGTCACTGTGGAGTTCCATAACCATATAGAGGAACGAGGCCGAAGGTTGAGTTCTTTTATAAGGTTATGGAACTCCAAGGTGACTTGCAATATCCTTATTATGTACACCTAGGGGGTACTTTATCGCATGTAATATATGGCCACAGCATCACCTTTCCCACAAACCACTTAAGACCTTTATGTAAAGCTCTTTCATATGAAAGAGCGCTCATGTTTGCAAACATGAATAAAAATAAAACCTGTAGTGTAAAATTGAACACATCAAAAACCTGTTAGATATTTGTTGCGAACAGATATTAGAAACAGTTTGACACGTACGTTTTTTAATTTTTTTTAATTTAAGTTGCCGTAGCTCGGAATATAAAAAAAAATTCAGAAATATAGCTTTTCTCCAAATAACTAGAGATTGCAAAACATGTTCTCTATGCTTGTCATTGTAGCCTAGAAAAATAGAGCAGAAGAAAGAAAAGCAACATTTGTTTTTTGTTGCTTTAAACAGCTGCTTCAACTATGCTCTGTGGTCTGACTTGCCTTTAACCTCGGCTGCTGACTCTGGCAGCAGGCATTGGGATGTCAGAACTCGACTAAAATATCTTACAATAGTCAAGTTCTGACGTTGTTTCTTTATAACCGGCGACTGGGTGTGTCACAAGTCGCCGAATATAAAGAAATTATAGACTGGCTGTTAGAAGGTGGTTCTGACACTATGGGCCGCCCGGATTTTTTGCTTTTTGAGCACCTAGGTGTTGAGGTTTTACTGTGGGAGAGCCTCATAAATTGGGACTCATCCACAGTGAACTCATGATGAAAGAGACTGCATGTGGATTTTACTGGTGTCCCCCTAGCTTGACTAGGCCGCTGCGCAGCAGCTGGAGTAAGGGCACCGGGCTGGTTACATGCAGACACCTGTGTACATGCGTGTGCACATGTGTAGGGGCTGCGCAGGGGAGATTCTTGGCGTGCGCAGTCCAGGAGCAGCTACAAAGTGAATGGTGTGGCAGGACTTATGCCGAATTGGGTGGTGACACGGAATAGGCCTTATACGCTAGGAAGGAACATGCCAGGGAAAGTCAGTGTGCTTTACTGTGTTTTTCACTTCATTATTCCCCTATGGGGATGTGGAGCCCATGTGCTAGATTAACTTCCATAAGGCCTACAGATTCCAGACACGCACTAAAGTCCACTGTAGCGGATGTGAAAAGGAGTATTCTGCAGAGTCCCAAGTCATATTTGTACTGCTTTTGGGTCGTCCAGAAATGTCACATTTCTCTGAGTCAGTCATAACCAGGGCCAGGCTGAGGGCTGACCTCAGCTGGACGGATTGATAACCTTTTCTTCCACAAGCTAAGGCCTCTCCACGAAGAGAAGATGGGTGGGGCTACAGGCTCATCCATCGACAGCTATCACTGGGTGCCAGGCACCAGGCTGCACCAATGGGGGAAGGCAGCCAGAAAGGAAGGGCTCGTGTTTCAGAGACCATGTGGCCAGAGACCCTGGACGACGCCATTTTGAACAAACCCAGAGGCTGGACAAGGAGGAGGGAGCAGAGGCAGGGAAGTGATGTGTCGCTGTTTGATAGGACAAACAGAGACTTCCTGCCAGCCCCCTACTCAACTTTTAAAAAGGACTGGAAGAGGAAGAGAGCTCTCTCTGGGGTGTGGTCTGCGGAGGCTGAAGGTGCTGGAGCCTGGCGCAATGGGCAGTTGGAAGGAGGAACCCCCTGACTGTCCCCCAGGGACCTACCAGCACCAGAAGAAAAGCAAGGACCAGCGCGCAGAGGCCTCTGCGCAGGGAGAAGAGAGGCCAAGGAGGAGAGACAGGCGAAAGGCTGGCGCAGGGAGCCAGTGAAGACAGCTCCCTGCCGAATCCCCCCTCTCAGAGACCCCGAGGGCAAAGGAGAGCGTTCCCCGTGGCTGGGGCTGGCTACCAGGAGCGAAAGGACACGAAAATGGGGCAGATCGGACCCCCAGGGGCTGAGATATGGCCCCCAGAAGGTGAGCGACCTTTGACCCCCACGAAGAGGAGGTCGGGGGCCCGGGAGCCCATCCCCGGGCCCCGAAGCAAAGCCGGGGAGCGCCGTCGCGCTCCCCGTGAAGATTGTGCCCTCCGGGGTGCCAGAAGCCCACCCTGGCCCCCGGCGAAGAAAAGGAAGGCGGGGGAGTGCCGTCGCGCCCCCCTGCGAAAATGAGCCCAGGCAGCCCGGGAGCAAAGTCGGGGAGCACCGTCGTGCCCCCCGTGAAGATAATACCCCCACGGGGTGCCAGGAGCCCACTCTGGCCCCCGCCAAAACCGCCGAAGACGGGGAGTGCCGGCGCGCTCCCCGTGAAGAGGAGGGGGCGGGGCCCGGGAGCCCATCTCCGGGCCCCGATGGTGGCCCAGCCGGGCGAAAACCAAGCCGGAGGGGCCGCGTCGCGCCCCTCCGTGAAGATTCGGGGGCCCGGGATCCCATCCCCGGGCCCCGAGTGCAGGAAGGAGGAGGGGGGAGCGCCGCCGCACTCCCCCGAGGTCCGCCAGGAACCTCTGGGTCGGGCAGACCAGAAGACGATTGCCGGCTCCCGCGGCAGCACGCGAGGGTGCTGGCCGGGCGGGGAGCCGGCGGGAGTCACCGGGGGTGGGCTCCCCGGGTGGCTCCCCACCAGAGAAGCCAGACGGGGTCCCGGGTGGGACTGGGACCCCCTTCGCGGAGGCAAGATCTGCACGGGGCCCGGGTGGGACCGGGCCCCCACCAATAGCATGAGCGGCCGGGGGTGGGCTCCCCGAGCCGTAAAGAGTTTACCTGGGGGTCCGGGTGGGACCGGGCCCCCCACCCAGCGTGGAAGGCGGCGCGGAGCGCCAGGTGGATCGCGGCTCTCAGTGGGAGAGCCCCTCATCACATAGTCACACAAAGGAGCACGAAGCGCCCCATAATGCCTTGCAAGGCATGGGGAAAGGATCGTTTTTGGTGCTTGGTGGCCCCCAGAGGAGGGGGTCACCCTCAAGAGTGAAAAAGGGTGCTGGGGGAGCTGCTGGAGAAGCGCAGTCTCCCCGCAGCACGAAGTTAAGTCCACCCTAAGTTTCCTAGGGATTTGAAAAGGATAACCCCTCAAGGGCTCAACCTGCTTTAGTACACCTTCTAGGCTGGAACTTTTGTTCTACAGCTGAGGGTGTATTGCGACGTGCTTCATGGAGTGAAGGGCTGAGTTGGGGATGGCTCGAGAAGGGCATTCCCTGGAGGTGAAGAGGTGTAATTGCACCAGAACTGCATTTACTCAAGGTTATTCCTTTTTAGAGGGACTGAAAGTCACATATGTAATGTGAAGGTACCTGTGTAAGGTGATGTCATAAGCAAAGTGGGTTATGTTGCCAGACACTCCTGCTAGGGTGTCTGGCTGTATATGCGTAATCCTGTGATTCCATCTGTGATGCCTTTAGGGGCTGTAATTGCAATGCATTCTAATGATCCACAAAGGTGCTGAGTACTGTCATTCAAAAGTGTGTGTAAACATGTATTCTTGCTGCTGCGCTTAAGTGAGGAACAACCCAGACTGTTAGCCCTGAAGATGTAGGGGTGCATACTGTATGGTCAATATAAGATGCTCAGTCAGGGTTATGTGTCACTAGGGCAGGTGTACCTATTTTTAATGTATGTTGAGGTAATGGGGTGGGTCGCCACTGGGATGGTGCCAGTGCGCAGGGCCCTCGCTCCAGGTTATGCGCAACACACTGCATTAGGGGGCAAGATGATGTGCATACATGGGAGTGGTGGTACTAGACCCCACCCCCTTTTTGGGAGGGGTGGAGATGTACGCAATGTCACAAAGTAATTCCATCAGCTTATGTATAGTTGTAAATTGGTGCATAGTATTGAGTAGTGTGTGTGTTTAATAAATGTACTCTTACTTTTATAAAGCAAAGTACAGACTGGACAATCCATTATTGAGTGTTATTTCTGCGCACCTGCAAATGGCGATTACTAGCCCACACCACCTCCCTTGAGTAAGCCTCAGACTGCTCTGCAACGCTACCCTCTGAGAGTCAGGCGCTACAATTGGGTGTTTGGTTCCCAGTGAAGGACAAATGTAGTCATGTTATTTGTGCAGGCCTCACAGATACTGCCTCGTTTTCCAACACTGGCATTTATACAGGGATTAGTACATTTGTAGATTTATATAGCACGGTTTATTACCCGGGACGGTATCCAGGGTCTGCCATGTGCACGGCGAGATTAAGTGAATTGCCCAGAATAACAGGATGTTGTGCCGACGCCAAGACTCGAACACCAATCCCCAGCTCCTGAGTCAACAGCTCTGACCGCTACACCACATCCTCCCCCTTACAGATTACAGAATCCCATGTTTATATAAGGGATAAAGAACCCCCTGCTGTACATTATAAGGATATTGCAAGTCACTGAGGAGTCCCATAACCATATAGAGGAATGGGACTGAAGGCTGAGTTCCTTTATAAGGCTTTCGAAGATCACTTGCAATATCCTTATCATGTATGCCAGGGAGTACCTTATACCATATCATACATGGTCACACCATCATCTTTCCCACAAAACACTTAAAACCTTGGTGTGTAGCTCTTTCATATGAAGGGGTGAGTATGTTTGGAAACATGAAAAATATAAATAAAACCTCTAGTGCAAAATTAAACAAATCTAAAACCTCTTAGATATTTGTTGCAAACAGATATTAGAAACAGTTCAATACAGGTCAGTTTTTTATAGAAAAAAGCTGTGGTAGCTCAGAGTGTGTAGAAACATGTAGAAAGATTCTAGCTTTTTTCTAACTATCTAATGAGTGCCAAAAATAAAAATGTTCTTTCTGCTTGTCATTGTAAGCTAGAAAAATAGAACAGAAGAATGAAAAGCAACATTCAGTTGTCATTGGTAAACAGCTGCTTCCATTATGCTCCGTCAGGCATTGTGACATCAGAACTCGACTGTAGTAACTTATAATAGTAGAGTTCTGACATCTTTTCTTTATAATCGGCACCTGGCTTCATAACAAGTTACCAATTGTAAAGAAATTAGAGACAGGTGAATATACAGGGGTTACAGAATCCCATGTATTTATAAACAAGGCTACTGGAATTATGTGATTCTTGCGGCCATTGCTTTGTTCATATATTTATGGTTGTAACTCGTTTGCCACATAATCCATCATCTGCTGCATAATCTGCAGATTTTAAAAAAATGTACTAATTTAAATGGATCAAAAGTTACTAAAAATGCAGCAATATCTGTTTGCGTGCATTAGAAGGCCCTACATAAAGGTTAACTGGTCATCTTTCATTTGCATATTTCTGTATTTAGTTGATAACTGTTATTAATTAGCTGAAATCTTTCCCGGACATTATAACCATGAGCAAAAATTATAAGATAATAAATGAATACTGTGAAAAAATGTTCTGCATTATGCAACATAATTTGCCTTTTCCTGTGCATAATTTAGTCATCCCTGCCACTTAATTTGGTGCTGCCCTGCTGCATAATTCCAACGTCCCTGCTGATTACTGGGTTAGGCTCTTCTTGGTGAGTCAGAGGCCAACCTGGCTCTGCCATACCTACCCGAGACCAGCACGAGCACCATGACTTTCTTCCAAAATGGCAGTGCAAACCTAACCCAAGAATGCACTGGCATATACGTAATCCAGCAGAAATTGAACATCCCCAACTGTTTAACAGCACGGCCTCTACATATCCACAGCCCTGCATTACTGGGTTGGTGGTGTACTCAGAGCCTCGTTGTATTAAAGTGCTGGATATTACAGGTTACCTGTGGTAACTGAGCTTTATTTACTGTCAACACTTTGGTGGCACTTTTCACACAATGTGCTAAAATGGTCTTGTAATGGGTAATAATTGTGTCGAGTTTTACATTCAAATGAAAGGGCATACAAAAGATCAGTGTTGGTCTGCCCTCTAGGGGACATAACTAGCAATAAGGATCTCGTGCATTCATACAGGCGGGCGATGAGTGTGAGGGTCTCTCTGCATCCCAATCCATGCTGTCGTTTACTACCTCAATACCATGCAGGGGTCCGATTTGTATTGCTTGTAATATGCCCCGTATCACCCTTGCTACGTCACTGTTGGCCTTGCTGCCATCTATAAGAGCGTAAACATGCGCACAATATGGACAGGTAATGACATTACACCGTTTCTAAGGCAGCTATGCCTCAGGGGGGCTCACTGTTGCGCACTTATCATTGTCTGCTTCTTATGGAATTGTGTTCTGAATGTGTTCTGTTTTTTAGATCTCGGATGTATATAAGACCTCACCAGCCCTTGGACATTATTTTACATCTGCCAAAGTTATTTCCCTGAGGTAAGAAAGAGGAATTTATACAGATAACATGTAAACAGACTTTTAGAGGGAAAGTGTGAATTTACGGCCAATCTTGCCAGTGTGCTTGTGTCACTGATTTTTTCAGCGTCTGTGCCCGGGGGCATTACGATTTACTAATAGCTTAATCTCCAGTCAATTCAAGTGTTAAATATTTCAACCATTGAATGCTGGAAGCCAATATTCGCAGCTCAAAAACAGTTTAAGTCAGGATTCATGAAGGATATAGTGAAAAACAAACACAGGTTAGGTTGTTCTCAAAAGATTAAATAAGTTGTAAACGAACCAAAGACACTTCACAAGAGAGGTGCGCAATCTAGGCTTAGCAAAAGGTGGTGAGTGGAATGTAAAGTGCAAACCTGTGCTAGACATGGTACAGAAAAAGAAGACGAAGGCAGCTGCGGCTCCTCCGCAATGGCGAAGGAGCATCGCCCCACTGGCTCAGAGCCAGCAGCTGAAAAATAAAACAATATTTTTTTATTCATTTTATTTTTCAGCGTCTGGCTGAGCCAGCATGTGTAGGGAGGGATGGCGGCCCATGGGAGATAGGAGGAGTGGAGCGGTATGAGCACTTCTAAGGGCGCATGTCTGTTTGGCTGGCCGTCTTAGGCCGGCTAAACAGACACGCACAGTTAGGTTACTCCAACCTGGCTGTATTGCACAGCCGGATTGGAGAAACAGCACAGACTCCCTGTGCCCGAGCGAGCATTAAACCAGCCCACTCTGGCCAATCCCCGCACTGCTCTCATGCTAGGTAATAGCATGAGAGCCGCACGGGGATTATACAGGGAGTGAGTCTCTGATGCTGCTCCAGTGTCTGCTGGGACCAGGAAGCAGAGGAACACCGAGGCGTGAGGTGGCCGGCAGCTTCAGGTAAATCTTATTTTTTTTTAATTATTAAACCCCTGTGCTCCCCCTCCCGTGCTCCCCCTCATGCCCCCTCCACCTGCACACCACTTTTTGTTTGTGTCGGCCGCCACTGGCCAAAGGCCCTCATTATGAGCGGCCTCATAAATGGATCACACCTGATAAAATCTGACTTTGTCGAGTCGTAATGTAGTGGTATAATAAATTCTAGTCAATTATAACTTTGTGGGGAATACATGCAATGTTGGTGCTTATTGCACCAAAATTCTCATGTTCTGTTAAATACGTGGCATTTTTCCTTGATAAATATCAGAAGGTTTGACATGCGTTATGGCATATATCCCAATTAACGGGGCTGCTTGTCACGAGGGCCTTAACATTCTAATGTAATGATGCTGACCCCCAGACTGCTTTTCTCACTGGAGAACCAATGCGTTCTAAAGTTCCAGGCACGTGAAAATTATAATGTATGTGGCAAAGCTGATATTGCCACAGTTGTAAACAAGTATTGGAAAGCCATTCGATGTGGCTCTTTATAGTGAGATTTTCTCAAGCTTCAGCAAGACACAGAGAAGAGGGGGCATGTCTCCAATAACAGTGCAAACTTCTCTATCTCACAGAAATGGTACAGCAAAGACTAGGATGACTACGTCACTCCAAGTGATTACGGACATTGTCTTCAGTCCTGAACTTTTCCCAAAGAAATTATTTAGTTCAGCTGTTACTCTAACTAGTCCAATGGAAGCAAAGAAAGTCTTCAACATACAGGATGCATAAGGATAACACAAAAAAGGTCAGGATTGGAAACAAAGACCTAGAGGGTTGATGGTCAGCTTAAGCACCGACAGCAGCAGTTGAGCTTCCTCACAACATGATGCAACACCCTAAGTGCCCAAGGGTATGCCCAGATATGGGTTCCGTGCTCAGTGTGCCACTGGAACCGAGCGAGACCCAACTGAAAAGCTCTAATCAAGGCTAAACCGGTCTTCGGTTGATGGTGTTCAGGTGCAGGGAGTACCTGGCCTGGAAGTTCAGGCTGGAGTCTTTCTGTTGGAGCAGGGTCAAGATTGATTGAATATGGTTGGGTCCAAACTAAGAAGGCATGGTCCCCAAAAGAACAGTGGGTTCGACTGCTAACCCCAGCGATTGCCAGTGGCTGGACTTATTGCAAGCGTTCCTCCCATCACTGTTTGTGTGCTTGATGTTGGATTGTTAGTGCATTGTGATATAGTGTTCTTCTAAGAGGTGAGTCTTTAATTTAGGTGGGCGAGCCAACAAATTAACGAGGAGAGCTGAGACAGAACTGAGTCATGCGTCTGGCTCAGGGCCGGACTGGTGATGCCGGGCACTGGGCAATCCCCCGGTAGGCCGGAAGGGGTAGGGGCCGGTTTTGTGACAGGGGGCCGGTTTTGTTACTGGGGGCCGATTTTTTAACAAAATCGACCCCCAGTAGCAAAATCAGGACACCGGTCCGTGACACACTCTCTGCACTCTGACCTCTGTGCGGGGAAAAAGCACCACTGCCATTGGTGAGGTGACCTCATCTCACGAAGGGCAGTGGTGCTTTTTACCCACACAGAGGTCGGAGTGCACCGTTGTAGTGTTGGTTGAATTTAGTAGTGCGTCGTGTGCACAGAGTGCACTTTCGGTGCCACCACCCACCCTGCCAGGTGCCCATGACCCGCCTTCATGTAGGCAGTGAGTGCTCGTAGCGCCAGAATTTCATATTTCCTGTCTTGCCTAAGTGAGTGGGTAACCTCCTTCCCTCTGCGCCGCCGTTTCCTCGCACGAGGTTTCTTCACAATATTTGAATACAGGCTGGCAGGCGTCATGCTGCGGTTTTCTTTTTCCCTGCCCGTTTGTTCGCTCCGAGTGTGGATTACCAAGCACAAGCTTCGTGGGAGCCTGGGATGCGCAGAAGGCAGAGTATTCACCCATTTTCCTCCACTTTCAATTTCTTCTCAACATACTGCAGGCACCTCCAGGTTTCATTTCCTTGCCTTGCACTACACAGGGAGCCGGACTGCTGTGCCACACGTGTGAACGCAGTGTTCCTTTTTTTAAGAAAATACATAATAATAAAAAATATATATACGTGCCAGGTCTCAATATATACCTTTTATTGCAGCTTACACTACCCACTGTCCCTACATGAGTTTCAGACTCTTTTGAATGTTCTGAAACGTGAGACTGAAATGTCTGTCCTTTATACTTACGCAGCCTATAATTAAGCTGATTCTCAAAAGTAATGGCTCCGTCTTCACAGTGCAGCTACAGCTATTTTCATATCTAGGCTACCATTTAGCAAACATCCTCGACCTCTACAGATTAAAATCAGCCTGAACGGTTCCGGGTTCAAAAACGAATTTTCTTTGGGTTTGTTGGACTGCTACCACTGAAACCAAACAACTTGAAACGTATCCTCAGGAGTGGAGTCCCATGGCCACATGCTAACAGGCCCGCATGCTAACCACGAGCTAAGGGCATTACGAGGCGAGCACACGTGCTTTTCAATTTGTTTGACTACCATGTCTCAGACTCGGAATACAACACCCAGCAATTTTGCCAGAAGAGACATTCCCTCTGAGCTGGCAGGGATTTGCCCTTCAGGTTTTCAGTCTGGCCTGATGTAGTCTTTTCTGGTGGGGAAAACCAAAATGGGAGTCATTAGAAAGCATTTTGCTGTAAGGATGAATGCATGACGCCTGTACATTTCCCCAGCAGATCTCGAAAATATAGGATGTTGCCATAAATGATGGTACCACAAATATCCTTTTCATCAGTGGTTAAAGTGTAGTTTCTCAGAAAGCACCCACACTGGATGGGTTGGATCATGCCAGCTGGGACGGTGGGTATATGAGAAGGTATGAGAGGTACTGATTTTTATACATATATGATGCAAATATGGGAAGTGCTTCACACGTGTGAAAAAGGATTTTTTAGTATTACATTGCTCCAAAATTACATAACTGCATTTAAAAGTACAAGATATCAGCTAGTGGGACTGGTTTGAGGAGGAAATATCTCCTGCCACTCTCTGGTTCAGGGACAAGCAAAGAGGCATAGTTATGGTGCTTGTCAGGCAGGGCTTTAAGTGGGATGAAAAAAAGGGGTCTCTCAAAGGGGCGTGGCCAATGGAATGAAGGACGTGGCTTAAAAACACAAAAGCTAAAAATCTGTGCTTAACATAGTGTGCCACCCAACTGGTATTTTGCTGTTTCTGTCATTGTATCCAGCTATATAGTGCAACACGTAACATTATACCTACAACAAAAAGCCAGGGTTATTGGCTTTGTCAATGGTTGTTAGTTGCATAAGAAAAAAACAGCAACTACTGCTTCATTGTATATAATATTGAAAATGCTTCGGTTCTGAAATGATGAGACTGGGAAAGAACTATACCGAGTCTCTTTGATGTTACATCAAAGTCAGTGAAGGGTGGTACTCCTGCAGAGTTAAGATTTTTTTTTCACCTGGCCTGAGTGTGAGGGCAAAAATGGAGAGCCTGATAGGGACCCATCTCAGCAGCTGGTTTTTAGAACTGCCGGGCACCGGCAGGACCCGGCCCACTTAAAGTCATGTTGTCAGGTCTTCTAAAGGGTGCTGTTTTAATTAAAATGCATGATGCGGAAGGCCTGTCTCCTGGTTCTCATTCTTGCAGTTTCTGGTCCTTAGTCTGACAATGCTAAGACTTCATGTGCTGTGCCTGCTATCTGAAGTCTAAAATGTGTCTGTCGGGTAGAGTGGCACCTATAGTGTCATTTGATAAATGTTGTGATGTCGCTTTTAGTGGTGTTGAATGGGCGTGTGTGGGAATGCTCAGATCTGCTAAAGAAGGCTCTTCAGCTTCCATGACACCCCCACAGATGGTGAATCTGTCAAACTATCTGATCTGTTCTGAATGGATGTCATGTGCTGAGATGAAATTTTGGCATTTCCACTCTGAACCACACCCTCACCACCTCCGCCGGAATAGGAGAGGCTCATTTGCTACCCTTGTTCTTTGTGTGATTCTTGAATTTACCACAATCCCATGACTTCAGTGATGTAACATTGATGGCAGCACCCACACTCTGAAAAGTGTTCCAGCGCCACTGGCCTGGGTGCCTTTGTGTGACATTTCCATGCTTTCTACCTTCCAGGGTGCTTATCAGGGCTTATGTGTGACATTTCCATGCTTTCTGGCCTGTGTGCTTATGTATGACATTTCCATGCTTTCTGTCTGCCTAGGTGCTTCTGTGTGACGTTTCCATGCTTTCTGGCCTGGGTGCTTATGTGTGATATTTCCATAGTTTCTGGCCTCAGTGGCCTGGGTGCTTATGTGTGACATTTCCACAGTTTCTGGCCTCAGTGACCTGGGTGCTCATGTGTGACATTTCCATGCTTACCGGCCTGGGTTCTTGTGTGAGGTTTCCATGCTTTCTGGCCTGGTGTGACGTTTCCGTAGGTACTGGCCTCAGTGGCCTGGGTGCTTATCAGGTGCTTATGTGTGACATTTCCACAGTTTCAGGCCTCAGTGGCCTGGGTGCTTATGTGTGACATTTCCACAGTTTCTGGCCTCAGTGGCCTGGGTGCTTATGTGTGACATTCCCATGCTTACTGGCCTGGGTGCTCATGTGTGACATTTCAGTGCTTAATGTGTGACAATGTGAGTGAAAATTTATTGAAAATACAAAAAAGAATATCAGAATGTAGTTCTTATGCTGTAAAGTGCTGGCATTGAGACAGTCTCAAAAAGAGCCTAAAACGCATAGCACTTTTGGCTGAAAAGACATGAGTGGCCCGAAGGGTGTTGTTTGTCTTGTACATTTTTTCCTCTAAACTTTGCACAATTGTTTGGGGTTAAGTACATTTTAAATCTCTTTATACTATTTTATATTAAGAATAAATCTGTTATATTTAAATTCATGTTTCGTGCTCGACATTTCATTTTTTTTGGTGTTCTCAGTAGGCATGTCTGTGGTTTATGACTGGGTATCCTGGTGCACCATAAGGTCATCATTTACTATGCTTTAAAAGTTAATACAATTAAATATGTAATGAAAAAGTGTTGAAAAATGCATTGTTTTGGCCTGTCTGTCTCAAACATTTCCTTGGTGGAGAACCCACCAAACCCTCCCTAGTAGTGGTCAGGCTCTCTCACTGCGCTCGCTCACTACACACCGTATGGGGGCTGGTCTCACTTTTCTCTCTGATTCACTACTCGTGTCTATTTTTGGTGCTCTCTGTAAGAATGTCTATGGGTACATATGACTGGGTGACTCTTTATGGTCATCATCTACTATTTACTGTGCTTTGAAAGTTAATACAATTAAATATGTAATGAAAAATGTGCTGTAAAATGCACCGTTTTGGTCTTTCTTTTTCCAAAATTTTCTTGGGGGGAAAACCCCCCCAAGTCCCCCTAGTAGTAGTCAGGCTCACTCACTGCGCGACAGGCGGGGGCTGATCTGGCTAAATTTGCCAGGGCTGCTTTCAGTTCCCAGTCCGGCCCTGGTCTGGCTCGAATGTTAGAGCTCATGCACGGGCAGAGCCCTGAAAATGTCTGCTAAGTAGATCAGAGACCAAACATCATGTAAAATATGATAAAATCTCTTCAAAATTCAAAACGGTTTATTCCTTTAGCATGTGGAAACTTTGACAATAATATGCCACATTAAAGCACCTCACTGAGAAGTACTTTGTTGAAAGTGATACATGAACCTTTAGTGAACTAAGAGGCAAGAAAATTGTCATATGAACCCTGTACTGGCCCAGAATATTATAGAGTAACGCTCCTTATGTTAAGGCCGTGTTTTCACCTCTTCGTGCACCTTTTGGCAGTTTTTATATCGTGTGAACTCGACCTGAAGGTATTGGAGCACATTACATAAGCACCCGTTACATTACACAAGGCCACCCTTCTTTGCTTATAGAGATGGGGAAATAAAGTGATTAGCCTAGAATCACAGGATGTTGAGCGGCGCCGTGACTCGAACCAGGATCCACAGGTCCAAAATCAACAGCTCCAGTCCTCAGGCCACATTCAGGGTACCGGGAGGGCGGCAAGCAGAAGCCACATTTAAGCTTGGCTCGTTATGAGCGGAGCCAGAGCCAGGCTTCAGGCTCGAGCAGGACCGGAGTGGCCGTAGCGGGCACCGGCATTTCCCCAGTCGGTTTTAGATCCTTGGGGGGCCATTTTTGTTATCGGCCCCTTGCAGCAAAAGCAGCACAAAGCTTTCCACTTGCACCCCCACCCCCGCCCCTGTGGTTGGACAAGCTGTTTGCCAGGGCTGGTTTCAGTTCCCAGTCCGGCCCTAGGCTCGAGCTTGCCTTGGCTTGCCCACCCCTAGTCTTCAACTCGTAATTCTCTATTTGTTGACCAGACAGATACTTAAATCTAAACAGATCTAAATATGAACAAACGCTGATGTCCTGACCTTCTAAACTATGCTTAATTACACCTGCTACTTCCCCTTTTGAAACTGCCTCTGCCTCTGTATACCACCAGCAACATTAGTAGTGTGACACAGCTATTTTTGTTATACTTCAGCTGAGAATTTAACAAAAGGATTTGTGGATACACCAAGTCTAGATTTGGAGTACTCCAACAATGCACTTTCTAAATATATTTTATATACAATATTTTGAAATAAATCATTCACATAGTTGAATCTTGCCACTCATAACATTGATACCATGTTGTCCTAAAGAGTTAGTAATTGTTAGCAATTGTGATCTTTATTATGTGCATGTGACTGTTTTACCTATTATTACTTTAAAATCCAAGACATGAAATATTACTATTGCATTTATTGCTCATTCCAATTGCATCTCCGTGTGATATGCTTCATATTCGTCTGTCTGTTCTACAGAAATATTGCTTGGCTGGCAGAAACACCTTTTTAATCAATGAATGTAACAGAACATACATTAATAACCACAATGCCATTGCAGCTTTACAGAGATGTATTTCCATCTTTTTCAGTGAGGATAATAATGTTGCCACATATCATCTGCAGTTTACAGTGCCTTCAGAAGCTAGTCATTTTCTCAAGTACACAATGAGCGAAGAATTTGTCGGTGGTGTCCTGCGACAGGATGTTTACGATCAAGAACACACTGATTGCAAACCAGTGTTGCTTGATCCATCTTCAATTACTCTGTCCTGTAAGTGTCATGAATTAATTTCTGTTCAATACACAGTAAAATCTTAATGTTTAACAACATTGCTAAATCATAAATCTTTGCCCTGAAGAAAGTGGAAAACCCAATGAGAAAGTAATCATAAATATTCTCTACCTGTCCAGTGTTAGCTCCTCTTCTTTACCACATATTTCAATTCATTTGTTCTGTATCAAATGCATTCTATCTCCTTTGGCTCACATCTGCAGTGGCTGTCACATACTGATCCCAGGAGCAAGGTATTTGGAGGGGATACTGATTCATCAATGCTACATACCATCTAGAGCATGCATGTTTCTTATTATGCACTCGTAATGTTGCATATTATGCTTCACAAACATACTCCAAAGTGTGTGCAAAGTGGGTCATAAGTCAAATATTACCTACATTCTCAACATAATTCTATGCTGTTGCAGCTGTCTTTATTGCTTTATGCTATCATACCTGACTCCTTGATAGAAGCAACTCTGCACCCTTTCCCATTTGCACTGCCACAGACTTCTGCACCTTGATATCACAGGGATTATCTCCAACCTAACAAGCTCAGCTCACATGCCCTATTACAGTGACACGATCCACACATCATAACAACCATATAAGATCTGGAGCTGTTCTGGGCAGGCACAAGCAATGGGGAAGGATGCTGTGAAGAAAGTCATTGTGTATGCTGTGTCCAACCTGGCAGACACAGAAAAGGGCCTGTGAACGTTTTCATCTTTCTGCACAGAAAGAAATCCACGATCAACCTTGTATATAAGTCTAACAGCCACAGGCCACCACATATTTAAGGGTGGGGGTTACGATGCGAACACCACAAGTTCACGATGATACATACCCAAGTTTCACAACCCAGCTGAATACTTCACATACAACCCACAGCCATATTCAACTCAGGAAACATTGATTAAAGAAGAACATACGAACTGTAGATCATAGCACGCCAATCTGGTGTCAGTTATAGACTAGTCATTGACACTAAAAAATCACTCCCGAAGGTGGATACACTTGAGGCGGTCAATTCGATGATTGAAAGACCATGATGAACAGCTTTCTAATAGATAAGAAAAAGATAGGTTTTGCATCGCTCAAAGCTTTCAAGGGAATTGACCTTGAGATTTCCCTCACTGCAGAGGAACTAACCTTGCATTGTGCTAGGATTGTGACTGCTCATAGAATAAGACTGCTTGGGTTGCATTCTCAACATAATTCTATGCTGTTGCAGCTGTCTTTATTGCTTTATGCTATCATACCTGACTCCTTGATAGAAGCAACTCTGCACCCTTTCCCATTTGCACTGCCACAGACTTCTGCACCTTGATATCACAGGGATTATCTCCTACCTAACAAGCTCAGCTCACATGCCCTATTACAGTGACACGATCCACACATCATAACAACCATATAAGATCTGGAGCTGTTCTGGGCAGGCACAAGCAATGGGGAAGGATGCTGTGAAGAAAGTCATTGTGTATGCTGTGTCCAACCTGGCAGACACAGAAAAGGGCCTGTGAACGTTTTCATCTTTCTGCACAGAAAGAAATCCACGATCAACCTTGTATATAAGTCTAACAGCCACAGGCCACCACATATTTAAGGGTGGGGGTTACGATGCGAACACCACAAGTTCACGATGATACATACCCAAGTTTCACAACCCAGCTGAATACTTCACATACAACCCACAGCCATATTCAACTCAGGAAACATTGATTAAAGAAGAACATACGAACTGTAGTTCATAGCACGCCAATCTGGTGTCAGTTATAGACTAGTCATTGACACTAAAAAATCACTCCCGAAGGTGGATACACTTGAGGCGGTCAATTCGATGATTGAAAGACCATGATGAACAGCTTTCTAATAGATAAGAAAAAGATAGGTTTTGCATCGCTCAAAGCTTTCAAGGGAATTGACCTTGAGATTTCCCTCACTGCAGAGGAACTAACCTTGCATTGTGCTAGGATTGTGACTGCTCATAGAATAAGACTGCTTGGGTGGAACTGGCTCCTGCAGACATTCAGGAAGTCTAGGCATCAAGACAAAGTTACATTGAACACCTGGTTCTCCCTCTTGATAAAAATTTGAATGGTCCGCAGTAAGAATGTTGTATCTGTCAAAACAGTAGCACAGGCAGGCCAACAGAACCCTTGGTCAAGTCTCTACAAGAAATGTGAGGCAAGAAAGGGTCCTAGATTGTTTTGGGTCTCTGTGCTCAAAGTACAGTGCCTGGTTGTCATTGATAAATATGTACAGTACAAGAAAGTTAAATAGTACTAACACTATGGCCACTGCTGTCGTCCTGGATCTGGACACAACATACTTGATTTTTGATATTGCAACAACAGTTAAATCTGGCAGCGCAAAAAAGCTTCAACAGTTTGCCAACTATTTAGGTTTCCAGCACTGGAAGGGTACATTTTGAGGCCATAATCCAACAAAATTGTCTGACAATTAACCTAAACCATTGAGAAAGCAACTCAAGTTACCCAGATGATAAAATCATCCCTCAAGCAAGCTCTCTTTCAAGTGAAGAGTGACTAACACAACTTTGTACTTAGTGCAACGAGTGTTTCATCGATATGATGCTTGGTTGTGGTATGAAGGTATGACTTCCAGACATTTTGAGCCAAGCCTTGATCCCATTATGTTGCCTTGCAGCTGAATGGCAGTCCTGAAAAGGGATTCACTTAGGAGTCAAGAAGTCCGATCCGTGTGTGGATGATGGCATGCTAATAAGATGGCTTCATCCCATTTCTCAATTTCCTGAGCTCAGAGCTCCATGGTCACTACTGCAAGGGATGGCAAAAGGATCACGGGGATGATGTGTAACTTCCAAGTTTTCAAGGTGGTGTCTCCAGCTTATGGGACAGAAAAAACAGGAACTAATGTAGTCCAAGCAGTGAGAGGTTGCATTTCAATACTTCCGATTCCTCTCCCAGCAATTATATTTTGACTTGCTGTTTGCAACATTCAATTTTCTGAAAGAGGGATTGGGGCAATTTTTTAAGTACAGGCAGGATGCAGCCTCCTCATTTCTTGGCAATGAGATAGAGGTTAATGGGAGGAAAAAGGACACGCTTGGAAGAGCAGGAGAGGATCACTATGAACAGTTCTCAGATTCTCACCAGAGCTTTAAGTTAGGTTGCCCAGTGTGCTAGTTCCAAGTTTTAGGTGAGTCATTTTTGAAAATGATTAAACAGTTCAGTCGAAATCCAAATGCCTAAGTGCCTTTCCTCATCTCAGAAGGCCGGGCTCAATGGCCTGTATTACATAAAACTCCAAGAGAGGGGAGGTTTGCCAATCTCCTAAAGAAAGAGACCAAATATTGGCAATTAAATGCACTTCTGACCTCACTGACTGATCTAGGTAAGGTACAGTTTTCAGTGAAAATGCTTATGAATGATATGTTTTAAAAGGCATATATTCCCAAAATCTTTTGTTAAAACATAATGGTATTTAGAAACATTTATCATCCTCTAACCCTAATTATTGCCAATGCCACCTTCAAATTTCTTTTATCATTCCTTACAATGTATCCCAAGTGTATTAAGTCAAAATGCCTCACAGTTGCTTTCATCCATGCTTTTCTCTTTTTAACTTTATTACATTTGTATTCTCCTGTTGATATCAATAATATTTTCCTTCAACTTTTACTATTTAACTAATTGTAATAAATTTCCATGTATTAGTTGATCTTCCTATGATATACGCACAAATAAATGCTTTAAATGGTGGTTCCTTTTTCACTGTAATGACGTCAATGAGCATTACCTTTTGATTCGAGATACGTACGGTTGTGGATTCTAACATCCGTTACATCATCATCTACTATTCATATAGCACCATTAAATAGCACCTTTGGTTGGTCGTGTGGAATTCTAAATTGGAGGCAGTTATTCCTTAATGACCTCATTACAGTAAATAAGGAAACACCATATACAGGATTTATTAGTGCTTATTTTGCACTCTGGTTGCCGAACTTCCAGTCTCTGGATAGTTTCTCTACCATGTACTGTAAAAAGCCCTGAGGAAGTCAAGCAGACAAAACACTTGTTGGCTGTGTACTTTGATCGGACACGACATAGAAAAAGATTAATTTCTTTCCTTTTTGGTTTTCATCCTTTCTCTGATCTTTGCACTAACTGCATATATACATTGTAAAGTTTTATAAGTTTTGTATATTGCTGTTACTTTGGGTTGTATCCAATAGACTGGTGCAATGGTCCGATGCCTTTTTTGTTCTGGATTTTTAATAGCAATTCCTATTTTTGAATTTTAAATTGAGTTTTGTATGTACAGTCAACAATGAATTCATGATACATACATTGTAATATATTGTAATACCTTTTGTAACTTTTTGTGTGATTTGCTTAATTGGGAGTGCTCCAGGCGAGCACTTCATATGCTCATATCTGCTGAGAAAAATTGTTGAATAAACAACTTTCATACAGTATCATACATAAGGGCCCAGTAAGTAGATGGCATGGTGTAATTATTAAAGATTTAAAGAGAATTTTTATGTTGCCATTTCCTATCTTATGTTTTTAATTGTAGTTTTTTATTGTAATTTCAGTTCTAAGGCGAGAATAAATGATGAACCGAGGAAGACACATATTCTTCACAACGAGAAGAAAGAGCATGATACCAAAATGTCTTTCAACAAGGAAGAATACGTTGTGCCTGTCAATAATTACATTCTTACATACACTCTACAATGGTGCCTGAATTAAGACTTTGCATAATATGCCCTACCTTTCTGAAATCACTCTATTTGTTTAATATGAAGTGTATATATTATATGCATATACTTGCAAAAAACACATAAAATCTAAAAAGGTAACTTCTTATGAGGAATATTTTCTCATTGTTATCAAGAAAAAAATGCAACCTCCTTGTAAACTAGCGACCCTAAATATAGCTGTTTAATATACAATCATGATAGAAAATAAGGGTTTGTATGTGTTGTGATATGTTATTTATACACAATATAAAATACAAGATACAGAAACCTTGGTGAATATTTAACTGTAAACCAAAAATGTACATATATCTTGTTGTGCCAAAGAGAATTCCCAAAACTCGTAGTGTTTGTGAAAACAATTATGTTTATGAATGACCAAATTTAATTTTATCTGTATGTGTATATGTATCTATACAGAGCAATTATTCTTATCAATAACATCTCATTAAAATGAAGTAAAAAATAACAATCTACAAAATATCAATAAAATACTATAACATGATACTAGACACCTATATCTTCAAGGGCATCAAAATCCAAATGCTTTGCATACGTTAGAAGAATAAGCTGATCCTTCATGTGTTCTCCCTTCTTCTAAAAGTAGTCAATTTGATGTTTAAAACGGTGGAAGGTTAAGAAAATGTATACTCAAATACACTAAAAAGGACCTTTGCAGAACCTGACTAAAAAACCAAAAAAACAATAATGAAGACTGACGTTTTTGGGAACTCCAATGGAACAATGTTAAGCTATTTAAGCAATCAGGATTACATATCAGTGTATCTGCGGTGTGTAATGCTCTATCTGCTCCAGGCCTTTTGTGGATCCTGGTACCGGTGCTCTGTCCCTATCTTCCTACCTGAAATGAGAAGGTGATGCAAAAGATGTCAAGAAGAAGACATGATCTGGAAAGTTTTGGGACCTGATTCACCAGAGAGACTAGTATGGCTAGAATGAATAAAACAAGTTTTTCTTTTAAACAAAGGATGTGCCCAATATAAGTTATGGAGTCATGCATAGCCATTGAAAGGTATATGTTACAGCAGCTCCACCTCAGTCAGTTTCCCAATACTTCCCTTTTTGTATGGTACAACATAAAGTAAGTAGGAAAATGTAGGGTTGGCTGAGATGGGCACTGGGGACAATAATGGCAAGTCTCCTGCCTCTTTTCTTGCTTAGAGCAGACTTTGCAACAACGACATGGTTTCTAGCTGCTGCAGGAATGCGGTCTGCAAAGTGTCGATCCTGCAGTCTTGCCATGTCCTCCACAGCATATGAAGTAGGGGCTGCTGCTTCTGTAGCAGTAACACTTTCAATGACGGTCAATTGAAAATCAAGGAAAGACATGGGTCTTCCCATGGTGATATGAGATTAAACAACATATGCATTGTTTGTTGCCATCTGGATCAGGTTGGCTTACAGCTTCTTATACTATCTGCGCATTTCATTACTCACGTTGTATGGCTGAAGAATCTGGTAATTCCTATCAACTACGACCATGTACTTGTTGTAATTAAGTATACAGGTGGGCTTGTGAACTTCAGCCAACTCATCCCAAGCCATCACGGAAGAAGTGCTGTCATCATGGGTTGTAGTGAGCATGTACAGATCACGCCTATCGGAGAACCTGACTGCAAGCAGTTTGTTGGAATGCAACTAAGTTATCTGGGATTTTTGGAGCTTCTTACAAACAAGCTCCTGCTGGAATCCTTTGCAGCGACATCGAACTGTACCGCATGCCAAAATGCCAGCTTTGTACAGCTCACTAAACAGCTCTACTCCAGTATAGAAGTTGTCCACAAAAAGGTTGCAACCTTTATGAAGGAGTGGCTGGACATGTTCCCATACAATCTTTGCTGTGACTACTAGTGTGGAAGGGCATCTTACAGAGTTTAGAGTGGAGTCCTTCCCTGTTTACACTCTCAAGCAGTATACATAGCCAGTAGAGCTCTCAAACAGCATGTACAACTTGATGCCCTAAGAAGCTCTTCTGCTCTGTATGTACGGCCTGAACAGCAGCCACCCTTTGTATAGTATCAAGAACTCATCAAAGGCTATATTCTTTCCAAGAGTACAAATCTCTGAAAATCTTGCAGACATATGTTCCAAGATAGGCCGAATATTCAACAAACTGCCTTGGTCTGGACAGTCCTGGGGCAATACAGCAGCATTATCATTGAAATGCAGCATACGCTGCAATAGCAAAAAACTATTTCTGCTTGTGTATGGTGTAAAGAAGGGTGTTACCGAAACCTTGAGAGTAGACCAGTAGAACTGCAAGCTTGGCTTGTGCACTAACCCCATTTTGAGGGAAAAGCCCAAAAATGTCTTCAATTCCTCAAGTGAAGTGGAAGTCTACCGGTGTGCCCTAGAATGAGGGCAAGAGTGCCTCCATTCTCCCTCAAAAATTGTCTGCATGAAAGTTTGTTTGCTGCACAATTTCCTCAAGGAAGTCAACATCCAAAAATGGATGTGGTCAATTGGCAAAAAATGCACTGACTTTACATCCAGCGTCTCTAGCAAATGGGGGAATTTGAGGCTGCCAAGAGAGCACTCTGTGCTTGCCGTTGCACGTACCTGCTCTCTGGGTAGGTCTACCATGCTATGGTCGCTCCGTTGCACAAACTGTGCTTGCGATGGGATGTCACAACTACCAAGACCATGGTCCTCAGAATCTCTGGAGGATGAGTAATCAAATGGAACTCCACAGACTGAAAATTCACTTCCAGATTCGGTTTAATTTTCCTCTCCCTCAGATGCTGTTGCAGTATCTGATCTTACCTCAGAGCTGTCCTCCATTACTTGAGTTAGGGCCTTGGCAGCAGTCATCCACAGAGACGCCATCTCTACTGACTGTCTAAAACATTTCTTCTTAAACACTGCTGTACGTAGAAGGCAGAAGTATGGGGCTAAATCAGTGGTGGCTGTGTGCACCTGTGAAATGTGTGCAAAACAAAAAATCTTTTTGCTCATTTGATGCAGCTGTAGGTTCTCCAAAGACACTAAAAAAGACAAAAAAGACGCAGTATAACTTCACCTTGCCACATACCCAACGCCACAGCACAATTCAAAGTACAAGGAGTGAGCCCACTCCAGCCACTGTTCATTTATTATGGCACTGGCATGAAGCAGAGACAATTTTTAGGGAGGAGACAACTGAAAAAACATACCTTACTCAGACAGGGCCAAAATCTAGGCTTGGGCACAGCAATAAGTGACCCCCATCAGCAAATGTGAGAGCTAACAACCATTAGCAAAGCCAAAAGGTTGGCAGATATTACCAGACATATTTGACAATGCTTGTTTATTCATGGCTTATGAAAAACGTTAATGTTGCGGGAGCTGCTGGGCCACTGCCAGTATAAAAATAATTTCCTGAAGGCAAAGATCTCAAAAAGCACACATTCAGAAAGCAGCCCTAGCAACATTGTGTGCAGGTGTGCTCCTTGTGAAAACTCAAAGTGCTATCACTAACTGTGAGGTTAACCAACAGCATAAGTAGTCAGACCCATTGCCTCATGCTGTACAGGGTGGAAGAATAATGTGAGTGACACAACAGACCAACCGATGAAGAGAGCTGTTCATAAAGCCCCTACTAATATTTTCTTGAAATGTGTTTTCCACTAGGGGCGCCCAAATTGGCCCCCCAGAGCAAAACACGCATTTCTAAAAAAACATATATATATATGGGCCCAAAGGGGGTCGACCCATATGGTGGGAGGGCCGACCCCCCTAACAACATTTTCTTTAAATGTATATTTTCCCCTCCCAGGGGAAACACACATTTATAAAAGATATTTGGCCCACATGTCGGAAGGGCCAACCCCCCTGACTATTTCATTTTCGTTTTTACTACGTGATCGTGCCCCAGGGGGGAAAACACTTATTTTTTTTACAAATATGTGCCCCTCTGGGGGCAGGGGGGTGGAGGGCTCGGCCCTTGCGGTCAATGAGGAAACTCCCATGGGGCAATTTTTGGGAAAAACACAGATCTCTGGGGGCCTAGTAGGGTTACTGGTTGTGGATTGCGGTGCAAACGCAATCCTTAACCAGCAAACCGTTTCAGGAAGGCATTGTTAGAAAAGAGAGACTAGCAGACATACTTACAAAAGCCAAGCTTGAGTGGAATAGGAAGTTTTAGGTCTGGCTTGAACTGCTAGACCTATTGTTTCCAGTGTACAGAAAGTGACCTTTAGGTCAGCCTTGTTCTATTGGTTTGAGGCGTTGTAAATTACTCTTTAAATTAGCCCAAAGGAAAGAAGAATTTCACTCTCACAATATGCTCTGGGTCACTTTGGTTATCATTTTGCTTTAAATTACGTGGTTCCATTGTGGAACATTACTGACTACTTTAAACCGAAAGTACATTCAAATACCACACATTCTGTATCTCATACATGCATTGTGATCCAGCGCGGCTAATATAAATTTCTCCTTATGACACCAATCCAGGAAATACACCTACACACAACATATGTCGGTGGGGCCCATGACACCGCATACATGCATTCATTCAATTTCTGGATTAAATACTAAGGAGAATGAGCCGCTGGACAAGCGGGATACCTTATTAAAATGACAGAATTATAATCTATACATTATATACATTGACTTTGAATCCTGTCGGTTCTGAACATCAAGGTACTCCGCTATTCGGTCGATGGACCAACTAGTAAAATCAGTTGATGGTGATTAAGACCAGCTCAATCACAATTGAAACCTTTAACATTTATTAAATGTTAAACTTTGTTTTAAAGAACCGCAGACTCATTTTAGAGTTAGAATATAATTTTATCTAAAATTCTTCAAGCAAATAAGTAAAATTCTTTATTAAGCAAAACATTTAGACATATCAATAAACATTTTAAGAAAGGTTTTTAGGAAAAGTGAGAAATTATGCATGGCCATGGGGCGATGACAAGAATGGTTCACCAAAAGAAGATGAACCGCAGATCACAGGATAGGACTCCCAAACTGACTGACTGTCCCGCTAACCTCCTCGGACGCACCACCCGGGCAGAATTCCCGCAACGATCTCGTTTCTTCCCCAGTCAAAGTTCAGAGTCCAAAATGACAGAGTCTCTCGCAGCATCAAGGTGGAAAAATAATAAGCAAGGAGCACATTCACAACGTAAGAGCAGACCCTCTTATACGCTACTCTCTGGCTCACTACACTTAAAAGTTGCAATCCTTAGGGGCAAGAATCACGCTAATTGGTCCATTGGAGGGGTGGTGATGGTCACCTCATCGCCCTCCTTGTTCGAACCGGTTTGGGGACAATAAAGCACACAATAAGTTTCATGACCACGTTATCCAAAAGTAGTCCAATTTGTTCATCCCTTTTGCAACAATCTTTGATGGTCACACATTAGTTCATTCCCTGTCGCTTGTCTTTTCCATCCGTTCCCAGGCATATATGCTGAATACTTGGCACGCTCTTCATTGCAGGTCAGATTGGCCTTGACATCTCTCACTCCGAGCACAGGCCACATACACGTGACAGGAGCATTCGCACTGAGGCTGCGTGGGGGCCATCTTGTTCAACGCACGCGATCTCGTCCTTTCCAGCGGCCATTTTAGAAGCATGGCCTAGCAGGCCCGAACGGAACTAATATAAGAACAAACACAATAAAAAGTAAAATATGGAAAATAAGCCTTTCTGTTTACCACCTGCCATTCTAAAGACCCGTGTTAGATATTACCTAGCAGAAGCGACATTTAAGGCCATTTTACTTACCATCTGCATTCTTTGCCACAATACAATTCTATTACGCAACACAAATCATGCAATTCACTCTATTCTTTACGCAAATCACAATACTGTTAATTGCTTCGCATTTTATAAATAAATTAGATTTTGCTACATTTAGCAGTTTGCCCACGTGTAATGTCTACTAAAAAGGTGTATTTGTTGATTAATTCCTGCGTTTTCAAACGGTTAGTGTCATTAGCGTTATGAGGTCATTAATTTCATAGGGGTACAAAAAGATTTGGTTTCCCTGCTCCATCAATTCCCCCCTTTGGTAATTTTTAACATCACCACTAAAACCTATAACATTTTATCAGATAAATGTTTCTTGTCCACTTGCATTTGTTAATTTAGACAATCGTGTTCTTTTCATCTTGTCTTTTAGACCTTTTGTACATGTTCTCTTTAAACTCTTCCAATTCGATCTCTCCCATCTCCTGTTCTCTTTCTTTATTTTTCTCATTTTCCTTTTTTACTTTATTTTGTCTTTTTCTTCTTTTAACACACATAGGGGCCGATTCCGATCTCGGCCGGTAGGGCTCCGAATAGGATTCGGCTTTACCGGATCCGATTCGGAGCCCTGTTTCCCGACCGAACCGTACGCGGGTCCGGCCGAGCGAGTACGATGCAAATTCGCCGACCGACTCGTCCGGGCGACCCGACCGCTCCGACCGACTCGTACCCGGATCGTACCGCTCCGACCGACTCGCTCGGACACGATTCGCACCGCGCAATGGAGACGTTTTCCGGCCGGGTAAGTACGATGCGCACCTCGACCGCTCCGACCGACTCGCGCCGTCCGACTCGAACTCGCTGTCGGAGCCGTACTTTGGGGGTCCGTGTCGGACCCCCTGTACGCGTACCCATGCGAGGCGCACACAGGGGGGACCCATGGGTCCCCCTACCTGTGCGTGTACGCCGCGAAG
The DNA here is from genome assembly GCA_963921515.1 of Calotriton arnoldi. NCBI lineage: Eukaryota > Metazoa > Chordata > Amphibia > Caudata > Salamandridae > Calotriton > Calotriton arnoldi. Next base: position 485,404 of record CAWUFW010006486.1, read on the forward strand.
CGCTCGCGGCGTACTCGCTGTAGGGGCGCCCTTGTCCGCCTCGCACCCATTGAGGCAATGGGAGCCCGCGTACGCGTTGTACGACCGGCTCCCATTGAGTTCAATGGGAGTCCGACCGACTCGTGTCCGGTGGCATACGAATGCATCGGACTCGTTCGGTCGGACTGCACGGGTCCGATTCGGTCGGAAATCTCTCCGGGTCCGGCTCGGTCGGAGAGATTTCCGGCCCGAATCGGAATCGACCCCATATATGCTAACCTCAATACAGATATTATCACTATTACTAAAGTCACTGGAATTAGTATTTTCCCAATAAGAGAACTACCTATTTCGGTGAACCATTTCCTAATTGAGGAAAAACTCTTGCCAAGTCTCTCCCAAGCACCTTCAACCTCCAGTGGGGCAATTTCTTTATGCAAATCAGTAATGTTCTTTATATACTTCTGTATATTCTGACTTTTGTCTGGAATGTAAGTGCAACAATGTTGTACTTTCAGCATTCCACAGACTCCACCCTCTTTTGCCAAAAGAATATCAAGGGCAAGTCGATTTTGCATCACCATAGCTCTCATGGCAACCATTTCGGGATTTACCATCAAGAACCCTCCAGCAGTATTCGTTGATAAATGATCTACTACTGTAGACAATTTCCGAATTTTGTATGCATTCAAAGATATACCCACTGCTGGCATCAATGCTCCATAAATGTCACCTATTATCTCTGAGAAGCATAACCTTCTCCTACGAGTTAATGGTTTACCTATCTTGTGAATTCCTTTCGTTCCTCTTTCCACATGAAAAATCTTTGGAAAGACCAGGCCTAGATAGCATGTTCCGTACCAATGGTCCGGCAACCTATAATAAGCTCTATTTCCGCAAATGTAATAGATCCCTGGATCTTTTCCTCCTTTGAATCCCCATCCCCCTAGAATTTTGTATGCATCTCAGCACTCACTAGATCCCACAAAATAGTTATCAGACAAAGTGTTATCTCTACTAATACACAATTTTCCCTGTTGGGGCCAATCTAGAACCATAGCTGCATTTGTTTCCCCTTTGTCATAACTTCTCTCTTCAAACGCCCAAGGTGGGGTTTTTGTCTTTTCTCCTGTTGCCTTCCTTTGAAATTTAGCCCTTCTGTCTTCTACCATGTCCAAGAAAACCTTTTCTTCTTTTCTTAACCCACAAGTAAGATTATGTCTAAATGCATATTCTAATGTTAATTCTAGGAAAAATTCTCCAAAAATCTTTGCAAATTTCACCTTATTTAGTTCAGGGATTACGGGAACTTTAGCAAAAACAGCATCCGTGTCAGTGTAATAATACTCTAATTTACCAGTTTTATAAAATAAACTAGCTAAAACACTACAAGTTATTCCATACGTCAAAGGAAGGTGATGATACGTCACACCTTCTGTTACAGACGCAGAGTAACTGCATACATACATAACAATCTCTCACATCCATTGTCTCCACGTATTCGTACAAAAGTTTCGTGAAGACATTCTTGGAGAAATCAGTTATTGACTTGTCCCTATGGAAATCAGTACTATCTACCAGTGTTGCAGTGTTCTTTATGTTAGATTTCTTGTCACTATTTGTGTCATTCACGATTACAGATGTATTTTCTACAACTAACCTAAGTGGGATTATTATTGCAAAAATAAACCAGATAAGCATTAGAAAGCCTGCACAATAGAAACACATCTTACACCATCTACGGAAAAACTCACATCTAGTTCTTCTATTCTCAGTGTCTACCATGTTGAAATATTATCTAATTATATGTACAGGAATGTGTTTCCACACCTCAAATGACTTGGCGTTGACTGGGATCAACTGCTTTTAGCGCACTTTTCGGTTTCTCCGAAATTTTCTTTGTCTTATTCAGTTTGTGTGTCTAGTCCGGTTTTCTTTCTTTGACTTTTCAGGGTTGGCGCATTTCATTCTCACCCATTTGTTCACAGTCTTTGTCTGGGTTCTCGTGACTGCTATCCACTTCTTTAATGTCAGACAGTGCTATGTATACCCATTCAGGTGACTTGTATTTCAAGTTAGGTCTTTTCACTCTTTTGGGTCTCGGCAATTGTCTTTTATCTGTTTTTCTTTGTCTTTCTTGACTTGTTATTTCATTCACTTGTTCTGCATTGTCTTTGTTAAAATTTATTATCTTATATCTCAGTTTCTTAATTTCGTTGGGCCAATTGTCTCCTTTTCTTGGCTTTTTCAGTTCACTTTCATTTTCTCCTCGTTCCCCCTCCAAGTTCTCTTTCTTGGACCTATTCTTTGCCTTCTTTCGTCTTCACTTTCTTCAGATTCTGTCTCAGATCTCACTTCACTTCCTCTAACTTTGAACTTTATGATCTCAGTCTCTTTGTCTGAATCTGAACCTTCTTGTGTTTCTTCTGCTTGAAATTCTGAGTCTAATCCTCCTCGTGTTTCTTCCGCAATTTCCCCAATCTCTCTATCTAGATCTAAATTTCCCCGTGTTTCTTCTGCTTGTAATTTTGAGTCTAATCCTCCTCGTGTTTCTTCCGCAATTTCCCCAAACTCTCTATCTAAATCTACATCTTCTTGAGTTACCTTTACAATTTCCGGAGGAATTTTCCCATAACTTGTACTTGGCTGTTCACCGTCACGGTCTATTGGTTCAGTTTCTCCTGTTTCAATATCAGTTCTTTTGTTTTCTGATTCTTCTGTTGGTCTTTTACTGCATTCAGGTTGGTCTGTTTCAGATGCTGAACTAGTATCTGATATTTCCAGATGTTGACTTACATGTCGATCTTCAAGATCTGGAACTCTAATCGTTTCAGGTTCTGCTTCAGATGCCGAACTGGTACCTGATTCTTCCAGATGTCGACTTACAGGTCGAGCTTCAGGATCTGGAACTCTGATGGTTTCAGTCTCTGCTTCAGATGCCGAGCTGGTATCTGATATTTCCAGATGTCGACTTACAGGTCGAGCTTCAGGATCTGGAACTCTGATTGTATGGCTGGCATGAATCCAATTTTTCACACCTGCACACTTTACTGCAGTCGTTGTCACCAGAATCACTTGATGTGGCTTGTCCCAGCGTGGAACCAAGCAATTTCTTCTTCTGTGGACTTTTATGCGGACCCAGTCTCCTGGACTCAGATCATGAGCTGGTTTTCTTTCAAGAGTGGTCGCATCCGGTCCAACCTGATGAAACACAGAATGCACCACATCAGCCAATCCTTTGCAATAGTCCAGTATGAGATCATCAGTTATAGTCAGCAGTTTGTTGACAGGTACATATGCTTGTCTCATTGCTCGTCCCATGATTATTTCATGAGGACTCAGACCTGTTTTTCTGTCAGTTATGCTTCTTATGCTCATCAACACCAATGGTAAGGCGTCGGGCCATTTGCGTCCTGTGGCTTGACACATCTTACCCAACCTATTCTTTATGGTGCCATTTACTTGCTCTACCACTCCAGAAGCCTCTGGTCTGTAGGCACAGTGCAGCTTTTGTCGAATGTCTAGTGCTTCGCATATCAGTTGGATGAGTTTGTTCTGAAAATGCGTTCCTCTATCTGTTTCTATCGTTACTGGAAAACCATATATAGGAATGAATTCTCTCAGCAGGAGTTTAGCTACAGTAACTCCATCATTCCTTCTTGTCGGATAGGCTTCCACCCAACGAGAAAACAAACAGACGACCACCAGGACATACCTCAGTCTGTTACTCGGGGGCATTTCAATGAAATCTAATTGCATTCTGGTAAAAGGACCTCCTTCACGTCTTATTACTCCCAAACTCACTACTGTCTTTCTTCCAGGATTTATCTGTTGGCAAATAAGGCATCTTTGGCAAAGGCTTTCAGCTATGGCCCTAAATTTTGGGTTATACCAGGTCTGTTTGAAAAGTCTGATCATGGCATCTCTACCTATGTGTGCCTGTCCATGGTACATCCGTACCATTTTAGAGATCATGCTATCAGGCATAACTGGTCTTTCATCCCTGTAAACCCAAACGTCATCTTCTTCTCTCTGTCTGCAACCTGATTTTATCCAAATATCCTTTTCCTCATCACTTGCCTCTTCCTGCAATTGTCTTACCTCATCCCATGTTTCAACTGGGTTAGTAAACAGCAAGGGACATGAAACATTTTCTTTCTCCCTTCTCCGATTCATTGAAGTCATGTTTCTGGCACAATATTGAGCTAATTCGTCGGCAAATTTGTTACCACCGCAATATAATCAGCTCCATTTTTGTGAGCAGAGCATTTTACCACCGCAATTTGTTTAGGCAGCTGTATCGCCTCAAGCAACTTCTTCACAAACTCACATTCCTAATAGGAGACCCTCTCGAAGTCAGGAATCCCCTCTGGGACCAGATCTGTCCTAAATCATGGACCACTCCAAAGCCGTATTGGCTATCCGTGATCACAGTGATTCGGAAATTCTTTCCCAGTTTGCACGCTCGAATCAGAGCAATTAGCTCAGCAACTTGGGCTGAACGTATTCCTCTCAAACAAGACACTTCCATTATGGTTGCTACCGTACATACAGCATACGCAGCACTTAAAGCTCCCTCATCTGTCCTCAGGCATGACCCGTCCACAAACATCACATAATCTGACTCTTTTAGAGGTTCATCCCTGATATCAGGGCGAGGCTTTGTGCAAAATTCAAGCACATCCAGACACTTATGATCAACATCATCCTTGACTTCTGTATTTACTTCATCTGGCAGTGAAGTGGAAGGATTCACACTCGTGCATCTTACAATGGTTACATTGTCTGCACCCAAGATCACTTTTTCATACCTAGTCAGCCGACTATGTGTCATGAATTGGGTTTTTGTTCGGGTCAGAAGGATTTCGACCGAGTGTGGGACATAAACTCTCAAAGGATATCCCATCACAATGCCTTCACTCTGTTCCAGACTCACACAAGTAGCAGCTACTGCTTTCAGACATTCAGGCAACGTCTTTGCTACCGGGTCTAAAACAGCTGAAAAATAGGCTATTGGTCGTTTCATTTTTCCATGCCTTTGCACTAACACTGAAAGTGCACATCCGTCTCTCTCGCTACAATACAGCTCAAATTTTTTCTCATAATCAGGCATTCCCAATGCTGGTGCCTCACACAAACTTGTTCTCAGATCCTCGAAAGCCTTCATTTCCTCCTCATCCAGTGCAATCGGATCTCTGACATCCTTCTTTGTCAATCTCTGTAAAGGTTTTGCAATCAATGAAAATCCACTTATCCATTGTCGGCAATAACCAACCATTCCAAGGAACATTCTCACCTCTCTTTGCGTCATTGGGGCTCTCATTCCTTTGATAATCCTTATCCTTTCTGTTGTTACTTTTCGCATCCCTTTCTCAATCTTATGACCCAAGTACTGTACTTCTTGTTGACAAAATTGCAGTTTTGATGGGGACACCTTGTGTCCTCCTTCTGCCAAATGATTCAATAAAGCAATTGTGTCCGTAACGCATGCTTCTCTGGTCTTTGATGCCACTAGTAGGTCATCAATATATTGGACCATCACAGATTTTTCAGGCATTTTTAAATCTTCTAAGGATTTCTTTAGAATCGGATGATTAAAAATTGAAGGACTTTCAGTATACCCTTGAGGAATTCGGCACCATGCCAAAATACGCTCTCCGAACCGGAACGCAAATAATGGCTGGCTGTCAGGGTGCAATGGAATAGAAAAGAATGCATGGCACAAATCAATAACTGTGTACCATTCTGCATCATGTGGGATTTGATACAGTATTACAGCAGGGTTTGGCACAATTGGGCAGCAAGGAATAACAATTTTGTTTACCTTTCTCAGGTCTTGCACTATCCTATATGTTCCATTTGGCTTTTTCAATCCCATTATAGGAGAATTACATGGGCTGCTCATTATTTCTCTCAAAATCCCTTGTTCAATCATTTTATTATTTACAGGTGTTATTCCTTCAATAATTTCTGGCGTCAGTTTGTACTGCGGGGTGTTTGGGTAATTTGTTCCTTCTTTTACAGTAATTTTTACAGGATCAACTTCTCTCATTAGTCCAATATCTTCACCTGTGAAATCCCATACATCAGGCCTTACTATTACTTTCAATTCAGTAGGGATTTTCTCCGCATCAAACACAGGAAACATATCATTCGCTCCTGTTTCTAGTTCTGCCATTGTCATTTTATACAGAACATCCTCATCTGGTGTCTGAAAAGCAATACCATCTGGGGTACAATAGATGGTACAATTCATTTTGCAAAGTAGATCACGTCCCAATAAATTTACAGGACTACAATCACACACCACAAAGCGATGCATCTCTTTGAATGGTCCAATTTCCACCTCTATTGGTTTTGTAGGAGGGGTTTTAATCTGCCTGTTCAAAACACCTACAACTTGGATGGATTCTCCTGAGAGAGGAAGGTTTGGAATTTCCACTGATCTAACAGCAGAACGGGTAGCACCAGTGTCCACAAGGAATGTAACATTTACACCATTCACTTTTCCATCCACAAATGGACCTGACTGATCTACCTCTAGAGTTGCGCCAAGCACGCACTCTTCTTCCTCTCCTAGGCACCGTCATAAGCTTTCATCCAACTCATCTCCATCCTGCCGTAACCAATACTGCGAAATTGCAGCTGCGCGTGGCAATTTTGTTACCTGCTCTCCTCCGTAGAATTCTGCCTCTGTACTGTATCTTTGAGGACTTACACTCTTTGGAAGAGGTGGTTGCGGCACCTGACACTGTTGGATAACTACCTGCGGTTGTTGGTAACTCACCTCATTCTGCACCTGTGGATTCAATTATTGATTTTCTGGATTAACTTTCGGAGGAAATTTACACTAGTTTCTCCAATGCCCTAATTTTCCGCAATTATGACATGGCCATTTCTTTTTAGCTTCTTCTATACTCATCTGACCCTTTCCCTTACCAATATTCGGCTTGGACTTAGTCTGTCCTGCATCACTAGACTGATTGTTCATCTGAGCTTCTTGCTTTTCTGCAACCTTTACTTGTGCCCACATTGCCTTTTCCTCGAGTTTACGCTGTCTACACTCAATGTCATCACTGCAATATTTTGCATACCGTAGTACCTCATCTACTGTGCTATTCTGCCAACATAACATATGCTGCTTAATCATTTCACTTATTTCAGGTCTTAAGCCATACACAAATCTATACACAAAATGACTCATGTCTTTTTCACTCAAATTCTCGTATCCACTATACTGTTTAAAGACCAAAAGTAGTCTTTCATAATAGGCATGTACAGATTCCTTACTCTCCTGAGTCGTTCTATCAATCTTTACCCAGTCCGTTTCTTTTGGTGGGATTTTATTTTTCAAAAATGTGATTGCCTGTTCATATTTTCTCATTACTTCTGAACCTGGGGCTCCTGTTTTTGCATCTCTAGGATATTCTTCCTTCGGCCAGTCAATTGTAATTTTACATTCTTCCATAAAACTGCAGGAACAACAATCTCAAACAACCCGTCCAGATCTTCCCACAACACCTTTGAAACTTTTACAAACCTTTCTACCTGTCTGTACCATTCTACAGGTTTTTCTCTCAATCTTGGAAAATCATTGGTAAATGATAATATATCTTGTCTGGACCATGGGACATGTACATAACTTCCTCCTGGAGTTTCTCTCATTGGACACTCCATTACCGTTGGTTCTTTCTCTTTTACTGGGAAAGCCAATGATGCTTTATCAGTTGTTCCCTCCTTTCTCCTTATCCACCTACTTCTCCACTTGTCCACATCACCCCATTTTCTCAATAAAACAATCAGTTCCTTTATTTGCGTCAGTCGTCCTGAAGTGTTCAGATTTTCTATGTCCTTTTCACTAAAATCTACCCTGTACGGTTTCTGTAATCCTCTAATTTTTCCAAATTCTACTCCTAGTTCGTTCGCTGTTTCTTCCAATTTTTCATGCAAGTTTCTAGCTCTCCAAGTGACGCTTTTACACATAAACATTAATTCATCAGCTTGATAGGACTTCAATCGATCTGTACCAATAGTTCCTAGGATTAATTCCTCCATGTCTATCGTTAATCTGACCAAATCCAAAAGTTGTGGTTCTGCATCTTTTTTCTGCAAGCTCCTCATCCAATCATTTAATTCCTCTGCAGTTGGAACCACAGGGGTTTTGTTTATTTCTGCCCAACTTACACTTCTCTCTGGGGTTTCAGTTGCTGACTCAGCTCCCATAGGAATCCTATTTATCAGACTCTCATTAACTGTCAAATTTACAAGTGGACTTGACCTAAATGGACCAACAGAATCTTTTTTCTTTATTTTCTGAAATCATCTCTTCTCTTACTCTTTGCATATTGGAATTTAATGGAATTGTTAAGGAGTGTTCATCTATCTTTTGATTTTCAAATACTGGGATTACTGGCCCTATAGTTACTGGCACAGTCACAGCTTCCATATTCCTTGTCAGTTCTCTTATCTTTTCAGTCAACTCTCTTGTGGTCCTAGCTAATTCAGCTGTATTACCATTATCATCTTTTACAGTCTGTGGTGTTTCTGGTTTATTAAAAGGACTATTTATTTCAGACATTCGTTCAGGGCTTTGATTTATTACAGTTCTCATTGGCGGTGCATTTGGTGTCACCACCGCAGAATCCTGTTGATATGGAGGGGGTCTTTTATTTAAAATATGCTCCAGCAACTCATCCTCAACGTCGCTCCCTCCATACCCATATCTCTCTGTTACTGCATGCTTCTTTTTCTCCGTACACTTTCTTCCTGTAATTTCTTCAACTGTTCTGCCAGGAAACAAACTATCCGTCATGTTAGCATACCGCCATCGATTCATCCTGTCTTCATTATTCAATCCCCATACTCTTCCATGAACTAAACTATAATTCTTTGCACCTCTGTGTCTTTCCCTATCATACATCTCATCTTCTCATTCACCTAAGGCTTCAAACTGTGTCGGTCTAGGTCTCAGTTCAAGTTTCATCATTTTTTCTCTCAAATTTCGAAGTACCACTGTGCTAAACGAACCATTTTCTGGAAATGCCAATACTCCATCGTCTTTAGTATACTTCGCCCAATTTTCCAACCAAATACAAGTATGGTAGCCATATTTCAACATCATATGAGATGCTGGCGTTTTCGGCGGAGAAAGTACTTCTCCTTCCCTAGTCACAACCTTCTTGTCTTTCTTAAAGAAATTTTTAAGCTTTGCAAACCATAACGGTTTCTCTCTACCATACTCCTAATAAGCCATATTTTACTATTCTTTTTCCCAAAACAAATACACGCAATTCTTCACCACTCTGTTCTTTCTACTGCTCGGCTATTCGGACCTATCCCAGCGCGTCTCACACCAACGCACCAATCCGAAAGCTTTACGTCACTCTCACACTAACCAATACCAGTGCGTCTTCACACTAACGCACCAATCAGGAAGCTCTTCGCTCTTCCACAACTGGCCAATACCAGCGCGGTTTTTGTTGACGTCAGTTCTACTCCTGTTTCTACTGACCCCTCCTTTACAAAAATGATCGGCAGTTTTCTTAACTTTTCTTTTTCAACTAAAATCGATTAGTTACAACGTAAAACACATTACCATTGTCTGTTTTCTCTAAACAAAAGAGATAGTTTGTTCTAACTTACAAGAATACTGTTCCGTTCGATAAGTGTAGCACTTCTCTCTACCTTACCCTTCTCTCAAGCAAGAGGTAAACCCGTTTCTCTGGGGTTAAAACACATGTGGAGACTACACTGCTCCTGAGAATTAAGGCCAAAGTTTCACAAGAAAACCTGTTGTTATTTCACTCAAATACAATTCATGCATGAAATTTCCCTAACATAACACAGTCCTGTGTTATCACCAATTTGAAATCAGACAATGCACAATTCCGTGTGACTTCTCTTGCCACACGTGTCCGCTTCCTACTTCCCGGAAGCTTCAAAATTTCGACTTACACATAACGTAATACAGACTTGACAAAGTGTTAGACATGAAAAAATATCAATAAATCAATAGTCAATAATCACCAAACTAGTCTATAAAAACCATCCTCTGCTACCAAGAAATCTGATCCAGCGCGGCTAATATAAATTTCTCCTTATGACACCAATCCAGGAAATACACCTACACACAACTTATGTCGGTGGGGCCCATGACACCGCATACATGCATTCATTCAATTTCTGGATTAAATACTAAGGAGAATGAGCTGCTGGACAAGCGGGATACCTTATTAAAATGACAGAATTATAACCTATACATTATATACATTGACTTCGAATCCTGTTGGTTCTGAACATCAAGGTACTCCGCTATTTGGTCGATGGACCAACTAGTAGAATCAGTTGATGGTGATTAAGACCAGCTCAATCACAATTGAAACCTCTAACATTTATTAAATCATAAACTTTGTTTTAAAGAACCACAGACTCATTTTAGAGTTAGAATATAATTTTATCTAAAATTCTTCAAGCAAATAAGTAAAACTCTTTATTAAGCAAAACATTTAGAAATAACAATAAACATTTTAAGAAAGGTTTTTAGGAAAAGTGGGAAATTATGCATTACCCTCGGCCATGGGGCGATGACAAGAATGGTTCACCAAAAGAAGATGAACCGCAGATCACAGGATAGGACTCCAAAACTGACTGACTGTCCCGCTAACCTCCTCGGACGCACCTCCCGGGCAGAATTCCCGCAACGATCTCGTTCCTTCCCCAGTCAAAGTTCAGAGTCCAAAATGACAGAGTCTCTCGCAGCATCAAGGTGGAAAAATAATAAGCAAGGAGCACATTCACAACGTAAGAGCAGACCCTCTTATACCCTATTCTTTGGCTCACTACACTTAAAAGTTGCAATCCTTAGGGGCAAGAATCACGCTAATTGGTCCATTGGAGGGGTGGTGATGGTCACCTCATCGCCCTCCTTGTTCGAACCGGGTTGGGGACAATAAAGCACACAATAAGTTTCATGACCACGTTATCCAAAAGTAGTCCAATTTGTTCATCCCTTTTGCAACAATCTTTGATGGTCACACATTAGTTCATTCCCTGTCGCTTGTCTTTTCCATCCGTTCCCAGGCATATATGCTGAATACTTGGCACGCTCTTCATTGCTCTTCATTTTTTTTTTTTCCTTTCTGTGCCCCCTTGATGCCCTGATTGTGCTCGTTTTCCCTTCTGTGCCTGTTTCCCGCCGCTGCGCCCCTGCGGCCCCGCCCCCTCACTGCCCATTCGCTGCCCCATTCCCTGCTCCTCCCTCCCACCTCCCCATTTATGGCGGCCGCTGCGCGGCCGCGCAGCTGGCGCGCCAAAGGCGCGCCTAAGGCAAGCCCGTCTGCGCCCGTCCGCGCCCAGCGCCAGACCCCCTGGTCCGGGCATCCTCCGCGCCCGCCACATCAACAGACGCCGATACGACGCCAGCACCCTCCACGCACTCAACCCCGGAAAAGATAACGCCTGCTACCAGGCCACCCCGAAGCGCACCCTAGGGGCCTTCACCTGCCGGAACTGCAGCCTCGCCAGCACCCGCCCCGCCAAACCACTGCCCAGGAAAGAACCCAACTACCTCAGATGCATCCTCCTCAACACCCGCTCCGCCCGCAAACACGCCATCGAACTCTGGGACCTTCTCGACTCAACCTCCCCAGACGTCGCATTCCTGACGGAGACCTGGCTGAATCCCGCTTCAGCCCCCGACATCGCCATTGCCATCCCGGACGGATACAAGATCACCCGCAGGGACCGCACCAACGGAGTCGGAGGAGGCATCGCCATCGTCCACAGGAACACCCTCAGAGTCTCAACCAACACCGACGACACCCTCAGCACCGCCGAACACATGCACTTCCAGATCCACACCGATCCCAACACCACCCTCAGAGGAACCCTCATCTACAGACCCCCCGGACCCCGACCACAGTTCAGCGATTCCATCGCTGACTTCGTCAGCACACACGCCATCGCCTCCACGGACTACATCCTCCTCGGGGACCTGAACTTCCACCTCGAGAACAACAAGGACACCAACTCCACCACCCTGATCGACAACCTCGCCACCCTCGGACTCAGACAGCTCGTGACTACACCCACCCACGCCGCCGGCCACACGCTAGACTCCATCTTTTCCGCAAGCCCACATGTCTCCTTCAACCACACCTCCGAACCCCACTGGACTGACCACCACTGCATCCACTTCACCTACAGGAAGCCCACCACGCACCACCGCACCGAACAAATGCCTCGCCGCTGCTGGAGCAGAGTCACGGAAGACCAGCTAACCACAACCCTCGCCCTGAGCCCACCCGCCGACCCCGACACCGCCGCCCGCAACCTCAGACAGTGGATCGACGACTGCGCCAACACCCTCGCCCCGCTCAAGAATCCGCCCAACAGCCACACCAGCAAGAAAGCCACCTAGTTCACCAAAGACCTCCAGGCCTCCAAACGAACATGCCGAAAACTGGAGAAGATCTGGCTCCACGAACGGACAGCGGACAGCTACGCCGCCCACAAGAGCGCCACCCGCAGTCACCATCACCTCATCAGATCCGCCAAAAGGGCCTCACTCAAAGACCGCCTAGACAACAACGCACACAACAGCAAAGAGCTCTTCAATATCGTGAAGGAACTCTCCAACCCCAGCTCCAACACCAACGACATCCAGCCGTCGCGAGACCTGTGCGACTCACTGGCCACCTTCTTCCACCGCAAAGTCGCCGACATCCACGACAGCTTCAACACCACGACCGCCCCGGCAACCACCGAGACCACTGCCCCCACAACCACCAACCGCCTGCTCTCCTGGACCAACATCAACGACGAGGACACCAGCGAGATCATGAACACCATCCACTCCGGTTCACCGCTAGACCCGTGCCCTCACCACATCTTCAACAAAGCCAGTACAGCCATCGCGCCCCATCTCCGGAAAATAATCAACATCTCCTTCGAGACAGCAACCTTCCCGGAAAGCTGGAAGCACGCCGAGATCACCGCCTTACTCAAGAAACCCAAGGCAGACCCCAAGGACCTCAAGAACTTCTGACCCATCTCTCTGCTCCCGTTCCCCGCGAAGGTCACCGAGAAAATCGTCAACAAACAACTGACCCGCTACCTCGAGGAGAACAACATCCTGGACCCTTCCCAGTCCGGCTTCCGCAGCAACCACAGCACCGAAACCGCCCTCATCGCCGCCACCGATGACATCAGGACCCTGCTAGACAACGGAGAAACAGCAGCCCTCATCCTCCTGGACCTATCAGCCGCCTTCGACACGGTCTGCCACCACACACTACGAACACGCCTTCACAACGCCGGGATCCAAGAGAAGGCCCTGGACTGGACCACATCCTTCCTTTCCGGCAGAACACAAAGCGTCCGCCTCGCCCCCTTCCGATCCAAGGCCACCAAGATCATCTGCGGCGTACCCCAAGGCTCCTCCCTCAGCCCAACGCTGTTCAACATCTACATGGCACCCCTCGCCCACGTCGCCCGACAGCACAACCTCAACATCATCTCCTACGCCGACGACACCCAGCTGATCCTCTCCCTCACCAAAGACCCTCACACCGCCAAAGCCCACCTCCACGAAGGAATGAAGGCCGTCGCCGAATGGATGAGGACCAGCCGCCTGAAGCTGAACTCGGACAAGACGGAGGTCCTCATCCTTGGTTCCAACCCTTCAGCCTGGGACGACTCCTGGTGGCCAACATCACTGGGAACAGCCCCGCCACCCACCGATCGACCAAGTACGCAACCTAGGGGTCATCCTCGACCCCACCCTCTCCATGACTAAGCAGGTCAACACCGTTTCCTCATCCTGCTTCAACATCCTCCGAATGCTCCGCAGGATCTTCAAGTGGATCCCCACCGAAACAAGAAAAACAGTCACCCAGGCCCTCGTCACCAGCAGGCTGGACTACGGAAACGCCCTCTACGCAGGAACGACGGCTAAGCTCCTGAGACGGCTGCAACGCATCCAGAACGCCTCTGCACGTCTTATCCTCGACATCCCCCGACGCAGCCACATCACACCCCACCTGAGAGACCTGCACTGGCTCCCTGTCAACAAGAGGATAACCTTCAAGCTCCTCACCCACGCACACAAAGCACTCCACAACTCCGGACCAGCCTACCTCAACAGACGACTCAGCTTCTACACCCCCACCCACCAGCTCCGCTCGACCAGCCTCTCCCTCGCCACAGTCCCCCGCATCCGGAAAACGACCGCCGGCGGCAGATCCTTCTCCCACCTCGCCGCCAAGACCTGGAACACCCTCCCCACCAACCTCCGACAGACCCAAGACCTACTGGCCTTCAGAAGACTCCTCAAGACCTGGCTCTTCGATCAGTAGCAGCACCACCCCCTCTTCCCCCAGCGCCTTGAGACCCTCGCGGGTATGTAGTGCGCTTTATAAGTGACATGATTGATTGATTGATTGATTGATTGCAGGTCAGATTGGCCTTGACATCTCTCACTCCGAGCACAGGCCACATACACGTGACTGGAGCATTCGCACTGAGGCTGCGTGGGGGCCATCTTGTTCAACGCACGCGATCTCGTCCTTTCCAGCGGCCATTTTAGAATCATGGCCTAGCAGGCCCGAACGGAACTAATATAAGAACAAACACAATAAAAATTAAAATATGGAAAATAAGCCTGTTTACCACCCGCCATTCTAAAGACCCGTGTTAGATATTACCTAGCAGAAGTGACATTTAAAGCCATTTTACTTAACATCTGCATTCTTTGCCACAATACAATTCTATTACACAACACAAATCATGCAATTCACTCTATTCTTTACGCAAATCACAATACTAATGTTAATTGCTTCGCATTTTGTAAATAAATTAGATTTTGCTACATTTAGCAGTTTGCCCACGTGTAATGTCTACTAAAAAGGTGTATTTGTTGATTAATTCATGCGTTTTCAAACGGTTAGTATCATTAGCGTTATGAGGTCATTAATTTCATAGGGGTACAAAAATATTTCGTTTCCCCTGCTCCATCAATTGCAAACAAAAAACAATCCCTTTTTGTGTTTTTAAGTGCAGTAGGCTTTTTTTAATTAAACAAAAAGATTTTGTCAGGAATTGAAGGGGAGCCGCATCGCCGGACATTGCAGTGGTGAGGAAGGACTCCAAGTCCCAGGAAGACCAGCTTCAGTGCCTGGAGGCGCTGATTTCACCTTTGCCCTGCCCCTGTCCCTGCCTATTTAACGCCTCGCGGCACCCGCTTCGCGGGAGCCGCATCGCCGGACATTGCAGTGGTGAGGAAGGACTCCAAGTCCCAGGAAGACCAGCTTCAGTGCCTGGAGGCGCTGATTTCACCTTTGCCCTGCCCCTGCCTATTTAACGCCTCGCGGCACCCGCTTCGCGGGACGCGCGCGGGCGTGCGCCGGGCGAAGCCCGGGCCAAGGGCGGGCCCGTTTGAGCCCGTTCGAGATCAGCAGAGGTCGGGTCGGGCCCCCTCTCTTTCTTCCCTGGTAGGAGTAAGAACATTCCATCGTGAAGTGGGTAAGCAGAACGTTGTTTAATTGCCGGGAGAAATCAGCAGTGATATCTGAAAATGGGGAAGAGGAAATTGGCCACAAGAAAGGAAATGCAGTGGAAAAAACAGCACCAATTACTAATTACCTAAAAAGTGCTATGGGCATTATAAACCATGAGATTGTACGAGTGGAGGAACAGTTGGCAGCTGCTAAGACTGCCGTAGATGCCGTCCAAAAGGGGGCTAAGATTGTGGTGGAAGTGCATGGGGAAAGTTACATTTCTAACCTTGATATTATCCCCCAGGAGCCGTCAGATAGCAGCACTGCACATGTTACTGTCAACAGGTCTAAATCTGAACAATTGATTAAAATAGGGCCATGCATGTCAACTACCCCTCCTGATATCGTTAATGTTTCAGAATTATTAGATTCTGATTCACCCCCAGCAAAAAAATGTAAACAAACTGTAACATCAAGAAGGTCCAGTCCACAAAGAGTAACACAAAAGAAGGGGAAATCCAAAAAAAATCACCAGGGATTGGACAAGGAGTTAAGTCTGTAGAATTGTTGATTGACAATAATGCCATAAATACACAACTTAAAAGACTGCATGGGAAAATAGATACCATAGAGAGGCGCGTCATGAATGAGATAAAATCAGCACAAAAGGATATTGTAAAGCTATTGGAAATGGTTACTGCTCTTCTTCCATTAACTGCATTAAATACGCCACTAACTGCAAATCTAATTGACAGTAGCAATACAAATGTTGGTGCAATTAATTCGAACAGTATGAATAACTCACAACGGGCTGGTGCCTTACCTTCTAGTAATGTTCATAGAAAGGAAGTACCAGTTTTACCGAAACAAAATTCACTAATTCATATTCTCATAAAGAATCTCAAACAGTTTGAGATTGACGACGTCACTACTATGGCACACTTGATGTTACTTCACCTGTCGTCATAGATAGCAGTCTTTCTCTGTGCTTACTCGTTACAGATACCGCGTGCACACTTTGGGTATCTGTTATTAGGCACACACTTTGTTGTTTGTCCCTACCTAACATGTGATGTTTAAGTATAATCTGGAAATTATAGAGATAGATGCAAAAAAGAATACGCAAGAGGGAGTGGGTATTACATATACATTTGAAGGAGCTAGGTCATCCTCATGTATCGACCATCTCATAATTTCAAGAAATTGTAATTCTCTCGTTCATTCTTGCAAAGTATGCCCCAGCCTATTAAGTGACCATTGCTGGCTAGATTGGAATATTGGGTAAAGGAAAATAATATTTTATCTGTAGTACAGTACGGTTTTAGAAGGGGCATTAGAACGATTGAGCAGTGTTTGAATCTTGATTTGTTGATAGGAAAATACACACTTGCACGGGATGGCGTTCTTCACCTTTGTTTTGTTGACTTGTCAAGCGCTTTCGATTTGGTAAATCACTCAAAATTATGGCAGACGCTTAAAGGGATGGGCGCCCCAGAGGATATTATTAGTTTTTTATCGCAAATATATGTTCATTTGTCCTCTAGAATACGCTTCGGGGAAAATGGAGAATGCACTAAGCACTTTAGCATTACCGGTGGGATAAGACAGGGTTGTACTCTTGCCCCACTTTTATTTTCATTATATATAAATGGGGTTGACCCGTTATTACAGAATTTGAACGCTGACGCCCCAAAGGTAGGCAAACGGGTTACCCCTTTATTAATGTATGCCGATGATGCTGTCTTAATCTCCAGGACAGCTAACGGCCTACAATTATTGATGGATAACTTCTCTAGTTATATGACGGAAAAGTTTTTAAAAATAAATTTGAGTAAAATCCTGGTTATGTCTTGTGGGAAACGGAAAATTAAGGATAAAATACATTACATCGAAGGTATACGGATAGAAAGGACTTTTTCCTTCTCATATTTGGGAATTCTTTTTAATAGTAAGGGCACATGGAGTGCACATATTAACCTATGTAAATTGAAATTCGTAAAATCTGTTGAGGCTATTTTTAGATTTTCCCAAAAATAGGTAAAAAACCAGTGCGGGAAATTCTTAAACTATTTGGAGCAAAATGTATTACAGGGAGTTGTTATGGGGGAGCCCTGTGGGGTGTGGCAGATACTTCTCAGCTACAAATCTTGGAAAATAATTTTTTAAAAAGATTAGCTGTGCCAGTTTCTACTGCCACCTTTATAATACACAGGGAGACTAATACCCCTATATTCTTGATCTGATTAGTATAGCTGCCCTTACTTTGTGGCACCGCATCTGGATTCGGGAAGAGACACATTTTACGAGGGACATTATATTGGATTGTTTGAATCAAGATCATTATAAGAAAATAACATGGCTAAGTTACCTTTGTAGCCTCTTAAAGGAATGTGAGATAGATGTGAATTAAAAAAATCCCGAGGACATACAGAATATGAGTAAAAAGGAATTAAAATTGAGGCTCTGTAAAGTGAGGTCCTCAGCAAGGGACGTTGCCACGAGTAACAAATCATGTATATCTTTTTATCTTGAAGGGCCGATAGCAATGGGTACTCAGCCGTATCTTATTTTTATAACTAATATACAACACAGATTTTACTTAACTAGATTACGGTTGAATACTCTTCATTATCTTTTAGCATTCCCCAAAAGGGACAAGTGGTGTGCCAACTTACCAAAGTGTCCGTGTGATGGCAGGTCCCCACAGAGTACTCTTCATTTTTTACTTTTTTGCAAATTTTATAATGAAATCAGGAAAACATTTTTACGACCTTTTTTAAAGCAAACAGCCTGTACTCTTTTAAAGCTGCTTTTAACTATATTCGAAAATTGGAGAATGTTTTAATTTGCAATGCGGTAATTTGTTACATATCCTTGGCTATGAAACAAAGGAAGGACCTTGTTCACCTGGAAATATTGAATTATGAAATTGATTAGTTTTTGTATGTTAAATGATTTGATGAATTATAAAATGAATTAGTTTTTAACTATCAGTAGATTTATTTTAAAAATATAAAAAGTATTTTTTTCTGAGACTTTTTGAATATAAAATGTATTTTTCATCTCAAATTGTAATAATTGTATATAACTCCGTTCTTATTGATATTATAGTATGCTTTTATGGACATTTTTTGTATGTGCCGAATAAAGCTTGATTTGATTTGATTTGAGTCTAACCTTAAAATGGCCCCTTATTATTTTTTGCTTTTACACATCAGCACTTTCTGACCCCAAAACAAACGTCCCAACATTTAAGGCGATTCCAGTTCCTGCTCTACCCCATCCTCCTGCACTTCAGGATGGTTTCTGCTTCTGCTCTTCCCTCCCTCACGTGTTTCTGTTTCTTAGTAGCCCAACCACCCCAGGTTCTTCTCTATACCACCCTCATTGGTAACATGTTTATTGACAGCCTTGACTTCTGTTCTGCCTCGTCTGTTCCTGTGACATGCTTGCCAGTCCATTCATTTATTTTCAGTACTGAGCATCCAGCAGGCCCGCTTATGCACTTGCTGGTTCGCTCAGATAGTATTCACAGTACCTAACAACCACCCTCTAAGGTATTGTTTAAAAAAATTATACAATGCCAACACATAATCTTTTGAGAGCTTAACATTGTAGTGCCTCACTACAACCACTACCACTAGTCTTAATTCTACCACCACCATCAGTACTACTACCACAACTTTCTTGTGGATTTGTGTTAGAGCATTCTGTGTTTGACAGTGGTGTGTGTAAGAGAAATGGTGATGTAGGTGATTGTGAGAGATTGTGGGTGCTACCAGTAATAAAACAAGCATTGGCAAAGCCACTAAGTCTGGCTTAGTGTGATAAACTCATGCAAACAGTATTTGTGCATGCCTGTCTTTCTATACTTTAGCACACTAAAGCCGCAGCTATTCGCTTTGCCAATGCTTGTTTAAATCGTTGGGCATTCTGTGCCCCTGACACATTACCCTGAGCCATGCCCTCGCTTCATATCTCCCATGAAAGCCAGGGCATTCATCTCGCACAGAGGTAGGTGCAGCCCCTCTCAGGAGAGGAAGTGACTAGCTCTTCAGTGGCGCCTGCTCATGCCACAAGAGGGTTTGCACTCCACCCTTCCCTGTGTTGCTCTTTTTAACAAAGTTGGAAAGAATACATTCATTGCTCTATTAGGTTGATGTGCTTTCATCACCTCTAGATCAGCAGCTAAGCCTTCTTTCCAACTAGTTGATTTAATTTTAAACAGTATATCATCAGGCAAAAGATAACGGGGATGTGGGTTTTCTGCTTTTAGTCTTGGGGTCACAGACAGCAGTGCTTTTTAAACGGGCAATTACTATCAGGTACTCAGCAGCTGCACTTCTTTAATTTGGAAGGGATAGTACCGGCACTTCCCTGCACTACTCCTATGCTTTTAATGGGAGACTGCCAGCACTTCTCAGCAGCAAACAGGTAATCTGGGAAAAGGTATTGCTAAACAGAATCTCTTGACTCGAATGAGTTCACAGTGAGACACTGGTCTATACATTTATTTAGCTAATGGCAGTGACAGCTAGAGCGGTTGCAGCTCATCTCGTTCTCCCCTGATCAGGCTGTGCATACACACACTAGGATGTGCGCAAGCTAAGTAGAGCCTCGCACTACCTGTTATTCACAAAACATAGAGTTTGTGTGAGTGCACTCAAGGGTTGCTTCCTAGTACCAGGCCGTATAGTCTAGCCAATCCCAATGTTGTTGAATACAGCAAAAACAAGCATTTGCAATGCAATAGGTCTTGCATTACTGATAGTTTGAGGTAGTGGCGTTGCAAATAATAATGCAACACCAATAGCTCACACTTTCAGTAATGCAAGACCTAGTGCATTGCAAATGTTTGTGTAGTGAGCCAAGAACCCGGCATTGTATGTCTCAGTGCAGTACTGCACTCTGCTCCTAGAGGTCTCTAGTGAGCAAGGCACCAGCATTGTATGTCTGGGTGCAGTACCACAAGCTCCTCCTAGAGGTCCCTAGTGAGCAAGGCACCAGCACTGCATGTCTCGGTGCAGTACCGCCAGCTGCTCCTAGAGGTCCCTAGTGAGCAAGGCACCAGCACTGCATGTCTCGGTGTAGTACCGCAAACTGCTCCTAGAGGTCCCTAGTGAGCAAGGCACCAGCACTGCATGTCTAGGTGCAGTACCGCAAGCTGCTACTAAAGGTCCCTAGTGAGCAAGGCACCAGCACTGCATGTCTCAGTGCAGTACCGCAAGCTGCTCCTAGAGGTCCTTAGTGAGCAAGGCACCAGCACTGCATGTCTCAGTGCCGTACCGCAAGCTTCTCCCAGAGGTCCCTAGTGAGCAATGCACCAGCACTGCGGACCTCTTTTGGTCACATATGGTACTGCACCATGCAGATGATATGGTAAATCCACCATACCCATAATGCATTGCATGCAAGACAGTACTACGGGTACATTCAAATAGCTATGTCCATATATACAATTAGTAGCTTTGAAATGTTACAAAAGAATTATTACATTAATTTCGGATTAGGTTGTACTCTGTGTGGAGCTGATGAAGGGAAATGTATAGACGGTCTCATATAAATGTGAGATGTTCTAGTGAGCGAAGTAACCTCTGCCAGCCTAGCTTAGGACCAAGTGTGTGTCTTGCCTGAAGCCTTTTAAGAAAATAGTGCCTTGAGGCTGTAATTAAAACCTAGGGAGTAACATCACATGTAACGGGGGTGTCCTCATGGGAGGTTGCAAGAAGAGACAAGGCAGTACTAAGAAGGAACTACCAAGCCTATTGACCAATGAAAAGCCACGAGTTACAAAGGACAGGAGCCAATTAAAAAGATGGGCGGAGCTTTATACACATATCCTGAATACAGCATGTCTTGAAGAGACAGCACAAGCGCTGCCTAGGAGAGACCTAAAAAGGCATTGGACTTGTCTGACCGTCTCCCAGCTTGGAAACCCAGCACTCAATCAAGGCACCACAGTGTCTGTCCAGAGACTCAGAGGTGGTCTTTGCTCAGAAAGCGCCCTGGGTGAAACCAAATTTAGAGGCCCCTCCCACTCATCCTCTTTAATTGCTTATGGAGTGAAAACTTGGGAGGAGTAGTAGGAAGGTGAGGAAGGCAAGATTAAGGAACGTCATAAAAAGAAAACCTAATAAAAAGCTGACAAGGGCGCCAGCAGCCTTCAGAAAAAGTGTTTAAACACATTTCTTTGGACAGAAGTTGTAGGGAGACTGCTGCAGGGAGGTCCAGTGACCCTCTGAAAGTCGGCGCTCTGAGCGTGGACCCAGCTCACACATGCTAAAGGCTGGCCCTACCCCGGCTCTCTGACACAGTTGCCTTTCACTGACAAGGCCTATTTACTTAGCCAAACAGACATGCTCACTTTAATTCATGCCATCGGAGAAAAGCCCTGTCACTCATGGTGCATTCATGCAGCTATGCAACAGGAAGGCCATGTTACCTTCAACACGTGATACCAGAAGATGCCTCACAGCCCAGGGAGGTGGCCCCTGTGTGACACAGACAAGTGATGAAACTGAATCTCAGGCTGCAAATAAAGGGAAACTAGATAAAAATAAAATAATCAGCAGATATGAGGCAGTGTGTTGGGGGGTAGCAGGTGGTGGGTCATTGCCCAACGCACCCGCTGATGGATTGCCCCTTGTGTGGAGGTTCCCAGAGAGGGCACGCTATCATCCTTTTTGTCTCAGTTCATCTCTTAACTTGCCTTTCTTGGAATCGGGGGATGGGTTACCAGTGTCTAAGATCAGAAGCTCCAGTGTGCCTCCAGCTTCTCTTCTGCGTCTGGGAGATGAAGGCACAAGGGCAGATTTAGCAACACTTTGTGCTGCCACAATGTCACGTAAAGTGATGCAAGGTAGCTTGAAATGTTAGTAAAGTATGTACTTTTCAGTGCAAAACATTTTTGAGCTGGAAAGGAGCCCTTACAGTAACACAATTACTGTTTTGTGCTGGATTGTGCTACTTTGCATCAAGGGGGCATCCAATGGGTGGTACATGGGCATTTTCTCACACTACCACCCACGGTTCTTGAAGGAAAGTCCTATCTACTAAAACTGCTAGACATGGCCTTGCACACAAAAAAAATCTGCTTGAGGAGGTGCCAAGCAGGAGAACTTTTCTCATATTGCATATGTGCTGCAGTTTACAGCACACATCCCATGAGTAGAATGTTTATCCAGGCATATTTTTTCGTACTGGAAGGCTACTCTTCCACTACAAAGCCAGTGCTAGACATCATGGACAAACCTTTGCACTGTGGTGCATATGTATGCACGTGACACAAGGCCGCCTGTTTGTATGCCTGAACTGGGAAAGACTGCAGAAGTGCCACATCTTAGTAGATATGGATCAGCGCTGCTCTGTCCACCGAGTCAGCGCTGTTCTCTCTCTCCCTAGTGCAATGCAGGGCAGCAGGGTTAGGTTGCTGCGTTGTATTGAAATATTTTTTTTTATAAATCTGCACCACAGTGTATAAACATGTATGACATTTCTAGTAACGATGTTGGATATGCAAGCAGCTGATGCTCCAAAATGTTTGACCGTACAAGTTTGAGCATAACACGCTGCAGGATTTTTGCAGTGAGTTGCCAACTTCATTTTTAATCAGGGGGAAGGCAGGATCATTAAAGTTTAATTTACCTGACCCTTCTATTTCCCTGTTTTAATTCACACAATTGCACACCTACACTGTTAAGGCCCCTCACACCCACCGCACTATACGGCAAGGAATAAAAGATCTCCGCCAAAGAGCACCTGCATAGGGTGCCCGTCGGGTATTGCAGCGCCGACCCGGCGAGGAGCATGCCCGATGATGAAGCATGACACCCAGCAGGCTGGGTGTGTGAGGGCACTCATTCCGAAAGGAAGGACTTCCCAGTCCTTCGCCTCTTCTACTAAAATTCTCTTTTTTGTAGTTAGGGACCTTGCCAGTCCCCTGCCCTGCCCCTCCTTTCCCTCTTCCCTCTCCTTTACAGGAACTGCATACCTTTTCTTCACAAGTTTATCCAGGGCATGTATGCTGGACCTCTCTAAAAGCCCAGAGTCCCTCTCTGTTGTTTGAAAGACTGCAGAAGTGCCACATCTTAGTAGATATGGATCAGCGCTGCTCTGTCCACCGAGTCAGCGCTGTTCTCTCTCTCCCTAGTGCAATGCAGGGCAGCAGGGTTAGGTTGCTGCGTTGTATTGAAATATTTTTTTTTATAAATCTGCACCACAGTGTATAAACATGTATGACATTTCTAGTAACGATGTTGGATATGCAAGCAGCTGATGCTCCAAAATGTTGGACGGCAATGACTCCCTATTGTGGTTTTTGTGTCTGGTTGAAGGAGTATCACATGACACTGGTTTCTGACAGAATGTACTGAACTATCAGCGACAGCCCTGGATGCCGCAGTGTAAGACTGCCTGTGTGACAGCTCGAGGCAAGCTAAAGTGTAACACTGTTTGCTGGTGCCTCAATGTAAGCTAAAGTGTAGGGCCCAGAACTCAAACTCTCTGGGTTCAGCTAATGTGTAAAACCCTCTGGGCACCATGGGGAGTCTGTTGGAGGAATGCGTCACGCTGGGTCGTCACCTCCACAAAGGATTTAACTAAGTATGGGCAAATTTATATTCCTAGCACCCCCAGTGAAAATCTTGATTCTAAATAGGCTAATCTGAAATGGAGTTGCACAGAGGCGAAACACAGAAGGCAGCACTTTTTGAAGGATGTTCGAGCTATGTAAAGTAAAAATGTACAACAGTTTAACCTTTGAGTAGCTTAGAAGGTGTTTTGAGCAGGTATAAGTGAAATGTGACTTTTCATTTCAAGTTCAATGATTCGTTCCTTTCATATAAACAACACAAGAGTGTGCAAATGTAGAAAAAGTGCATGGTAGGCAAGTAAAGTAGCATGTTTTTGTAGAGACAAAGATGCACTACCACGTTATACAATGCCCAATTACAGTGTGTATACTGCCATTTAAAAGTGCACTTTTGAGGGTGCATTTTGTTATTACAAAGCGAGTCCAAGGGAGCACAGGTCTTGGGCCTAGTCTCCATATTGTGCAAATTGTGAAATTTCACCACAGGCAGAAGCTGTAGGCGAGCTAGAGAGGCCAAGACGAACGTGTTTTATCTAGGGAAGAGGAGTGGAGCTTTCCTTTCCTAATTGAAGAGTTGTAAGGTACAAGTCCTCACTGTATTAGACAATTAAAAACATAAAGAGGTTTTGGCACACATGGTGACTCTGAATTTCATACGTTTATTAGAGACCTAGTGGTAGCATCCATGGGGTTTTTGAGACGTTCTAATCCACACTCCCGTCTTAACGAAGGAACACAGGAGGGTGATGGCCGAACATTCTTTAATGTTGAAAGTTAGTTTTCGACTGATTGCAAGATTATTGTGTTCCTAAAAGTATGAACCAATACCACCACTTCTGACACAGAAAAACTCCAGTTCATTACATCAGGGGCAGAGACACATGAGACGCTGTCAGTTTGTGGAGCTCAACTTATGGAGTTGGCAGCCAGAGCAGGAGAGCAGCTAGTGTGAAGTGACACCTGGGACCTGGGCGCTGACAAGAGAGAAGACCAGAAGAAGAGCTGGTTTACTACTTTTCCAGAGAAAGGCCATTTCCTAGGCCTGTGCGCAAAGCTGGGAATTTAGTCTGGCACGAGTCGCTGAAGAGAGAGAAAATCCCTACAGCCTCAAATAGGTAAACAAATCGCAAACCAAAATGCCATGTTGATGTACTTGTTCTGGGATTATACTGAATTGTTCCTTCGGGAACAAGGTTGTTTTAGTAAGTTCTAACAAGATAATCAGAGAATGGAAGAACGTAATATAGCCTTATAGCCCGCTGCCGAGGGCTATACCGGCTGTTAAAGGCCCTGATCGCGAGTTATAATGAGGGAGAGGGCCTTTAACAACCGGTATAGCCTGAGGCAGAAGGGCTATAAGGCTATTGGAACATTCCACCCACTAAGGGTAGAATGTTCTAAATTAAAAATGGAGAAACAAAAAGACAAACATTGGAATGTTGGAATTCAATGGAGCTCCCAACATTCCAATGTTCTAATAGTCATTAACTTCCATTCTTAAAATACACATGTAAAACTTCACACATAAGGTAACCCATAACCCCATTCCATGAGTAAGGATCAGGCACGTCAGAAATACCATTGTTTAAGAACTTATCATGTGGAGTTCTTCTAAGGCATGCGATTTTGTGGTGCCACTCAATATTTTAGAATTAAAACAGACGTAAAATTTTCCACTTATTCAGTACCACCTATTAGTGTGAAATAAAAACAAACTGGGTGTTTTACACACTGTGATTACTGCAGGATGATGTGTAAAGGGCTAAAATGTGAAAATGTGGTTTTATTTACAAGAATGTACATCTCTCAATTTCAGGCTCCTCTCCTATAGTTTTTTGGGCACTGTGCCACTCTAGACTGAGGCTCACCTTATGCAAGTCAGTACTGGCCATCCACCTCACAGGTACAATCCATCCAGAACTGCCAGATGAGACCTTCCCCAAAAGGGAACATGAGCAACCCTAGACCGGTTTCGGCCTTGTTAGGCCTCATCAGTGAGTAATGTCTTGGATCCTGTGGCACAGCAAGAAAAGTGACCCACATCAGGGCTTGCCCTTGCAAATAGTCTAAACATTGACAATCGCTGATGGGCTGGAATGCTACTATTGAGCCGGAAAAGTCCTCTTCACGGTAATGGACGTGCACCCTTGCCCTGAGTGCCCAACTGTACTGATGACTGGATCCCTAATGCTGATATTTAGACCGTGGGGAGTGCCAAAGCGCTAGCCCACAGAGGTGGAAAGGCTACCGCCTTCACCAGGAGCAAGGCAGCATGAGCGCAGTAGTGGCAGCATACCGTGTAGTGATCAGTAGGAGTGAAAAGGTCACATTTAGGTCTCGCCGAGGCAGCGCTTGCGCTGTCTTTTAGAGACATGCTGTATTCAGGATAAGTCAAAAGAAGAAAAACAAGGGAACCCTACTCACTGAGGAACCAGGGTAATTATACAATACAAGAAAACAGCGGTTCCTGTGGAATAGTATAGTTATATATAAATGCAACAATACGTAATCGCAATACAAGGGTTTGAAGTGATATCAGAAAGAAAAAACCACATACACTAATGGTTTTGTTGACATATATATGTATTACTCAAAATAATAAGCAAAAAATAGGCAATCGTGCGAGGTGTCCCAAGTGTTACATGAACCTAAAAATACGTGACAATTAGTGACAGTATTTACACGGTTTCAAGGATTCTTTCTACAGAAAGTGACCATGACTGAATTTATACAAAGATGCATAGCAGCTATATACAATCATAAGTGCTGGATCAGTGGTTCACTTTCATCTTTACTGTCGACGGTGTTTCGACCCTTTACAGAATGTAGGGTCTCATCAGGACCTATAGTTATAGGGACATCTAAGAAAAGAATAATAAGATAATGTGAAATCAACATTTGGCCCATATACCGGCACAAATGCGATAGAATGGATTATATCTACATATAATTCTGTAAAAGTACCTGGACTTTCATTTGCTCAGCTGAGTGAGGGGAGTGTGCCAACCGTGGGTATAATGAAAAGGGAAAGGTACTCACAGGGAAACCCAGCCGGGTTCTGGTGAGAATGAGGATTGAAAGGAGAAAGAAAACCAATTAGAGAGGGTAGGGACAACGATATCTAGTGTCAAAAGGGCGCATAATAGCAGAACTAACAGCGCTATAAAAAGAACTTACCCCTGGTGAGGGTGTAGGCTGGCAATCAAAGGACAAGATGGCGCTGATGCTAGTGATATATCTCGGCGGTTGTGAGCCGGAAGTAGTGTAGGAACTCTAAGGAAAGGATAAAAGTTAGGGACCTGCGGGCAGTGTGCACGCGGTAGTGCAGAATTACTGTAAGTGGTGATAATTACAGCGTGACCCCAAATGGGGGCGTGAAATATCTTACCAATGTGTGGCTTGTAGTCCACTAAGGATAGGGAAATAGGAGTAGAACCGCAGCAGGTGGTCCGCATCACTTTTAGGCTATTACCAGGATCCCTGAAAGACGGGGAATCGCGGTGTTAGTGATGGGCATATCTGACAATAACGTAACAGGTGGCCTGGGCTCGAGCTGTGTTTCTTACCTAAATAGGGATAGAATTCCATGAGGCACGTGACAATGCTACGTGTTGCCTCACTTTTTTCGCCTTCCTTTACCGAAAACCGGATAACTCCATGTCGCGGCAATCGTCTGAGATGCCTGCGGTTCTTTCCGGTTTCGGCGGGAATGTAATTTGTGCATTTAAGTCGAGCGAGCGCACGCTCGATGTTATTGACCCACAGCAAGCAGACGGATGCGGTCTTGCTGGTAACACGTAGCATTGTCACGTGCCTCATGGAATTCTATCCCTATTTAGGTAAGAAACACAGCTCGAGCCCGGGCCACCTGTTACGTTATTGTCAGATATGCCCATCACTAACACCGCGATTCCCCGTCTTTCAGGGATCCTGGTAATAGCCTAAAAGTGATGCGGACCACCTGCCGCGGTTCTACTCCTATTTCCCTATCCTTAGTGGACTACAAGCCACACATTGGTAAGATATTTCACGCCCCCATTTGGGGTCACGCTGTAATTATCACCACTTACAGTAATTCTGCACTACCGCGTGCACACTCTGCCCGCAGCTCCCTAACTTTTATCCTTTCCTTAGAGTTCCTACACTACTTCCGGCTCACATCCGCCGAGATATATCACTAGCATCAGCGCCGTCTTGTCCTTTGATTGCCAGCCTACACCCTCACCAGGGGTAAGTTCTTTTTATAGCGCTTTTAGTTCTGCTATTATGCGCCCTTTTGACACTAGATATTGTTGTCCCTACCCTCTCTAATTGGTTTTCTTTCTCCTTTCAATCCTCATTCTCACCAGAACCCGGCTGGGTTTCCCTGCGAGTACCTTTCCCTTTTCATTATACCCACGGTTGGCACACTCCCCTCATTCAGCTGAGCAATTGAAAGTCCAGGTACTTTTACAGAATTATATGTAGATATAATCCATTCTATCGCATTTGTGCCGGTATATGGGCC
Source organism: Calotriton arnoldi (assembly GCA_963921515.1). Taxonomy (NCBI): domain Eukaryota; kingdom Metazoa; phylum Chordata; class Amphibia; order Caudata; family Salamandridae; genus Calotriton; species Calotriton arnoldi. Next base: position 513,974 of record CAWUFW010006486.1, read on the forward strand.
ATATGTTGATTTCACATTATCTTATTATTCTTTTCTTAGATGTCCCTATAACTATAGGTCCTGATGAGACCCTACATTCTGTAAAGGGTCGAAACGCTCGTCGACAGTAAAGATGAAAGTGAACCACTGATCCAGCACTTATGATTGTATATAGCTGCTATGCATCTTTGTATAAATTCAGTCATGGTCACTTTCTGTAGAAAGAATCCTTGAAACCGTGTAAATACTGTCACTAATTGTCACGTATTTTTAGGTTCATGTAACACTTGGAACACCTCGCACGATTGCCTATTTTTTGCTTATTATTTTGAGTAATACATATATATGTCAACAAAACCATTAGTGTATGTGGTTTTTTCTTTCTGATATCACTTCAAACCCTTGTATTGCGATTACGTATTGTTGCATTTATATATAACTATACTATTCCACAGGAACCGCTGTTTTCTTGTATTGTATTCAGGATAAGGGCATGAATCTCCGCCCACTTTCCTCCCATCCTTTTAATTGGCTCCTGTCCCTGTCCTTTGTAAATGGTGGCTTTCATTGGTCAATAGGCTAAGTAGTCCCTCCTTAGTACTGCCTTTTCTCTTCTTGTAACCTCCCATGAGGACACCCCGTTACATGTGTTGTTCCTCTGTAGGCTTTAATTCCAGCCTCTGAGCACTATTTTCTTAAATAGCTTTGTCCTGCGTGCTGTTGCAGGCTGGACACGCTCTCCCTCAACGCTTATTTTTTTCCCATTTATCCAGCACGCAACGCCGCGGCAAGAATAATGGCAGCCACGCTTTTCTTTTGTTATTTGCTGGCCGAACGCGGCCGCATGCCTTTCTTTTTCTGTTTATTTACGGTTTTGTTTACAATGGCGGCACCCGCGCTTTAACTTTAAACATCTTAAGCTAAAGCGCGGGTGCCGCAATTGCCTTAAAAGTAAACAAATAGAAAACAAAATGCAATTTTTTTTTTTCTATTTGTTTATTTTTGAAGCAATCGCAGCACCCGCGCTTTATCTTAAGATGTTCAAAGCTAAAGTGCGGGTGCTGCCATTGTAACAAAAGTAAATAAATAGAAAAAAAAGCGTGCAGCCACCATTTTTTTCTATTTACTTACTTTTCTTACAATCGCAACACCAGCGCTTTAGCTTTCAACATCTTAAGCTAAAGCGCAGATGCCGCAATTGCTTCAAAAGTAAACAAATAGAAAAAAGGAAAATGCTACTTACCCAGTATGCATCTGTTCTTGGCATGTAGAGCTGTAGAATCTCATGCTTTGCATAAGATCGCCATCTAGTGTTGGGTCCGGATGTTTGCACTTTGTTTTTCTGGAAGAAGTTTTCCCTAGTCACGAGGTAGGGGACTCCTCCCTTAGGTGATAGTGCGCATGGTCATCGACTCTATCTTCAGATTGTTTTCCGCAGAGGGTAAGAGAATGGAGTAGTAGTAAAGAATAGAGATGTCCATGCGTAAGAATGTGTACTAAAACAGAGAACTATAGCAGTTACAGGTACCCGGGGAGGTGGGTGGGCGCATGAGATTCTACAGCTCTACATGCCAAGAACAGATGCATACTGGGTAAGTAGCATTTTCCGTTCGTGGCATGTGAGCTGTAGATCACATGCTTTGCGTAGACTATACAGCAGTCTCCCCAAAGCGGTGGCTATCCTGTAACTGTTGGAGTTGTCTGAAATAACGTTTTAAGTACTGCTTGACCCATGTTAGAAATGGGGGGTCTCTAGTTGGCAGAGGTAGGTACCTTTGACCAAGTAGGGGCCCTTGCTTTTAGTCAGGGTAAGGGGGATACACTAAATAAACCCTGCTCACCCCCTTGGTAGCTTGGCACGAGCAGGCAGGCTTATCTCAGAGGCAGTGTGTAAAGCATTTGTGAACACATACAGTAATACAGTGAAAACACTACAAATGGACACCACACCAGTTTAGAAAAATAAGTAATCTTTATCTAGACTTAACACAAGACCAAACGACAAAAATCCACAATACAGTAATAAAAATATGACTTTCAGATGGTAGAAATAGCTTAGTTCAATGTAGATGGTAAATGCGACACTTTACTCTCAAAGTACCTTGGATGCGTCACGCAATACAAACAAAAGGGTCGCAGGGAAGGCGATGCGTCAGTTCCTTGCTTCGGGGGAGGCGGCGCACCTGTTCCTTACTGCCACGCAGGGGAGGCGATGCGTCTGTTCCTTACCGGAGAGGAGGCGAAGCATCTGTTTCTTACTGTGATCCGGTGCGATGCGACAAAATGGCGCCTCGATGCGACGATCCGATGCAACAAAATGGCGTCTTTGATGTGATGCGACAACGTGGATGCGATGCGTGCACGCCCAGCGGCCGCGCAGCGAAATTGATTAACTTTGGAGCCGCGACAGGCCCTGCGACAAGCTTCTCCGGTGATGCGACGGCAACCTCTGCGGCGGTGGCACGCTTCTCCGGTGATGCGACATGCTTCTACGGCGATGCGACGGCAACTGCTGCGGCGGCGACACGCTTCTTCCTCGTTGCGTCGCGCTTCCAGCTCCCAGCGACACGCAGTCTCCAGAGGGCCCAAAACAACAGAAGGCACCTCACTGCAGGTAGAATTCCCAGCAAGGAAATTCAGGGGGAGCTGGTGGTGAAGTCTTTGTGTCCCTGAGACTTCAGAACAGGAGGCAAGCTCAACTTCAAGCCCTTGTAGATCTTCCTCAAGATAGTAAAAGTACACACGAAGTTCCTTTTCTCCTTTCCTTGGCAATGAGTCACCACTGCAGGCCAACCCCAAACAGCAAACAGCACAGGGGCAGTCTCCTCCTTCAGCTTCCTTGGTTTCTCTCCTTGGCAAAGGGTTCGTCTTGATTCCCAGAAGTGATCTAAAGTTCTGGGGTCTGGGCCCTAATATTTATACTGCAAAATCCTTTGTTCTCTGAAGGCAGAGTGTCTGTGCCCAGCCAAAACCAGTTCTGTCCTCCCTGGTGCAGCTTCCTGGCAGGAGGTGGAGACAGCATTGTTGAAAGCAGACCTGGCCCAGGTAGCTGAAAGGAAATCTCCTCCCCCTACCCTCTATTCAATGCAGGTCCTATTCAGCCCAGCCCTGGCCCATCAGACTGCTGGAGCCAAGGCCCTCTCCATCCCCCTGTCACTCACAACCCAGACATGGAATACACAAACCTAGCAGAGGCATGCTGGATGGTTAGGCAAGAAAATACCTACTTTCTAAAAGTGGTATTTTCAAACACAGAATGTAAAAATCGCCCACACTAAAAGATGTGTTTTAACATTCTGAGTTCAGGCATACTAAACTTTATTTTCCTATCTTGTTCCTAGGGTCAGTTAGGATTATAAGATGCTATAATCAAACTGCACATTCTGGCCTATGGGAACAGATAGCCTTGCAATAGTGAAAAACGAAATTGGCAGTAATTCACTATCAGGACATGCCACACACATCAGGGCATGTCCTACCTTTCACATACAAGCACCTTGCCCTTGGGCCTACCTTAGGGGTGACTAATATGTAGTAAAGGGAAGGTTTTGGGACTGGCAAGTGGGTGCACTTGCCAAGTCGACATGGCGGTCCCAGACTGCACACAGGCTCTGCAATGGCAGGCCTGAGCCATATTTTACAAGCTGCTTCTGTGGGTGGCACAATCAGTGCTGCAAGCCCACCAGCAGCATTTGATTTACAGGCCCTGGGCACTCATGGTGCACTGTACTAGGGTCTGACAAGTAAATCAAATAAGCCAATTATGGAGTCACTAATCCATTACAACAATTTACAATAGGGAGCACTTGCACTTTGGCACTGAATAGCAGTGGCAAAGTGCCCAAAGCATCTAGACCAGCAAAAACATAGCAAAAACACAGGAGGCAACAGAAAAAAAAATGGAAGGGAGACCCACGCCAATGGTGCCAGGTCTAACATGTGTCCCCTCCAGCTGAAATGTGGGGAGAACTACCCTACCTCTTGGGAGTTCTCTTCACTAAGGCGGAAAAATCTAGACAGACCATCAGCATTGGCGTGTTCTGTACCAGGGCGGTGTTCCACCGTGAAGTCCATCCCCTGTAGGGAAATGGACCACCTCAACAGCTTTGGATTCTCACCCCTCATTTGCATCAACCATATGAGGGGCCTGTGGTCTGTCTGAACCCGGAAGTGAGTCCCAAACAAGTATGGTCTCAACTTCTTCAGTGCCCAGACCACAGCAAATGCCTCACGCTCAATTGCACTCCACCTCTGTTCCCGTGGAAGTAACCTCCTACTAATGAAGGCTACAGGTTGGTCTAGGCCCTCCTCATTCATCTGTGAAAGTACAGCCCCCACACCATGCTCTGAAGCGTCTGTCTGCACAAGGAATTCCTTTGAGAAGTTGGGCGCCTGAAGAACGGGCGCCGGGCACATGGCAGTCTTCAGAGCATCAAAAGCTTTCTGACAGGTGTCAGTCCAGTCCACTTTCTTGGGCTGCTTCCTGGAAGTCAGCTCTGTCAAGGGTGCAACAATGCTGTCATACCCCTTGACAAACCTCCTGTAATACCCAGTGAGTCCTAAAAAGGCTCTCACCTCTGTCTGGGTCTTGGGGGGGTTCCCAAGCCAGGATGGTATCAATCTTGGGCTGTAGGGGCGCCACCTGGCCGCTCCCAACCTGGTGTCCTAAGTACACCACAGAACCCTGCCCGATCTGGCACTTACTAGCCTTGATCGTGAGGCCTGCCTTCCGCAGCACCATCAACACTTCCCAGAGGTGGCGCAGATGTTCTTCCCAACTGGCGCTGAACACTGCAATGTCATCCAGGTAGGCGGCACTGAAATCCTCCAGTCCAGCCAACACCTGGTTGACCAACCTCTGAAAGGTGGCAGGGGCATTCTTCATCCCAAAGGTCATAACCCGGAATTGGTAGTGCCCATCTGGTGTAGAGAATGCTGACCTCTCTTTTGCCCCATCAGTTAAGGCGATCTGCCAGTACCCAGACGTTAAATCAAACGTACTGAGGTACCGGGCAGCCCCTAACCGATCAATGAGCTCATCAGCTCTGGGGATGGGGTGCGCGTCAGTCCTGGTGACTGAATTGAGTCCTCGGTAGTCCACACAGAACCGGAGTTCGGGGGTGGCACCAGGCGCGGCAGCCTTTGGGACCAAGACCACTGGGCTGGCCCAAGGGCTGTTAGATGACTCAATCACCCCTAATGCAAACATCTTGGAGACCTCCTCCTTGATGCAAGCTCTCACCCGTCAGTCACTCTGTAAGTTTTGTGCTTTACAGGAGGACTGTCCCCAGTGTCCACATCATGGACGCACCACTCAGTGACACTGGCAGTCAGGGAGAACAGATCAGGAAACTGTCCCAACAGTTGGCGACAGTCATCTTGGTGCAAAGGGGTCAGAGTGGAAGAGTGGTTTACACCATCCACTGACCCATCTTGCTCTTTTGCAGACAGGAGGTCAGGAAGAGGCTCAGTCTCCTCCTCCATTCCATCATCTGTCGCTAGGAGCATGCCCACTTCGGACCTCTCCAAGTGGGGCTTCAGGCGGTTTACATGCAGGACTCGCAAAGGGTTCCTAGGAGACTGCAAGTCCACCAAGTAGGTGACATCACTCTTGTGCTCCACCACCTCAAATGGTCCGGTCCACTTATCCTGGAGCGCACAAGGCTCCACAGGAGCCATGACCCACACTTTCTGGCCAGGCTGAAACTCGATCAGAGTGGCATTCTGATCGTACCACCGTTTCATCTCCTCCTGGCTGGCTTCCAGATTCGCCTGAGCGAGTTGCCTAAAACGCCTAGTTTGGTTTCTGAAGGCCAGCAAGTAGCTATATACATCCTGGGGATGTTTACTAGGAGCTTTCTCCCAGCCTTCTTTTACCAAACTCAGAGGTCCTCTTACAGGGTGACCATACAGCAGTTCAAAGGGACTGAACCCTAAGGACTTCTGTGGCACCTCTCTGTAAGCAAACAGAAGGCATGGCAAGAGGACGTCCCACTTACGCCTCATGGGTTCTTCAAGATCCATAATCATGCCTTTTAGGGTCCGGTTGAATCTCTCAACCAGCCCGTTACCTTGGGGGTGGTAAGGAGTGGTGAACTTGTAGGTTACACCACACTCCTGCCACAGGGACTTCATATACTTGGATATGAAGTTGGTACCACGGTCTGACACCACCTCTCTGGGGAACCCCACACGGGAGAAAATCCCCATCAACGCACGACTCACCACTGGGGCCGTCACCGACCGGAGAGGGATGGCTTCCGGGTACCGGGTGGCATGGTCCACCAAGACCAGGATGAACCTGTTGCCCATGGCTGTCTTGGGATCCAGAGGCCCCACAATGTCAATGCCCACCCTTTCGAAGGGGGTGCTGACCACAGGGAAAGGCTGGAGAGGAGCCTTGTGCTTCCTCCCACTCTTACCACTTGCCTGGCAAGTCTGACAGGTCCTGCAATGAGTATCTGAACTCTTGCGCATTTAGGGCCTATAAAAGTGGGTGACAAGCCTTTCAAAGGTCTTGTTTTGCCCCAAATGTCCTGCTAAAGGTACATCATGAGCCAGACCCAGTAGGAAGGCTCTGAAGCGCTGGGGTACCACCAGCACACGGGCTGACCCAGGCTCAGCAACCTTTGGCTCGCTATATAGGAGACCATTCTCCCAGTAGATCCAATATGATCCAGACTGATCACCTGCTGCCTGGTTTGTGGCCTGTTGCCTCAAACCCACAAGAGAAGGGCACTTCTTCTGCTCCTCACAGAACTCTTCCCTGGAGGGTCCTCCTTCCTGCTGCCAATGGGTCAGCTCAGGAAGGTCCCCCAGTTCAGCTACTTGGTCCCCTGTAGGTTCCAGGGCATTCCCCTCAAGGTCTGCCTCCTCCTGGATTGTGGGAACGTTGGGGGCTGGTTTCCCGCACCCCCTACCTCTTCTCTTTAAGGCAGGCACCTGGGCCACTCTTTCAGGCTCCAGGTCCTCTTGAACACCCTTACTGGCTGCCATGGACCGAGTGGTCACACACGCCCACTCAGGCAGACCCAAAATTTCCAAATGAGCACTTCGCTCCACCTTAGCCCAAGGGGAGCTCTCCAAATCATTGCCTAGCAGACAGTCAACAGGCATGGCTGGCCTCACAGGTACTTGAAGGGTACCTGAGACCCCCCCCACTCAAAGGGAACCTGGGCCACCTTACAGTGGCTCTCTGAGTTGTCAGCGGCAACTACAGGGTAAAATGCATGGGGATCACCTGCTCTTCAGACACCAGCCGACAACTGACAGCTGTCACACTGGCTACGGTGTCTCTCACCCACTGCTTGTATTTCTTAGTGTTATCAGGCAGCTGGGTCCTAGGGACCATCTCACTGTCTCCTAAAGAGACCAGGGACATCTCTGCGGGCCTCCACCCACCTTGGGCACCCATCTCCTCTCCCAGGGCTACACTAGCCATCTGACGGGGCGGTGCACCAGTGGTGCTGTTTTACCTTTGTTGGGGCACTGAGACTCCCAGTAGAAGTGGCCACCTGACCACAACTAAAACATCTCTTGGGAGCCCTCTGAACAGGCTTATCTGTCGGGCCCCCTGACTTCTTCTCAGGGGGAGGCTGGGAACCCTTCCCTTGGGGATTACTTTGGGGCCCTTTCTGGAACTCCCTCTGTTTACCCTTGTCCCCCCACTCTTCTGCTGGGGACCCTGCCCACCTTTGGCGAAGTCTCCCACATGACCCTTGTGGACCCGGGTACTAACCCAGCGGTCCGCCTCCTCAGCAAGCTTCCTAGGGATAGTCAGCTTACTATCAATCAGGTGCTGGCGTAGCTCTGGAAAACAAATACTGGACAAGTGCTCCGATGCAATCAAATTATAGAGCCCTTCAAAATCATTTACTTTGCTACCCTTCACCCAACCATCCAATGCTCTGCCAAAAAAGAGACACATATTCTACCCAGGTACTTGACTCCAGTTTCTTACAATTCCTAAACCTTTGTCTATAAAGCTCTGGGGTCAACCCATACCTGGTCATTAAGGCGTCCTTCATGGGGACATAGGAATTCTGATCCTCAGAGGGCAAGTCTAACAAGGTGTCCCGCCCATCACTGAGAAACCACCCCCACAACCCCGCTCCCCAATCCTTCTCAGGGACCCGGTGGGAGGTCATAGCTACCTCATAGGCTTTAAACCATTGCCCAATATCTTCATTCCTGTGGAACTCCTTAATGACATCTTTGGGGATGAATACTCTGGTTTCTACAGGCACGGATGGTGTGCTGCCACCAGAGGGAGTAATTTCTAAACTCTTGGCTTTCAACTCCAACTCCCTCAACATCCTCTCATGCCCCAAATGCATTTTCTTCTCTTCCAAGGCTAACTTCTTATTCTCTAACTCCATCTGTCCACCCAGCTTGAGCTTGGCTAGCTCCAACTTATGCATCCTATCCCTCTCCCTGTCCTCCAGCTCTTTTGGGACAGGCCCTTTGAAGAAACACTGCTGCCTGCCCTGGAAGGTGCTTTCTCCCCGGTCAGACCCAATGGCCCATCCAGCTGACCATCTGTATCCTCTGCCTCCTCACTAGGCTCTTCAGGATGCTCACTGGCATTCCTAGATTCCAACCAGGCCCTCAGCGCCTTTTGGAACTCTACCTTCTTGGTGAGGCCTTTCACAGGGATTTTAAATCTTTTACAGAAGGTTTTAAGCTGTAGCACAGAGTAGCTATCAACCCTATCTTCTTCAAATTGAGATCCATAGATGCGTTGGATGCTGCTTTGGTCACGGTGGCAAGAATTGGCAGTTCTTAGCAAAAATAGAAGTTCCAAGGAAAAAATTCTACCAAAATGTATGTGGTCGCGTTATGGTCTGCACTCACTAGTAGTGTACACCAATCACTGCATATGAGTCACAAATGCAAGTCCAAATCCTCACCGCTGACCACCAATGTTAGAAATGGGGGTCTCTAGTTGGCAGAGGTAGGTACCTTTGACCAAGTAGGGGCCCTTGCTTCTAGTCAGGGTAAGGGGGCTACACTCCTAAATAACCCCTGCTCACCCCCTTGGTAGCTTGGCACGAGCAGGCAGGCTTATCTCAGAGGCAGTGTGTAAAGCATTTGTGAACAAATACAGTAATACAGTGAAAACACTAGAAATGGACACCACACCAGTTTAGAAAAATAAGTAATCTTTATCTAGACTTAACACAAGACCAAACGACAAAAATCCACAATACAGTAATAAAAATATGACTTTCAGATGGTAGAAATAGCTTAGTTCAATGTAGATGGTAAATGCGACACTTTACTCTCAAAGTACCTTGGATGCGTCACGCAATACAAACAAAAGGGTCGCAGGGAAGGCGATGCGTCAGTTCCTTGCTTCGGGGGAGGCGGCGCACCTGTTCCTTACTGCCACGCAGGGGAGGCGATGTGTCTGTTCCTTACCGGAGAGGAGGCGAAGCGTCTGTTTCTTACTGTGCTCCGGTGCGATGCGACAAAATGGCGCCTCGATGCGATGCGACGATCCGGAGCGATGCGACAAAATGGCGTCTTTGATGCGATAACGTGGATGCGATGCGTGCACGCCCGGCGGCCGTGCGGCGAAATCGATGAACTTTGGAGCCGCGACAGGCCCTGCGACACGCTTCTCCGGTGATGCGATGGCAACCTCTGCGTCGGCGGCACGCTTCTCCGGTGATGCGACACGCTTCCTCGGCGATGCGATGGCGAACAGCTGCGGCGGCGACACGCTTCTTTGGCGATGCGACGGCAACTGCTGCGGCGGCGACACGCTTCTTCACGTTGCGTTGCGCTTCCAGCTCCCAGCGACACGCAGTCTCCAGAGGGCCCAAAACAACAGCAGGCACCTCACTGCAGGTAGAATTCCCAGCAAGGAAATTCAGGGGGAGCTGGTGGTGAAGTCTTTGTGTCCCTGAGACTTCAAGCTCTTGGAGATCTTCCTCAAGATAGTAAAAGTACACACAAAGTTCCTTTTCTCCTTTCCTTGGCAATGAGTCACCACTGCAGGCCAACCCCAAACAGCAAACAGCACAGGGGCAGTCTCCTCCTTCAGCTTGCTTGGTTTCTCTCCTTGGCAAAGGGTTCGTCTTGATTCCCAGAAGTGATCTAAAGTTCTGGGGTCTGGGCCCCAATATTTATACTGCAAAATTCTTTGTTCTCTGAAGGCAGAGAGTGTCTGTGCCCACCCAAAACCAATTCTGTCCTCCCTGGTGCAGCTTCCTGGCAGGAGGTGGAGACAGCATTGTTGAAAGCAGACCTGGCCCAGGTAGCTGAAAGGAAATCTCCTCCCCCTACTCTCTATTCTATGAAGGCTCAGGCAAGTGAAAGGAAATCTCCCCCTACTCTTTATTCTATGAAGGCTCAGGTCAGTGAAAGGAAATCTCCTCCCCCTACTCTCTATTCAATGCAGGTCCTATTCAGCCCAGCCCTGACACATCAGACTGCTGGAGCCAAGGCCCTGTCCAGCCCCCTGTCACTCACAACCCAGGTATGGAATACACAAACCTAGCAGAGACATGCTGGATGGTTAGGCAAGAAAATACCTACTTTCTAAAAGTGGTATTTTGAAACACAGAATGTAAAAATCACCCACACTAAAAGATGTGTTTTAACATTCTGAGTTCAGGCATACTAAACTTTATTTTCCTATCTTGTTCCTAGGGTCAGTTAGGATTATAAGATGTTATAATCAAACTGCCAATTCTGGCCTATGGGAACAGATAGCCTTGCAATAGTGAAAAACGAAATTGGCTGTAATTCACTATCAGGACATGCCACACACATCAGGGCATGTCCTACCTTTCACATACAATGCACCTTGCCCTTGGGCCTACCTTAGGGGTGACTAATATGTAGAAAAGGGAAGGTTTAGGGACTGGCAAGTGGGTGCACTTGCCAAGTCGACATGGCAGTCCCAGACTGCACATAAGCTCTGCAATGGCAGGCCTGAGCCATATTTTACAAGCTGCTTCTGTGGGTGGCACAATCAGTGCTGCAAGCCCACCAGCAGCATTTGATTTACAGGCCCTGGGCACTCATGGTGCACTGTACTAGGGTCTGACAAGTAAATCAAATAAGCCAATTATGGAGTCACTAATCCATTACAACAATTTACAATAGGGAGCACTTGCACTTTGGCACTGAATAGCAGTGGCAAAGTGCCCAAAGGATCCAGACCAGCAAAAACACAGGAGGCAACAGAAAAAATGGAAGGGAGACCCACGCCAATGGTGCCAGGTCTAACAACCCACATTAGCTTGTTGTCTTGCTAACACATCTACACAATAGTGTTTGGTGAATGTGTGTGGTGTGGACCATGTTACAGCTTTGCAGATATCAGTAATAGGGATATTCCCTAAGAAAGCTATAGTAGCCCCTAACTTGCGAGTGGAATGTGCTCTAGGGGGTACTGTGAGAGTTCTTTTGGCTTTTTGATAACAAATCTGCATACACTTGACAATCCACCTAGCAATTCCTGATTTGGAGATAGGATTGCCTTTGTGAGGTGGTGCAAAAGCTACAAAGAGTTGTTTGGTTTTACGAAATGTTTTCGTTCTTTCAGTGTAGTACAAAAGAGCTCTTCTGACATCTAAGGTATGTAAAGCTCGCTCTGCAACAGAGTAAGGTTGAGGGAAGAATACAGGTAGTTCACCGACTGATTGATGTGAAATGCAGATACAACCTTAGGTAGGAATTTAGGGTTGGTACGGAGAACCACTTTATCTTTATGTAACTGGAAGAAGGATTCTTCTATGGTTAGTGCCTGTAGTTCACCCACTCTCCTCAATGAAGTGATTGCAATGAGGAAAGCTGTTTTCCAAGTAAGGAACTGTAATTCACATTTGTGCATGGGTTCAAATGGCGGATCCATTAACCTTGTGAGGACTATGTTAAGATTCCATACTGGGGCATGTGGAAGTCTTGGTGGTATTACCCTTTTAGCCCTTCCATAAATGCTTCGATGACAGGCATGCGAAATAGCGATAAATGTTGTCTATTTTGAAGGTAAGCTGCTATGGAAGCAAGATGCAGTCTGATGGATGTATAGGCCAATGCTGACTGCTGCAGATGCAATAGGTAGCACAGTATGTTCTGTATGGAAGCATCCAGAGGGTTGATGTGATTGTTATTGCAATAGATAACAAAAAGCTTCCATTTGGCTGCATAGCAGGCCCTTGTGGTAGGCTTTCTGGCCTCTCTAATAATGTTCATACAATCCTGTGGAAGGTTGAGATAACCAAACTCTATGACTTCAGAGCCAGATGGCAAGGTTCAGCTGTTTGAGATCTGGGTGTTTGATTTCTCCATGGCTCTGTGTGAGGAGACTGGGAGTTAAATGTAATTTTTGGTGTGGTACCAGAGAGAGTTCCAACAGGGTTGTGAACCAGGGTTGACATGCCCATGTTGGAGCTACTAGTATTAGCGTGAGTGATGTTTGCCTGAGTTTCCGAACCACTGATGTAATGAGTGGGAGAGGCGGAAAAGCGTAGGCAAATATCCCTGACCAGTTCATCCATAGAGCATTGCCTTTGGACAACGGGTGTGGATACCTGGAGGCGAAGCTTTGGCATTTTGCGTTTTCGGGTGTTGCGAACAGGTCTATGTGAGGGACTCCCCAAGCTTGGAAGTATTGGTGGAGAACTTGAGGGTGAAGTTCCCACTCATGTATTTGATACCTCTGCCTGCTGAGGAGGTCCGCAATCTGATTGTTGACTCCTGGGAGGTGTTCCGCTAGGAGATAAATGTTGTGGTGAATAGCCCACTTCCAGATGTCCTGGGCTAAGTAGGACAGTTGGAGAGAGTGTCCCCCCCTGTTTTTGTATGTAATACATAGCTGTCATGTTGTCGGTTTGGACGAACACAGCTTTGCCAGATAGGTGATCTTGAAAGGCTTTGAGAGCTAGAAAGATTGCCATGAGCTCTAAATGATTGATGTGGAACATTTTTTGCTGGTGACTCCACAGCCCCTGCACTGTGTGTGGTTGAAGATGAGCTCCCCAGTCAGTAAGGGATGCGTCCGCTGTTAACACTGTCTGTGGAACCGGGTCTATGAAGGGCCGCCCTTTTGATAGGTTTTGTGTGTTCCACCACTGCAGAGAGCGATGAGTACGGCCCCTTACCAACACTAGATCAGTTAATAGACCTTGACACTGGTTCCACTGACTGGCTAAACACTCTTGAAGTGGACGCATGTGTAACCTGGCGTGGGAAACTATCATGATGCAAGATGCCATCATTCCCAGCAGTTGCATAAACACTTGAGCCGGAAGTGACTGAGTGGGTTGAAATTTGAGAATGAGCGCCTGAATGTTTCGAATTCTGGCTGCATTGGGATATGCTAGAGCCTTCTGAGTATCTAGAGTGGCTCCTAGGTAATCCTGAACCTTGTTTGGCTGAAGATGTGATTTTAACACATTGACTGAGAACCCTAGCTGTTGAAGCAGCTGAATGGTTACTGAAGTGTGCCTGCGACATTGCTGGTATGTGGTGGCTTTGATGAGCCAGTCGTCTAGATAGGGGAAGACATGAATGCTTTGTCTTCTGAGATGCGCAGCTACGACCGCCAGACATTTTGTGAAGACTCTGGGAGCCGTGGTGACCCCGAATGGGAGCAATTTGAATTGGTAGTGTTGACCTGCTACCACAAACCTGAGAAATTTGCGGTGAGCCGGATGGATTGGGATATGAAAGTAGGCGTCTTTTAAATCTAGAGTAGAAAGAAAATCGCCCTTGTGCAGAAGAGGCAGTATTTGTTGCAGTGTTACCATGTGAAAGTGGTCTGACTGTATGTAAAGGTTGAGTTCTCTGAGAGAACCATCCTTTTTTGGAATTAGAAAGTAAAAGGAGTACACACCTGACCCTTGATGTTGAGGTGGTACGGGCTCTATGGCTTGTTTTAGTAGCAGGGATAGTACTTCCTTTTTGAGAAGGTTTAGGTGATCCGGTGGAAGTCTGTGCGACTTTGGAGGAATGTTTGGGGAGTGTTGATGAACTCCAGGCAGTAACCAGAACAGATAATTTGAAGAACCCATTTGTCTGTTGTTATGGACTGCCACTTTGGCAGAAATGGTGACAGTCTTCCCCCTACAGGTGTTAAGTGGTCTGAGGGAACTATGGGCAAGTCACTGTTTTGTATTGGATGGCGAGGTACGTGTATTGGAACCGCTACCTCTGCTCTTGCCGTTGATTCCTCTGTAATTGCCTTGATAGAAACCCTTGGAACCGGAGGGTTGATTATTGCCCTTGTATGTGGACGCAGTGTCTGAGGTAGTAGTTTTAGATCCTGCTCGATAAAAGGAGCGACGAAAGGAACCACGCCCTTGTGGAGACTGAAGTGCTCCCATAGGTTTAGCCACTTCAGTATCCTTCTTCATTTTATCCAATGAAGTGTCTACTACCGGCCCAAAAAGGTGTTCCTTGTCAAAGGGTGTATTTAGTATGGAAGTTTGAACCTCCGGTTTAAACCCTGAAATGCGCAGCCAGGCATGTCTTCTTAGAAAAACACTATTGTTTATCGCTCTGGCAGATGTATCAGCAGCATCTAGGGAGCATCTAATTTGGTTGTTAGAAATTAACTGCCCCTCACGAACCAGAGCTTGCGCTTTTGATTTGTGTTCTTGAGGGAGAAATTGGATGAGTTGTTCCATTTCATCCCAATGTGCGCGGTCATAGAGTGCTAGCAAAGCCTGTGTATTGGAAATACGCCAAAAGTTAGCAGCCTGGGAGGCTATCCTTTTCCCTGAAGCATCAAGGAATTTAGACTCTTTATCTGGTGGTGGTGCGTCTCCAGTAGTCTGGGAGTTTGCCCTTTTCCGTGCATAAGAAACTACAAGTGAATCTAATGGTAGTTGACCTTTAATGTAGACTGGATCTGATGGGGCAGGCTTGTATTTTTTATCTACCCTCGGGGTAAGGATACGTGCTCTAACAGGATCCTTAAAAATGTCTACATGTCTGGTCATGCCTTTTAACATGGGCAACATGTGTGTAGACTTTTGTGTGTTTTGTAGAGTCTCGAAAAGAAAGTCCTCTTCAAGGGATTCTCTGTGTAGTGGGACTCCATGGTAAGTAGCAGCCCTACTTAACAACTCGACAAATCCTACGCTGTCATCTGGTGGAGAGGGTTTGGTAGGATATATGTCTGGGTCGTATCAGTGGGAGAATCAGTATTATAGTCATCCCACACGTCTCCAGGCTGATCGTCATCATTATTATCCCCATCCCCATCACCCTGATTGTCAGGTGTGTGTGGTGGTGAGTGCTCAGGTGAAGTTAGCACAGGTATAGTCTGGGGTAGAGAAGGTGAAGGAAGAGGAAGAGGAGGAGGGGAAGGATTTGTCCCGACAGTTCTCTTCTTCAATGGTATATGGTATTCCTCTTCTGTAGTCACACCCCTTTTTAAAGTCACTTTAGTGGTGATATGTCCAGTCTTTGGGTGTATAACCAGGATTTTCAGTTTCGGATCCGGTTTGTCGATCGGATCACCGAAAACATGTTTTTTTGGTGACTTCGGCGTCTCCGTGTGCTTCGGCTCCGAATGTTTTGGCGCCAACGGTTTCTTTGCCGGGGTTTTGGGATCCGAAGTTTGTTTCGGTGCCGACGGAGGATGTTCGGTGCCGGACTTTTCTTCGGCTCCGAAGTCCTTGGCTCGGTGCCCGATTTGGCATGGGGCTTTTCGGAGCCGGAAGGCTTTTTACTATGCTTTGGTGCCAAGCCCAAAGGCGGGGCTTCGGAAGCTTGTTCTCGGCGCCCACCGGGGTCCGAGAGCGCAGGTTGGTGCGGAGCCTTTTTCTTCGATGGAAGTGGAAGGTGGGGCGAGGTAGGGGCTGTACTCACGGTACGTTGTCCCTGTGGGATGTCTTTATCCTCATCGGAGCTGTCTTCGGAAACAAAGAAGTCTTCCTGTTCCTCATCAGCTCCGATGGGCTCGTCGCCTTCCTCCTCTTCCGATTGAGGTCCGGAATGGAACCTGCTTGTTGTCTCTGCATGTCGCGTCGTCGGGCCCGACGATCGCGAAGAGTCTTTTTGGAGCGGAAAGCTCGGCACGCGTCGCAGTGGTCTTCTCTGTGGTCGGGTGACAAACACAAGTTGCACACCTCGTGTGAGTCGGTGTACGGGTATTTCGCGTGGCACCAAGGACAGAACTTGCGGGGCTAGGCCTGACGGCCTACCACGAGCTCTCCGATCTAAATTTTCTTTAGGAATCACAATCCGCAAAGAAAAGGGAACGCGAAAGGAAACAATACCGTCGAGTGTGAATGTGATGCGCGCCGAGAAGGACCGAAGAATCGACGTCGAACTGGAGCGCAGCGAGGTACATCTGAACCAGATGGTGGAAAAACAATCTGAAGATGGAGTCGAGGACCATGCACACTATCACCTAAGAGATGAGTCCCCTACCTCGTGACTAGGGAAAACTTCTTCCAGAAAAACAAAGTGCAAACATCCGGACCCAACACTAGATGGCGATCTTATGTAAAGCATGTGATCTACAGCTCACATGCCTCGAACAGTTTTTTTCTATTTCTTTACTTTTGAAGCAATCGCGGCACCCGCGCTTTAGCTTACGATGTTGAAGGCTAAAGCGCAGGTGCCACAAAGGTCTTGCATTTGCAAAAGTTTGAGCTATTGGCATTGTAAATGACAATGCCTTTTATTTATGTGTTTTCAAAACCTGCAAGCGGTGTTCACGCACTGCTTGTAGGTTTTGTAAACACATAAATAAAGGGCATTATCAATTACAATGCCAATAGCTCAAACTCTCGCAAATGTGAAACCTATTGCAATGCAAATGCTTGTTAACCTGTGTCACTGGAGTGAGACATACTGGCTCATAACATTTTTAAAGTTCCGCTGCTGTGTGCTTAACTCACCCTTGGCCTAGATTAGGTTGGGGTGAAGTGCTATGCAGCGCAGCAGAGGTGCATCTGAGCTGGGTGCATGTGTGCCTGCGAAGGGTACAATACAGGAATAATGCAGTACTGAGTAGTGTGTGCATGGTGTATGTATGCGCTGGATGTACACATGCCTATGAGAGGTACAGTACCTGAATGATGTAGTGCTGTTCAGTGTGTGAAGGATAAATGCATGTGCTGGATGTATGTGTGCCTGTGAGTGGTACAATACATGAAGGGTAGTGTGTGCATTTTAAATGTATATGCTGGGTGCATGTGTGCCTATGAGTGGTACAATACATAAACGATATAGCGTTGGGCAGTGCACGAATGTTAGATGTAAGCGCTGGATGTATGTGTGCCTCTGAATGATACAGTACTACGCAGCGCATGCATGCGGTCTACATGCACTGGGTGTTTGTGTGCCAGTGAATGGTACTATACATAGAGGACCCTGGGTTCTACTTTGGGAGACCCAGGCCTGCATGGTGAAATAAGGGGAGAAGGTAAGGAGAGCCCCCCACCCAGATATATTTGTGGATTTCTGAATTCCTGTAAGCTGGGTGGGATACACACTGGGGAGGGGAGGACCAGGCCTCCCCGGTACCCTTCAAAGGGTGCTTTTTGATTTAATTGGAGGTCACAAGAAAGGGGCCTGGGCACATATCAGGAAGCAGATGGTGCTGATAAGAGAATCATAAAGAGTAGGGCTGGGGGTCCTGGGCAAACCTTTTGATGCACATATCACTGTTGCTGACATCCAGGCATGAACTCTAGCCACTCTCACGGGCTGTTTTGGGGAACTATCAGCTTTGGAGACCCTTGACCTTGCCAGGTAGGTCGCTCCCCCACCACACAGCTCCACCTGTGTTGTCCGCCCGCTGCTGGTAAGCTCGCCCCTCCGCTTGTGGCCTCGGTGCCCGTATTTCTTGCTTTCTGTCTCTCCACTTTTCCTTCTGTGCCCCTCCTGCCCCATTGTACTGCGCCCGTATTTCTCTGTTTGTTTTCTCCCCATTTTTTCTTCTGTGCCCCTCGCTGCCCCATTGTACTGTGCCCGTATTTCTCTGTTTGTTTTCTCCCCGTTTTTCCTTCTGTGCCCCTCGCTGCCCCATTGTACTGTGCCCGTATTTCTCTGTTTGTTTTCTCCCCATTTTTCTTCTGTGCCCCTCGCTGCCCCATTGTACCTTGCCCGTATTTCTGTTTGTTTTCTCTCCTTTTTCCTTCTGTGCCCCTCGCTGCCCCATTGTACTGTGCCCGTATTTCTCTGTTTGTTTTCTCTCCTTTTTCCTTCTGTGCCCCTCGCTGCCCCATTGTACTGTGCCCGTATTTCTCCGCTTGTTTTCTCTCCATTTTTCCTTCTGTGCCCCCGCTGCCTCTCTCCATTCCCGCCGCTGCGTCCCCTGCGGCCCCGCCCCTGACTGCCCATTCGCTGCCCCTGCCTCCCGCCTCCCAGCTGCTCCTCCCTCCCACCTCCCATATATGGCGGCCGCTGCGCAGCGGGCGCGCCTAAGGCAAGCCCGTCTGCGCCCGTCCGCGACTGGACCGCGCCCAGCGCCAGAACCCCTGGACCGCGCGCCCCCGCTCCAACCTCGAGGACCGACGCCGATACGATGCCACCACACTCCACGCCCTCAACCCCGGACGGACGCACAACTGCTTCAAGGCCGCCCCGAAACGCACCCATGGTCCCTTCAGCTGCCAGAACTGCAGCTACACCAGCCTCAGAGCCACCGAGGCGCCCGCCAAGAAGGACCTCAACCACCTCCGGTGCATCCTACTGAACACCCGCTCCGCACGCAAACACGCCGTCGAGCTCTGGGACCTGCTCGACACATCATCACCAGACGTCGCCTTCCTGACAGAGACCTGGATGAACGACTCCTCCGCCCCCGACATCGCCATAGCCATCCCAGACGGCTATAAGATCACCCGCAGAGACCGCATCAACGCAGTAGGAGGAGGAATCGCCATCGTCCACAAGAACACCATCAGGGTCTCGACCAGCACCGACGACACTCTCAGCACCGCCGAACACATGCACTTCCAGATCCACACGGACCCCAACACCACCCTTAGAGGCACCCTTGTCTACAGACCCCTGGGCCCCGACCCCAGTTCAGCGACTCCATCGCCGACTTCATCAGCACGCACGCCCTGACCTCTACCGACTACATCCTCCTCGGAGACTTGAACTTTCACCTGGAGAACAACAACGACAGCAACTCCACCACCCTGATCGACAGCCTCGCCAACCTCGGCCTGAGCCAGTTCGTCACAACACCGACCCACTGCGCCGGCCACACGCTTGACCCCATCTTCTCCTCAAGCTCCCACGTCTCCTTCAGCCACACCACGGAACTCCTCTGGACCGACCACCGCTGCATCCAATTCACCTTCCAGAAACCCACCACACACCACCGCACCCAACAGATCCCACGCCGCTGCTGGAGCAAAGTCACCGAAGACCAACTCCGGGCAACCCTCGCTCTCAGCCCTCCCTCCGACCCATCCAACACCGACGACGCTGCCTGCAACCTCAGACGATGGATGGACGACTGTGCCAACACCCTCGCCCCACTGAAAAAGCTCACCTACAGCGACACCACCAAAAGAGCCAGCTGGTTCACCTCGGAACTCCTAGCTTCCAAGCGTACCTGCCGGAAACTAGAGAAGAAATGGCACAGCGATAAGACACCGGACAGCCACACAGCCAACAAAGACGCCATCCGTAACCACCACCACCTCATCAGGTCCGCCAAGAGAATCTCCTTCAAAGACCGCCTCGACAACAACGCACACAACAGCAAGGAGCTTTTCAACATCGTGAAGGAACTCTCCAATCCCAGCTCCAACACCAACGACATCCTGCCGTCGCAACCCCTGTGCGATTCCCTCGCCACCTTCTTTCACCGCAAGATCGCCGACATCCACGACAGCTTCAACACCCAGACAACCCCAACTAAGATCGATACACCAGACCCGCCACACACCATCGACCACGACCCCCTGCCAGCCTGGGCCAGCATGAACATCGAGGACACCATCAAGACCATGAGCACAATACACCCCGGCTCCCCGTCAGACCCTTTCCCGCACCACATCTTCAACAAAGCCAGCAGCTCCATCGCACCCCACCTGTGCAACATCATCAACCTCTCCTTCGAGACCGCGACCTTCCCAGAGAGCTGGAAACACGCAGAGATCAACGCCCTACTCAAAAAACCCAAGGCGGACCCGAGAGACCTCAAGAACTTCCGGCCCATCTCTCTGCTTACGTTCCCAGCCAAGGTCATCGAGAAGATCGTCAACAAACAGCTAACCCGATACCTCGAAGAAAACAGCATCCTGGACCCATCCCAATCAGGGTTCCGCAGCAACCACAGCACTGAGACTGCCCTCATCGCCGCCACCGACGACATCAGGATCCTGCTGGACAATGGTGAGACCACAGCCCTCATCCAGCTGGACCTCTCCGCCGCCTTCGACACTGTCTGCCACCGCACTCTACGCGCTCGCCTCCACGACGCAGGGATCCGAGACAAGGCCCTGGAATGGACCACCTCCTTCCTCGACGGCAGAACCCAGAGAGTCCGCCTCCCACCTTTCCGATCCGAAGCCTCCGAGATCATCTGCGGCGTACCCCAGGGATCGTCCCTCAGCCCAACACTGTTCAACATCTACATGGCCCCGCTCGCACGCATCGCCAGACAACACGACCTCAACATTATCTCCTACGCCGACGACACTCAACTGATCCTCTCCCTCACCAAGGACCCCCTCGCCGCCAAAGCCAAACTCCATGACGGAATGAAGGCCGTCGCCGATTGGATGAAGATCAGCCGACTAAAGCTGAACACGGACAAAACGGAGGTCCTCATCCTCGGCTCCAACCCCTCAGCCTGGGACGACTCCTGGTGGCCAACGACGCTGGGAGCAGCCCCGACACCCACCGACCACGCACGCAACCTGGGAGTCATCCTCGACTCAACGCTCTCCATGGCCAAGCAAGTCAACGCAGTCTCCTCCTCCTGCTTCAACACCCTCTGCATGCTTCGCAAGATCTACAGGTGGATCCCGACAGACACAAGAAGAACAGTCACCCAGGCCCTCGTCAGTAGCAGACTAGACTATGGGAACGCCCTCTACGCGGGAGCCCCGGCCAAGCTCATCAAGCGACTGCAACGCATACAAAACGCCTCCGCACGACTGATCCTCGACATGCCACGCCACAGCCACATCACCCCCCACTTGAGGAACCTGCACTGGCTCCCCGTCGACAGGAGGATCACCTTCAAACTCCTCACCCACGCACACAAGGCACTCCACAAAACTGGCCCAGCCTACCTCAACAGACGACTCTTCTTCTACGTCCCCAACCGCCAGCTCCGCTCCGCCGACCTCTCCCTCGCCACCGTCCCCCGCATTCGAAGAACAACCACCGGCGGCAGATCCTTCTCACACCTCGCCGCCAAGACCTGGAACACCCTTCCACTAAGCCTACGAAAGACCCAAGACCTGCTGACCTTCAGGAGGCTACTCAAGACCTGGCTGTTCGACCAGTAGCAGCATCCCCCCTTCCCTCTCCCCAGCGCCTTGAGACCCTCGCGGGTAAGTAGTGCGCTCTACAAATTCTGTGATTGATTGATTGGAGACACTCCTGGTGTGACAGACTGCTTTTCAAGAGGAAGAGGGAGCAGAGGAGTGTGTACTTCAAAGGATTTAGAACCCCAACAGAAAACTTCAAAGACTCAGACCCTAAATCACATTAGGTACCTGGAAATGGATTGTAAAAGGGGAAGTGGAGACCCCAAAAATTGTCATCTGCCAAGCAGCCAGACAGGCTGCGTGAAGAGGGGAAGCTCTGTAAGACTTCTGCCTGTGACAAGGACTGGGGGACAAGGCCTGCTAGTCTCCCTACTGGGTGAGGGGACATTACCCATGCAATCTAAGACCACCTGCACTGGAGCACCAGTGCCTGCCTGCTTGCCAAGACCAGTATTCCCTGTGAGGAAGAGGACAGCGTTGGAGGGAGTGAGGTCCACTGGGGAGCCCTGTTGAATGGACTCTGATGTGAGGTGTGAGGAAACAGCTTCTGTTCCGATCGGGTCTTTGCCGTTGTGCAGGACTGAGTTGGTGACCCCCGTATGCCAGGAGGCAGCCACAGTGAAGATAGCCATGTGCAAGACTGTTGTGCGATAAGGGCGGAAGCCTTGTGCAGTAGTGGTGCGGCGACCCCGTATGCCAGAGGGGCCCTCGAGAAAAAGACAGACTGCTGTGCGGTAGCGGTGACCCCGTATCCCAGGAGGAGCCTCCGAGGAAAAGACTGCTGTGCAGTACGGTACCGAAGCCTTGTGCAGTGGATAACTTCACCGTGCTGATCAGGCCAGAGCCTGTGGACACGGAGTTGCAGTGACCCCTTATGTTGAAGGGAGTGACCGGGAGCACCAAGAACTGCGACTTGTCGATCCCCCTTGCTGTAAAAGTGAAAACGCTGTGGGAGCACCCATTCACACTCACCTGGGTGAGGGATCTAAGATAGGATCGTCATAACCACCCCCATCAGGAACAGAAGGAACGCTTACTCCGCAGGAGGAGCTGCAGGACTCCGTCAGTCACTTCAGAAGTGCGACCACGAAAGAGAATCTGTACCAAATGACTGCAGCCACTTGAGCTATGTTCGGATGACTTACCTGAACTTGGCTGCAGCCGCTTTGAGTGCCTGCGCATGGGGCACACTCCAGAACTCGAGACCATCCACATCTGCCGGTGCAGGTAAGACTTGTTTTGGGCCTCACGGCCTTGGGGGAACTTGCTGCCAATTTGAGCGTGTTTGCGCTGCAACACTATTGACTTTAATTCAAAGTCTTAGTCGACTCGAGAGTCAGACTACTAGTGTGGAATACCCTGGATGTTACCAATAGTGAATGGGGAATAACCACGATCGCTAATGTGAGGTTTGATTGGGACAGGGAACCACCAAAGAGAAACTAGAGCCCGACCTCAGGGGAGGAGTGTGTAATTGTTTGTAAATGTTGTATTTTTCCTTTGTGTGGGTAAACGGTAGAACTAACATACTTCTCTTTTTATAAGAATTTGGCAGGACAATGATCTAATGCTGCTGCTGTGCGCATTTTGAGCTGTGAGCCCCAGTTCACTACTTTGTATCCACACTTCTCCCCGAGGGAGCCCTGGACTGCTCAGACCATGCATACCCTCAGAGTCAAGTGCAAAAGTGGTACTTAGCACAGTTACTCATACCCTCAGAGTCAAGTGCAAAAGTGGTACTTAGCACAGTTACTCAGAATCCATAGTAGGTTGAACGCCATGAAATCAATAGTAAAAAGCCTCAACCACCACTGTTGAGCTCAGTAGTCCCTTCGTGCACCGCAGTTCTCTGAAAGTGGTTCTGACAGCTACTCAGAGCAATTGCAAGTGGTTAAACTATTTGCAAGCATTCCTCCCATCAACTTTTGTGTGTTTTATGTAATGCCATAAGTGTCCAACGGTATGCCCAGTAGTGGGTCCCTTGCTCGCTCTGTCACAGCATCCAAGCTATACCTCACTGACCAGGCCTAATTACGCCAAAACCGATGCAGGGTTACTTGTGGTCCTTTCTGGAAAGGGCCTTGCTTTGGGGATTGGAATGGATTGTTCCCATGAGTAGCATAAGGAGGGCCTCCATATAGAGTGGCACAGTGAATGAAAAATGATGGGTTAGAACACTACCAAGAATGTCTGCCATGGTTATACTAATTGCAAGTATTGCTTCCATCACCTTTTGTGTGTTTCATACACAATAGTTCTCTGCCCACTATAAGGGCATGCTTGGCCTGGGTCTCTGTGTACACTCTCGATTAGAGTGACACCAGGGCTAAAATAAAGGTCAGGATACCACTTTCACATGCATTGGGGCACTTAGGCCAGTGGTACATGCCCGCTCACCATGCAGAGGGCATTCCTGCCCCAACAGAAGGTATTTCTATCCTGTGAGCTGCTAAAGGGTATTGAACTGTAGCACTTCTATGGCACAGTCTTACCACCTGGTGAGGCCCCTAAGGACATGTATGATGGCCGAGTAGGAAACAACTCCATTTGTTGTATATGGTTACAAGATGGTGATGGTTATAGTGTCAACTATGAGTGCAGTGTTTTGGTCTGGAAATGTGCTCCAGACTGCAGTGGCATGTAGCAGCGCCTTACGCATGACACAATATGCAAAGGGAGTACAAGTGTCAGTTTCGTGCACTGCATATAGGTGACTTGAAGTCTGCAATGTACACTGAGTTATGATTTTAGGAGGAGGACTTTCTTGCTTTTCTGAATTGCCTAAGGGTTTTGATGAGGCTTATTCTCTTGCATGTGTGTACAGAAAAGGAGCTCCTCCCATGCATAGAGTATTGCGTTCAATGAGAAAGTGGCTACAAATAGGAGACATTTTATTTGATGGCTCTGTTGGATCAACTGCATATTATTTCTGTAAACGGTGTCTCTGCTTCCTTCGTTCTCCTCTTGGGAGGCCAGACTTTACAAACTGCCCCTACACCTTAATTGAAAGAACTCATGTTGCCCCCTGCCCATAGTGGGTAAAATCTGATGAGTTCTATTCTACCGAGCACACGTTTCCAAGGTCATCAAGAAATCAAGAAACTCAGGGATATTGCTGGGCCACAAGGCCCTGATTTCTCCGTCACCCATAGCCTCTAACTCACTGTGAGGCAGTGAATTCTCGATTACCCGTCGAGATCTTTTCTAATGTCTGCGCCTAGGGATCAGCACTAAGAGGCAATTAAGGTTGTAGGATGCACATTACTTGTAACCAAAAACTTCAATGCTCAAGGGAGCTAACTGAAATCTACCTCACTGCAACATACACAGTGGCCACGCCTGACCAATCATCAGTGCAAACAATCTGTACAGGAGGTAGTATTTCAAGCATGAAAAGATCACATTCCTAGGATGAAGCTGCTGCAATCCCTATTTTATGCCATAAGGAATGTTCCACTGTTTCTAAAAAGGAAAAACAATGTTGAATGAGTGTCACACAGCATTTCTGAGTTCCTCTGTGTTCGCTTTACTTACTGAGGAACTATACCCTTCACTCTCAGTTTTCCAATGAAGATATCAAGGTCTCGCTCCTGAATTTACAAATAAACTTCCTAAAACTCAGATGCAATGTGACGGTGTCAGTCTGATTTACCAAATGTTTTTCATTATGTTACATTTATGGCAGAAAAAATAAATTTGTTGCTCTCAAAAGTATTTAGTTATTGCTGCCATGTATTCCGAAAAGCACTGCGAAAGACAACAAGTCACTTGACTTTTGGATTTTCAAATGCTTTTTGCTAAAGCCGTTGGCGATTGGTAAAAAGAAAAATTATTTGTCGATGTGGAACAGCATCAGCAATAAACAAATGTAAAGGAGCACAATGATAACTAGGCACGCATGTGTTATGACGCATGCGCACATATGCATCATGACACTACAGCTGCTAAACCACAAAATGTACAAGCATGCACGTGTCACCATGCATGCGTGTGCATGCATTATGACTCAGCTGCATTTTTGTTTTCATTTTAATTTACCATTCTTTGATGGTGGATGCCAATCTTGAAGTGGTAAATTAGAAAATATAGAACGCGCTCTAGAACATTTATTTTTTAAAGAAAAGAGGGGCCTCCAGCACATTGTCGATGCCAAGTCGTGAGCCGTACACACAACACAGCAAGAAAAAAACACAAAAACCCTGAAGAAGCAGCAATGGAGGGGAGGGTGGAGTGAAGTAAATAAACAATGGGAGAAAAAAACCACCACTGGCTGAGTGGGCTGGTGTGGGGCAGGGTAAACAGTTTACGAGCTTTGGTGGGGAGGGGGGCAACTGAGAGAGCAAGGGGCGGGGGCATGAATAAGAAGCAGCACAGGTGAAGGAGAGAGCAAGAAAACGCATGCACTTTGTTGGAGTGGTGAATAAAAAAGAAAAAAGCAGTTCTCTGAATGTAAGCAGCGGAATGATACAAGTCATCCAATGAAATGGAGGATAAAGTAGCTAGTCTCCAAGGGAGGGAAAAACTTAAGAAGTGAAAGGAGGAAGGAACTCCATATAATAACACACAGGCAATTTAGACTCATAGGTCAGGTAACCAATGGTAAGAAATGGACTCTCCTAGAGCCCTTGTAAGCATTGGTATTGCCCACAAAAGGCCTTCGACAACTGGCCGCTAAAAGCTGTCAGTAGACAACACCTAAACAGCAGTATGAACACCTGTGATGGAGAACCCTGGCAGTGCTCTTGTTCTCAACTCAGAAGCATACCTGCCCATTTAACACATTTCAATAGTATAACATCAGAGAACAATCTAAAAAAAAAACATTCACACAATAAATTAACCCGAACACAGAAATTAGG
This sequence comes from Calotriton arnoldi, assembly GCA_963921515.1. Classification (NCBI taxonomy): domain Eukaryota; kingdom Metazoa; phylum Chordata; class Amphibia; order Caudata; family Salamandridae; genus Calotriton; species Calotriton arnoldi. Next base: position 540,246 of record CAWUFW010006486.1, read on the forward strand.
CACTGAGAAAAGTACAGAAAATAATTATACATTTATAAAAAGAAATGAAAAATAACATTTGTATAACCTTCTGAAAGAATTTAGTTATAAAATCATCTTCATAAATTATCAGACACAATTTGATAATAATAAGTACAGCTTTTCTAAACCACAGGAACATCAGACATATGCAGCCATGGTGTTACACTGCAGTCAAATCTATTCGATACTTCATTGGATTAATTTTTTTCTGTTTGTAGAAACATGCTTCCAGCCATCGTGGTTTCACCAGTATGTGTTTTGAATTGTCCTGCAACAGGCGATTCAATTCCTAAAATGCACCAATAAAACACAAATTATATGAATTATTGTTCTGTTAGTAGTTTTAATGTATAATTGGGCCTGCATTAAAGAGCAGATAAAACAGTTTAAAAAATACCATAAACTATCACAAGTAAAAGCAACATAAGATGCTGTAGTTTAGCACTGTCTGCGGAATACTGATAAGAATAACTTGCACATGGGAAAAGTTATAGGCCACCTTTCGCTTGGTACCGACTGTATGCAAAGCATGGGAGTTCTAAATTCCAACTAGAAGTAATTTAGGGAGTGTGGTGCAGAAAATGAAATGCTAATTAGGTGAAGACCACACTTGTCGGTATTCATAAACATTTCAAAATTTAGTGCTCCAGACTGCCACTAATGTGGGCCCCAATGCTACTTAAAATATCTTTATTGCTGATTCTTTAGATCAGGAGCCGTTGGGTTTGATGTTACCTATACAAGAGAAAACAAACGTTTGCACAAATGGTAATAAGAAAAAAAAATCCCTTAAGTGGGTAACAATGTCTTACATTTAAAAAAATGCATCTTGCAGAGGTGACCAAAAGGCAGATTTTTCAGGAACAGATAAGCCGAATGCCCAAGAAAGTTGGGTGTGTTACTGATTCTGCCCAGTCCCTGCATTTCAGAAGCATCAGGCTTACGTGAAAGCTTTAGATTTCCCAATTAACAAATCCTGCTCTATAATCTTATATGAGCATTCCAGTAGTATATGGAGGTCAAAACAACAATGCATTATTCGTTTCACAGTGCAATGACGTGGTCTACTGGGCAGAGGCAGCAATATTTTAATATAATTAAAATTAAGCCAATGAAGAAAGTAAAAAGAAAAGAAAAAATAATTTCTGTCACAAAGATGGACAGGTTAAACCTACAGCAACAAATGTTGGCAAAGCCAATGAGCCTCACTTATAGCATCGGGAGGCAAATCTATTGACTTTGTCAATGTAGGCTTAATCATTATGACAACAACTAGAGAAAGATGGCTGGGCATGTACGTCCATTTTGGAACGGTTTAAAAACTATTCTAAGATAGCTGCTTGCTGTAGTATTACTGGTGGGCAGAGACAGAGCTAACGGACAAGCAGGTTCTGTGGAAGACTTAAATAAACAGAGGTAAGGTGGAAAAAGGAAGTGAGAGGTGGTGAAGAAAATAGCCCGTCGTGCACCGTAAAGCAAGGTTTTGACATCAGCAGTGGAGGGGTACAGCTCATCCAATCAAAACATAGTGAGACAGAAATGCCCCTCTAGGTCGGACAAACACATGAGTAGAGAGGAAAGCCATGTAATCAGGAGCAGGCAACAAAGACAAGCATGCCACAGAATCATGAGCAAGGGGCTGTTCCAAAACACACTCTAAGTGTATTACTAAAGTACATTGCTAAATCAGTCTGAAGACAAGATATAAAAAGCTGTTCTCTTTTGACATAAGGTAATTATAATGCATTATTCCACCCCAGTATACTTTATGCAGCTGCGCGCATTCGTATTGCATAGTACTACCTATCACACACATTTGTTGATGTCAGTCTGTCTCATCATCATAAACATATTGCACCCCTCCAAAATCACATGAAATCTATACATTTCACTTTTTTTTACCTTGATCAAAATATATGTTTTAATTATAATTGCCATCTAATGTTTATTTTTTAATCTAAAAACATGAAAAATCTACCATCGATATACAAAACATATTGTGTTCAAAAACAAACTGACAAATGCATATGTAACAGTCTTTTATGACATCTCGCGATTTACCTATGAGCCATTCTGGCTCTGTAATTGTGTATTTTCATTCCAAAAGCATTTAACATGAAGATATCTAATGCATATCCCTTGCAGTGCTATAAAGTGGGCAACTAGGGAGAGCAAAGCATTACGTAAATGAACTAAAACTGAACTAATCAAAAGATTTACAACTTCTCATTAAGTTATTTGAACCGAATTGGTATTCAAAAAAATGCAAAAAACAATTCATATTTACATAAAGGTATTATTTGAACGTCGTATTATTTAATGTGGGAAAAAATGTCACTCGACTTTTTCTTTCGATTTCACAAGCAGTGAGGGAAAAGATAGGGTAGGAAAGTGGAGAGAGTGTGTGAGCGGATGCAGAGTGCGAAAGTGGATGTGAGGCGAGAGTCGACGGGGCTGAGGAAGTGCCTAGATGTGAAGTCTTCTTCCAGGGTCCCAGGGTAGTCGGCGATGACTGGGAGGCATCTGTGTGCTTGTGTGTGGGAGAAGGGGTACAGTCATTTTCCACGAATGACTTGTGGCCTCAAGTACTACTAACTTTTCAGGGGCTATGAAGTCGAGCAGTCAAAACGTACACTAGCAGAGGGTTTGGAACTCAGACACTGCATGACACAAATAATTTAAACTACTCAATGTCCAGCCAGAGTTACATATTTGAAAAATAACAGATCGTTATTTGTCTATCTAGGGACCGCTTCGGCTCTGTATTAGGGCTTATGTCCTCAATGCCAAAAAGAACACAGACAGGGCCTGTGTCGGCTCCCTTCATTCACTGCTTGTCTGGAAGAGGCATTCCCGTTTTCAAAAAGACTACACTGCTCCCAGTCAGTGACAGAATCAGCCATGCTGGATGCAGTCCAGTCTCTCGATGGAAGCTCAACATTTGATTGGAAAGCATTGGTCGGAGTATCCCTGGAAGAGATATTTTATGTTTGCAGTTTACATTTCTAGAGCAATGTGTATATGTGTAATTATCCGTTTTTGTAAAAATATCTACCCTCAGAGCTTGGATCGTCTTGTCTTTTGTAAGACAACACATCAAGGAATTGGCGGTGCCCTGACTCACACCGGCCGTAGAGGAGGAATTGTTTATCACTTGAGGCAATTACTGGACACAAGTTGAAAAGCTGAGTGTGTGCTTAACCAGTGCCACTACTGGTGGAGCCGCCGGAATGTCTCTATCGTGTGGGCATGAATATAGTGCTTTATGGAAAAAATGTTACAGCAAACAAATGATGGACGGAATGCTGACAAAGCAAACATTCTCCCCCAGTCAAAAGATCTGGGTTAAATCCATCGTTCTTTTGCCCACTACACCACCCCAGTTTTGACCCAGCCATATGCAAATCAGTCTTGACCCTGTGCCCCATGGGAACAGTCCAGACCTGAATGAGTGCTGAATCGTTATTTGACACCTTCCTATGCACCCTGTTTCTTACTCCCTGACTCGACTCCCCAGAGACATACTTTATTTCTCTTCACAGAGAAAGAACAAGCATTTGCAATGCAATTGGTCTCGCATTTACGAGAGTTTGAGCTATTAGCAATGCAATAGCTTAAACTCTCGCAAATGCGAGACCTATTGCATTGCAAATTTCTAGCGCCCATTCAGTGCTTTCACATTCCTGGATGCCGCGCCCCTTTCTTTAGACCAGCAGCGTCTAAAGAAAGGGGCGTGGCCGACATTAAAGTGAAACCGAGGCATGGGGCAGTTTGACAAAAAAAGCACATCTGTTTGTCAAGTTGACAAACAGATGTTTATTTCCGCAAAAGCGCCCATGCCACACTTTCACTTTAATTGCAGGCACGCACCTTTCTTTAGACCCGGCTTGTCTAAAGAAAAGGGCGCGGCCTCCATGAATGTGAAATGCCCGCATAGGCGCTAGTAAACAAAAAAAGTTAAATAAATAAGTCAGCGCGGCCGCTATACTTAAAGCGGGCCACACTGCTCAAATGAATAAATAAAAAACCCGGCCTCTATAGTTAAAGCGGACCGCCATTAGCAAACAAAATAAAAGCAGGCGGCATGCTGCAACGTAGTGGGTGGTATGGAGCAAATCATTAAACAAAATAGTGCTCACAGCCAAGATAAAGCAGACCCTGTAACAAGACAAGTAAAAGGTCCAGTCGTTATTCGAGGCAACAAATGCAGACAAGACGGTACCAAGGAGGGACTAACAAGCCTAATAACGACTCGGAAGGCAGCGTTTACGAAGGACAATGATACAAGCCAATTAAAAATATGGGCGGAGAGTGGGCGGGGCTTCAAAGCCATACTCCAATACTGCATGCCTCGCAGCAGCGCATGCGCTGCCCCGGCGCGACCTAAAAGCTCAAATCAATCTCGACATTCTATTGTGATATCAGAGGCCTGGGAACTGGGTGCTAGGGTGGGGCTGGCTACCACAATGTTGTCACCTGTGCGTACCAAATCCAAGGTTGCCTTATCTCAGAACTACCAATTAGTTATCAAGACTTTCAATTTGAAAAGGTCACCTGCTTTTAGGCAATATTTTCACATAAATCTTTCAAATTGCATATCTCTGGTTCTACTGATTGGATTTTGCCGTTCTGGTGTCAAATAAATTACTAAAATCTACACTATTTTTTAAATTGGTGTGGGGTATTTCTTGTGCTGTGTTTTAACTTTATTATTGATTGTGTTCTGCATAAATACTTTACACATTGCCCCTAAGTTAATGACTTTTTTTATTTTTGTGGTTCACCCTGACAAGGATTGTGGCTGTTGCCTAAGTAAGGTTTCATTCCATCAACCAACAACCAATTTTCTCACAGTGACTATAGCAGTTCGACCCTACGGCCCCCACACCAGGCAACAAACATTGCCCGACTGAAAAAGGTTCCAGCTTCTAGAATGAAAATGTTTCTTACCTTCGGTTATGCTCTATATGGTGGATATTCTAAACACAGATTCCTCAACTACAGAATATTCGTAGGTCCCATGCTGGATCTGGCAATTGTTTTCAGCACTACTCCTCACATGCTAGTGGTACTGTATGGCTACGCGGTAAGGTCATACCTCCCAGGAAGTGACAAAGCGGAGCACCATATAATCACTGCCCCTGCAGCGACGAGTTAGTTTCTTCATCTTTGTCCTTCCACACCCTAAGACTCAGAGCATTTTGAACAAACTTCAGGTGACAGTGTTCCAAAATGCAGGCAAAATGACTCTCCCATTGGACCTGTCAAGGAAGTAGTGTTTCATGAACGTATGCACCCCACATCTTGGAGGATGTAGAGAACTGGTACCACCTTACAACTGCTGTTGCAGAGGTATTACACTGGCAGAAAGAGCCTGCAGGCTTTCTGGGGGCTCCTTGATAGCCAGCACATAGATGTTTATGCAGACATCTGTCCACCTCAAAAAATTCCTCTTTGGCACTGCCTTGTCTTTCTTAGTCCGAGTGAACCTCACAAAGAGCTGATCACTCACATGAGGTCAATATAGAAACTGCGCTCTTTTGAGGGGCGTAATAGGCCGAACAATATTAGCACAATAATCAACTGACTGACATGGAAGGGTGATTCCACGTTTGGCAGGAAGTCAGCCTGAGTCCACAGCACTAGTTTGTCTTGGAAGCCCCTTTAGGTCACTCATGCGGTGCACACAAGTGATGGTGAGAAGAATATCTTGATTGTCAGAAGCCATATGGAGCAACATGCACATGCTCAAATGGCATGCACCTAATGAATGCCAGGACTAGATTTAGGTTCCATTTATGGATGTCGAATGGCTTTGGTGGAACATATGCATAAGGCCCTTCAGAAAAAGCAACCATCACAACTGTTGATTTAAAGAGAGAGGGTTGATAAAGAGAACATAAAAAGGCCAAAAGGGGGAGGCATAGCCAGGGAAGCCAAGATGAGGAACATGTTTTAGAAATGCTCTGGACCTCTTCCGCCATCCAGACTCCCCAGCTGCCCTCTGCGACCATCCTCTGCCCTTACCTCGGCTCCTGTTTTCCCAAGGGGATCGTCCAGTGGCCTGCCCACGCCCATTGGGTCCTGCACATCATGGACGGTGGCGAATGCGGTAGAGAGTTGCGGGCTGCCAAGATGGGGGCCACACTCTGATTGGAGCTTGACGACGGCCCGGAGGAGGGGCTGGTGCCTGTGTTGCTCGGCGCAGCCAATGAGGTCCGTGGAACAGACACTGGGGCCCTTACCGCTGCCATGGGACGCTACCCGCTGCCCGCTAAGAGGGAGCTCGCTAGGCCACTACACAGTGCAGCAGCCCACACCTGCTTGGGCCCGGCTACGCCTGTGATGTCTCCGTGGGGCTCCTGACTGTTTGGTGGTTCTTGCCCTCTCCCTGGCGATTCAGCGTCCCTTCATGTGCCCCCCTTTGCATAGCGGGCCGACCAACGCTGCTTCCGGACCCTCAGGTGACGGGTCTGTCGGGAGACTTCATAAGGACACCTGTAGCGGACTGCCCCTTCCCCCCACACTTGAAGCACTCTATTGGTCAGCCGACGCCTGGATCTCCCAACGTGGGAGGCCCGGCTGCTCATGCTGTCCCGCTGTGATGGGTGGGAAGCAGTCCAACCAGCTTCCCCACGAACAGTTGGCCTTCCTTTTGTGGGGTGGCGTCGAGGATCGGTCCCCTTTGCTGGCTCTTCTGGGAATCCCACCCACGCTGCGCCGCCGCAGGGAGACACAATCCAGCCTGAGAGCAGCTGGAATCAGTCCTCCCCCTCTGATTTCTCTGGACCCTGGAGCTGGGATTGTGCCTGCCCTGACATGGTGGCTTTCGATTCTTCAGACGGTGGGATTCCCCACAAGAAAGAGGTTGCACGAGTGAGAGCCAGGCTTGTTGACTCCCCCCCCCCCTCCGGAGTGAGTGCCTGGCCAGAATCTCAGGTATTCTGACAGGGGGATCGGACACCTCATCAGTACCATGGTAAATGACACTGGACTGACACCACATACACAATCACTTATATCGGGACACCAGTGAATGATCATCCCAGACCACTGATCGACTCTACGAGAGAGCGCTGCCTGGAAACCACCGATGTGTCAGCCATCCTCCAAGTTATCCCGACTTCCCGAGATGTGGTTGAAGTGAAGGTCAGGGTGGTGGGGATGGATGTGGTTCTCCAGTGACAGGACCTTCGGAACATTACAGGTAGAGTCTCTGAGGCCGAGGGACAGATCTTTCCACTTGGAGATGAGGTCACCAATCTCAAGAAGTCAGTGGCCAAGTTGGCTACCACCTCCCGTATCCCTGAAGCTAGTGCCAAAGATGCTGAAAACAGATCTTGCCAAAACTACCTCCACTTTGTGGGGTTCCCTGAGGGAGTTGAAGCTTAGGCCCGAGCTCTTGCTTGATCCGATCTGGCCAAGGTGAAAGTGATTTGTGACTCTTGCATCCACTTCTTTACGAGCCCTGGGGGTGGCCAGCTGTGCATCACCAGCGCAACCCACCACCCTTTCGCCAGGAGGACCAGGGACCTCCGATGCCCTGGAGGCCTGGAAAGTCTGCAGCCAGGAGAGCCATGAGAACCCAGGGGGTCGGAGACGCCGCAGGGATTCTCCTGATTCCTTTGTAACTGAAGGGGGTTTCGGACAGGAGAACGGCGATCCACCAGAGTGGTGCCTCCCCAGGTGACATACAGGAACCTGTCCCTGCTGGGCAATGATGGGTGGTTACCTGTATTTCTACACCCAAATCCCCGTGGCTGTGGCAGACTACAGATTTGTCTTTGTTGCCATCCCAGAGGGGGAGGATTCTGTTTCTGGAGGGAGACGGGGTCATTGAAAGGGTTGATCCGGGGGCATCTCCTCAGACTTAATCTTGAATGATCCTTTGTAGGAGGATGTTCACCTCTAATGCCTGTTCTTATGATAAATGCTGTGCTTGTGGGACTGAGCTGGGGTGACAGATGCTTCTGGGGTAGAAGTGTGGAGAGGGGGAGTTTGGGGGTATTGTTATATTCCATATAGGTACCCTATATAGGCACCGGTAACATCACAACCTTTCACCTATATTCTTCCCTTCATTACATACATAACAGTTCTTAGGCACTGACCTTTTACCTAGATACGACACTGCATTCAGAATGCGGGTTTTTCCCTAGTTCGAATCTCATACATTATGCATGAGGCTTCTTGGAAGCACAGCAGGACTACTAACAGCAGGACTGACATCTCCTGTATAATATCTCTGTATAAAGTTCAGGGCCGACGTCATCCTTTAGGCCGACACAGTAACACAGCAAGGTAGGACCCCAGGGGAGACCTATGGGTTTAAATACATCATGTCTTGCTTAGAAAGACAGAGGAGACCGTGACTTTCCGGCTGACACACTGACCAGAGACGATGAGGTTCCTGCATGCAGACGCTCCAGCTAGCAGTGGTCTAACATCCCTCGCGGGGTGTCCAACTCGAGACCAGGACGGGGTCTCACATTCTCTCATTCTCAGGTAATGGGGTGGACTAGATCCTAGAGGGATTCTTGGCATAACACCTACACAGATGCTAGGTACATTTAGGTACAACTAGTTAGGGAGACATCGTAGGAGTACGCACTTTTTATCATGTGTTTTATGTACATGTATATATTCATGATTTCTGCAACATGGTAGAACTATACCATCCCTTTACTTTTGTAGTATTGCTAATCATATATCTCTGCTACTGTCTAATGGTTGTTGCAGCTCATATATCCTACACTAGAATAACAACTGTTCAATAAATCCTTATTGAAACGCCCAGCCTGTTTATTCTGTGTATCTCTCTGAGACAAACTAAGTGAGCGCGAGTGACTGAGCGAAAAGTAGTACATTGTTTCCACGATCCTAAGGGATCAGGGTTGTCATGTTCTGAGGTTGCCAAGAACTATTCTCTCCCCGATAAGAGGAGATTCTAGTGGCACTGTGAGCTAGCTGATACAGACAGGCTAACATATCCGGTGGGGGTGCACAGAATCAGTCTGCCACCAAACCCACAGTTTAAGTTATCCAAACGCGTAGATCCTGTATAGGTAATATAGGAACTACACGACATGGCACCGCCAACGTTGGTTGGGTACTTATTTAACAGTAGAATCTGAGTAGTTCAGTCGTGCTATTCTCAGAGACCCCTAATCACAAAACACCAGAGACGTCTGGAGTGGGTGGGCACAAACTCCGCCACAGCTGAGTAGGATAAAAATCCTATTTATTGGCTGTTGGTAAATCAAGCTTGAAGGGCACAGTGTTCCTAAAATTGTGCATTATAACATTTATCTTAGTTCCCTTGAAACAAACTTCTTCTTTACAAAATGACTGAGGACAGAGATAACGAAAGGGTAGATCTGCACCTCTCAACGGGAGGAGAAGATGCAGACGCAATTCCGATTGCAGAAAAATTCGGACATACAGTCACCATGAAACTGTTAGAAAATGGTTTATCAACTACGGGTGGCTTAGTAGTTTTCGTGATTGAGGCACATGAATCGAACAAAACAGAGGTATTTTATTCGTGGGTTACATTCCCACCAGCAAATGCAAGAACAAAGAAATTTCACTCTTACACAGAAGGAGATGCACCAGTGGAATATTGTCCGTTCGAGGACATTGAAGTTCCGCTCACGTACCAGGAACATTTATACTGGTTTAAAGGCGTCCTACCCCACATAAGAGGAAGAGGAAGATTAGGCCCGCTCGGAGGAGAAGGGGCAACATGGCCAATATTAGCGGCCTACACACCACATCCTGACATTGACACAATGCCACCAGGAGACTTACTCATACAACACAAAGATTTAATTAAAATCTATAGAAACTTGACACAATTCGTCATGAGGACATTTACAGTCCAACCAGCAATAGTTGCAACAAATGGAACTCAAGCTCAAACATTACACGCAGTGATGTGCAAAATGCCCACAAAACGTGAACAAATGCCATTCTGGGTAGCTCAGAAAATAACACAGCTAGAGGCAGTATTCCCGAATACTACACTGTATGAAAAACACAGAACACTCACAATCTGCTTGCCCATGGGGATAACACCACAAGTAGAGGATCGTACCACTTGGGGTACAGTCTTTGCTGCCATTTATACCAGGACTCATGGTATTCCTTCATTAGCTGTGGTACCAGACGTATTAAGACAAATACAAAATGAGTACGGAGCAGAGCCTGCTCTGAACTTAGGGATGAAGTTACTAGGTAACTATGCCCAGGTATCAGCCATAATATTAGCTAATATTAAAGGGGAAGCAGCATCAGTGGCCATCCGCCAACGCCTAAGGGAGTTCAGTCCTTTGGAACAACAACATGAACTACCCAAAATAATTGAAACTGCATATGCAGAATTAGGCAGAGACAGTTTGGGTGGGAAAGCTTTAAAACCACAACTGATGGGCAGTCCTGAAAAGGACACTACCAAGCAGACACCTGCTTCTTCTAAAAAGAAGTGGGACAATAAAAAACAACAAATCTTTAAAGAAAACAGATCTCAATCCCGAGGTAGATCACCTTCACAGGAGCCCTCTGAAAAGAGGTACAACCTTAGGAATAGGGATAATATTAGGAAACCTGACAGGTATCAGGATACTGATACACGTTCCTCTTGTTCCTTTCAGGGTTCATAGAAAAACTCAGAGAGGGAAGGACGGTCAGAAAGACAAGAAGAGCGTACAAAGTCCAGAGACAAGCAGCACGCTCAAGATTACACTTCTAAAAAAGAAAAATGCAAAAGCAAAAACCACAGTTCAAGAAAAAGAAGGTTGCAGGTCTAAAGATCAAACATGCCCAGAATTCTGAGGACTCGACTACTGAATGGGGAATGGGCTCTGACGATGTTAGACAGTGCAGCAGAAGTAACAATAGCTCGCCAGACACTGATGGAATTTCTGGTGACAGCGGACTTGAATGATTATATCACGGTGGAAACACCTGATACTATAGTAAGTGTCCCACATAAAGTATATGAAATAACGCTCCAAATGGAGGGGGACAAAAGTAGGAAAGTGAGAGGTCTCTTTTGGGAGAACCTTACGTTTGGCTATGACATTTTGTTAGCTGAACAAGATTGTCCGCCAGCATTCGTCATGGATTGCCCTAAAGGAGAAACGGTAATTCTACCAGCCTTCTCAGATCACATTCCCAGGCACTTGCAACACTCATATGCGCAGGAGTGGGCGGTAGCCCAGGCTCCGGCATTATACAAAAACCATGTTGGATGGGATGAGGATTCAACCCACCACATAATTCCTTTAAAAAATACTCCAACTGCACAGAGGCAGTATCCAATAAAGCTAAAAAAACAGATCAGGGAAATCTTAGATCAACTTGAATACCAAGGGGTGGTTGAAACTTGCACCTCTCAAATGAACAATCCTTTGTTTCCTGTCATGAAACCTGACAATACATATCGTCTAGTTTTAGATTACAGACATTTAAACACTTGCACTAAGACATTTGCAGTGCAAAATGCACACAGTGCCGCATTAATAAATAACATTGTGCGGAAAAACACAAAACAAAACTTGATATCTCAAATGGATTCTTTTGCCAAAATATAGCGCCTGAAAGCAGGTATCTAACAGCCTTCTCAGCGCAAGGGACTCAACAGCAATTTCATCGACTCCCCAGGGGTATAAGAACAGCCCGGTGTTGTTTTCGGCCAGAGTAACTGAGTTACTTCAGAAATTAGATGAAGAGGCATTGTCATATGTGGATGATATTTATCTAACTGACGATGACCTACAGCGGGGTCTCCAACCTTTTCTGTATTGAGAGCTACTCATGTTCAATGAAACGCATTGACAGCTACACATATTATTAGTGCTGTATAATTGAATTTTTTTTTATGGATCATACTTCAACCTAGCAGAAACTTTCTAATTTAATAAGTTGGGCTGCTCACAGGTGAGCTACTCGGAGGTAGCTGGAGAGCTACAGTAGCCCACAAGCTACTGGTTGGAGACCCCTGACTAGAGGAACACTTGAACAGAGTGAATACCATAATTTTGGGATTTGCATCTGAGGGCTACGAATTCAACTTTAAAAAATCTAAAATTACCCATCTCAGTGTCCTGTTTTTCGGATATGAGCTTTCAAGTGAAGGGAAAAGCTTGGCAGCAAATTTTTTAGAAAAATGCGCGCTGCTCCAACCTCCAAAATCATTGAAAAATTTACAATCAATACTGGGATTCCTAAATTTTGGTAGAACATACATTTTGGATTACGCAAAAGAGTAAAACCTTTCTACGATTTAATAAAACCTGATTTTTCAGTAAGACAGTGGGCACAGGAACACACAGATACACTTCGTTCCTTACAAGCTGACATGATAGCTTCAAAACACTTACAGACACGCGTAAACGTACGCAACCTGGTGATCCGTATAATTGCGGGTCAATCTGGGAACACCTATCTGACATACAATGAAGGTGAAACAGTACCAATTGCATACAAATCGCATTTGTACACAAATGCTGAAATGCGCTTCGCATCCACAGAGAAGAGTGACAGCAGTACAGACTGCTGTAGTGAGAGAAAGAGCACTGGCTCAGGGGAAACGTATAATAGTAGTGACTCCTGTTCCAGCCTTAGAGGCTGGGACAAAGGCAAGCGTTCCGAACGCTAAAGCCTTACATCCGAGATGGATACAATGGGCTAATTCTCTCACTGCAACAGATGTAGAATACAGGTATACCCAGATTTAAAGACACAAGCATTCCTGCAATACGAACAAGAATATCCTATACCAAATTAAATAATGCCTCTAGATCAGTATGAATATATAATTTACACTGACGGATCTGCTCAACCGGCCATAGGAAGTAAGCAACAATATAGCGCAGCATGTGCCATCGTTAAAGGTCGCATGCGGGATGGAAAGTTCCACCCAAGTTGCACAAAAACGCAATCTCTAGGAGACTGCACGGCAGAGTTGGCAGAATTAAAAGCGCTATTACTGGCACTAGTAAATACGGATCGAGAATTCCCCACACTAATTGTGTGCGACTCCTTTTACTGTGTGCAGTCTTACAATGAATACTTGCAATACTGGGTTCCAAACGGGTTCAAAGATGCAAAAGGTGGCACAATTAAGCATAAATTGCTATGGGAACAGGTAGTGGAGTTGAAATCCGGACTACCAAGGGCTCACGTGATTCATACACTGAGTCATCAGCGTGATGGCGTTCACGTTGAAGGGAATTCATTGGCTGATGAAGCCGCAAAGGGGGCTGTACGCACGGCTTCCGTAGCTGCAATCACTCGTTCTAAAGCGAGAATAGACGGTGAGATTATGGTAGCTGTCATTGCTTCACGCTAAAACAGCAAAGCATTACCAAAAAGTTTCCACTCAAGTACTCCTACAAGTTAGATGCCAATAACATTCCATTTGCTCAAATTCCTGGAGTGGGGGATAGAGTACTTCCAAACATGGATCGTAGGTTAGGTTTAATCCTAGCGGCACACTAAGGGATAGGTTCTGCACATGCAGGAGTTACGGCGACTGTTTCTTTGTTGAAACAACGCTATTGGTGGCCAGGGTTAAGAAAGCAGACCAAAGACTTCGTCTTAAAGTGTGATATCTGTAAACAGATAAATGGGGCCACCATAGCACGCCAAGCGCAAGACCCATTATTAGACAGCATCAGACTGTCCGTGCGTCCTGCTCAAGATTCCTATGGGTGTGGCTCGAGCGCTCGGCTGACGCTCGAACTGTCATCAAAGATTTGCGAGTCTTTATAAGCACATAAGCAATTGGCACATTACATTCTGACCAGGGCCCCACGTTTAGCTCTAGGGCTTACAAGGAAGCCATGGGAAGTTTGGGTGTAGCATTGCGGTACTCATCTCTGTACCATCCCGAGGGAAATTCGGTTGTGAAGAGAAAAAACCGAGACTTAAAGCAATCTTTGACAGCTAGAGTATTAGGCACGGGTGAGAGTTGGGTAAAACATCTTTATGGAGTTCAGCGGGCTCTTAACACGCCAAGAAGTTCTCTAGGGAGTGTCACTCCTTATGAGGTCCTATTTGGGATGAGAATGTAGGTACCGGATCTTGATTGTGAAGGCGCAGTGGCGGATGAAAAGCCTTTTGACATCCATGATTGTTTGGCTGTTTTACAGGATCTAAATGAATCCAGGACACAACAAAGTAATGTCCACCTGAAGCAGACCGCCACTGGGGAAGTCAAATCAGTCACGGCAAGACCTGTCTGGATCCAAAAGGCGGGGATCTGGTCAGAGAGAAAATAGCGGACAAGAAAGAATTTGGGCCATCCTACAGAAAGCCTGTACAGGTCCTAGCAGTCGAAGGAACAAGAACTGTACTTCTACCGCCTCTTGCTGGAAAAAAGGAGAAAAGATTTGTCTCAATTGACCTAATCAAACCACACTATGTGGCCAATACTAAGCAGTAGGCCACGTGGACTCCAAAGTAGCAGACGCCCTCCTCTCGCTACAATCCAAGAAGTTCAAACGGAAAGACTCATCTCGTTCGAAGACCCTCCTGTACGGAATGAAGGACTATGCAACAATGCTATGGAACTCGCTCCTCTTGAACCTGAAGTTCAACTTCAAAATCAAACTCAAAATAACAAGCAAATTGCTATTAGACCAAATACAGATGTCTACATCAACATGCCTCGACAAGAGCAAAGTACGATTTCAACAAATCCTGATGCAATTCCAACAATTGATCGAACTGCTTCTGGCTACTTCATAAACTTTGAAACGTTTTCTTTGGATCCAAGTGAACCCGAAACAACGCCAGCCCAAAAATCACGCAAGCAGCAAGTTAAAGACTTTCTGAAGTTTCTTAAAAAGCCTTACCTGGTATCACCGTGGTTAGAACTATGGATAATTACCGGGGTACTTTTCCTTCTTTTCTGCCTAGGCTTAGTGATACTTTTTAACATGCTTATTAATGGACAATACATTCGGCAAAGCTCTGCAGCCCAAAAGGTGAACTTAATTTTAAAACCACACCAATCATCTCATCGAGAACAAAGAGACTTGTCATCAATGAACATTACAGCAGTTCCTATACCTGATGGTATAGTTTGGGACAAGGTTGATTTCGATATATTCGGCCCGACCGAACTTTTAAAGATTCCACATTTATTTAAAATATCATTACGTGATATCATTACCTCAAGTACATTTTCTGAAGATTGGGATTTTGAAACTATAAAAAACATGTTGTCTGATTTAGAAAAATCGGCTGCGAGGAACCTGTCACTGCATTCGCAAGTCAACATTGCGCTTGCCTGTCATCGAGCGACAACTCTCCCTTTCTCTTTGCCCTGGCTATAGAACCCCTGGCTTCAATAACCAGGAGCGATGCTCAGGTGTGGGGATGGTGGTGGGGAAGGGCACAAAGGATAAGATAGCCCAATACGCTGAGGATGTGCTCCTCTCCCTCACCCACACACAGCTATCAGGCACTCGGTTTCTCCACATCTTGGGGGTGTATGAGGAAGCCTCCGTGCGAACGTCTCTCTTGGTCTCGTTGAAGGGCAAAATGGCAATAGTGAATAGGCTGTGCACAATCCAGGTTCAGCACCTGAGTTTTAAACTCACGCAGCAGAGCCCTGAGAGGAGTGGACACTGGCTCTGCCATACAGCCCAGCTTGAGGTCAGTGGGATACAATTGGCATTACTTCCCTAGGTGACGCATGGAGCAGTGCTCACATGAGGCCCTTTGCTGAGTTGCAGACCAATTTTTAGCTTCAACCTGCACAGTTTCTCAAACATCTTCAGGTCCGACATGCACTGGCTGCTCACTGCTCAGACCTTACAGATCACCCTGAATACAGTCCACTTGAGGCACGGTTGCTTATGGACACCATCGGCCGCAGCGGTGTATCTAAGATATATCATTCCCTGATACATAACGCCCCAGACACACTTGGGCTACTGAAACAGAAATGGGAGAGCTGGGTCGGGGAGCTCGATGATACAGACTGGCATGATGTGCTTATGGCCCCAGCAAGACTGTCATACTGCCCAGTCTGCGACTTATTCAATTAAACTTCCTACACACGACCTACCTGGCACTCTCCATGCCCCAATGTTTCTGCTGTACCCACTGTGATGCAGATTTTGTTTCATGTGGTATGGCAGTGCCCAGACAATGTACCATTTTGCTGTCACACAATCTTCACGCATGGAGGTGTAGGTTGTGGAGATTCAGGTGAAAGACCCATCCCTGTAGCTGAGACAGGAAGTACCCACAAAAGGGTAGCCAGTTTGGAGGTCAAATACTCAGGAGTTTCAGGTACCATCCCCCTCTCTGGTCCAGTCCAGGGTTATTAAGATGACTAGTCTGTCCTGACTTTCCTCAGAACTTGAGAGAGGAAAGGCAATGTGTGGAACGTGTACAGGAGACCTGTGTCCCATCTCAAACAGGATGCTTCTCCCAATTACCATTTTGGAGGAAACTCCAATGCTCAGAAGCTTTGACAATGTGTGCTCTCGACAGTGGCAAGCAGATCTACCCAGGACATGTGCGACTGACCAAAGGTACCATTGGTTACCTCAGGGTGGAGACGCCACTCATGGACCACCAGCAGATGTGTGCTCAGCTCATCTGCTCTGGGATTCAGGGACCCAGATAGGGGGCTGGCTACCAAAAAGGTTTTCTGCTAGTCCAACCACCTCCAGAGACTTAGAGCCTCATAGCATAGGATACAGGACCCATCCGCTCTGCTTGTTGCTGAATTATCATTTAGGACCTGCACCAGTCATTCCCATCCAAAGAAACAAAAGGTAGATATGGAGCTGGCTCTCTGCTGCACACCAGAGGCCCCTGACCTTCACATTCCCAAGGTGGCCTCTCCAACCCACTAATGACACATCCATTACAACTGTGACACCTGGGCGGAGAAGGAAGAGTGACCTGCCAACTGTCAGGCTAGCGCTAGTCTGCCACCACATGAGGTCCGGAGCCATCTCTTACTACATCTGGACAGAATCAGAGAGGTAACCTTGGTGCTGGGTGTGCAGGTAGAGGAGCCCAAGAAACATCAAAACTATCTCACCGAGACACAGGACTGAGCCTTAAATGTAGGAATCATATCCCGAATACCACAGACTCGCTGCGGAACAGAATGAGGACTTTTCTGTTCAAATAATCCTTAGCGCCGAGACACCCTTGGGTATTTGTTGTCACGACTTGCTCCCTGTATTCCCGTGTCCACCACCAGGGGGCTGAACTGGGGGACTTTCCAGTGCTCTAATAAACTTCCAGACCCTCCCCTGCATGCAAAACCTGACTTCCAGCCGTTTGGACATATAGTGGGAACTAACATCCATTCCCAGTCCGTGCCGGGTTTTCTGAAGCCAGCCTACTCAGGCCTGAAAACTCCATTACCCAGGATTCCCTGCGCGCTGCTCAGTCTCCACCCCTGCAGGCCAAGGATGGGTGGAGGAATTCAGATCACCTGTGGCTGGCTGCTGCTAGCCTGCTCACACCAGCTGCATGTGATTAATGTGAGCTCTTTTAAGCCCCAGCTCCCTTCAGCCCAGTGTTGGTCATTGCAAGCTGTTTACCGGTGATGCCAATCCTTGTTTCCAGTGTTTCCTGAGCCTTCTGCTATTTGTTTCCAGTATTTTCCTGAGCTTTAGTCCTGCCTTTTTCCTGACCTGCTGTTATTTTCCTTGTACCTGATTTAGCACTGCCTGCAGTGCTACCTGGTTTCCTAAGTTTCCTGGCCTGCTGCTATTTTCCTGTTTCCTGAACCAGCACTGCTTGCAGTGCTTCCTTGATTCCTAAACCTTTAAGTTTCCTTGTTCCTGATCTGTAGTGCTACTTTGACTCCTGAACCTTTGCTCTATTCTTGCCCCAGCTCTGCATCCTATGCTACTTTCTTTTCTGGTTTCCTAACCCTGCATTATTCTAGTACACCCTTGTAGCCTCCCTTTCTGTATATCCTTTTCCAGTCCCTGCCTTTCATCCCATTTCCTTGGTTCCAGTTCTAGTTTGCTATCTTTCTATTCTGCTGTCTCGCTTCTGTTACCTTGTATGTTTGTTACCTACTCTCTGCCAAGTGTGCCCTATGATTTCCTTCCTTTTCTGTTAAGCACTCCTCCTTGCTAGCTCCTTGTCTATTGTGCTTGTATTTAGTTCTACCCCTTTGCTGTTACTGCCTTGCGTGTTCCTGTTTGATCGCCAGGATCCGTGGGCACAGCTGACTACCTAGGTGGTGTTTCTTGTTTCTTGTTTACTGTGAGTATTGTCTTTGAGTTACTGTTATAACATCACCATAGATATAAGCTCCACAGACCCTGCCTTTGTATACATATCCTATATGTGGGTATTTCCAGTTAGTGTCTGTAACAGCAATTGTGGGTAAGGAACTTACTGAGCTTCAGTCTTACCGTGTGGAGCTCCTGAGTGCTTTACCCCACACATCCCCTTTATTGTTAATGTTGTCTTATGTTTAAGTGTATTGCACATCCGTCCAAGGTTTAGTGATTCTGAATGCTGAGCCGCCTCATGAGTGCCCTTCTTTTCTGAGTCTCACCCTTCTTGTTCACCTCTACAGGCTTCCCCTTTTGGATCCCTTTTCTCCTCGGTCTTCCTGTGTGCTCCTGGGCAGCGCTGTACTCCTCTCTGTGTTTGTTTCCTACCCTGTTCCCAGTCCTTACCCAAGTCCCTGACTGTGTTCCCCACATAGTCCCGGACAGGCCCTGACAGAATGACCAACCCACATTTCCAGGGTCACTTGTGAGGTTTATTTTTGCATTCAGCTAGCTATTTTTTTTATTTATTTAACCCACGCTGTCAGTTCTTGCCACGATGTTTAACAACAGATCCAAGAAGCCCTTAAACCCTAGAGAACAAGCCCTGGAACAAAACCGAATCTTACGTGCTAAATATCATTCCCTGTGGTTGGCTGATCCTTCCATGTTGGATTTTTATTCAATTTGTGACCCTGATCTTCATCTGATGTCAGCCAGTGACTTGCGGGATGAGAATGAATTCTTGCAAATCTTGTTAGCAGCAGAACTCCCTACTGACAGCAGCGAATCTACCTTTTACAGCCTACCACCATTCACGGAGCTGAAAGGCTATGAACCATGTGTAGCTTTGCCCTTACCTTGTTTTCAGGTAAGGTTTCCAGAGCTCCCAGGCTCCCTGCCTCCAGGACCAGAGCTCCCAGCCTCCAGGACCAGAGCTCCCAGGCTCCCTGCCTCCAGGACCAGAGCTCCCAGGCTCCCTGCCTCCAGGACCAGAGCTCCCAGGCTCCCTGCCTCCAGGACCAGAGCTTCCAGGCTCCCTGCCTTTCGCACCAGAGCTCCCAGGCTCCCTGCCTTTCGCACCAGAGCTCCCAGGCTCCCTGCCTCCAGGACCAGAGCTCCCAGGCTCCCTGCCTCCAGGACCAGAGCTCCCAGGCTCCCTGTCTTTCGCACCAGAGCTTCCAGGCTCCCTGCCTTTCGCACCAGAGCTTCCAGGCTCCCTGCCTTTCGCACCAGAGCTTCCAGGCTCCCTGCCTTTCGCACCAGAGCTTCCAGGCTCCCTGCCTTTCGCACCAGAGCTTCCGGGCTCCATGCCTTTCGCACCAGAGCTTCCGGGCTCCCTGCCTTTCGCACCAGAGCTTCCGGGCTCCCTGCCTTTCGCACCAGAGCTTCCGGGCTCCCTGCCTTCGCACCAGAGCTTCCGGGCTCCCTGCCTTTCGCACCAGAGCTTCCGGGCTCCCTGCCTTTCGCACCAGAGCTTCCGGGCTCCCTGCCTTTCGCACCAGAGCTTCCGGGCTCCCTGCCTTTCGCACCAGAGCTTCCGGGCTCCCTGCCTTTCGCACCAGAGCTTCCGGGCTCCCTGCCTTTCGCACCAGAGCTTCCGGGCTCCCTGCCTTTCGCACCAGAGCTTCCGGGCTCCCTGCCTTTCGCACCAGAGCTTCCGGGCTCCCTGCCTTTCGCACCAGAGCTTCCGGGCTCACTGCCTTTCGCACCAGAGCTTCCGGGCTCACTGCCTTTCGCACCAGAGCTTCCGGGCTCACTGCCTTTCGCACCAGAGCCGCCGGGCTCCCTGCCTGCAGCACCAGAGCCGCCGGGCTCCCTGCCTGCAGCACCAGAGCCGCCGGGCTCCCTGCCTGCAGCACCAGAGCCGCCGGGCTCCCTGCCTGCAGCACCAGAGCCGCCGGGCTCCCTGCCTGCAGCACCAGAGCCGCCGGGCTCCCTGCCTGCAGCACCAGAGCCGCCGGGCTCCCTGCCTGCAGCACCAGACCCGCCGGGCTCCCTGCCTGCAGCACCAGACCCGCCGGGCTCCCTGCCTGCAGCACCAGACCCGCCGGGCTCCCTGCCTGCAGCACCAGACCCGCCGGGCTCCCTGCCTGCAGCACCAGACCCGCCGGGCTCCCTGCCTGCAGCACCAGAGTCGCCGGGCTCCCTGCCTGCAGCACCAGAGTCGCCGGGCTCCCTGCCTGCAGCACCAGAGTCGCCGGGCTCCTGCCTGCAGCACCAGAGTCGCCGGGCTCCCTGCCTGCAGCACCAGAGTCGCCGGGCTCCCTGCCTGCAGCACCAGAGTCGCCGGGCTCCCTGCCTGCAGCACCAGAGTCGCCGGGCTCCCTGCCTGCAGCACCAGAGTCGCCGGGCTCCTGCCTGCAGCACCAGAGTCGCCGGGCTCCCTGCCTGCAGCACCAGAGTCGCCGGGCTCCCTGCCTGCAGCACCAGAGTCGCCGGGCTCCCTGCCTGCAGCACCAGAGTCGCCGGGCTCCCTGCCTGCAGCACCAGAGTCGCCGGGCTCCCTGCCTGCAGCACCAGAGTCGCCGGGCTCCCTGCCTGCAGCACCAGAGTCGCCGGGCTCCCTGCCTGCAGCACCAGAGTCGCCGGGCTCCCTGCCTGCAGCACCAGAGCCGCCGGGCTCCCTGCCTGCAGCACCAGAGCCGCCGGGCTCCCTGCCTGCAGCACCAGAGCCGCCGGGCTCCCTGCCTGCAGCACCAGAGCCGCCGGGCTCCCTGCCTCCAGCACCAGAGCCGCCGGGCTCCCTGCCTCCAGCACCAGAGCCGCCGGGCTCCCTGCCTCCAGCACCAGAGCCGCCGGGCTCCCTGCCTCCAGCACCAGAGCCGCCGGGCTCCCTGCCTCCAGCACCAGAGCCGCCGGGCTCCCTGCCTCCAGCACCAGAGCCGCCGGGCTCCCTGCCTCCAGCACCAGAGCCGCCGGGCTCCCTGCCTCCAGCACCAGAGCCGCCGGGCTCCCTGCCTCCAGCACCAGAGCCGCCGGGCTCCCTGCCTCCAGCACCAGAGCCGCCGGGCTCCCTGCCTCCAGCACCAGAGCCGCCGGGCTCCCTGCCTCCAGCAATTGAACCTCTATTTTTCCGACTTATTGACCCTGGGTTTCCAGTTTGCCAGCCTCCAGAGTTCTCATTACACATACATCCAGAGACTGAATCATCAGCATCAGAGTCTAAACCTTCCAGAACGTCACCATTTTTCTGCAGTCCGCTGGCATCTTGCACAACATCTATCAGGAAAATGGACTTACTTCTTAGGAGCCACGGCCTTGTATCCAGTTCCAGATTCAGGGAGAGGGTCTTTGGAGGGGTGTACTGTCACGACTTGCTCCCTGTATTCCCGTGTCCACCACCAGGGGGCTGAACTGGGGGACTTTCCAGTGCTCTAATAAACTTCCAGACCCTCCCCTGCATGCAAAACCTGACTTCCAGCCGTTTGGACATATAGTGGGAACTAACATCCATTCCCAGTCCGTGCCGGGTTTTCTGAAGCCAGCCTACTCCGGCCTGAAAACTCCATTACCCAGGATTCCCTGCGCGCTGCTCAGTCTCCACCCCTGCAGGCCAAGGATGGGTGGAGGAATTCAGATCACCTGTGGCTGGCTGCTGCTAGCCTGCTCACACCAGCTGCATGTGATTAATGTGAGCTCTTTTAAGCCCCAGCTCCCTTCAGCCCAGTGTTGGTCATTGCAAGCTGTTTACTGGTGATGCCAATCCTTGTTTCCAGTGTTTCCTGAGCCTTCTGCTATTTGTTTCCAGTATTTTCCTGAGCTTTAGTCCTGCCTTTTTCCTGACCTGCTGTTATTTTCCTTGTACCTGATTTAGCACTGCCTGCAGTGCTACCTGGTTTCCTAAGTTTCCTGGCCTGCTGCTATTTTCCTGTTTCCTGAACCAGCACTGCTTGCAGTGCTTCCTTGATTCCTAAACCTTTAAGTTTCCTTGTTCCTGATCTGTAGTGCTACTTTGACTCCTGAACCTTTGCTCTATTCTTGCCCCAGCTCTGCATCCTATGCTACTTTCTTTTCTGGTTTCCTAACCCTGCATTATTCTAGTACACCCTTGTAGCCTCCCTTTCTGTATATCCTTTTCCAGTCCCTGCCTTTCATCCCATTTCCTTGGTTCCAGTTCTAGTTTGCTATCTTTCTATTCTGCTGTCTCGCTTCTGTTACCTTGTATGTTTGTTACCTACTCTCTGCCAAGTGTGCCCTATGATTTCCTTCCTTTTCTGTTAAGCACTCCTCCTTGCTAGCTCCTTGTCTATTGTGCTTGTATTTAGTTCTACCCCTTTGCTGTTACTGCCTTGCGTGTTCCTGTTTGATCGCCAGGATCCGTGGGCACAGCTGACTACCTAGGTGGTGTTTCTTGTTTACTGTGAGTATTGTCTTTGAGTTACTGTTATAACATCACCATAGGTATAAGCTCCACAGACCCTGCCTTTGTATACATATCCTATATGTGGGTATTTCCAGTTAGTGTCTGTAACAGCAATTGTGGGTAAGGAACTTACTGAGCTTCAGTCTTACAGTGTGGAGCTCCTGAGTGCTTTACCCCACACATCCCCTTTATTGTTAATGTTGTCTTATGTTTAAGTGTATTGCACATCCGTCCAAGGTTTAGTGATTCTGAATGCTGAGCCGCCTCATGAGTGCCCTTCTTTTCTGAGTCTCACCCTTCTTGTTCACCTCTACAGGCTTCCCCTTTTGGATCCCTTTTCTCCTCGGTCTTCCTGTGTGCTCCTGGGCAGCGCTGTACTCCTCTCTGTGTTTGTTTCCTACCCTGTTCCCAGTCCTTACCCAAGTCCCTGACTGTGTTCCCCACATAGTCCCGGACAGGCCCTGACATTTGTGAGCTTTATAAATTGTATAAAATAAATAAAATAAATAATCAGTAAACCCCCAACAGAGGTATTTAGTAAGACTTTAAAGAATGACTCTACAGTAATAAATATTTGAAATGGGCCCTTTTCTTTTGGTATTAATTTCTCAGATGTCTAGTCTTCACAAAGTATGGTTTTCAAAACTTGTGGGAATAGAAATGTTTTGACTGCAGAACGAAAGTGGTGACTTACAGATTTCAACATACGGCCCTCTTTAGTCTGGCCACAGACATTTCCCGAAGCCTAAAATAGATGGATTTTGGTGATGGGAGTTTGGCTACAAGAATAACATCTACCTCTTCGACAGGCGCCATGCTGCAAGAACAGCATCTACCACTGCTACCAGGTGGCAAGTCAAAAGAAGTCAAGTGCTGTCACACAATCTTCACGCATGGAGGTGTAGGTTGTGGAGATTCATGTGAAAGACCCATCCCTGTAGTTGAGACAGGAAGTACCCACAAAAGGGTAGCCAGTTTGGAGGTCAAATACTCAGGAGTTTCAGGTACCACCCCTCTCTCTGGTCCAGTCCAGGGTTATTAAGATGACTAGTCTGTCCTGACTTTCCTCAGAACTTGAGAGAGGAAAGGCAATGTGTGGAACGTGTCCAGGAGACCTGTGTCCCATCTCAAACAGGATGCTTCTCCCAATTACCATTTTGGAGGAAACTCCAATGCTCAGAAGCTTTGACAATGTGTGCTCTCGACAGTGGCAAGCAGATCTACCCAGGACATGTGCGACTGACCAAAGGTACCATTGGCTACCTCAGGGTGGAGACGCCACTCATGGACCACCAGCAGATGTGTGCTCAGCTCATCTGCTCTGGAATTCAGGGACCCAGATAGGGGCTGGCTACCAAAAAGGTTTTCTGCTTGTCCAACCACCTCCAGAGACTTAGAGCCTCATAGCACAGGATACAGGTCCCATCCGCTCTGCTTGTTGCTGAATTATCATTTAGGACCTGCACCAGTCATTCCCATCCAAAGAAACAAAAGGTAGATATGGAGCTGGCTCTCTGCTGCAAACCAGAGGCCCCTGACCTTCACATTCCCAAGGTGGCCTCTCCAACCCACTAATGACACATCCATTACAACTGTGACACCTGGGCGGAGAAGGAAGAGTGACCTGCCAACTGTCAGGCTGGCGCTAGTCTGCCACCACATGAGGTCCGGAGCCATCTCTTACTAGATCTGGACAGAATCAGAGAGGTAACCTTGGTGCTGGGTGTGCAGGTAGAGGAGTCCAAGAAACATCAAAACTATCTCACCGAGACACAGGACTGAGCCTTAAATGTAGGAATCATATCCCGAATGCCACGGACTCACTGCGGAACAGAATGAGGACTTTTCTGTTCAAATAATCAGTAAACCCCCAACAGAGGTATTGAGTAAGACTTTAAAGAATGACTCTACAGTAAGAAATATTTGAAATGGGCCCTTGTCTTTTTGGTATTAATTTCTCAGATGTCTAGTCTTCACAAAGTATGTTTTTCAAAACTTGTGGGAATAGAAATGTTTTGACTGCAGAACGTAAGTGGCAACTTACACATTTCAACATATGGCCCTCTTTAGTCTGTATGCAAAAATACTTATTTGAATCCCTGCTGAACCACTTGTTTCAAATTCATTAGAACCAGAAACAGAAAGCACAAGTTACTAACTTGTGTAACGATATATCTGTAAGAGACAGTAGTTAGTGACAGATTCCTTACCTTAGAATATCCCCAGGCGTCAGGCTGGATCCGGAAAGTTTTGCGTAGCAGTACCCTTGCGCGTCGGTAGGCGGCGTCGTGCGGCTCCGCGTCAGTCGTCGGGATCGCAGGGATGACGTCGCGGCCAGTACTTAGACGCCGCCCCTGCGCGCTGACGTCAGTTCTGTACACGATTTTCCGCGCCAGGAACGCAGAGCCATGCAAGAAGCTGACATTGGTGTCTGAAAAAATACTAGGGCCCTGAAAGGGATGTCCTTAACCCTAGAAATCAGTTCGCAGAACGGGGAGTGTTAGATTTGGGGGTCTCTAGTTGGCAGAGGTATGTACCCTTGTCCAAATAGGGACCCTTGAGTCTAGTCAGGGAAAGTAGGTACACTCCAGAAATAACCCCTGCTCACCCTCTTGGTAGCTTGGCACGAGCAGACAGGCTTAGTTCAGAGGCAGTGTGTAAAGCATTTGTGAACACATACAGTGATCAAGTGACAACACTACAAATGGACACCACACAGGTTATATATTTATAAAAATAGGTATACTTTATATAGATTTATCACAAGACCATAAACGACAAAAATAATCCACAATACTGTTAAGAATACTTAGTTCTGATCAAAAAGGCTTAATTCAAGGTTCTGTGCGAGTCGGTAGCCTCCTCCGGCTACGGCGATGTCGAGAACAAACAGAGTCTAACAAATCCAGCTGACCGCGTCGAGACGGGCCAACACAGCGTAGACAGACTCGGTCACAGTACCTTTTACTTGAAGCGGCAGGCACGGGCGTGCGAGCCGGATGGCTGTTCGTCGCGGTCGCGATGCAAAAATGGAAGCGTTGCAGGACGCGTTGTCCCTCGATGCGGTGCAGGCAGCGGCTCGTTGACGTCGTCGAGACGGAGTCGGTGAGACCAGGGCCGTGCGTTGCAGGGCGAGACGGTGCTTCGATGCGGTGCTGGCAGGTTGCGGTGCGGCGACGGAGCCGGATTCAGGAGCTGGCGTCGATCAGTCCGGACAGCGGTGCGAGTCGGGCGGTGCGTCGCAAAGCGTGCGAGCGGTGCCCAACTCCGGTGCGGTCACAGGACTCGAACTCAGCAGCAGTGACCGTGTCGGTCGGACCAGTTCGATTCGGCGTAGCGAAGCGTTGCAGGACGCGTTGTCCCTCGATGCGGTGCAGGCAGCGGCTCGTTGACGGAGTCGGTGAGACCAGGGCCGTGCGTTGCAGGGCGAGACGGTGCTTCGATGCGGTGCTTGCAGGACACCGAGTCGGTCGTGAGAGTCGGTCACAGCTCCCTACCTCTGTAGCCACTGAAACAGAGTTTCCAGCAGCAATTCACAAAGGGGGTGAAGTCCAATGGTCCTGGGACTTCGGTCAGGGGGCAAGCTCTCTTCCAAGCCCTTGGAGATCCTTCACAAGTTGATGAAAGTCACAGCAAAGCAAAAGTTCCTTTCTCCTCTCTTTGGCAGTCAGGCAAACCACTGCAGGCCAATCCCCCAAGCAGCACTTCAGGCTTAGGGATAGTCTCTCCTCAGTTTCTTCTTGGTTCCGCTCCTCAGCAAAGGTTTCTTCTTGTTCCCAAAAGTGATCTAATCTTCCTGGGGTCTGGGTGCCCCTCTTATACCCTGATTCTCTTTGTTCTCTGGAGGCAGAGAGGCCTCTGCCTAGTCCAAAACCAGTTCTGGTCAGTTCTGGAGCACTTTGTTTTTCTGACTCCTTCTTTCCTTTCAGAATGTGGGGCAGAGTGCTCAGCCGCCCGGCAGGAGGTGGAGCCAGCATTGTGGAAGGCAGGCACAGCCCTATTCAGACCCAGGTGCAACTCCTCCCTCCATTCTGGATGCAGATCTTTCTATTCAGCCCTGCGCTGACTCACCCTGTCTCCGGTAGCCACCCCCAGCCCCTGTCACTCAATCTCCAGACAAGGAATACACAACCTAGCAGAGGCAGGCTTGGATAGTTAGGCAAGAAAATACCCACTTTCTAAAAGTGGTATTTTCGAACACAGAATGTTAAAACCAACTTCACTAAAAGATGTATTTTATCATCCTGAGTTCAGGCATACTAAATTCGTTTTTCTACCATGTTCCCTGGGTCAGTTCTGACTATAAGGTGTAATAGTCAGTCTGCCCATTCTGGCCTATGGGGAGCAGGTAGCCTTGCAATAGTGAAAAACGAAAATGGCTGTAATTCACTATTAGGACATGCCACACACACCAGGGCATGTCCTACCTTATACTTACAATGCACCCTGCCCTAGGGCCTACTTTAGGGGTGACCAACATGCAGTAAAGGGAAGGTTTTAGGGACTGGTAAGTGGGTGTACTCACCAAGTCGATATGGCAGCCCTAGGCTGCACACAGGCTCTGCGATGGCAGGCCTGAGACACATTTTACAAGCCGCTTCTGTGGGTGGCACAACCACTGCTGCAAGCCCACCAGCGGCATTGGATTTACAAGCCCTGGGCACACTGAGTGCACTGTACTAGGGACTGACAAGTAAACCAATCATCCAATCACGGAGTCACTAATACATATATCAATTAACGATAGGGAGCACTTGCACTTTGGCACTGATTAGCAGCGGCAAAGTGCCCATGAGCATCTAGTCCAGCAAAAACATATCGGCAACAGTGGAGGCATTACGAAAAAATGGAAGGGAGACCCACGCCAAGGATGCCAGGTCTAACACGTGTCCCCTCCAGCTGAAATGTGGGGAGAACTATCCTACCCCTAGGGAGTTCTCATCGCTAAGGCGGAAAAATCTGGACAGTCCATCAGCATTGGCGTGTTCTGTACCAGGGCGGTGTTCCACCGTAAAGTCCATCCCCTGTAGGGAAATGGACCACCTCAACAGCTTTGGATTCTCACCCCTCATCTGCATCAACCATCTGAGGGGCCTGTGGTCTGTCTGAACCCGGAAGTGAGTCCCAAACAGGTATGGTCTCAGCTTCTTCAGTGCCCAGACCACAGCAAATGCCTCACGCTCAATAGCACTCCATCTCTGTTCCCGGGGAAGTAACCTCCTACTGATGAAGGCTACAGGTTGGTCTAGGCCCTCCTCATTGATCTGTGATAGAACAGCCCCTACACCATGCTCTGAAGCGTCGGTTTGAACAATGAACTCATTGGAGAAGTTGGGTGCCTGGAGCACAGGCGCCGTGCACATGGCAGTCTTCAAGGTGTCAAAAGCTTTTTGACAGGCGTCAGTCCAAATCACTTTCCTGGGCTGCTTCTTGGAAGTCAGCTCGGTCAAGGGGGCAACAATGCTGCCATACCCCTTGACGAATCTCCGGTAATACCCGGTGAGTCCTAGGAAGGCTCTCACCTCTGTCTGGGTCTTGGGGGCTCCCAAGCCAGAATGGTATCAATTTTCGGTTGGAGGGGCGCCACCTGGCCGCTCCCAACCTGGTGTCCCAAGTACACCACAGAACCCTGCCCAATCTGGCACTTACTCGCCTTGATTGTGAGGCCTGCCCTCCGCAGCGCCATCAACACTTCCCAGAGGTGGCGCAGATGCTCTTCCCAACGGGCACTGAACACCGCGATGTCATCCAGGTAGGCGGCACTGAAATCCTCCAGTCCAACCAACACCTGGTTGACCAACCTCTGAAAGGTGGCAGGGGCATTCTTCATCCCAAAGGGCATCACCCGGAACTGGTAGTGCCCATCTGGTGTGGAGAATGCTGACCTCTCTTTTGCCCCATCAGTCAAGGCGATCTGCCAGTATCCAGACGTTAAGTCAAACGTGCTGAGGTACCGCGCAGCCCCTAACCGATCTATGAGCTCATCAGCTCTGGGGATGGGGTGGGCGTCAGTCCTGGTGACGGAATTGAGTCCCCTGTAGTCCACACAGAACCGGAGTTCTGGTGTGGCACCAGGCGCGGCAGCTTTTGGAACCAAGACCACGGGGCTGGCCCAAGGGCTGTTAGAGGACTCAATCACCCCTAGCGCAAACATCTTGGAGACCTCCTCCTTGATGCAGGCTCTGACCCTGTCAGTCACCCTGTAAGCCTTGTGCTTCACAGGAAGACTGTCCCCAGTGTCCACATCATGGACGCACCAATGGGTGACACTGGGAACCAGGGAGAACAGGTCAGGGAACTGTCCCAACAGTTGGCGACAGTCACCCTGCTGCTCAGGTGTCAGGGAGGTAGAGAGGTTTACTCCCTCCACTGATCCATCTTGCTCTCGGGCTGACAGGAGGTCAGGAAGAGGCTCGGTCTCCTCCTCCATTCCATCATCTGTCGCTAAGAGCATGCCCACTTGGGACCTCTCCAAGTGGGGCTTCAGGCGGTTCACATGCAGGACCCGCAAGGGGTTCCTGGGAGACTGCAAGTCCACCAAATAGGTAACTGGACTCTTGCGCTCCACCACCGTAAAAGGGCCGGTCCACCTGTCCTGGAGCGCACAGGGCTCCACAGGGGCCATGACCCACACTTTCTGACCAGGCTGAAGCTCTACCAGAGTGGCATTCTGGTCGTACCACCGCTTCATCTCCTCCTGGCTGGCTTCCAGATTTGCCTCAGCAAGCTCTCTGAAACGCCTAGTCTGGTTCCTGAAGGCCAGCATGTAACTGTATACATCCTGGGGAGGTTTCCTGGGAGATTGCTCCCAGCCTTCCTTGACCAAACTCAGAGGTCCTCGCACCGGGTGTCCATAGAGGAGCTCAAAGGGACTGAACCCTAGAGACTTCTGTGGCACCTCCCGGTATGCAAACAACAGGCATGGTAAGAGGACGTCCCATTTACGCCTCATGGGTTCTTCCAGACCCATAATCATGCCCTTGAGGGTCCGGTTGAATCTCTCAACCAGACCATTTCCTTGAGGGTGGTAAGGAGTGGTGAACTTGTAAGTTACACCGCACTCCTGCCACAGGGACTTCATGTACTTGGACACGAAGTTGGTACCTCTGTCAGACACCACCTCTTGAGGGAATCCCACACGTGAGAAAATTCCCATCAGTGCCCGTCCCACCACGGGGGCCGTCACTGTCCTCAGAGGGATGGCTTCAGGGTACCGGGTGGCATGGTCCACCAAGACCAGGATAAACCTGTTGCCCATGGCTGTCTTGGGGTCCAGTGGCCCCACAATGTCAATACCCACCCGTTCAAAGGGGGTGCTGACCACAGGGAATGGCTGGAGAGGAGCCTTGTGCTTCCTCCCACTTTTTCCACTTGCCTGGCAAGTCTGGCATGTCCTGCAGTGAGTGGCGGCACTCCTGCGCATCTGGGGCCAATAGAAATGGGTAACAAGCCTGTCAAAGGTCTTGTCCTGCCCCAGATGTCCCGCTAATGGTACATCATGAGCCAACCCCAGTAGGAAGGCTCTGAAGCGCTGGGGTACCACCAGCACACAGGCTGACCCAGGCTCAGCAACCTTAGGCTCTGAATACAGGAGACCATTCTCCCAGTAAACCCAATGTGATCCAGACTGATCACCTGCTGCCTGGTCTGTGGCCTGTTGCCTCAGACCCACGAGAGAAGGGCATGTGTTCTGCTCCTTGCAGAACTCTTCCCTGGAGGGTCCTCCTTCTTGCTGCCAATGGGTCAGCTCAGGTAGGTCCCCCAGTTCAGCTACCTGTTCCCCTGTAGGCTCCAGGGCATCCCCCTCAGGGTCTGCCTCCTCCTGGACCGTGGGAACCTCGGGGGCCGGTTTCCCGCGCCCCTGCCTCCTCTCTCTCCGGCAGGCACCTGGGCCTCCCTCTCAGGCTCCAGGTCCTCTTGAACACCTTTAGCTGCCATTGACCGGGTGGTCACACATGCCCAATCAGGCAAGCCCAACATTTCTAAATGCGCACTCCGCTCCACCTTAGCCCAAGGTGAGCTCTCCAAATCGTTCCCTAACAAACAGTCAACAGGCATGGCTGGCCTCACAGCTACTTGAAGAGTACCCGAGACCCCCCACTCAAAGGGAACCTGAGCCACCTTGCAGTGACTCTCTGTGTTGTCAGCGGCAACAACCGGATAGAATGCATCAGGGATAACCTGCTCTTTAGACACCAGGTGACACTTGACAGCTGTCACACTGGCTCCTGTGTCTCTCAGAGCCTCCACCCTATGGCCATTGATGGTCACCCACTGCCTGTATTTCTTAGTGTTCTCAGGCAGCGGGGTCCTAGGGACCATCTCAGAGTCTCCTAATGAGACAAGGGAAAACACTGTGGGATCCCCCCACCTTGGGCACCCAACTCCTCCCCCAGGGCTACACTAGCCAACTGCCGGGGGACTGCACTGGTGGGTGCTGGTTTTCCATGCAAAGGGCAACGAGGATCGTTTGCCTTGTGGCCAGGGGCGCCACACTTGTAACATACCAGTGGTCCCTGGTGAACAGGGGGGCCTGTCAGGGCCACTGGCTTCTTCTCAGGGGGAGGCTGGGAACCTTTCCCTTGGTTCCCTTGGGGTCTACTTTGGGGCCCTTTATGGAACTCCTTCTGTTTACCCTTGTCCCCCCCACTCTTCTGCTGGGGACCCTGCCCACCCTTGGCGGAGTCTCCCACGTGACCCTTGTGGACCCGGGTACTCACCCAGCGGTCCGCCTCCTCAGCAAGCTGCCTAGGGTTAGTCAGCTTACTATCAATCAGGTGCTGGCGTAGCTCAGGAAAACAATTACCGGACAAGTGCTCCCAGGCAATCAAATCAAAGAGCGCCTGAAAATCAGTCGCTTTGCTACCCTTTACCCAACTATCCAAGGCTCTGCAAAAGAAGGTCACATACTCAACCCAGGTACTGCTTTCAATCTTACTACAGTTCCTGAACCTTTGCCTATAAAGCTCAGGGGTCAAACCATATCTAGTCATTAAGGCATCCTTCATGTGGCTGTACGAATTATAGACTTCAGAGGGCAAATCCAACAAGGTATCCCGCCCTTCACTGAGGAACCGTCCCCACAACCCCGCTCCCCAATCCTTCTCAGGGACCCGGTGGGAAGACATGGCTACCTCATAGGCTTTGAACCACTGCCCTATGTCGTCATTTTTAAAAAACTCCTTCACCACATCTTTGGGAATATACACCCTAGCTTCAACAGGCACAGGCGGTACACTGCCACCAGAGGGAGTAATCTCTAAGCTCTTGGCCTTCAATTCCAACTCCCTCAAAACTTTCTCATGTTCAAACTGCATTTTCTTTTCCTCTAGGGCTAATTTCCTTGTTTGCATTTCGAATTCTAACTGCTTATTCAGCTTGAGTTTGGTCAGCTCCATTTCGTGCATCCTACTCTCTTTCCTGTCCTCCAACTCCTCTGGAGACAGTCCTCTGGCAGAAACACTGCTACCTACTGGGGAAGGTGGTCTTCTAG
This sequence comes from Calotriton arnoldi, assembly GCA_963921515.1. Lineage (NCBI taxonomy): Eukaryota > Metazoa > Chordata > Amphibia > Caudata > Salamandridae > Calotriton > Calotriton arnoldi. Next base: position 572,398 of record CAWUFW010006486.1, read on the forward strand.
CCCCTGGACCCAATAGCCCCTCCAGCTGCCCTTCTGCATTCTCAGCCCCTCCACAGGGGCACTCCTTGATTCGACCCAGGCCCTCAGCGCCTTTTGGAGGTCCTCCTTCTTGGAGATCCCGGTCATGGACACTTTAAACTTTTTGCAGAATTGCTTGAGCTGCTTAAGGGTGTAGCATTCTAGCCTCTCTTCTTCCCAATCACATTCAACAGAGGCTACTGATGCTGGTTTCTCCATAGTGACTGAACTTGGCATTTGCAAAAATAGGAAATCCCAGAAAAAATGCTATTAAAGTATGTGGTTGCGTTTTGGTCTGCACTCACTAAGTAGTGTTCACCAATCACTGTACATGAGTCACAAATGCAAGTCCAGAATCCTCACCGCTGACCACCAATGTTAGATTTGGGGGTCTCTAGTTGGCAGAGGTATGTACCCTTGTCCAAATAGGGACCCTTGAGTCTAGTCAGGGAAAGTAGGTACACTCCAGAAATAACCCCTGCTCACCCTCTTGGTAGCTTGGCACGAGCAGACAGGCTTAGTTCAGAGGCAGTGTGTAAAGCATTTGTGAACACATACAGTGATCAAGTGACAACACTACAAATGGACACCACACAGGTTATATATTTATAAAAATAGGTATACTTTATATAGATTTATCACAAGACCATAAACGACAAAAATAATCCACAATACTGTTAAGAATACTTAGTTCTGATCAAAAAGGCTTAATTCAAGGTTCTGTGCGAGTCGGTAGCCTCCTCCGGCTACGGCGATGTCGAGAACAAACAGAGTCTAACAAATCCAGCTGACCGCGTCGAGACGGGCCAACACAGCGTAGACAGACTCGGTCACAGTACCTTTTACTTGAAGCGGCAGGCACGGGCGTGCGAGCCGGATGGCTGTTCGTCGCGGTCGCGATGCAAAAATGGAAGCGTTGCAGGACGCGTTGTCCCTCGATGCGGTGCAGGCAGCGGCTCGTTGACGTCGTCGAGACGGAGTCGGTGAGACCAGGGCCGTGCGTTGCAGGGCGAGACGGTGCTTCGATGCGGTGCTGGCAGGTTGCGGTGCGGCGACGGAGCCGGATTCAGGAGCTGGCGTCGATCCAGTCCGGACAGCGGTGCGAGTCGGGCGGTGCGTCGCAAAGCGTGCGAGCGGTGCCCAACTCCGGTGCGGTCACAGGACTCGAACTCAGCAGCAGTGACCGTGTCGGTCGGACCAGTTCGATTCGGCGTAGCGAAGCGTTGCAGGACGCGTTGTCCCTCGATGCGGTGCAGGCAGCGGCTCGTTGACGGAGTCGGTGAGACCAGGGCCGTGCGTTGCAGGGCGAGACGGTGCTTCGATGCGGTGCTTGCAGGACACCGAGTCGGTCGTGAGAGTCGGTCACAGCTCCCTACCTCTGTAGCCACTGAAACAGAGTTTCCAGCAGCAATTCACAAAGGGGTGAAGTCCAATGGTCCTGGGACTTCGGTCAGGGGCAAGCTCTCTTCCAAGCCCTTGGAGATCCTTCACAAGTTGATGAAAGTCACAGCAAAGCAAAAGTTCCTTTCTCCTCTCTTTGGCAGTCAGGCAAACCACTGCAGGCCAATCCCCCAAGCAGCACTTCAGGCTTAGGGATAGTCTCTCCTCAGTTTCTTCTTGGTTCCGCTCCTCAGCAAAGGTTTCTTCTTGTTCCCAAAAGTGATCTAATCTTCCTGGGGTCTGGGTGCCCCTCTTATACCCTGATTCTCTTTGTTCTCTGGAGGCAGAGAGGCCTCTGCCTAGTCCAAAACCAGTTCTGGTCAGTTCTGGAGCACTTTGTTTTTCTGACTCCTTCTTTCCTTTCAGAATGTGGGGCAGAGTGCTCAGCCGCCCGGCAGGAGGTGGAGCCAGCATTGTGGAAGGCAGGCACAGCCCTATTCAGACCCAGGTGCAACTCCTCCCTCCATTCTGGATGCAGATCTTTCTATTCAGCCCTGCGCTGACTCACCCTGTCTCCGGTAGCCACCCCCAGCCCCTGTCACTCAATCTCCAGACAAGGAATACACAACCTAGCAGAGGCAGGCTTGGATAGTTAGGCAAGAAAATACCCACTTTCTAAAAGTGGTATTTTCGAACACAGAATGTTAAAACCAACTTCACTAAAAGATGTATTTTATCATCCTGAGTTCAGGCATACTAAATTCGTTTTTCTACCATGTTCCCTGGGTCAGTTCTGACTATAAGGTGTAATAGTCAGTCTGCCCATTCTGGCCTATGGGAGCAGGTAGCCTTGCAATAGTGAAAAGCGAAAATGGCTGTAATTCACTATTAGGACATGCCACACACACCAGGGCATGTCCTACCTTATACTTACAATGCACCCTGCCCTAGGGCCTACTTTAGGGGTGACCAACATGCAGTAAAGGGAAGGTTTTAGGGACTGGTAAGTGGGTGTACTCACCAAGTCGATATGGCAGCCCTAGGCTGCACACAGGCTCTGCGATGGCAGGCCTGAGACACATTTTACAAGCCGCTTCTGTGGGTGGCACAACCACTGCTGCAAGCCCACCAGCGGCATTGGATTTACAAGCCCTGGGCACACTGAGTGCACTGTACTAGGGACTGACAAGTAAACCAATCATCCAATCACGGAGTCACTAATACATATATCAATTAACGATAGGGAGCACTTGCACTTTGGCACTGATTAGCAGCGGCAAAGTGCCCATGAGCATCTAGTCCAGCAAAAACATATCGGCAACAGTGGAGGCATTACGAAAAAATGGAAGGGAGACCCACGCCAAGGATGCCAGGTCTAACAGGGAGGATGGGTGGGGCGGTAAGGAATCTGTCACTAACTACTGTCTCTTACAGATATATCGTTACACAAGTTAGTAACTTGTGCATCTGAAAGAGACACGTTAGTGACAGATTCCTTACCTTAGAATAGATACCCCAGCAATACCAACCCCGGAGGTGGGTCTGCGAACAGATTCAGACAAGGAAGTCCCGGAGGACAGAGCTGCCAAAGAAGCCGTCCCTCCGGACTTGGCTGTCAAGGCAGTAATGCTTGGTAAACGTGTGCAGCGAGGCCCACGTAGCTGCCTGACATATATCCTGTAGCAGAACACCGCGGCCTAAAGCAGTGGTAGCAGCTGTTGCCCTGGTAGAATGGGCACGTAGCCCAACAGGGGGCTCCTTCTTAGCCAAAGAATAGCAGGCTTTGATACACAAGATTACCCAGCGGGAGATGGTCCTTTTGTGTACCGCCCGACCTTTTTTGGCGCCCACGTAGCTAACAAAGAGCTGGTCATCCACCCGGAACTGTTGTGTGCGGTTGAGGTAAAAGGAAAGCGCACGTTTTGGGTCCAGACGGTGGAGCCTCTCTTCCTCTCTGGAAGGATGCGGAGACGGAAAGAAAGGTGGGCAAAGTGATGGTCTGCCCAATGTGGAAGGCAGTCACCACCTTTGGCAAGAAGGACGGACGCGTCCTAAGAACAACCTTGTCTGGATGGACAGACAGAAAGGGGGGTTTGCACGAAAGAGCCTGGAGCTCACTCACCCGCCGAGCGGAGGTAATGGCCACCAGAAAGGCTGTCTTCAGAGTGAGAAGACGAAGAGGACAGTTATGTAGAGGCTCAAAGGGAGCGCACATTAAAAAGATAAGAACCAAGTTTAAGTCCCACTGAGGCATCACAAACGGAACAGGAGGGAAGAGGTGTGTAATGCCTTTAAGAAACCTGTTAACAACAGGGGACTTGAAAAGGGAGGGCTGATCAGGAAGCCTGAGGAAGGCCGAGATTGCACAAAGATAGCCCTTGATGGTACCCAGGGCCGAACCCTGTTGGGCCAGAGAAAGAAGGAACAGAAGAACCTCAGAAAGAGGGGCAGAAAGGGGATTCACAGCCTTTGCTGTGCACCATGCCACAAACTTGTTCCACCTGCAGGCGTATACCACCTTAGTGGAGGGACGCCTGGCTGCCAGAATCACATCACAAACTTCGGGAGGCAAGTCGAAAGGAATCAACTGCCGCCGCTCAATCTCCACGCAAGGAGGTGGAGACTGGACAGGTTCGGGTGGAGGACCGTCCCCTGCTGCTGCGACAGAAGATCCTCCCGAAGAGGCAGACGGATCGGGGGATCGACGCTCATACTGAGTAGCTCGGGATACCAAACTCTTCGAGCCCAGTCCGGAGCCACAAGAATGACTTGGGCCCGGTCGCGCCGAATCTTCTTCAACACTCTGGGTAGAAGTGGTATAGGTGGAAAGGCGTACAACAGACCGCAACTCCACTCGCGACGAAAAGCGTCGCCGAGAGAGTGCCGCCTTGGAAATTCCAACGCGCAGAACTGATGACATTGCGCGACCTCTTCGGTGGCGAATAGATCTAACCAAGGCTCTCCCCACTGTAGAAAGAGTCCTTGCACCACCTCCGAGTGAAGCCGCCATTCGTGATCCATCATGCACCTGCGGCTGAGTTCGCCCGCCTTGGCGTTCAGGGAACCTGCCAGGTGTTGAACCATCAGGAATATGCCCTGATGTTCCAGCCATGTCCAGAGACGCAGAGCCTCCTGACATAGGGTCCACGACCCCACCCCGCCTTGTTTGTTGCAGTACCACATGGCAGTGTTGTTGTCTGTGAACACCTGCACTACCGTCCCTTTGACAGAGGGAAGGAATGCCTTGAGTGCAAGTCGGATCGCCCGGAGCTCCAGAAGGTTGAAATGGAGCCGGGACTCCGCCGGAGACCAGAGGCCTCTGATCTCCGCCTCTCCCATGTGACCGCCCCATCCCAGAAGGGACGCGTCCGTCACAACTGTGTGCTCTGGCTGGGGAAGGGAGAGGGATCTGCCCATGACCCATTGCCGGTTCGAGAGCCACCATTGCAACTGCCGTGCAGTGCCCTCCGAGATATGGACGTAATCGGACAGGTTCCCCTGATGCTGCGCCCACGGGAACTTCAGGTCCCACTGCAGAGCCCGCATATGCCATCTGGCATGATCAACCAGCAGGATGCAGGAGGCCATGAGGCCCAGCAGCCTCAGGGTCATCCGTACTGAAACCCAGGATAAAGGCTGAAAGATCGGAATCATAGCCTGAATATCCCGGACTCGCCGTTCGGGAGGATAGGCCCGAAACTGCGTCGTGTCCAGAACTGCTCCGATGAAAAGGAGCTGTGGAGAAGGAATCGGGTGCGACTTCGGCACGTTGATGGAGAACCCCAGCGAGTGCAGGAGTTCGGCCGTAGTCTGGAGGTGGAAGACGACTGCCTGGGACGAGCCCGCCCTTCAGCAACCAGTCGTCGAGGTAGGGGAAGACTGGAACCCCTGCCCGGCGCAGATGAGCTGCGACCACCGCCATCACTTTCGTGAACACCCGAGGGGCGCTGGTAAGGCCAAAGGGGAGCACGGTGAACTGAAAATGCTCCAGGCCTACCGTGAACCGCAGGTAACGCCGGTGGGCCGGCAGGACAGGGATGTGAAAATATGCGTCCTGCAAGTCCAACGCTACCATCCAGTCTCCAGGGTCGAGGGCAGTCAAGACCTGAGCTAGGGTGAGCATCTTGAACTTCTCCTTCCGGAGGAAGCGATTGACGTTCCGGAGGTCCAAGATAGGACGCATGTCCTCCTTGTCCTTTTTGGGCACCAGAAAGTAGTGGGAGTAACAACCACGTCCTACTTCTGTGGTCGGAATGCGCTCGATGGCCCCCTTGGCCAAGAGGGCCGCAACTTCCTTTTGAAGAAGCACCAAATGATCCCCCGACATGCGGTGGCATTGAGGTGGCATGGCTGGGGGGGGTAGTCTCGAAGGGGAGGGATTAGCCCCTTCGGACAATGTCCACGACCCACCTGTCCGATGTAATGGCACGCCAGTGGTGAAGGTGATGGCGGACCCTGCCCCCTACTGGCGTGCTGTGGACCTGAAAGGATGGACTAGGAGGGCTTGGAGGCCGCGGACGGGGCGGAGGTGGTGGCCTGACCCGCACGCTGGTTACCCGACCCACCTCGGCGGGAGCCACGGCCGCGCAAAGACACTTGCTGCGCGGGCCGGTGGCTGGGCAGCGGACGTGACTGGGCGCCCCTTCCGTGGCCACAAAAGGGGCGAAAAGCAGACTGTTGCGGAGGGCGCACAGTAGAAAGGCCCAGGGACTTGGCTGTAGCCCGTGAGTCCTTAAAGCGCTCCAGCGCATGGTCTGCCTTGTTGCCGAAAAGGCCGACACCATCAAAGGGCATGTCCATAAGCGTGTTTTGGACATCGCCCGAGAAACCAGTGGTCCTCAGCCAGGCGTGACGGCGCAACGCCACTGTCGTTGCAAGCGATCTGCCTAGCGAGTCGGCGGTATCTAGGCCACACCGGATAGTATACTTCGCCGCATCTCTTCCTTCCGCAATGGCACAGGAAAGCAGTGCCTGGGCCTCCTCAGGACACTGGGGCAGAACCTGCGCCACCGAATCCCACAAGGAGTGGGTATATCGGCCCAAAAGGCAAGTGGTGTTGACGGACCGCAAGCCAGCACTGGTGGAAGAAAAAACCTTCTTCCCAAATTGGTCCAGTTTTTTGGATTCCCTATCCGGGGGAGCGGTAGGTAAGGCGCTCTGGGAGGCGGAGGCTTGGACAACCAAGCTCTCAGGGGAGGGGTGTTGGGAAAGGAACAGGGGGTCGCCCGGAGCAGGGCGATGGCGCCGGGCTACGTTCCTATCCACAGGAGCCCCTGTGGTGGGCCTGGACCAGGTGCCCAAAAGAACGTCCGAAAGTGCCTCGTTGAACGGCAGCAGTGGCTCCGCAGAGGTAGCCGCCGGCTGAAGCACTTCCGTCAGGAGGTTAGTCCTGACAGCCACTGCAGGTAACTGGAGGTGCGGGACCTCAGCTGCCCTACGCAGCACCGTAGCAAAGTTTGCTCCCTCCTCCGTTGCCACGGAAGGAGGAGACAGCATGCCAATGTCTGGAGAGGTATCCAGACCACTGGCCTCCCCAAGTTCCTCAGCCCAGTCCTGATCGTACTCACATTGGGCAGTGAGAGGGTCCTCTGACCCCTCCCAGGTCTCTTCGTCCTCCAAATCAGGATCAATGTAAGGAGGAGGGACATGTGGAACCCAAGGGCCCAGCGGCACCGGAGCCGGCGTCGACCGACGTCGGTCCGTCGCCAAGTCCGGATCCGGAGAGAACCTGGGGACGACGTCGCCTGGAGCCCCGGGCGGCGTCGTGAATGGCACCGGTGAGATCGACGCCGGTGGAGGTGTTGTTAGGTCAACGGGCGTCGATCGGGGTTGCGGCAGCACCGGAGCCGGGGTCGAGGCCGGGGCTGGTGTCGCTGGCGGCGCCGGGACCGGAGTCGCCAGCGGCACCGTAGGAACCCCACTAGGGCCCGCGGGGCCCGAAGGCGCACCGGGGGGACCTTGAGGCCCGAAGAGGCGGGCCATGGCCGACAGGAACTCCTGTATTTCGGCCAGAGTCGCCCCCGAACCCGGGAAGTGCGGGTAATGCGGCGGCGGCTCCACAGGCACTCCCGGCGCCGCGGGGACGGTGCCGACGGGACCCTCAGCCGAGTTGCGCGACCGGCGAGGGGAAGTCGTCGAGCGATCACGCTTTTTTGACTTCTTATGCTTCGACTTACCGGAGGAGTGCGAAGACTTTGACCCCGAAGAACGATGAGGACTCCGCGACCGGCCCCTCGACCTCTCTCTCGACCGGGGCTTGGTGCGGAGCCGACTGCCGGACCTCGAGGAGCTTTCGAGACCGCTCTCGCAAAGCCTTCGGATGCAAGGCCCGACAGTCAGGGCACGACTTGGAGTCGTGGTCGCGCCCGAGGCAGTAGAGACAATCCTGATGCGGGTCCGTGATCGACATCATTCGACCACAGGCGTCGCATGGCTTGAAGCCGGGCATCCCTACCGACACCGTAGGAGTCGTAAGACTCGAGAAAACAGTGACAAAAAGTCACAAAAAATCAGTCAAAAATTGACTGGGGCACTGCTCTCTCCGGATCTGCGCTTACTGGCGCGGAAAAAGAAAGAACTGACGTCAGTGCGCAGGGCGGCGTCTAAGTACTGGCCGCAACGTCATCCCGGCGATCCCGACGCCGGACACGGAGCCGCACGACGCCGCCTACCGACGCGCAAGGGTACTGCTACGCAAAACTTTCCGGATCCAGCCTGACGCCTGGGGATATTCTAATTCTAAGGTAAGGAATCTGTCACTAACGTGTCTCTTTCAGATACACTAGCAACAAAAAACAGAACACGGCAACATGGCAGAAATGTTAAATTACTGAATGAAATAAAAGTATATAGCTGTTTTACAACGTGGTAAAATTACCTCTACTTGACTCAAGTTCTCCACCTTTGCCACAACGTGTGTTGTCTCCATGGTAACGTCTGGATCTACATTTCCATCATATGTACAACATGTTAAGGTAAAAATGATGCAAACCTAAAGATATAAATATTCTTGGTACAGATACGCTTAGTAAAATATTTATTTAAAAAACTATCAGGGCTCGTGGAGAGCTGGTATGAGGGTGGTATAGCCCTCCCAGGTATCTGGTTGTATTATTGGGCAACACAATTGGCAGAAATCAACCAATGGATATACGGCCCACAAACAGACACGGCATACCAAATGGACAAATTTCTGATGGGTCCAAGAAGCTGTAGACGGGCACTCTACATCAATCCCAAACGACAGGTGTTAACAGGGCTAACACAACAAACTGTCCATCTCTGGCATAAGATAACAAAGCAGCTAGGATGGGAACACAAAATAACGCAGATGACGCCATTGTGGGACGCCCAGATATTGGAGGACTGATTAGACAGCAGGGCTTTGACAAATGGGACTTGATTGACAACTCAACGGTGGGGGACTTGTGGGCAAAGGGCAAAATTAAGCCCTTTGAGACGTTAGGAAAGGAATTTGAGATGGCGACATCAGAGATTTACCGGTATTTACAAATTAGACATGCAATAATGTCGGTTCACCCGCCTGGCTCAACTCTTCCAGAATCAACCCTATTAGAAGACAGACTATTATGCGACCAAAGTGAGGGTAAGGCAATATCAAAGGTTTACCGAAAGTTATTAAATGCTATGCCGGACCCCCTCACAAAACTGCGGGAGAAATGGCAGAGTAATTTGGGCGACTTAGAAGACGAGGACTGGCAGGAAGCGCTCGCATCACCTAGGGAGGTCGCCATAAGCTCTAGACTGAAATTAATACAACTTAAAGTCCTTCATAGAACATATTACTCCTGCAATACTATGGCGAAAATGAAACGAAAGGCAGATGCATCATGTAGACGACAATGCGGGGAGGAGGGTACGTTCTATCATATTATTTGGGGTTGCTCCCTCATCCAGAGATACTGGAGTGCAATAATGACAACTGCAAACAATATTAGGGAAGCAACTGCAACAAACACCACAACTATGCCTGCTCAATATATGGGAACCAACAGACCTCAATGGAAAGGAGCGTCTCTTAGTCATGCTAGGCTGTACATTAGGCAAACGTAACATAGCGAGGAAATGGGGAGTGGAAGCACCGCCCACTGTGGCGGAATGGGAGAGAGACATGGACTGGGCAATGGTGGCAGAAAAATCTGTTTACGAAAGAAGGGGTTGCCCCCAAGAAATGGGAACAAATATGGAACAAATGGAACACGTATAGAGGACATATATGTACCCCAACTGCCCCGGGAGGAGGAGACCCAATAATGAATATCCAACAGGAGGGTGTTGCAAAATATATTCTAGCAAATGTACTCTCGCCTGTCAGCGGGGAGGATGGTCTGATGTCTGATGGAAAGTGGTACACGATGTTGTTGCAACTTACTGTGTGTTATTTCAATAATAAACAGAGTTTTAAAAAAAAAACTATCAGGAACAATCTCATCATGAAAGGCTCCCTTAAATTGCGTAGTGGCAATGAAACATGTATATTATGTATGTGGCATTGATGACATAGGAATCTTAGAAAAGAGCATACTCTTCATAAAACCTTGTTTATTCTGTAAAGGGCCACTCAACCAGTGTTTAAATCTTTTAAGTAAACACAGGTATTTTGAGGTTGCTTTACAAAGCAGCAGTGAGGTAATGCTACATTGCACTGATTCCCAAACATTTTAGAACCACAGCCCAATTTTTAGAACGACAAACTTTCACTACTCACCTAGTTTTATTAGATAGGGGGTGGGACTAATTTTTTTAAGTATTAACGGCAATTGTTTTTAAAGGTCACAACATTGACCACACTCTTCGATATTGGTCTGTGGCAAAGATATTGATCTGCCCATAAAAGTGGCAGATGGGGATTTGCACTGGGGTGGAACACATTTCAGAGTGGGGTGCGGCCTGTGCCATAAGTGCACAAAAGATCACAAGACTTCTGAAAAATCTTGGTGTTGAACCAGTGATTTTAGCAAATTTGAGAAACTCCTTCTGCAGCAAAGTGTGAGGTTAGGCCTCATATCCTTTTCTGTGTTAAACTGAAGCTAAATGGTCGAAATGCATCACTTTTCCTGACGAAAATAAAACTACGTTGGAGAGTAACCTGCTATGGTGTTGGCTCGCATTGCTTCCTGCCCAGTTGCCACCCAAGGAACAATTATGATATGCAAGCAGGTAAGTGGACCTGCACAGCATTGCCCCCAATGCGAGCTGGGTGTCCATTCTGGCTTTTTTCCCTGTGAGACAGACAAACAGACAGACACACACACACCACTTTACTAATCCCAAAGAACCAAGTACTGTATGCTGTTGATGATTAATAATTTATGTACATATTTTATAGTTTAAAGAAAAATAAAGTATGAAATGTAATTTTAATTTATACATTTAATGTTTTTTAACCAACATAAAAGTTATATTTGGATATTTGGAGTCAATACAGGTGCTGTGGTTGTGTTTCCTTACATGTGCTCCTTTGGTCCCTTCACCTTTAGATTTGCTCTACTGATCCTTGAGAAGGGAAATTGTTTGTGTCTTGTGCTTGGTTGACTTTTGCCGTCTGCTTGTTTCACAACTAACCTCTACTTTGGTATTCGGGGACTACATACGTCCAGGAAGTCATAGGGAGTGATGACTTACTGTCAACGTTGCATTCGGCTGATTGCCTCACATTTGGATTGGAACTAATCCCTGCTACCATATTCAAGCTACTCATGCTCCCGCTGTCACGAGTTGGTGGGGGCTAGGTGCAAATACTTATAAGTCAATGGCTGTAAAGACGGGCTAAAGTATAATTCACTGGGGTTTATGCTAAGGGTTAATTTTGAAAATAACCTTTTTAGCAGCAAATTGAGGCGTACTAGATATTACAACATTATCAGCTAGAATCTACTCTTAAGAGACTTTATTGGGGGTTTTTCCAAGATTGATTTAAAACTGACATGTGTGTTATTGTACAGGAAGTGCTTGCTAAAAACCAAAATATATCGGTTACTAATTTATATACTACATTACTAGCTGATATACAGAGTTTACAGTGCTGTTCATAGTGTTGTAGGGGAAGACCCTGGGGACCCAAATCACTAAGTTTCGTATCTGAAACACAAGTATCCTTTGGGGGAGGGGGGCCTGCTGTGTCACAGACAAAGGGATGGGGAAACGCAAAACAACTGAAGCGCCAATCGGAAAGGGGAAAACACCAAAACTAATGAGGAAAACAGGTGACAACTGCACAATGGTCGAAATAGATGACCTAATTGAAGAGGTCAAGTCTACGTTGGATGAGAAGGCTAAGCTCTGCAAAGTACCAACTGCAAAAATAACATTGTTCTATGCAAAGGGGGGAGGTGGGGCAGACAATGTGGTTGAGTGTCAGGGACCCTTCCCCAAGTAGGACCACCCACCGACATAATTGCAGTGGCTACTGCACAGACATCGGCCAATCTCCCCAGAGAGACAGCAAGTCATACTCCATCAAGATCAGGGGAAGAAAGTGGGGCGGCCTTTGGAATTATTTGCACAAATAGATGCACACCTTTGGCAGATAAGGAGCCAATAAGCACAGCACAGAACAGCACAGCATAGTCCCAGGGGCAAATCCAAGTGATCCCAGTCCAGCAACTCAAGGGCCAACACCAATAATAAAGAAGACCTAGGCGGGAGTAGATATAGTCCAACCTCTGAAACCCATGTACAGATGCAATCATGCAGGAGTGAGGGAACTGTCAGAGAAAATTAATATCTTAACCACCGAAGTCTTGTGTCTAAAGGGCTTAGACAATTCCCTGATGGCACAATTAAAGGGCTGAGGGGAACCACCTCGTAGTATAATGGCTGGAGAGGGGGATATGCAAGCCAAACAACTTCACTCACAGAATCAAAGACCCACATCTATGTATAATAGAACATTGTCCACCATAGCTCAACCACGCCATAAGCCCATTGGCGAAGGAAGCATGATATTGATCATGGCACACTGCTAGGTAGAAATAATAGATTAACAAGTACAGAGGGTCATAGCACCCAAGGGCTAACCAATATCATTCACTACCGAGAGTGCCACAGCAATAAATGCTACACAATTACCAGATGGGAAATGTATGCATGCCACGTAGCACGACCCAAAACAGGGAAAACTGTGACTCAAAAAATATCCAACACACCAGTGAACACACAAATAAAACTAGTAAACTTAGAGTGTATCTAACAAATGTCCAAAAGTTAAGGCAATCAACCTAAGAAGATTGGGATGCCCTTAAAAACGTTTTCCATTGGATTAGACGTAATTGCCAATGTTTGTCGGTCGGGCGATCAGACGTAGTGTGGGCTGAACGATTACAAAATGGGAATAGGAATAACGGCACAATCGCCCTCTCTGTTACTGGGAAAACAATAGTGGATGGCCTGATTGCCATGGATCTAAGATTTAGTGCAATGTTAAAATCGACAATGAGGTTAAAGCTGTAGAGACCATTCTCTGATGCAGATCACTCAATGATAAACCACCATGCTCTGACCAGTGAAGCAACCCACAGCCAAAACATGGCGAACCTTGAGGCAGGTAGATTGACTAATCCAACCAACCAAATCAGCACCATAAAACCATTATGTGGACAGGACCACACACCAGGTAGCAAGGAGCAAAGGAAGTGGGAAGTCAAATATCACTACTGATACTGAGGTTAGAGTAGATGATGAACTGAATCCCTTAGAACTTCTCACTGAGAGCTTTTAGGCCTGATCTTGTGGGACGTGGCAGGGTTAAAATGTAAATTATTGGATCCTGACTGGCATAAGCATATTGATCAATTCCATCTGTGCCTCTTCCACGAGACTCAGCTAATAGATCCACCACATAATCTAGGTTGCAAAACCTTTCACGTTAACAAAATACCCTCATCAAGTGGTAGGCCATCAGGGGGGCTGGTCCTATGGATTAAAATTGCACTAAATGCTCACGTTAGCATGTAAAATATCGACTCACCAGATATACTAGGAGTAAGCTTGAGCACAAAAAATAAAACTCTATTGTATCTATTTAATGTGTATATCAGACCAAAGAGAAGCAACTTTGAGTCACAGGTCATAGAGACACTAGACAGTGCTCTTATAAATTTTGCCCCCATTGGGAAAATTATTATAGGTGGCGATTTTAATTGTACATATGAGCCAATAAATTGCCTGGAATCAATAATGGAGGATAAGGACATGGTGAGAGGCATTCCCCAATTAGAGGAAGGCCCACCAGTACCATTCATGGTTGCAGCTATGTAATTGGTACATTTCACGTTAAAACACCGCCTGAGGGCATGCAATGGCAGGATTAGCTCTGATAACATCTATAACACCTGCTTATATACATTCAAAAGGGGCAGTGCAGATCAAAGATAAACTATGTTCTACATAGTATAACAACATGGAGTAGGATAGCCACCTTTAAAATCGATAATAGAGAAGACAGTGATCATCTTCCACTATGCATAGAAATGCTAGGCTGTCTCTCAGAAAAAAGATCAATAGGTAGGAATTCACTGTCAGTGCAACCGACAATTGGGAACATCCGCAGGACAGTTAAATGGTCTTGCATATTAAATAATCTAGAGACCCTAGCCAATATTTATAATGCCTTCTCTGAAGTAGTAAGCCCACATGCTGCTCACACTCCAGTAGGAATGCCAATTATGGATATCCATCAGTCAATGGTAACAAGTCTAAGGCCAAACTTACCTAAATTGCGGAACTCCAAAAAAAGACAAGGGGCAGGAAGAGATCCCTCGTGCAATCCATGGTACACTAGGGAAGGCAGAGGCTAAGAAGCTCTTACTTAAAGGCCTGAAGACAGGAAATGCATTAGTGGTAAGAGAGGACAGGGCTAATTATAAAAGAGCACTACTTATGGCACAAAGGAGATGGGAGGAGATGAATTGGAATTACATATTCTAAGTGGCAAAGTTCAAAGACTCCACCACATGTTAGAAAATAGTTGCCCATGGAAGCAAAGAAGCAACTACTTCCATGGAGCTTATTTGGATCCTGCTACTTGGATTTGACATTTCACTAAACTCTATTCTGAACCGATGGAGTATTCCAAAGACCCACAATGGCTCGAGAAGGGCGGCATAAATAGAGACAGGGCATACACGACCTACTTCAGTCTAGAAGAAACGGCGGAGGCAAATGATATTTTCTAGCTGGGAAGAGCCCATGGCTTGGATAAAGTCCCAGGAGATTTGCTTAAACACAATAAATGAGTGTGGGTTCCCTATGTACATTTGACTAGTAACGCAGTAGCATCGGAAGCACTGGTCCCTTTCACATGGAAAGGGGCTGAAATAGTCCCAATTTACAAGAAAGGGAGCAAGCACGAGCCGAGGAACTACAGGCCAATCAGCCTCATAGATGCAATGCAAAAAATCTATCCCATGCAAGTCCTGAATAAACTGAATAATTGGATGCACGATAACAACATCCTAACACCCTACCAGGCAGGGTTTAGGACCCACACTTGTACAATAGATTAGGTTTTCAGGCTATTATGCATCCTCTGGAAATATACCAAAATAAGGGGCGGGCACATGTACATTTCATTCATAGACTTAAGGGCAGCGTTTGATCTTGTTCCAAGAGGGCCGTTATGGGCCTCTTTAAAGAACCTAGTGGTACCTGATGATATCCTGACTCAGATTATTAGGCTGCATCAAGGTAACTACGCCAAAGTCCATGGGGCCCGCATGGCGACCTTATTGAATCAATCCCTATTAACAGAGAAGTGAGGCAGGGGTGCGTACTCACACCTACCATGTCCTCACTCTATATTAATTATGCTATTGATGCCACCTCAAGGAATGTATCCATGTCTCTCCAAAGATCTGTGGGATCCCTGTCCATTCGCTACTTTTCAAGGATAATACCATTTTGGTCTCACAGAGACGCCAAGGGGTCTCCAAAATTTACTTGATGCCTTCAGAGAATACGGTGCTATAAATGGACTAGAAATAAGCACCAGTAAGACTAAGTACAAGGCTATAAAAGCCAACAGGTCTTTTAGGAAAAATACTGCAGTTGGCGAGCAAAATTTAGAGCACATATCAGATTTCATTTACTTAGGTGCTACATTGGATTCTAGATTATCATGGACTCCACAAATAAACCAAGCAAAAGCGGCCCTTGTACATAGTTCAAGGGGTATCACTAACAAAAATCAAGCATCTACAACAAAAACAATTACACAGGCCTTGGAGGGTTACAAACATAAAGCTCAATCAGCATCCTTATATGAGGCCCGAGATATAGGGCATAGATAGCCCAAAACAGCTTATTCTGTGCGAAAATAAGTTCATGAGAGGGCTACTAGGTTTACCAACATAGACACCACTAACACCCATGTATCACGATTTGAATGTCAAACAAATAGAGCATATAGTAGTTCTGAGGCCCATGCCCTATTGGATAATATTGTGGGCAACTAATGAATTAGTACATTACAGAGACTGTCTTAGGGAATTGCTCGAACTTGACAGAACTGTAACTTCACCCTAGTTCCGACATAGCCAGGCCTGGTTTAGCAAACTTGGCCTACTATCCTATTGGAGTGAACTACAAACATTATCCCTGAGTTCCAAGAAACATTTGAAGCAAGTATACAGGGGGTATCTTTTGAATACCCTTCACCAAAATCCTAGACTGGGTGGGCTGACAACACAATTCCTCGATGTCAAGCCAAACCCAAGTTTTGAAGAGTTTTTAGATAGAGGTTAACCCCACCTGGCATAAATATTATATCTGAAGTTTCACTATGAAACTCTTCAAATTAAAGCACATACTGCAAAGTGGAAGTCGCCTAACAACATGGATGAAGGCTCTATTTGAACTTTATGCACTTTAGGCAGCATCGAAAACATTGCACTCTACATACAAGAGTCCTGAAATATGACACAACTCCCCCAATAGTTTTCGGGATGAGTAGATACTTGCTTGCAGTGCAATTCGAGTGAAAAGATGGGGTTGAAATTTTAAAATCTTACAAATTTATTACCGATTTGTTTCAATTAAACCACGTGGAAATAGGGGTTGACATTTTCAAATGCTATGAATTTATTACCCATTCGTTTTAACTAAATTAAGTCTTATTAATACTGACTGTATTTCTTGTAAATTATTACAAGTATCACATTACATTGATTTTATCAAAATGTTGCACAATTGTATGTATTCTTTGAATGTTTTTTAACCAAAATAAAAGATATTGATGAAATGAGTGGCGGATTCAACCATCCTGTAGCGAAAGGAGATCTATTCTGGGTCAGAGGGAAAGATGGGGTTAAACACTGAATTCCAACAGACTGGCATTCCAAATCCTCCTTGACAAGAGTTGAAGAGAGCATATAGAGCATGCCCTGTGACAAGGGGAACAGTAAGGCATGCACAACAGAGGACACTTCCAATGTAGAGCTGTGGGCAAAGCGGTCTGCATAGCTTGTGGCTCCGTCCATCCAGGATGTGATGACATTGGCATATATATTTTTTTTTTCAAAAACCTTTATTGAACAGTTGGCATGATACAAACATCATTTTGATCAAGGACTGCGACATTTTTTTTGTATACATACACTGAATTGGCATTGTTATATTGCGGTAAAAGTAAAGCACACCAAAGCCTAGCACGACAGGTGGAGAGGGGAGGAGAACAGCTGGGTCGTTTGCGTCTATGTGGTTTGTGAGTTGTCAATGGAGCGCCCGGGGTAAATAGTGTCAGAGTCCGCATTGGCTGCACGGTCGCCGGCAGTGGGGGGAGAACCCTCAGGGGGTACGTCTGGATTTGCAAGTCAGTGAAGGTAGGATATAAGGGGTTCCCATATGTCAGGGGGCCTGCTTGTGGGTGGCATCAGTTCCTAAAATTCACCCAGGAGCGTCTGACAGCAAGCAGCGTCGTTTAACCAGGTCTTGGCCAGAGGTGCCGGTCTGCGGCCCCAGTGAATCGCCACCCGTCTCTTGGCGAGTACCAGTAGCATGACGACGAGCTAGCGGTTCTCGTCAGAAATATCTTTGACATGGCCCAGAAGGCATAGCAAGGGGTTGGGTACAATGCGTTCTTGAGTGATATCGCTGATTATGGAGCACACCTCTAGCCAAAAGTCCGAAACCTTAGGGCATGACCAGGCGAGATGCGTAAAGTCAGCGCCGGGTGCAGAGCATCTCATGCAGCTGTCATTATTTAGCAGACCTATCCTATGCAAGGTAGCGGGGGTACGGTATAGTCGATGCAAATATTTAACATGGATGAGCCTAAGTCAGTAGTTGGGGGAGAGGAGTTTTGTTTGATTACAGCAATATTGCCACTGTGCGGGTGAGAGGTTGACTGCCAGGTCTGTGCTCCATGCGTTACGAGTGCGCTCGGTATCTATGGGGGACGCAGTCAGAGTGAAAGCATATAGTCTAGTGACTAATTTACATGGGGAGGTGGAGGAGTGTAGGTATTCTAGCGCTTCCCTGGGGTGGGGAGCAAGTGGGAAGGTCGGGTTGTCATTTTTGTAGGTGACCCTTATCTGGTAGTATAGTAATTTGTCGAGTGGTGCAGCGTCTTCCGGCAATGCAAAAAAGGTGTTGCTGGGGTATATGTCAGCGTTAGTGCAAATACCCAGATCTGCGCCTGGCGGGCCATGCCCGCTGTCTGCAGCGGGGGGAATGAGGGGTAGCTCGCAAGCTGCATTGAAGGTGCGAAAAGTGTTTTCGAGTTAGTGTATCTATGCAGCCCGTCCCAAGCCCGACGCACGCACTCCACTGTGTCTATCTCTCCCCTAGGCCTTTTATATGGCAGGAATAGTGCTGTTTGCAGCGGCCAGGTGGAAGCCAGGTCAGCCTCGACCGCGACATGCGGCTGAAAGGGCGTAGGGTCAATCCAAAAGTGAAGGAAACTAGCTACGCCGCATAGCGCATAGAGTCGGAAATCTGGGGCTCCCATTCCACCTTTCGCTAGAGGTAGTGTTACGACGTCGTAGGGGATGCGGGGCTGGTGTCCTGCCCAGACTAAGGTAGTGATGTTAGACTTCAATTTTTTGAAAAATTGTGAGGCGAGTGGAATGGAAATGTTCATAAACAAATACAGGAACTTTGGGAGTACAATCATTTTTGTGATGGCGATGCGACCTGCCAATGAAAGAGGAAGCTTTTTCCACATTTGCACTTTATTCTCCAGCCAGTCCATTGCTTTACCAAAGTTTGATCTCCACAGTTCGTCCAGATCCCTGGTCAGCCAGATTCCAAGGTATCTCGTAGGGCCGCTGGCCCAAACGAACGGGTAGTCAGTGGAGAATGGTTGCATGGCATCGGTAAGGGGGAATAAAACGGACTTGCCCCAGTTGACCCGGACCCCAGACAAGCAGCCGAAACGGATAACTTCCCTGGTCATAGGAGCCAGATTCTCTTGCGGTTCACGGATATATAGCGTGACGTCATCAGCATACATAGATGTGACCAACGCCCGAGATGAGAAACCGATGCCTCGCTGAGTATGGTGCTGGTGCAAGCGCGCCGCCAGAGGCTCCATAGTGATGGCAAATAACATGGGGGACAGAGGGCAGCCCTGACGGGTGCCCCGTGCGATTGCTATATGTTGGACTTGGCCCTTTTTGCAGGGTCATCCCTAAACTTTTTGCCTTCCTCCTATATTTTTTCTGACCTGTTGTTGGCTGTTTTATGACTCTGGGCACTTCACCACTGCTGATCAGTGCTAAAGTGTGAAATATTCAAGAAATACCATAAATACGGTGATATGGTTGATTAGAGGTTTATTATCAAACACCTCATCCATCAGCTACCAGGGAGCAACTGACTGACAAGAACCTTCAACATCAAACATTCCAAGTTCCAAGGAACTTGTACAAACAGGAAGACCTGTGGAAACACCACACATCTCCGTTCTTATAACAAAAGGAAATACCTTACAGTCCAAAGAAACATGAAAGCTACATATGAAAATCTTCTTATACAGAATTAACTGAAAGTGAAAGGTTAAACACAAATTCACAATAAATAATCACTTTACATAGTCTTTCAGATATCTGGGTACATTTTTCTCCCGAGTACTAATTCTCAGATGAGAATTGGCAGGGTCACATGAATGAGCAGCCACACTTTGATCAAACTCACAGTTGGAAGAATTTTTTTTTAAAATGGTAACACGGTTCAAATTCCAAATTTTACCATTTTCTAATTTAACAGAATTTTTAAAACATTTAATGACACGCATGGGGGCAGCATATTTAGACCAAGATAAAGCTCCTACAGGAGCTTTTACCCGCACCACATCACCTATATTGACAGAAAAATCTTTGACCCTTTTTCTTTCATCGTAACTTAATTTGTTTTTTAATAGTAGTTTTTCCTCTCTAAGTCTCCATGTACCAATGCTGTTATCTTTAACACCTTTACCCCAAGTCATCCAACCAGGGCACAAACTTGTATTGGGAGTTCTACCTTTAAACAATTCAAAAGGTGTCTTGTGTGTGGACATGTGAGGAGAGAATCTATGAGCCAAAATGCAACTCTGTAATTCTTCCTTCCAATTCAATGAATTTACTCTTGAGAGCTGAATATTTTCCTTTATTACTCTATTAAACCTTTCCACAGCTCCATTTGTTTCAGGATGATAAACTGAAGATCTTTTGTGTATAATACCACAGGATAATAAAAATTCGGACATCATAACTGAACAAAACTGTGGTCCATTATCTGATAAAAGAGTTTTAGGAAACCCTTCTCTCCTAAATATATTTTTCAGAAAAGAAAATCACACAAGAAGATGTGACCTCTGAAACAGAAGATATCTCAACCCATCTTGAATATAAATCAATTAAAACAATGAGATAGGGAGTACGATGTTCACCATTGAGAGGACCCACAATGTCAATAGCAACATCTTCCCATGGTCCATTAAGTAGATTACGACATACCATGGGAGGAGTGCGGGGAGTGAGAATTTTATCACTTAATCTGCATTGTAAACATTCTCTCACCTCACGTTCAATTTCAAGATCCATTCCAGGCCACCAAAACGAAGTTCTAAGTCTTTCTTTAGTTTTTACAATCCCTAAATGACCCTGATGAGCTTCCTCAACCAGCCTTTTCCTAAGAGAATCAGGAGGAATTAACTTAGTACCCCTTAACAAAATCTCATTCTCAACAGATAATTCATCTGTAACCAAATGCCACACTTTAGACAAAGAATTATCAAAAGAAGATTTATTTAAAATCATATCAATAACTTTAGTAATTTCTCTGTCATTTTTGAGACCATCCTTCCACTCTTCTTCCTATATGACCCCTGAGGTGACTTCACACACACTAACCTCATCCTCAAAGATCTCTTCCTCAAACTTTTCTTCAGTAACGTCACAAACCAGGCGTGAAAGACAATCCGCAGTCATGTTATCCACACCAGGGAAACAGAAAAATTGAAATCTTGCAAACCAATGACCCATTTCCTTATCCGTGAGGAAATAAATTCCAAACCTTTCTTTGTAAAAATGTCCTTTAACGGCTTATGATCTGAGCAAACTTTGAAATGCAAACCCCAAAGAAAATTTTTAAATTTTTTTAGAGCCCAAAAAATAGCCAATGCCTCTTTTTCAATTACAGAATAATTGATTTCTGCACCCCTTAAACTTCTAGATGCACACGCGATCAATTTTTCTTGTCCACCTCTATTCTGTTTCAATATGGCACCTAATCCTTTTGAGCTTGCATCAGTTACAACAAAAGTTTCATCAGTTGGAATAAAAGCTTGTAAATTAGGTGCATCTATAAGATCCTTTTGATTTCTACAAATTCATTCTGACAGTCATCTGACCAGTTAAATTCCTTATTCTTCCCAAGTAAATTTCTCATGTTGCTCGATTTACTTGCCAAATTTTGTACAAATTTCCCATAATACTCAACCATTCCTAAGAATGAAACTATCTCTTCTTTATTCTTAGGAGTATTTAAATTTTGAATAGTATTGACCAAATCTTTTTTAGGAACAACTCCTGAGGCAGAAATACAATGCCCCAAATAATTTACCTCCTTTACAGAAAATTTGCATTTCTCAAATTTTAAAGTGAGACCAGCACACTCTAACCTCTTTAAAACTGATCTCAGGGTGTTGTCATGTTCTTCTTGATTAGCTCCAAAAATAAGTAAATCATCTTGATAACATTTCACAGATTGTATTCCTTTTAAAATTGAAGCCATCACCCTTTGAAAAACCGACGCAGCAGACACAAGACCAAACAGCATTCTTTTATATTTAAATGCACCCATGGGAGTGATAAAAGCCGTCAGGTCTTGAGACTCTTGCGTCAGTTCAATTTGATGGTATGCTTGTGTAAGGTCTAGGGTTGTAAAAACCTTAGCATCACCTAAAGAAGACAATAACTCATCAATATTAGGAAGGGGAAATTTGTCAACAATTACTTCTTTGTTAAGAGATCTTAGATCACAACAAAGTCTAATGTCCCCATTGGGTTTGTTGGCAACAACAACTGGCGCCAACCATTCTGATGCCTCTACAGAAGTAATGATACCCTGTTTTTGTAGTTTCTCCAGTTCCTGTTCAAGCTTACTTTGTACAGCAATAGGAATTCTTCTTACCTTGGCTACGACTGGCACAGCATTATTTTTTAATTTAATACAATGCTTATAACCTTTGAGGCACCCCAAATCTTTTCTGAAAAGTTGAGGGAATTCACTTACAAAATCATTAGTCTCAGATCTAATTTCTTGAAACTGTACTTGTGGATCAGTATTTGGATTTAACATGACTCCTAATAGACGTTGGTGTGGCCAGCCAATTAAACTGTCACCAATTTTAGAAACATAAATTTTCCCAACAATCATTTTTTTTCCATTTCAATACAAGCATTAAAATATCCAAACATACTTATGAGATGTCCACCATACCCCCCTGGATTTACAGCCATCTTATACAATTTGTTCCTCTTTTGAAACCACTTGGCAAAAGTTTCTTTTGAAATAATTTGAAATATGTGAGCAAGAGTCAAATTTCATGTCTAACTCTGTACCATCAATCTTTACTTTACCAACAGGATGGTCATTACATTTCTTATCTTTAACTTGACATATGACTTCTTTTATATCTCTATTAGTCATTTTCTTTTCTTTGGACTTGCAATATTTTATGAAATGTCCTTTCTTCCCACAACCATGACACACAAAACTCAAAGCAGGACAAGTCTTTGAGTTCGCTTTATGTCCTGATTTTCCACATCTAAAACACACAAAAGTTACATTAGATGAAACATCTTTACCCGACTCCTTCAAAGGAATCTTCACATTTTTAACTTGACAAACTATCTCTTGTACTTCCGCCACTACAGGTTGACTCTTAACCTGGTCACCTTTCAATTCATTTACACATTTTAACATGTGTTCTACTTTTTTCGCAATTCCTACTACTTCTTCTAATGGCGGCTCATCTTTGAGCCAAAGTTCCTCTCTGATTTTGTCTTCCCTACATTTGAGAACAAATTGATCACGAATTCTTTCTTCATTAGCAGTTCCAAATTTACAACTAGAAGCTAGCTTTCTCAACGCAGTTAAATATTCTTCAACAGATTCTTCTTTACCTTGCTCCCTTAACCCAAAATGATCTCTCCATTATTGTGCTGACACGAGGTAAATAATGCTTGTCTAATTGTAATAAACCGATCTCATATTCATCTAAACCTCGTTGTTCCTGTGCAGATAACGATGGCAAATTTTCCAAAACTTCTTGCCCTTCACCTCCTAAACAATGTAACAAAAGTGAACATTTTCTTTCTGCACTCAAATTTGTACCGCAAACTTTTGCATAATGTGCAAACATTTTCTTCCATTTACTCCATTTAACAGAGGGTTCACCTGGATCACTCAAAAAAAATGGCGGTGCAGTAACATTCTGCATATTGTCTCTATTTTCTAATCTCCAACTGTAACTAGAATAATAATATAAGATAAAACTTACCAAAATAAATATATCACAACAGATTTAAATGAGTTTGTTGATGATCAATAAAGTTATGTTGAAGAAAACAAATTCAAGAATAATAATGCTGTAATGCTAAAATGAACTTGTTCTGACTCTACCCTTTGTATTCACCAAACAGATTTACTTCCTGATGTGCGTGTCATCGATGATGTAGCACTTGAAATGATGACACGCTGGATAAACCAATGAAAATTTACGTTATGTGTGAGAAACTTGGAAACCCCAACAGCAGTCAGCAAACTTCTAAAGATGCAGATATTATGAATCTTTTTTTTTGTAAACTTTTTGTTGAAATGTTAAATTACCACCGAAGTAGTGAAGATAAACAGAATGTCATTTCAAAAGAAAAACCACTCAGCTGTAAAATCGTTTCAACGCTGAAATGCTGCTCAGATGAACCCTGATTGATTTCCTTCTCAGAAAGCCACAAACTTCGTGTCGAAATGTTGCTCAGCTAAACCACTTAATGATTTCCCTTCTGAGCGTGCCACTCAGCTGTTAAGAGAAATAGACAAAACTTCCCGTGCAAACAAACTTTAAGCACGCTCACACGCAGCATGGAAAAACAAACCAATGCATTCCAGAATGAGCTCAAAAGACTGATGACGCTGACAAATCACCGAATCCTCATGCAGGATTCGAATGCGTCATCATTCACAGCAGGCAGCTCAAGTGTGAAGAGCTCCGGTCCCAACTAACTTCCACAGAACTTTATATGCGCAGTTAATCCCCAGTAAATGAAGAAAAAAAAAATTGTAAACAGCTTCAGTCACATTTCCTTGCGATATTACGGCCAAACCTCCTCACCTAGTATCCAAGATGATAAACAGAGGCACAAACAGCCGCTGGAGAAGTAAACAGGCTTCTCGTCAAGAACAGTCAGCCGCTGGAGGAGGTAGGGCATATAATTGTGTATTTGCTTACATATTATATCCGTTTCTCAGGCCAACGCTGTCTTTATTTCTTTGAGGACATCTTCTCACTTCTCAACTTCACTGCCAATCCAGTTTAAAACACATTAATGCTGCGTTATTTATTTAAATTTAAACGTGTCGCATTACTTTTCCTTGAATTATTTTGGGTATTTTCACTAAATAGCAACGTTTCCAATTAACTACTTTTATGTTCTTATTCATATGAATCCCGACTTGGTTCTTTAAATTCATTTGATGCCACACAATGAATTTACTTTTACATTTTTCTTGTTCAACTAGATTATGAGCCTTTAATTCTTCACACTCGCAACAGTCACAGTGTCTTTCAATTCTTCGCTCAAAATCATGAACAACTCCAATTATGAATTGCTTTCAAATACTTCCAAGTCATAGATTAACTGATGTTAAACAATCCACTCGTTTTTTTTTTAAACGAAGTATTTCTTTACCAAATAACAAACTGTTGAACAGTACCTCACGGGTCCGGTCCACCCGCAGTTTCTTGCGGACAATTTCAACTAGAATCAATTAAAATAAATAGTCCTTTCTGCGCACTTTTCTTATCTTCTTCTTTAGCACGATGTTGAGGTGTTAAAACTCTCTTCCATATGTACCTCGCTCGTCGCCAGTGAAATATTCAAGAAATACCATAAATACGGTGATATGGTTGATTAGAGGTTTATTATCAAACACCTCATCCATCAGCTACCAGGGAGCAACTGACTGACAAGAACCTTCAACATCAAACATTCCAAGTTCCAAGGAACTTGTACAAACAGGAAGACCTGTGGAAACACCACAAAGTGCATATGCTCTCCCTATTGTAAATTGTGGTATGTATTAGTGACTCCATGATTGGATGATTGGTTTACTGGTCAGTCCCTAGTACAGTGCACTCAGTGTGCCCAGGGCTGGTAAATCCAATGCTGCTGGTGGGCTTGCAGCAATGGTTGTGCCACCCACAGACGCAGCTTGTAAAGTGTGTCTCAGGCCTGCCATTGCAGAGCCTGTGTGCAGCCTAGGGCTGCCATGTCGACCTGGTGAGTCCACCCACTTACCAGTCCCTAAACCTTCCCTTTACTGCATGTTGGTCACCCCTAAAGTAGGCCCTAGGGCAGGGTGCATTGTAAGTATAAGGTAGGACATGCCCTGGTGTGTGTGGCATGTCCTAATAGTGAATTACAGCCATTTTCGTTTTTCACTATTGCAAGGCTACCTGTTCCCCATAGGCCAGAATGGGCAGTTTTGATTATTACACCTTATAATCCTAACTGACCCAGGGAACATGGTAGAGAAACAAATTTAGTATGCCTGAACTCAGAATGATAAAATACATATTTTAGTGAAGTTGATTTTAACATTCTGTGTTTGAAAATACCACTTTTAGAAAGTAGGTATTTTCTTGCCTAACCTTCCAAGCCTGCCTCTGCTGGGTTGTGTATTCCTTGTCTGGGTTTGTGAGTGACAGGGGCTGGGTGGCTCCAGGAGTCAGGGTGAGTCAGCACAGGGCTGAATAGAGAGCTCTGCATCCAGAGTGGAGGGAGGAGTTGCACCTGGGTCTGAATAGGGCTGTGCCTGCCTTCCACAATGCTGGCTCCCCCTCCCGCTGGGCGGCTGAGCACTCTGCCCCACATTCTGAAAGGAAAGAAGGAGTCCTGTAAACAAAGTGCTCCAGGACTGACCAGAACTGGTTTTGGACTAGGCAAAGGCCTCTCTGCCTTCAGAGAACAAAGAGAAAAGGTGTATAAAAGGGGACACAGACCCCTAGGAAATTAGATCACTTTTGGGAAACAAGAAGAAACCTTTGCTGAGGAGCGGAACCAAGAAGAAACTGAGGAGAAGACTATCCCTAAGCTAGAGGGATCTGCCTGCAGTGGTTGCCTGACTGCCATAGAAAGGAGAAGGGAACTTTGTGTGTACTTTCATCAACTTGTGAAGGATCTCATTTCAGAGCTTGCCTCCTGCTGAAGTCTCAGGGACAACAGACTTCACCCACCAGCTCTTCTGTATTCCCTTGCGGGGAATTTGAACCTTCTGACACACTTGCGTGTTGCTGGGAGCTGGATGCGCGACTCACGAACGAGAAGCGTGTCGCCGAACTGCCGCTGCCGCTTCACAACACGAAGCGCCTCGCATCGCCGGAGAAGAGAATCGACGTCGCAGCAGACGCCGCCGCATCACCGGGAAGCGTGTCGCAGAAGAATCGTTGAGTCATCGCAGGGCCACCGAAGCGCCTCGCATCGCCAGGGGAGAGGATCGACGTCACAGCAGATGCCGCCGCATCACTGGGAAGTGTGTCGCAGGGCCTGTCGCGGCTCATCGCCGGAGAAGAGGATCGACGTCGCATCAGACGCCGCCGCATCTCCGGGAAGTGTGTCGCAGGGCCTGTCGCCGCTCATCGCCGGAGAAGAGGATCGACGTCGCAGCAGACGCTGCCGCATCACCGGGAAGAGTGTTGCAGGGCCTGTCGCGGCTCGCATCGTTGTGGAAGCAACTCGCATCGCCAGGGGAGAGGATCGACGTCGCAGCAGACACAGCCGCATCACTGGGAAGCGTGTCGCAGGGCCGGTCGCGGCTCGCATCGTGGCAAGCATCCCGCATCGCCGGAGAAGAGGATCGACGTCGCAGCAGACGCCGCCGCAGCACCGGGAAGCGGGTCGCATCAAGAAGAAAGCGCCATCTTTGTTTCTTTGCACCAGATCTTCAACGCATCACCGTCCTTGCGTGTAAGGGACTACCGCATCACCTTCCCGGCAACACTTTCGTTGCCTTGCGTTACGCATCTTAAGGTACATTGAACTCAGAATGTCGCACTTACCATCTTAAGAGAACTGAGCTAATTCTACCATCTTTAAAGTACAGTATTGTGGATTATTTTTGTCGTTTGTGGTCTTGTGGTAAATCTATATAAAAGATACTTATTTTTATAATACAACCTGTGTGGTGTCCATTTGTAGTGTTGTCACTGTATTACTGTATGTGTTCACAAATGCTTTACACACTGCCTCTGAACTAAGCCTGTCTGCTCGTGCCAAGCTACCAAGGGGGTGAGCAGGGGTGATTTCAGGAGTGTACCCCCTTAACCTGACTAGACGCAAGGGTCCCTATTTGGTCAAAGGTACCTACCTCTGCCAACTAGAGACCCCCAAATCTAACACTATGGGATCAGTTACCTGCCCGTTGACTCTGCTGCGTGCCGTCGGGAGTGTGTAAAGAAGCTGAGTTTTCTGTACAAAATCA